>CM023457.1:71703006-71829089 GCA_013339765.2 Haemaphysalis longicornis | reverse complement strand
CGCTGGCCCGGAAGGTGTTGCGCCGATAGTTTTCGCGCACCGCTCGCTTGCTCGGTTTTTCTGTGACCGCCTGTACGTCTTCTTCGGCGCCTGGGTTTGGACTACAGGGGTCACACGGGTGGCAGTGGGCGGTGGTACGGCGGGGCAGGGTTGGAGATGGGCGGGGTCGTCGAACAGCTTCGGCGTAGACCATAGCTTGTGGCTCGCAGGTGTCCTTACGACGGCACAGATGTCGGTGCGTGTTGCACTTGCCGTATCACGTCGGTCAGGTGGGCGACTTGGGGTTGCAGCCTTGTTGGGAAATGTTTCCCGAGTTCTCGCGAACGACAGCGCGGATTGATGTGGTTCGTCAAAGACGCGTTGAGTGGTCGATCGAACTGCCTCGAACGCATGTCCAGGGACCTCTCGATCATGGAAGCCTCGGTCCCGAATTCAGCGACGGTTTTGGGGTGTTTGGAATGAGTCCATTGAAGAGCTCTTGTTGAGCAGCCCGCATCAGATAGCGCAGCTTGTTTTCTTCCGTATATCGGGTTCAACTCATCGAACCAACATCTACATCTGCTCAACGAACACAGGATCACTTTACTTGGGGTGTTGGATTCGCGTTTGCATCAATAACTCCGCTGGTTCTTTACGGACGACAGTTGTGAACGTTTTCAAAAATTTCGTTTTGAAAATCCTCCACCACCTCTCGAAATTTTCAGAACAGACTCGAGCCGAATCTTCGAGGTAGAAAAATACTTGTCTCAAGGTTTCTTTGTCATCCAATCGATTGAAATATCGAACACGCTCCAGCTCCTCCAGCCACTCTTCTGGGTATTCACCAGGGGATCCTCGGAATGATCGGGGCTGCCGAGATTGCTGCAGACGACGGGTGGGTTTGCTTGGTTGATTAGGGTGCTTGTCGCTACGTCTGCCTCCTTCAGTCTCTCTGGTAGTAGACCGAGCCCGGGTGGTAAACCTTGCCAGCGGCAGGTATGAATGGGGCTTGCTTGGTGACTTAGATGGTTTAGGGGGCATGTAACCAGCTGTCCGCCAGATGTCACGAACCAAAGGATGGCATACTTGTCATGAAGTAAAACGTTTATGAAGCGAACTTGTGCTCCCCTAACCCAAAAAGCACAGGCGGCGAAGCAGCAGTCAAAAAAGTGACGGTGCAGCGAATGTCGTCGAATCGAATTCCGCGGTGTCTGCTCTGCGGCCATTTAGCTTTAGGGGTGAGTGTTATCAAAGATCGAAATTACGCCCAGAACACTGTAGATCATGAAGTAGATAACCCGCGCGGCATTAGCACACTGTGCAGCGGGGCAGCAAAAAAAAAACAAACCCATGCAGGTTCACGGCAATGTGTTCCACACCCCACTCAAGACCAGAAAGGAGAACTGCAGAACCAACACCCCATGTCAAGTATAAATTATGCATGCAGTTATTTGTTGAACAGCGTGACCCGGAGGGAAGAGCACAATCGAGAGATATGGGCATTCAGTGACCTATGAGAATGAAGCGTCGGGTAGCTGATCTGCCAGGCCTTCGAAATCTGATGAGAGCTGGAAGTCAGGAGGGATGTACAGAGCATAGTGTTATAAGCCTATTTTTCCAATGGCAACAACCTCAAGGATATTTGTACTGGGATATTGTGGCACGCCAATTTTTAGGAAATGATGGCAACGTCACCTGAGGATGTGCCGCCACCATCCTTGTCCTTCCAAAATAACTAGAAAGAAATTGTGTGCTTCTTGGAAACACGGTTCTTGAAACAAAAAATAATTTAGGAGGCCTCTGCAGTTTCATGTATTATAACTTTCTCTCCTACTATAGACAGTTCTTGCACTCTCGAAGGGGGCGTTTGGGTATTTCTATTGGCCTGGACACCGAGGACGTTCCTTGCGCTGCGTTGTGCAGGAACGGCCCGACGTTCATCTCATAGATGTCATGGGATGGTTCGGCAGACCAGGCCCCTTGGAATTGGTCCCCCTTCGCGTGCCCTTTGTTTGAGCCGCTACTGCCGAAGATGTTGGGAACGCCACAGGTGGCACGGGCAGTGCGGCAGGAGTGGAACCGATGCGGGACACCTCGTGTCGATATCTTCAACAGCTCCAGTGGAAACAGGGAAGGTGAAGAGGCAGGGGCCGCAGCGGCTTGGGTCCGATGTTAAGTGTTGCCACCACAGCCGATGGTGGCTCAGCAAACAGTGTAGTGACGGGTCGGGATGCCTGATCCAACCCAGGGCAGGGGGGTCGGCAGGACAACGTTTGACTCCCCGTATTGAGTCCTTGAGGAAACCCGATGCTGCTCCGCCCCCCGGCAAGCTGCGTCTCTGGAGAAGATGTTTTCAGTGACTGTCGTATATTTTTTGAGGTTTTTTTCTGTCTTAGGCGTTCTGGCGTTTCCTCGAGTAGGCCTCGTGTGGGCCACAGCAGTATGCACACGTGAAAGTTGCAGAGTTGCAGTTGTCCCTGGGGTGGTCCTTTGCGGCGTATCTGGCACAGGTTGTTTTGCCACGGCAGGATATTGTACCATGCCCGAACGGCTGGCACTTGGTTCGGGATGTATAGAGAAATGGAGCGCCAGTTAAAGCCTGCATTTATATATTGTGAAAGTGCCGAGGGATCAATGGTCAGGATGATGTGCTGGGTGAGAATTTCCTTGTCTCTGCGGATGCTGATGTTGCTCGTGGCCATGATGCCCTGATTCGTCAAGCCCTGACAGAGATCCGTATCCATTTCGTTCAGCACATCTGGCTCAGAGATCACACCCTGTGAACTATTCAGGCTCCGGTGGGGTGTGACCCTGATGTCCCGACCAGCCATTCGAGTTTGAGCTAGAAGCTTTGTGGCCTCCTCTCGAAAAGGGCTCCAGCAGTTTTGCTTTTTACCCTTATACGAAGTTTCAATTATAGCTTCAATATATTTCGCGATCAACAAGACTGGCTGCGATTCAAGGGGGTGGGCTGAAGTGAGGGACTCGATGACAAGAAATAGGAGATCACGTTTGTAGGGGAGTTCAGAAAATACCACATGCTATAGTATAAAGCAGGGAGCGGGGGCACTGCAGCCTTACCCTTATAGCTGAAGAGATCCGGGAGCTCCCTGCCCGGTTAACGAACAGGGAGCCTATCGGGCATTGCCTAACCACGACTCCGACTACCATCATTCAAGGTTTCTTCACCTACAAACACATCGGTACCCCATGCGAGCTCCGAACATTTGTCAACTTCATTATATTTAGGTTTAACTATCTCTTGGTCCATTACGGTCTGACCAGGCACGCCGTTAACACGGCGAAGGCCGCTGGAGGCCAGGAATAAAAACGCTGGTTTTCATGAGAGTAAGCCATACTTCCGCTGTAATTCCTAGTCCCTAATGTTTACAGCTAGTTTTATACAAAAATAAAGCTTAGTTTACAAAGAATCGGAGCTTGATTTCGTTGCTATTGCAGTAATTATGCTCTTCGCAAGACACAAAACAAATGTTCATTCGAAGACATCTCATTGTATACACAAGCCAGCCTAAGATATTGCTACAAATTGTCAACGATTGCAATGACAAGTTGCTGCTGCCAGAACGCTTTCCGGTGAGCAGCCACTGTCACTGTCTCATCACGAGCGAGATCTGAAAGAAAAATAGCCATCCTAGAGGACACGCTCCAAGCCGTTAAAAAACCTTGTACTGGAAAACAGGAGCCGTAGGCCTAACCTCATCATCTATGGCGTACAGGAGCAGCCGAACGAGGGCATACTAAAAGCAAGTGCCGGGGATATAGAAAAGATTCAGCGCCTAGGAAAACAGTCTGCTGAAAATGTTAATAAGATCAGGCGTAGTATTTGGAATTCTCAAATTACCAGGACAAAACAAAAATATTCGAAAACTGCTCTAAACTAAAAGGTTCCGGTTACTCAGTGAAGACTTCTCCTGTACCAATGCAAGACGTTAGGAAAAAACTCTGGGATAGAAAAAATAAAATCGACAGAAAGGTGAAAAGGGGATGCTCGTTCATAATAAAGTGAGCATTAATGGGAAACTTCACCGCTGGGACAACAATCATGGTGATCTTGTTGCTCTGTCAAAAAACGAAAATCGCCCGCTTGCAAAAGATCGGGTCACCAAAAGCGCACGCCACTAACGGTACTTAAAGTTAATGCGCGAAGCCTTGTGAGCAAAGCCGACCAGTTTGAGGACACTTTGATCCCCAATCAGCCAGACATCGTCACTGTCACAGACACTTGGTTGCACAAAAAAACATTGGACCACAAAATTGTTACGCCGAACTAGGTGCTTGTTAGCAAAGATAGAGAGCACAGAGGTGGGGGCGTTACCATTTTCGTAGGACAAGGCATAAGCTTTACAGTCACGCCAGATGTTCCGGACGTCGAAGCGGTATGGTGTAAGGTCTCCCTGAATGGTGTGACTGTATCCATCGGTGCGGTATACAGACCACCGCATGCGCAAATGGCATATCTGGAATCTTTGACTACATGCACAACCATGTGACTGGTGGTGCAGTAATCATGGCTGGGGACTTCAATCTGCCCGATGTAAATTGGGAATGTCTGAGTACATGAACAGCAAGGAATGGCAGCAATTACCTTTGGTCATTTATTTTAACCCAACTTGTTGCCACGCCAACCCGTGAACAACGGGAATTTAGTTTTTACTAGATCTAATCTTTGTTAAAGATCATTTACCATCAAAGAATATCTTAACAGAAACCCTGGAGGGGTTATCTGATCACAAAATCGTTTCATGCTGACTGCCTGTACCAGGCTGTTAAGTATGTTGTAAGTAAGTATGCGAGGGCCGGTTAATTATGTCCCACCGTTTCCCAAGGGCGATGACGCTGCAGTAATGACGTATTTAGAGCATGAATTCCACGACTTCTTCGATATGTGTGCTGATAGGTCCTTGGCGATTGACGAAATTTGGGCTAAATTTAAAGCTATTATTGCTCATTGTATGCCCATTTTGTTCCGCAGGTTGCAAAAGTAACAAAAAACAACCCTTGGTCATACGTAACATTATTCATATTAAACGTAAAATAAAAAACTAAGAAAATTCAAGAAATCAACTTTAGTCAATGGGTTCCACGAAAAAATAAATTACTTGTCTCGGTCATTGAAGGTAAAAATCCTTAGTACCAAAGAAAACTTCTGCAGCACAACATTGAGTAAGTTTATAAGAGAGTCGCCCCAGAAGTTCTGGCAATATCTTTGTTCAAAAAACAACCCCCTACTGTCGTTTCAGCGGATTAGGAATTAATGAAAGCTAACTTAATTATACTTACGTACAGTCTGTCTTCACAGCTGACAATGGTAAAAAACGCCGCTTCTGTTTCAGGATAAAAACTTAAGTACTTTAGGCTTTCCTCAATTGTCTTAGCCGGGTTTGCTATTTCTTTTATTGAACATCGATGAAAAAAAGGTAGTGGACCCGACGGGATTCCCAACGCATTTTTAACGCGTTACGCTGAACCAGTGTGTAAATACCTTTTTCTTATCTTTTCCAAATCGCTTAAAGATTGCCAGGTTCCATTGGAATGGCAATTTGCAAGAATTCTTCCCATACACAAAACTGGTGACTCGTCTAGTCCATCTAATTACAGACCAATTTCTATTACGTGTACTTTCTTGAGCATCTAAAGTTCCTTACCGAATACGTGGAAGAAAATGTTATTCTATATTCCAATCAACACGGTTTTTGTCGCGGCCTTTCTACTGTCACACAACTGGTTGAGACCTTGCATGACCTTGTCAATGGCATAACGATCAATCGCAGGTTGACGTAGTCTTTCTAGATCTGTCAAACGCTTTTGACCGCGTTTCCCATCCCAAACTGATCCAAAGGCTTACCCGTATACTGGGCAACGAACCTATGACCAAGTGGATCGAAAGCTATTTAACCGACCGCTGCCAATTTGTTCAATATATGTTCCAGTATTATCAGGAGTGTCCCAGGGTTCTCTTTCCCCCGTGTTGTTTCTTCTTTTTATTAATGATGTCGCTGACGTAGCCGACGTAAAAATCAGATTGTTCGTAGGCGATTGTATCCTCTACCAGAGAATAGACAGGTACCAGGATCAGTTAAATCTAGATGATTGGTAAAAAAGGTCGAAACCTGGTGTCGAGAGTGCAAATGGAAATATTAAAACTAGATGAGTGGCTAAAAAAGGTCGAATCCTGGTGTCGAGAGTGCAAATGGAAATATATGTTGAGAAAACTGTCGCCATGCCAATAACAAATAGAAAAACGAAGGCAAATTTTTCGTATTCGCTGGGAAATGTACCACTTCGCAACGTCGCTGCCTGCAAATATCTGGGCATCTTGATGTCGTCCGACCTAAATTGGACTGCGCATGTCGCTCTCAGCGCAGTCCAATTTATTTTTCCTTAAGCGCACACTTCGTCATTCGACACCCCAAACAAAACTTCTAGCGTATACCATGCCTATCCGTCTAATCCTTGAATATACGAATGTGGCCGGGTTCCCTTTCACAAACAAACATGTAGGCCGCGCTTGAAGGAGTACAACGTAAAGCAGTTCGTTTTATGTTTAATCGTTATAGCCGTACCGTTATTCCGTTATAGCCGTTATAGCTCTTTTGAAAAGAGCGGATCTGCCCACCCTGGCGAGCCGCGCCAAGCTTCATAGTCTGAGATTTTTGTATCTGCTGTTACACAACTCTCTGAAAATAAATCCGTCTAGTTATGTTATGGTTAATTGTGAGCGCCAAACACAAAACAAGCATTGCCACACACTTGATGAGTATCCCTTCAAGAACAATGTTTTTTGCCACTTTTTTGCCACGAGCCATACGCGCCTGGAATGCACTGCACCCCCCTGTGTTGACACAGCTGACAGTTGACAAATTCGTTATTCGTGCGAGTGAATCTGCGCTGACTTTTATGTAGCCGGGAATTCTTGAGTTGACGATGTCTCAAGTTTTACCTCTATGTCTGTGCAATTATTTTTTGTATTTGTTTTTATTATGCTTGTCATTCGCCCCAGCAATTCAACCAATGTTTATATTCATGACGATACTTTGCCTTTCACTGCGCCGAATTTTGCACTACGTCCGTGATATATGCTTTAAATTCCAAGTGCTTGCAACATTTATTTTTTGTCTGTGTATTGTGTTTTTACAATGTGGCTCCACTCCTGTAATAATCCCACAACGGGATTGACATTACGCTGAAATAAATAAACCAACAAGACAACGCAGATGGACACACACACTTTTTTTAAGAAAACAAAGAGGAGAAAGGCATCAAAGAATAAAGTCAGTCTCATTCCTTGTCATGCAGAATTGGTAAAAATAAAAAAACTCCATCTGCAGTATACAAATTCTGGGAGTTCTCCAGTCCCGGTATTGGCGCTTCTGAAAGAAAAGAAAATGCCACTTATTTGGAGTGGTTGATATAATACAAAGGGCACAACTGGTCACAGCTGGATTAGGCGCAATATGGCCCTGGGGTAATTCTAATAGGCTGTCCTTCCTCTTCGTCTATAATAACAACTATAATTACGCGTATGCAAGGATAAATGATGAAGTGTCCTACATTCTACAGGCGGTAACGGCTGCTTGCTTCTAGTGCCCACGACACTTTTTCCAGGCTCTCTGGGCGGCTTATGTGTCCCAAAAAGAGTTACGTTGCAAAGACAAGGTCCTCGATGATCGCCATATAGTTTGACGACTTGGCATAAGCTGCGGGGAACGAATGTCTCTTCGTAATCCTTCAATGAAGAGGTCGACTTACGGTCAGTCATAGCTTTCGCTTGCGTAGCGTCATCAACAAACGAACCGTTGATGCTGGGTGTGTCGTCGATAATGTTAGCCAGTCTGCTGCCAGGCCGGGCGTATTCCTTTCTGGTCATCAGGAACGTCCCTATGTTATTCACTACTGCTGGAGAAGCCGATAGACCCACAAAGCCATCATTTTTGAAGCAGTTCGCGATTGTTGATCGGCTGATATCCAGTCACCCTCCCTACAATTTGCACGAATATTCGTGGGCTAATCTGGCGGGGATTTCTAGAAGCCATGTCACGGAAGGTCAGCAGTTTCAATTACATGGTTACGACAATGCCCATGGAACTTCACCCCGTGGAGGACCTGCAACGTTGCAGTTACTATTTGGGGAAGGATAGTTTTAAAGGCTGGAAGCTTCAGGCGGCAGTCGTGGACAGAAATGTAATGTGGGAAGAGAAGGATGCTTCTCTTTCTCCTGCAATTTTTTTGTAAGACACCCTTCAGCCAGTCAACAAAACACTGCCTTCTCATCCGCACTTCCTTGTGACTAGCGAACAAGAACAACCTTGTGGAAAACACAATGACTTGTTCAATTCGCCTATAACAAACGGAAGCTGCCTATAACTTCCGTTTATACTACAACACAGCAAAACCATCACCCGCACTTTGCTTTTCCGACCACCACACTTTAGCTTGTGTGTTCGTACAGGCAACATACAAAAAGCCGGATATCGGCACTGTAAACGTTGTGGTTGTAAACGACGCCATACGTCAGCACCTGTTTATCCAGACGTTGTATGGTCGGACATTCAGTGGCGCTCTTTAAATTAGAATGATCTACACCTAGCTTCGGAGTCGGGGTAGTAAGTTTTGCTTGGTCGGAGAACGGGACCTGTGATAGCAATGTTCTCTTTGGCATCCAGAAACCGCACCTATATAGAGTCTTACGTCACGTGACAAATGTTTTCACTTTTTATTGCCAATATGGTACGCTGATTCTATTATGTTAACTTCCTTCCCAATAGTTAAAACTGCGGATGGCAACATTCTGAACTCCTTGGAGAATTCGTACCGCCCGAATGATGTCCATCTTTATGCAGCATCCATGGTCTTATTTCTTTGGTGTTGTGTCCCTCTTTAGAGCCATTATGTGCCGCTGGTGTTTGCTAAACAAAAAAATCTACTCACGCACGAAAAAGAGCAAGCAAAAGTTAGAGCGCTGCCGCATAGGCACCAGCAGGAAAGGCAGTCATATGACCTATACCTTGGCAAGCCTTAGACTGAGGTTACCAGGACGCAACAGATGGAAGCTAGACGGCAGCAAGCATACGACAGGGGCCTCCGACCCAGTTCCAGCAGGTGCGCGAAGCTGTTAGCCACCTTGGCACGTCCTCGTGCGGTGCTACAGAGTTCAAAAAGGATGACAAAAGCCGAGGCCCGAATGGGATATGCCATGCGCGCGCGCCTGCAGATAACGCCGGCAGGCCCGCAAGCCCTGCCGTGAAGCCGAGCATTCGGGCACACATAATGGGAGCGTGCATCGGGAGTTCTGGGTAAAATGAGTACGTGCGGGCGGAAAGGTACACTCTTGATGCCTTTTACAACTATGTGTGCTTTCGTTTCTGTGCGGTTTTCCCTTAACAATGGCTTTCAGCACTCCATAAAAGTAGGCAGCCGTTGAAAGCAGTTTCATCAGGAACAAAGTCCTGTCGTTATCCCCCATATGCTATATCCCCAATATGCTAGAATAAACGCGAGGTTTCGACGGTATATTTATGTTTCATTTCAACTGCGCCGCCTTAAAACAACAACCAACGTTTTACGGTTGAAAAAACGACACCTGCGTTAGAACATTGTGAAAAAAGGTTAATCCAGCTAAACGAAGTTACATAATGCGGAGGGCATCGTCTCGTTCTGGTTTTTTTTTTTATTGATATGAGTCACTCGAAAATTTATTGCCTGTACTCTTATGCACTCCCATAGATTGGACTAAGCTGCAGCCTCCTTAGCGGTTATTTAATTACCTGTGCTTAAGCTACAACTCTTGTTTTGTGCCTCGTCTTATGTGACAAAGCCGATAAAAGATTGAGCGGTGTCACCCAAACAATATGAACAGCCGCGGTGACTTAGTGGCTAAGGCGTTATGCTGCTGACCTTAAGGACGCACGTTCGATTCCTGGCTGTCGAGGCCGCTTTTTGATGGAGGCAAAAAGCGAAAATGGCCGTGTGATCGAGATTTCAAAGCACGTCAAAGATATTCAGGTGGTCGAAACTATTCCGGAGCCCTCCCCTACGGCGCGCCTGATCGCGTGTGTAGCGTCGACAAGTTAAACCTCATAATCCACTAAACCAAAGAATATGAATTGTGTCCCTATGAACAGTCCACGCAATTCTTACGTTACTGCAATATCCTCAGTTTGTGCTACCTGGATCACTTGTGATGATTGTGAACACTGGCAAACTTGTCGGAGTGATATTTATATTGCTGTATTCAGGGTACAAAATAGTCTCCGTCTCTTCTAGTTCCCTGCCAATGAAGAAATTCGATAGTCTCCTGCTGCCCTTCCCCGTACGACGTTTTTCTTTATCCTCCCATGCCTGAATGCCCTTTCCCTTCTCTATGATCTTAGCGAAAAAACTACTGCGTTCACACTCGTCCCATCGCCTCTCCAAGCTGATAGCCCTCGATCACATGGCCTACATAGCTCGTGCACCCCCTTCACCGAGCGTCCAACTCCCCACCGACCTCACTGCCACCATCAGCGAATTCAATAGGAATTTGATAACGCTACTATTTATCACCTTCAAGCCGTGGTAAACCTACTGGGTCGAACGTAACACAGGTCGGCATCCTGGGCGGGTTACCCCGTTTCGTATAGGATACGAAAGTAAAAGCACCGAGCGCCATCAACTAAATCAGTTAAGTTGCGCATCGCTCATAACACACCATTACATAAAAACCACTCGACTTCAAAAAAACATGCAGGACAGTAGGGAATCGAACCAAAGCTTTTTCAATACGAACCAGAAACTAATCCTGCTAAACTCTAATGTAAACTTTAAACGTAGTAACCGAAAGCATAAACGTCACAATGGAGCCATTTTATCTTTTCTTTAACTCAGTCCATATTAAGGGGTACAGATAGGTTCCTTCATCGGCTCATGGGCCACCGACAAAATCTGTCATTTAACCACGAGATTGTAACATGAAACGCCCGGTAACCTATAGATGGTATTCACACTTTTAGCGGGCAATTTCTTCTCCTGGCCATTCTGAAAACCGCAATGACAATGCCCACCCCGCCTGTGAATGCGTCCCCATCTCGCAGAAAACAAAAACAGGTCCGGCGTCCATAGTCCACCTTATTACCACCAGATTCTCGGCTGTGGTGTTAAGGAATGAATGATTAATCGCAGTGACATGGAGACGGAACCGCGACTGCGAAAAGAAGCGGCACGACGCACGAAATGCCTACGCTGCAGCGCAGTTGCCTCCGAACACGGATATGAAGACGTACGCAGCGCTTTCCAACGGAAGAGTCGTTCAGTACAAACGCGTTATAATGCTTAAGGAGAAATCGTGAATTTTCACGAGTATACCCATTGAGATACGCGGCAGCATAGAGGTGGGCGAATCGTTAGCTCGGAGTCTAACCACATCTTCGACACCCGGCCCCAGGGGAAGGCGCTGCGTGACAGATGAGCCATCTGTATCCGATAAAAAACACGGCCGCTGGCAATCAGATAATCTGTGCCGAGCGCCGACGTAATGCTTTTGAGCTCGGTAGGGCGGCCTCATGCGTATGCCGCAATGCAAGAGCATGCGCGTCCCGTCGCATGTTGGACCAATGCCTTAGTGCCCGTGCGTTCCTGTGACGGGTTACGTGTTTGTTTTGGCTATATATCGTTCTTCGGGTCTTCCCAAACATTATGTTTTAAATTAAAACGCACGAGGCAATTTTGCGTTACCAGAGTGAGTGTCTCGCTTTGTGTTTTCTGCTTTCCGCGCCGGCTGATAACATCACGGGCTTGCGTTCATTGCGTCATATTAGAGCGGGCGTTGGGTAAAGCTCGTACGATGTAACATATAGCAGCGCTCGTGCCCTATTTTTAGCGCTGTTATTTCTAGAGTATCAGGTTGTGCGGTTTTTTCGTACGATTTGGCATCCGAAAATCTTACTTCCGCAGAAAATGAAGTTTGCGGACTACATAGTCTTGCTGAGTGAGACGGCAGAAAACATGTAAGATATGATTGAGGTACTACAATCAAAGCACGGCCGTGACGCTAAAAATAAATATGAATGAACCCGAGGTAATGGTGTATAACCATGCCAAGAACGTATTCAGCTTATGAAATGAAACGCTAGATGCCCTAACAGAATAAAACTACCTCGCACAGGTGTTTAGTGCTCACCCCAACCACGAGAGAAAAATCCGGCTATCTCTCACTCAAAAGACAAACCGACAACGAGTGTATACCGCAGGTTATGACATACGGAGCTGGAATTGGTGCCTTACTAAACAACCAGAAAGCAAACTTAGGTCCTCTCAATGCGCCATGGGAGGAATAATGTTAGGAATAACAATCAGTGACAGCAAACAAGCGACCTGGATCACAGAACTACAGGTGACGACAACATACTTCAAAAAAAGAAAAAGAAATGGACTTGGGCTGGCCATGTAGTCAGACCGACAAACAACCGTTGGACAATTAGGGTAGCAGAGTGGATACCAAGAGATGGGTGTAGAAGAGGAAGCCCAATAACACGACCGAGGGATGGCTACGGGCAGGAGCGGCTGGATGGCAGTGGCAGGGGCCTCCCTCCTGAAATGGGCATGACCAGGCTGATGATGATGATGATCTGTTGGCAAAATTTACCTTCACGAAATTTCTCGCTCATATCCTCAAAATCGGTACAGTTTTGTGCTCCAGCGCATGCCTCTTCATTTTTGTCAACCTTTTTTTCTGTTGCGCTGGTGAATTTGGTGTTGGTCCTTTTGAGACGGTGGACCATTTTCAACATTGTGCAAACAATAGCTGTCTCGTTCCGTGTTTCGCGTAGCCAATGGCTCTTACGCGTCACCCTAGGATAGACGACAATAGTTACAGTAGTGACGCTTCTTTAGTGGATGGCCGTAAGTACGAGGCAGCATGCAGGCTTCTGGGTTGTTTTCTGATTATATAAAACTTGCGATAAAACTACGGTTTGAAAATGCAACTAATCTTTTTTTCTCATGTTTAGGGATTTTTCTCTCAGTTCATTACTGCAGGTATGTTGTATACGATGTCCACAGCATGAAGCTACCTTTTTCAGCTACTGTAGCTATCCAATAAATGGGTTACTTTGCTGGGCCACCACAAAATACAAATAAGAGTTTCTTAATTAAGCTCCGGTTGTTACTGAGTGCTCCTGTTGTGTTGTTCTCTTAGTCCAATCAACTGCCCCAACTCAAACCTTTTGCATTTTAATCAGAATACCCCTTCAGGCTATTACAGGTACAGAGAGTATTCCTTGCCTTCCTACAAATGACAGTTAATGTTGGCGCAAATTGTACATGTATCCACTCCCACAACACATCTGGATGGAAATACCGCAATTTGGCGGTAAGCGTAACATATGGAAGACAGCAAAAACACCGACGAAAACAACTTGCTGAAATTGAAGTTTTCGGCTTCCACACGGGAGCCTTGTGGGACGCGTAATTACGTCCAAACTTTGAGGCAGACTGCTGCAGCATAGTGGAAGCAAGTTTCTTGAACCTGGTGCGACATTCGCTTGGTTTCCTGTCCTATCAATGATTTCACATGAAGGCGCGGCCGCGGTTTCTCTTCTATTTTGCAAGTGCATATCCACAGTTTCTGCCTGCTCTCGTTCGGCATGCAAAAACTTTGGCCAACTAGATAAACTGGGGCACGGTATGCATAGAGTGCGAGAGGGTTGGCAGCTATGACATGTCTAAAATTACTTAAAATTAAGTAAAACCCCACCTTTGGTGTGACCTTCCATTTCGTTTTCATCTGCATCTTCATTTTCATGCAATACATCTATAGTGCTTCAAATGACTGGTTTTGTGCGTGGAGCATATGGTTGCACATGGTCTTCTTTTTCTGAAATTTTCTGGAGATGAGTTTGCAGGTTGGAAAAATTCAAGTGACGGCACCTCACATATGCACCTTCATATTTGAAAGCTGGGAACAAGCTATTCAACTCACCCATGGAAATATTCAGCGTTCCCCGATTTCGCGCCTCCTTGGGTACTACATAAAATTACAAACTTTCTGGGTAACATATATATTCAAGGGTGATCAAGGTTAGGTCAACAGATATTTTAAAATTAGACGCTTAAATGTACGTCAAGACCACCGCTAAAGTGAGGTTATGCGCCAAGGGCCTAATTAACTAAACTGACTTAATTACCTTTTCAGTGGCTGCAGCAAACATGCATGTTTGTATTGCAAAGTTAGAGGTAACCGTGTTTCCATGCAGTTCCATTTGGCAGAATTCTTCTAGCGCATCCATACTCGGAGATATCTAACTGCGAAGTTTACTTACCGTTTGCATTTTTACGCAGGCAAGAAAATGAAGACCAGCGGAAGGCTCCTCCATTTCGTGACGCGCCTGCTGTGTACGGTGTTTAGTTTGACAACAGCGTGGAGGCATAGGAAAAAGTGTAACTGGCACCCTTGCAGTCTTCGCTGGCGTTATCGCAATCTGCAGTATTTCGAACCACTATCCAAACAGAACAAAAGGAAGGAGCTTTGCACCAGTAGTCACTGTGCAGCATGCGTAATCATGCGAACGGCAATTAAACTTCGCAGGTCGATGTCTCGGAGTACGGATTCGATAGAAAAATTGTAGCAAATGGACCTGCATGAAAACACGATAGCCTCTAACTTCTCAATACAAACATGCCGGCTTACTGCAGCGACTATGAATTTTACTTAAGTCACCGGCATGAATAATTAGCACCTCCTGCTTCCCCCAGGGCGCATAACCTCACTGTAGAGGTGGTCTTCACGTAGAATTAAACGCCTAATTAAAAACCTGTCGTCTTAACAACGATCGCTAGGAACGAATCGAGGGGGTATGCTTGCACGTAGAAAAAGGCGAACAAGAGATTCCCCCGGCTCGCTGCACGCCAGCCTCCATTGTACCACGTCTTGTCTGTGGTTCTGCATGGCTTGTAAATAAAGACTACGTCTATCTGTTGCGTCCGTAGCATCTGGTGAGGGGCGGGGTATCAGCAGAGTTTTCTTACCTGCGTTTGTGGCACTGCCTCAACTAGAAATTCGCAGCTCCTTCGACGAAATGTTTGGATTTTACCGAGACAAACACAGCCGTCATGGCAGGTAGCAGGACGTCATCAGTGACTAAACAGGCCTTCAGTGTCATTGTGCCCTTCTTCAACATAAGAACATAAGAGTTTCAGATCCGGAATATAACTTCCAGTTCATAAAACAATACAGTTTCACATCCAGAATATAACTCCGTGGGTTGCCTGGAGTTATATAAACTCTGTTCGAAAACTGTCTTCAACAGAAAACTGCCTTCAACAAGCAAAACCAGCGTTGAACAGATTCTAACTGAAAACAAACGCTCGCATCCAACTCCACGAAACTGAATCTTTCGGTCACAGGAAAACAACTTTTGGTCCAAGATGGGTTTTAAAAGCAAAACTCATCACTGAAACCACAGCTCCAGTGTCTATCAAAGCTTCTCTGTTCACATCATCTATAGAAACAGTTACTTTTTTCTTCGACATAAAGAGAGGCAGGGGAATTGGCGAAAATGACCGGCCCTGCGACCTCACCCCCGTCGGCCGCTCTGCCTAGTTTCCCTACGGTGGTGGCCTCACGCGGCGGCGTGCGTTGAGATCGTGGCCGTAAAGTGGGCGGACGGGTGAAGCTACTGTCAGAACCAGGGCAGTTGTTGCGCATTGTTGGCTCGAACGACCGCTGGTAGGGCCTGTTGGTCTGGTTATCTATGTATGGTTATCGGGGTGGCGGTTTGTATTGCTGGGGAGGCCGGCAGCAAGTGCCCACTGATACCACAGTTGTAGCAAGTGCGCTGTCCACGAAATGCGACCGGTTGACCTTAGAAACTGCGTGATCGGGAGTAGCCGACAAGTGCGTGATGGGTTGACTATTAAAAGTAATTTTCACACTCCCTAGGTGGGATAATGAACTCTTTACGCCTGGTATAGTCATCATTGTAAGCGGTACGCTCATTCTTATTCCCCGCTCGAACCCAAGGCGTCCACGACGTATCGTAATGGTTTCGAAAGCGCGGTAATGACGAATGGCGTCCTGAGCTGACTCCAGGTACTTTTAAGCAGGTGGCCCACTTTTCCTCGTCTGGCATCGAATGATTACGAGGCATCACAGTTTGACAACTTGATTGTACGTGCTGAAAATATCGCCGGGGACTTGAGAACTCTACGCGAGAGTCTTCTTTCGGGAAACCATGTCGCCAAAGCTCGCAAGAAATTCGTTGACAAAACTGTCACACGTATCGAATGTGTGCTCATGGTTCTCAAACCACAGTAATGCGGTAACGTCCCAGAAGAAGACCATATTCGCGAGCTGCGTGGGCGCCTCCCACCAGTTATACTTGCTGGCTCACTGGTAGCGCTTGAGCCAGTCTTCTGTATCTTCCTCAGCAGTTCCTTTAAACATGCGCGGTTCTCTTTGATGAGGCCAGACCTTGATCATTCCAAAAGAGTTGGCATCCATGGCCGCCGTTGGCATTGTCGCTTTTTGCGGAGGCAGACCGGCAACACGCCTGCTGCGTAGAAAATGGGGTGGTTCCGCCTCGTCCACGACGACGATTACCCCCAACCTCCACCAGATGGTACAGACGTAACCGATGGACGTACGCTTTTTTTACAAGTCGTGCGGAACCACAGGCAAGACGTGGTACAATGGAGGCCGGTCAGCAGCAAGCTTCTGGAAACTCTTGTAAGGGACTGTGAAGTCGTATTCTTGCAAGCGGAACGCCCATCGAGCTAGGCGACCGGGAGTGTCGCGCTGTCCTATAAGCCACAATGAAGAATGGTGGACCGTGACCAAAGTGAAGTGTCGTCCATACAGATAGCAGAGAAACTTTTGAACAGCGAACACAACGGCGAGGCATCCCAGTTCCGTTGTGGTGTAGTTGCGCTCGGGTCTGGACAGGGTGCCGCTCACATTAGCAATGACGTGTTCTGCCCTTTCATGTACCTGGACGAGGACGCCCACGCTACTCGCATAACAGTGGAGCTCGGTGGGTGCTGTGGGATCAGAGTGGTGCAAAATTGGGCCAGAAGTTGAACATTTAGGCTGCTGAAAGGACGACTCACATTCCGAAGTTGGCAGTCTAAAATGCCATGGAAAGCAAAGGGGAGAATGCCGTAGGTCATTTATTATCGCTGAAACGGATGTAGATTCTTGAAATACGAAGAAAGTGGAGAGAAACGCCCGCTGGGCGAGATCCCAGCCCACGACCTTGATAATACCGGTCTGCAGCGATGGCCACTATGCTAACGCCGGGGCTGTTATCCCCTGCACTTTCTCGGGTAATAACGTTGAACTATTTGTTTCCTGCGCATGGGGGTAATAGCCAGCGCCACTCAGACTACTCGTCGTAAGGGGTTCCTTTTTAACCTCCGGGCCTTGACTGTAGTGTCTCCGACATGTCGAGGGTGGTCCACCAGCGTTGAACCCTCTTAAGCCACCTATGGCACCAAGGCTGCCAGAACAGAGACCCTCACTATGCATTCAGCGAATCAGAATGGGAAATATAAGAGACGGCAATCAAGAATACCAAGGAAAACAAAGGGGAGAATGCGGTAGTTGAATTATTATCGCTGAAACAGATGCAGAGTTTAGAAATACAAAGTGGAGACAGAATGCTCGCCGGGTGAGATCCGAACCCACGACCTCCAGAACAGGCGCCTGCAGCGATGACCACTACGCTATCGGTGGGGTTGTTTCTCCTCCTCTTTCTCGGGTATTGATGTTTCTTCCTGCCGTCGGGGCTGGTAGCCAGTGCCACTCAGGCTACTCGGGGTGAATGGGACCTTTTTTTAACTCCCGGGCCTTCAGTGTCTACGACATGTCGAAAGTGATCGACTAGCGTTCAATCCTCTTAAGTTACCTATGACACCAAGACTGCCAGAACAGAGACCCTCGCGATGCCTGTAGAGAATCAATGGAAAATGAGGCGCCCGTTAAGAGAGAAATAAGGGTGGGCAGTCAAGAATTCAAGGACAGCAAAGGGAGATTGCGGTACCTGATTTATCATCGCTGAAACAGATGCAGATTTTTGAAAGACTAAGGAGACGTGAGCAGCTCTGCAAACGCGCCTTTTGTGCGAGATCCGAGCCCACGACCTTGATAATACCCGTCTGCAGCGATGGCCACTATGCTACCGCCGGGGCTGTTATCCCCTGCATTTTCTCGGGTAATAATGTTGAACTATTTGTTTCCAGCGCATGGGGGTATTAGCCAGCGCCACTCAGACTACTCGTCGTAAAGGGTTCCTTTTTAACCTCCGGGCCTTGACTGTAGTGTCTCCGACATGTCGAGCGTGGTCAGATGGTGCTGCCGTGTAGGAGAGGCAAAGCGAAGTAGCGTATCACCACGCTAATAAGCTCCGATAGTTGGCGTCTCGATGCCAGCGCCTTCGTGTACGGTGGAAGCGCGTGAATTGAGCCACCCTCCAAGGCACCCTCCGCGCTGGCGTTGTTTCCATTACCGTTGTGTTTCAAGCTGCTGTTTCTGTGAATGTCATTTTAAATGCAGAGCATTTCAGTAACTCACGATGTCACCCGCGTTGACGTCCGTAGTCGTAGTCCGCACCCCTCCCCCTACACTATATAAAAAAAATACTATCCGGCGCCTGGTTTCGATCCCTCGACCCTGCGAGCGGAACGCAATGTACATGGTGCTCTACCCACTGCGCCACAAAGCCGACATAAAATGGGAGGCTACGAACGCGCCTTATATCCTTTACTCATTCAAACTACGTCAAGAAGCTGCTGATACAACGCATTCACTACCTGTGGGCGGAACGCGAGGTACATGGTGCTCTTCCCACTGCGCCACAATAATCATACCCACCTGCTAATAAATGATGTCACGTGACCACGTAATTACCTCTCCTCATTTAATACAATACAATAACCAACAGCAACAAGTGCAAAAACATTAACGTAACGCAAACTACTTAACGTCGTGCGCCCCCGGAAATTCTCTGCATTTGATCGTGCCCCTCGCGAGGGGGATGTTTAGTTTCCTGCCGCAGCAAGAACCAGGCGGCCTCCTGCGCAGTTTGTGGCGCCTCCCCAAGATGAGGGTCACGGCGTCATGGGGGAGGTCGACAAAAGGAGCTCTCCATGCGCTGGGCACGTGCAAATTGAATCATCACGTTCCATTCGCGGAAGCATACTGTGGGGTCGGCGGAACTCTGTTTTGTTCGGCAGCACGGTAAGCATGTTCATTTAGCGGACGCGTCACAACGACGCGAATGGCAACTTTAGGGGGAGAGAGGGAGAAGCGCGTAGGGTGGGGGGGGGGGGTGTAAAAGCACTAACCCAACACTACACAAGGGAGAAAGAGGGCGATGGAAAAGCATTTTGAGAAGTTAGTTGCTGCAAGGGTTGCATTGTCATCTTGACCTTCGTGCAACTTTGCATAACATTAACAGACATTACAGAACTGAGCACGGAGTGACAAGTGCCGCGTCATTCCAGTGCAATTTCTTTTTTTTAGATCGGCTCCACAACAAGCGCCGGTAAGTGTTGAAGTATATTTTGAGACATTTGCTCTCCCTATAATGCCGGTGCTTCCCTGGCTCCGTGGGAAACATACCAAGAGGCAGCGGCAAAGTCTATGTTTGTGGAGCAGGTGCAAACGAAAAGCGCAACTGTGAATGCCTGGTGGACTTCAGTGCTTGTAATGGGCGACTTTTTTTTGCTGAAGAGAGCTCTAGTAGTTAAAGTTCTCAGCATACCTAGTATTTTTAGCAAGATACCTTGTATTCTCGTGCTACGTTTTATTGATTCAGCGCTTTAATATTGTGTGGATATTTATGTTTCGAGAAGCATGTTAGTATGTATGCAATTACTGTGCAATAAATTGTCTGTGAGCAGAAAACAGACCTTTCCCGTTTTGCTATCGAGATGTTATAAAAAACGACTAATTGCTAGTAACTAGTAAATAATAAAAACTAGTAATGACGAGTAACTAGTAACTGTGCACAAAGCGGTTACTTAACACCTAAAATAACAAATACTAACCATAGGCCTCATCACAGCTCCCAAATACAGTCACAAATTCCCCCAAAGCGCTTCTCTAAACACCTAAACACAGCAAATATACTCCGCATGCAGCTGAACAGCACTCGCAACGCGCCTCCCGAAAAA
The DNA here is from genome assembly GCA_013339765.2 of Haemaphysalis longicornis. NCBI lineage: Eukaryota > Metazoa > Arthropoda > Arachnida > Ixodida > Ixodidae > Haemaphysalis > Haemaphysalis longicornis. Next base: position 71,808,944 of record CM023457.1, on the reverse strand, counting down.
TCGTAGTGGGAGAAAATACTATACGCCCAGGGCTCACCTCGAAACTCCCGTAATATACTGGTTAGTTTTTTTTTTTTCTTTCTTTCGTGTCGGCGTCATTTCATCTGGCGGCGAAAGGCTGGGAGTAGGGCGATATTCCTGTTCGAAGGAGTACTGGATATTCCGACTTCAGACTAAGTTATGCAACAAGCCATTTACTCCCATTTCAGCTAATTTGGTGTGTACATATGCATGCGTTCTATTAAAAGAACATTTTCAAGCTTTACAGCAGGAGAACTGTAAAAGTAAGTTCTATTTTAGTAGCCTTATACAAAGGCGTACACGGTAAAAGCTGCAGATTAACTTTCCCTTGTAAACGTATAAAAAAGTTACTGAGCAGTAGGTTACTTTTTGTACATTACAAACGATAGGTTAAAAAATTTTGGAACTAACACTTCTATTAAGGGTTACCGAGCTTATCCTCCAAGCTGCAAAATTCGAACTGTAGGCCCTTTTTATAAGCTGGGTTTGCCAATCAAGCTGCTCGTAATGCAGCGTGGCGGAGCCTTCCATCTACTCCACTCTTGACTGCCCCGATCTTGCACCCGGCTTTGGTGTACATCCGCGTCTCCAACCGGATCATGCTAGGCCCTCCCGTGGAAAGCGGCTTGCCGGAAATACTCCGCATGGTTACCTGTTTGGTGTCCCCAATCTATCATTAATGCCGCTCTTACACCCGCCACACTATATAAATGGTTCCACTGGGACTCTTCAGCCTGACTATGCAGTCACCTTTTTACCAAATTGTTTTCCTAGACTTCCTAGACATAAATCATACCGTATTGACCATCGCCAAAAAATATACATTCGCCACTGCAATGCTACCTTATTTTTTGCCTCTTTTGTTCTAAATCTGCTGACGAATAGAATAGCCTGGCCCCAGCCATAGCTAGTATTTTCGATGTGCCTTCATTTCAGACCGCCAATGAACATTACTTTTGTTCCTTGTGATTGCATTTATGATCTCAACTCTGTTGTGTACAGCGTTCGCATTTTTTCTCCACTATTGTTTTTCTTGTTGCTGTTCCCAATGATTTGTTCCCTTTTGTTTTTTCTGCTGTTTATGCCAATAACCACTCCCGTCTGTAACGCCCTGTGGGCATTGAAGGTATGGGAATAAATTATTTTTGCACTGTGAACAATTCGCATTTTTTTATTCTTTGCCCCGTGCGTTCCCCCGTAACGCCTCCTGACGTCCATCTTACAAATACCTTAATTTTCTACACGCCGTAGATTTTTAAATTAAAAAGTGGCCTGGCAAGGCTAGTATGACAGGGTCCGCAATCCCCATCTCAACATATTATGCATCAACTAGAATGAGCCCAAAATAAAACGGATCGCCATTTCTTCCCTCTCACTTCCCGAACTACGGCCGTGTAGCCTCGAGTTGTTTCCTCTGCGAAGCTGTGCATGTCTAATCCCCAAGGTTCTCGTAGTTCGACAAAACTTCGACTAATTTCCCCGCGTGTGAGTTTTTTTGGCTTGGAAAAATTTGCCGCGGATTCCAACTTGGAGAGGAGGAATACTCACTGGAAAGAAAGAAGTTTTGATTTATTTAGTAATTCAATAGAAGGAGAGGGAAATGCAACATCGGTGCGGCCCCTTTTCATAGACAGATCATGATGGGAGGGGTGTTGAAAATACTCTAATGCATAAAAAAAAAGTCGGGGACGGGGGTACTTTTTTCGCTCGGTTTACTGTGATGGTGAGAGAAGTCCCGGACCTTCCTGCCTCGCAAACAGACAAGAAGGCCATCAGCCGGAGCTTGACCACGGCTCCGACCGCCACCATTTGTGATTTGTAGCCTTCACCTTAAACTCCTTGCCACGGTAGAATACGGCACCAGTATGCGGGCTCGGTTTCTGCGGTGTCGCCAATACCGCCACCTTGAATACACAAATTGCCCCGTGCGGGATGTGGATCGACTTGAAACCCTCGAAATCCAAAACGAGGTGATGCACTTCAGGAGTAGCTTCACTGCCACATCCTTAGCACCTTATTGGCGGTGGTGATGCCGGGCCGTCGGGGTAACCCTCGAACTCCAAAACGAGGTGATGCACTTCAGGAGTAGCTTCACTGCCACATCCTTAGCACCTTATTGGCGGTGGTGATGGCGGGCCGTCGGGGTTACTTCGCTTTATTCGCCACTGGCACAATGCGATAGTGTTATCTGCTTTGGCGTGGGCAGACCGGGCATTATTGACGAAAACTGTATCGGATTCTTCCCGATATAGTGCAATGGATAACGGGTCGCAGGTTTTGGGGATGGCAGCTAGAAGGTTGAATCGGCGACGTTGTTCTCGTGGTTGAGCCCCTTGACCAAGATGCGCCCAGCTGCCCAGCCAGTGGTGCTTCTGCCTACCAAGGTTTCCTGTCTGACCTGAGACCCGCTTGGTGACGGTTGAAATGACGGCCACTCGGAGCGTTTCCCGCATACCATTTTGATTTATGTGCTGTGTTCTGGCGTTGTGCAAGTTCCTTGAGGTGTAAAATTGCCATGTTGCTGTCGAATAAATAGTAATTCCTTGGGATTCGCCGAGTTCGATGCCGATTGCATTTCAGGAAAGCTGAGTACCTTCCAGCGTGGCATGAAGCCCTAGCTCTGTTTCTGGTGGCCCTTACCGTAGTTTAAGAAAGGAAGGTGCTGCATACGCCTGTATTTTCACAATAAGCATCAATCACCGTGGTCAAATTGTAGGAGCACAAGGAGGCGTCCACACATAAGGAGCGTTTTATTTTCGCCGCTTGTGTCCACCTCAGCGTGTGTAACAATGCGTCACTAGTACGAGTTGTTTAGCCGGTTTGTCTTATTAGTTAGGGGAGTTGCTTCCGTACCCACTTCATCCTCCCAAGGTTCAATAAACAGTGGTGTGGTCGGCACGTTATTTCTTCAATGCTGTGGACCTCGAGAGGTGCATTAGGAGCGTGTTTCTATGTTGGGGTGCTTCGCGGTATGGGGCGCTCGATATACCACGCCAGACCCTATTTGTAAATGATCCTTCTTACCCCAGCTGCGTTTGCCAAACCCTCCCAGTAAGGGGCTCGAGGTGACCGGGAGCTCCGCGCTTGAGCTCCTGACCACCACTGGGGTTCAACATTGCCTGGCGCGCCTTCCGCAACATTCGCTAGGACTCAGCCTCGCCAGAAAAAGTTAGAAAGTTAGATTCTTTTTCGAAGCCATCTTCTAAGAGCAGGTGCTGTCCTCCTCGGGTAAGGCCACCGAGCTGCTCCGCACCCTGCACATGGCTTATGATGTTCGCATCGAGTGGTGGCCGGCCAGCGTACCAGTACAGCTCTTCTTTCGTGTAAACCGGAGACCAGTGACTATGCGAAGCGCAGCCCTGTACATCGCTTCAAGTTGGGCCGTTTGCTTTTTTGTGAGAATAAACCACATTGCACCGTATGCAGTCCACAACACGAGGACGGCCTGCACTAGGTCGCAGGCAATCTGGATATGGCGACTCCGAATTTATTACATTTCCTATAATTCACATGGAGGTATTCCTGCCACCATGGTTTTAGCTGTCTGAGCCATTCCTCCGCACGTCGCTTCTCGCTCACTCAAACCCCCAAGATGGAGATCCATCCCTCTTCTGATCGCTCGCATGAGCTGTTGACCACCCATGCAGAGTTGTACCTTCCCGCTCTCCATGGGTTCTTTTTATACAGGGTGTAGTTGAATTCGTCCATGGACACCGGCATGCGCGTGGTGGATATTAGCTGCTCCAACGTAGTCGGTGTCACCTGAAGCCGACAGTGGCGCGGTCTATACAGCAGTGCTTTCTCCATTTCAGCCAAGAGTGTGACGTCGGTGAAGGCCGTTAGGTGAACTCCACCGACTTCGGCTAGGCGCCCAGCTAGTCGGGTCCTGACCACGTTAAACACCAAGGGTGAAATAAAGATTTCTGTGGTACTCCCATTCGGTTGGGGAAAATCGCGTCACGACGGCTGGAACTAATCTCGAAGGTGTGGTCCCCGAGAAAGCTAGGAACAGAGTTTAGAAGTCTTCCCTGGGTGCGCTTCTTAAAGGGCCTCGATGACAGCTTGGTCAGACATTTTGTCAAAGGCCTTAGATCAAATGCGATCAATATGCTTGACCACTTAGTGTACCTAGGATTGAGCATCTGTCGCAGAAAGTACAGGCTATCGCGTGCCGCAAGGTTAGGGCGAAATCTCCTAAGGCGTGGGTGGAAATAAATGAGTCTTCTAGAGAGTGGATGAGGCGGGTGGCCGCCGTTCCTTATAGCAATTTACGCAGCGTTGGCGTGCGCGAGATTTGTCTGATGTCGGCGTCAGGGTGGGCTCCTTGCGGAAGTTGGAGTTTGCAATGTCCGTTGCCGCCAGTTCTAGCGCGTGATCACGCGTTCCACCATGAGAGAAATATGAGAAAACCTGTGTACAAAACTATTTGGGCCCGCCAGTCATGCACGAGGAACGCGAGGATATAGATGATCTGACATGGGTACTACTACCACAATGAAAACTGACGACAGCATTTCTAAATAAACAATTTCAAACCTGATGCAATTCGCCGTGCTGTGCCCTTTATTGCTTACATAGAAATCCTGTTTCAAACCTCGTGCTCCTTAATGGAACCTTGGCCAATTATTTGCACAATCTCATTACACTTTGTCAAAGGAGGCTTTAAGTAGTTTTCACTTACCAGCTCTTTCAACGACTTTCTATTTTCGGCGACAAACATTTTCCCCTCTTTTGTTGTGAAGACATTGTCGTCTGTTGTGTTGGAGCAGTACCACTGCAACAAAACCAGGGCAGGTCAAGATCAAGGCACTTCACCTAACAGTGCAGACACATGTGCCGCATAGACACTAAATTTTAGTCGAAAATACTGCCTTGAATAAAATACAAAAGCATTTCAAATGTTAAACACAGAAAAAAATCGGCTGTTTTTCTTGTTGCAAATTTTTTTTTCTTAGGGACGCGTTACAAAATGAACACTTATAAAGCTTTTCTGTGCAATGTACCAGCTCATGGTGAGGTAAAAGTATCGGTGAGCTTTTTAAATACATGCAATGGTAGAGGACACGTTAGTGTGCTTGAGAACATCAGCAGCCTGTGTTGTATTATTTCTGCCTAAACGCAAAGCAGTGCACTATGCTGCTTATCACCTTAATGACTTCCATGCATTTGTGAAATTTACTACACTGAATACGTAAACTCCTGTAGATATAGATGTTCTGCAGCAAAAACAGCGACAATCCATTGTGGTGAAGCATCATTGAATTGCTAACACAAAATACAAGTGATGACATCAAAAGGAGCAGAAGCTGGCTAGCAGGCCTGGCTACCCACCGCCAGCGCACACCTATCGTGAGTGCGAAAGTGTTCGCTTCTTGGTTAATGCCTTTTCTTCGGAATCGTTACTTACTCAGAAATGTTAATGACAGGCATGCTTACGATGAAACAATCGTAATGCTTGTATTATATTCCCAGGCCTATGATATTCAGGCGGCATACTTACACAATATAGTCTGTCTCCTGTACGAACCCTCCCCCCTCCTGACACGCGATGCATAAGAACACACTTTCCACCCAAAACATTTTACATTTCTCACTTTACAAGAGTGACGCTGACCGGGCGTAATGCTACAATGGTATGCACGGTCCGGAACAAATGCAATTGATTGATTACAATACGATCTGGTCGGATGGGCTTCGGCCAGACAGACCTTTGCAAAAATGTTCGGCCTACACAAGATTAGTCGTGACAAAAAGGGCATATGCAATCTCCACCGTCAATCATGCCGAATGATTTCTGCACACAAAATGTCTAGAGCGAAGCTTTCTATGCACCGCTAATGGTGTGCGGCGCACGGCCAAACGAAACGAACTGCAGGAAAGCCAAGACTACACAATGGGTTTCAGTGCACGATAAACGAATGCACATAAAGCACCTCAAGAAAATGTCGCGTGTATCCTATTCCGCCATGTTGACACTTTCGAAGCAGTTTAAATAAATCGCAAACGCCCATCTACTTTATTTCAACCGTAGCAAGCTTCACGGTTCTACTAAATGAAAGGTGCTTTGAATTGTCTAACACCCATGGCCTAAATACAAAACAAGCATAGGAAGGCTCAGTAGAAAGGATATTTGTTGCTGGCAAGCTAAAAGTTCCACTTCACCCTGGTGCAATAGATTACATGCACTGAATCTGATCGTTTCCCGAAAACCAAACACGACATGCCATTGTTAAATTCGCAAACTTTAAAACCGATTAACGCATCCTCGATTCCAGACGTATTCTTCAGAACACGGGCATTGCCACAAGCAGGATCATTAGGTAGTAGAAGTAGTAGTAGTAGTAGTACAAAAACTATTTTGCCCAGAATGGTGTCACGGGAGGACGAGTGAAGCGATTCTTTTGGGCTATTTCCCCCCTTTAGTCGGCGGTCAGGAGTCCGTGGACCATGGGGTCAACTTCAGTCATACGGCCAAGTTGGACTTGCATGTATGGGTCAGAACTGAGCAGCGTGGTCTGTTACTGCTCCGTGGTTCTCGTTTATAATACACAGTAATCTATCTGCCTTCACTCCTATTTTGGGCGGCCACCACCAAACTGTCGCAGACACGCCCTGCCTCCATTATTTTGCATTCAACTGTATACAGTACTGGGTAGCAGTGGCTGTAGGCCACGAGGTTAGGGAAAGCGTTAGCCTGGAGCAGCAGCCACACCAGTTCGATCTACTTGGTAAGGTTTCTGTGTTCTAGTCACTCTAGTCGTTGGGGCATCACCTTCCCTTAATATTCATGACGACACATTAAAACAAACCAGATTGGGATACACGAACTTTGCCCTCAAAGGGATCTTTGGTACCGGTTGCCGTCCGCTGACTGCAACCATTCCTTTTGCAACCTCCTCTCAAATTTTATTTACCAAGATTAGGGAGGCCTTCTCAGAAACCCATATATTTTCAGCGATTTTCATTTCGTTCAAATCATCTGGCGTTTACTTTGAAGTCTGCTGTACATCCATATCCAACGAATCCAAGCGTTTTTTATCTGACTAGATTTTAACCTATACCAAACTGTAACATATCCTACGAGAGACGATAACACTAGCATCAAGCCACGATGACAAAGCACATAACCGTACTCTCAGAGTTCAGAGAGAAATATTCGCTCCACATTTGCATAACGCCACCAGACAAATGATCATAATTCTCACAAAACAAGACGTTTCAAAGCTAGTAACAGAAAACTATGTTCATTTTTTCACATTTTTTCTGTATCATATCAAATTCGCACATCGTGAGCTCAGATAATCGCTACAATCTTGCTCGAAAAAAACGCCTTTACTGAACCTCCAATCACAGCAATCACCAAGCAGCGCGGCAAAATTATTTTGGTGTCACGCGGTGTATTAAACTACAAAACTCTAAAGAAAATTATTTTTCCTACATCCTTCGCTCTGCTCAAACACGACTAATACCCCGGTCAAACGTGCCAAAGTACACCTATGCCGAGTGCACTGGGGCTCTCGCAACGACTCATCGGCTGCACGGTACCTAATGACGAAACAAAGTGCCTTTAGCCATGATGTCAGTGACGACAGCTGGATAAGTCCACAAAAAAGACGGTCGGGACCGCGACTGAACGCTAGCGCTGATATCCACCCTGATATTCGCTGTAAAGCAAATTGCAGCATTATTTTCATTGAATGAAAATTATCAAAGTCTAGAAAATAACAAATGCTCTCTTTTTGTAGAACTAAAATAGCATATTTAGCTTACAAATTTTCAGACCCCTGCTAACGAGACTACTCATTCGACGAGCCAGGCTGCAAAGTGTGTATCGGGAACACGCTTCACTGGAAAGCGTCACAAGCGCTTGCCTTTTCGCTGCTTCCACATATTGGTGCACAGAAGAAAACGACAGGCTATTTGCAAGTTGTGCACTCAAGTTATCTATTGAGAATTTACAAGCAGTGGCTGTAGCAGGGAATTGCAGCTCACTGGTCTAGGTGGATCCCGCGGTCCCAACCCATACCGACGCTACTCATTCAACGGCTTGCTGAGATGGTAGTGGGGAATTTCCCACACAGATACGGCGTGTGCTCCTTCAGAGGAATTGTCCTCCTCACATTAAGGCCTTTTCCCCTTATGTCCTGTGATGTCCTTTCAAAAAAGCTGTGGCTCGTGACATAACCCTCCCCCCGCCGCCCGGGAAGTAGCGATCCGCTGCTGTTCTTGGCTATGGCATCTGGACAGAGCTAGGTAGGCTGTGTTTTTGGCAGGTGACGTGTACGAGCTCAGTATAAGCGGTTGAGGACGAGGTTGACGGCACGGCGGAAGAAATATGTAACGTCGGTGATTTGACGAAGTGCCTTATAAGGCCAGGCTTAGCGAGACATCAGTTTTTTGCCCCACTCGACGCGTGGGATACCGCTGCAAGAGGAGGGAACCCGCCTGAAAGTGCACCTCGTGGTGGCGTTCATCGCATCGTGTCCTTGGATCGGCTTGTGAAGCAGCGAGGTGGGTATGGGCTGAGTTTCGCCGGCATACTGGGTGGACGGGTGTGTGTCGGGAGGCAGAAGAGTACAAAGAAGCATGATCGCTTACCTTCCGCAAAGAAGGTAAAAGGGTGAAAATCCTGACACGATGAATTATAAGCGAAGGTAAAGATTCCGGTACATGGTCTCTCGCGCATGCAATGCAAACGTAATACACTGAAGATGTAGCCGCCTTCGATAGCTGCTTTTTTTCTGTGTCGTCTACCTATGAAACCACTAAGCAATACAACTACCTAACCATTGCACCCCACCTGTGCCAGAACTATTTCACCATGGAGGAGTCGCTAACTCAAAAATGCTTTTAAAATAACTGCATGCCCGGATGTGACCAAATATCGAAACATTTAGTATGAACAGTTACAGTGGTTAGTAAGATATTTTGCCTCATCTTGCCGCCATTCATTGATACGGGCCGTGTTCTAAAGAGGAGAAGGCAAATCAGCAAATTCTTATCCAATTTCGCTGAGTACCATTACTTCCAAATTATTAAAACTTTACATCTCCTCATGTCGCGCCTATTTTTGAATCGAAGAATTTCTTTCACAAATATCATAACAGCTTCCGGGAGCACTCCAGATGCGTGGCCCAACATTGAAAATCCACCCACAACCTATACTTTAAAGCATGAATGATAACCTTCACACATATCTATTACTTATCGAACATTGATCGATACCTTATCCAGCCTCGGTGAGTCGCATTATCGACCCCATTATCGGTTATTTTGTAAACATCGGTTGCAGGTTATTGCACCCACTATTGCCTCTAACTCCCCCTAATGTAATATCAGGTGTCTCTCAGGGCGCAGGATTATTCTCTCTTCTATTTTTATTATCCATAAACGTCCAGCCAACAAACATATCATTGCGACAGACTATTCGCAGACGACTATGTTCTACTTTCATTCTAACTCGAAGGTACTGAGCCACCTATCTCCATTTGCACAAAACCTGTAGCCTATCTGAGAGGGTGCACACTTGGCTTCCTGCATAGAATTTCTTTCACAAATATCATAACAGCTTCCGGGAGCACTCCAGATGCGTGGCCCAACATTGAAAATCCACCCACAACCTATAATTTAAAGCATGAATGATAACCTTCACACATATCTATTACTTATCGAACATCGATCGATACCTTATCCAGCCTCGGTGAGTCGCATTATCGACCCCATTATCGGTTATTTTGTAAACATCGGTCGCATGTTATTGCACCCACTATTGCCTATAACTCCCCCTAATGTAATATGAGGTGTCTCTCAGGGCGCAGGATTATTCTCTCCTATTTTTAATATCCATAAACGTCCAGCCAACAAACATATCATTGAGACAGACTATTCGCAGACGACTATGTTCTACTTTCATTCTAACTATAATGTACTGAGCCACCTATCTCCATTTGCACCAAACCTGTAGCCTATCTGAGAGGGTGCACACTTGGCTTCCTGCATAGAAATATAAAATGGACATCTCCTGACTTTAAAATGTAGGATACTTTATGTGCGCTCAAAGGTAGTGTACGCGCCCTCCATGGGATCGATCGAATTCCCATCGCCCATCTAGAATCCATTCCAGGCATATCTCGCTACCTAATTAAAATTAGTGCCAAACCGTGCAGCTTGCTTTAAACCTACCCCCTGCAAAGTTTCTTTTTTCGCCCACAATAAAGGCAAAACATTTTACAGCCATTAAATAAAACCTTCTCGCATTACCCATTCTAACCCAACCTGCATTAATCAATGGTTTCCAATCCACAATAAACGACTACTTTTCCCCCATGCCATTGACCTTAGGAATAACCTCATTCCATGAAACGCTGAAATCTCACTTCAATTCCATTAAAAAAATAACTTTAGAGATATTTTAACATATGACTGTCTCCTGGTTTTGTTGCAAAACATGCAAAAATGCAAAACATTCTTTAATACGCAAGGTACCTGGGCGACCTTTAGGGATATAATCCCAAAATATCTAATACTTTACACAGGTATACGAAAGCCTACTTATTTATGAAAGATGGCATCGCGAAAACCTCAGCCCCTAAAATTCTGCACTAAAACACTGCCCCTAAAATTACATATGTAAAACTAGTGTACAAATTAAAAATGACTGGATGAAATTTATTTATGTTATATAAAGCAGACTGGAAAATCATTGTGCAAAACATCTGCCTTGATGTTTTTGTTATGCATTCAGTACAGTCGCTTACATACATAGCCAAGTGGATGGTTCCGGAATAATTTTAACCTCCATGCAGCTCTAATGTGCGCTGACATGAACAGGCGGGTATTCTCGTTTCTCGCCATTATCGGAAAAATGGATGCCGTGGCTAGGTTTGAACATGCGTGCAAGGGGTTAGCAGCCCGACGTTTAACCACTGATTCACTGTGGCGAGCCCGCTGAGCGTTAAATTGGCAGGTTGCCTCCCAGCCATGGCTTAGATTTTTCGCAGTAATTAAAGGTTACTAAGAAGTATAGTAGATTATTCCGCCGCAAATTCATTAGCATCCCTCCACTACGGCATGCCTCACAGCCCTTAGGTCATAGCTGACCCTTTCACGAAACTAAGCGCTGTACAGCACCAAGTTGCACAATTCCTAGCTAATTGCTCACGATTATAGGAGTTATATACTTCCCTGCTGAACCTCATTTTGAAGGAGAACTTACAGGATGCAATTTTTTCTTCACTGTTCTTAATAAATGATCCCATCATGCATATAACCCCAACATTCCTTTGCCACTTTTTGAGCCGTTGATCATGCAGATCGCTAAATACATGGTGTAAGTGATGCCGGTGAATTCTTACACACTGACCAACATCATTTCCTTGTTCTGGGTGTTTGGCACCGCGTTACAGTTGTGATGATTAAAGCCTACACCCTATTATAGTCTCAACGATTTGTTGTACTGTTTGTAGTTTATGAGGACTTTTTCTTTAGAGTGCCCTTTCTGTTAGTCACATTTTAATACAGTGCTGCACTTTGCCAAGTATACGGAAGTGTGTATTCACTCTTGTGCACTTAGCCAATGCCGGTCAAGACTGGACAATGTAGAAATTAGGCCCTGAGCGGTACGCATAAGGGTAGCACTCCCTGGGCCCTTGTATTACCTATAATCTGCATAGCTAGATTCGTGCAGTGTTGAAAAAGACGGAGACGTGCTGTCACCAATGCGCAGATTTTAAGGCCTTCTACCCACTCCACGCACAGCGTATACGCCTCCCTGTCATTGTACAATGCGACGCGCTCCTCGAGGGCGCCCACCGGTGGGACACACTAGAGCCTCCAACATAGCAAAGCCACAGCATAATAAATCCAACAAGACTGCCAGCTTCACTGGACTTCCCCCTCTTCCAGATGGTGAAAGGGCTCTGAATTTTCGCCCTTAAAGGGACCCTGCAACACTTGCCAAAGACTACTAGTAATGTATTTTGGGATAAAGTCTATTGTCCCAGAAATCTCCTCCCGCTAGAATTATGGAAATCCGTTCACAATTAACGAAACTACGCGCGATGAGAAATCGCGCATAATCGTTCCCTCTCAACTCGACCGCAGACAACGCGACGAAAGTTGCGTGCTCTCTCCCGGAGAAGGGGGCGGCTCGCGGCGTTCTCTTCGGCGGCCTTCGATATACCACATGCCGGGTAGTTATCTCCTTTTCTCCGAAACGCGGAGGGGCCTATTTTCGATCTGGTGCCACAAAAAAGCAGGCATGGGTGCCTGCTCGCAAGGGCGCGCTCGGGCTGGTAGGGCGTTTTTGAAGCAATAAACGTTTGTAGTCGAGTGGTCCCGTTGAAATGGAAGTATGGAGCTCATCACTTAAACTCCGCGCGCACTCAAAACACAAAAGAAACGGCAAAACTGTGCCTACAGGTTGAGGCATAGAAGAGGTTCGTACACAGCGATGACGACGACGGAAATTGGAGAATCTAGCCGCGAAGTTGACCAGTGACAGCCGATCGGGCAGCCATGGCCCATGTGACGTCCCTTAGGCCATGCCAGGGGTTGCATAATGAGGACAACTGAAGAGAGAGCGGTTGGTTTTTCCGCGTCTTTCACGTCGATTTGCGCGCTCACCGCTTCACGTGCACGTGTAATATTTGGCTCAGGTATTCCTGGCAGTGTAATCTAAACGTCGCCCAGGTTTACTTGCACTGCTCAAAAAGTGTTGCAGGGTCCCTTTAAGTGCGGCTACAAAACTGATGACGTAAGGCCAAAAAGGACAAGAGTGACAAGAAAAGTTAATGAGGGTGGTTTATCGGTGAATACTAAGATATATCAGCAGCAGTAAATGTGAAATGATTTAAAATGCAACTAAGATACCTTTAATAGAGGGCCAGGTGGTTGAGATCACGGATGACATGGAATGAGTAGATATCAAAAACTGAAAAATAACCTTTACACAAAACATGAGAACGTTTCCAAGGAAGTATGACGGCTATAGTGAAATGAGTTGTCGGTAAAATTTTCTAAAGTGTTTGCGTCGTGTTGTGTCGAGTACATTGCATTCATGATGTGGATTACGGATAGGCCGTCTACACATCTGCTCCAAAGGCGTCTTATGGATCCAGTGAGCAGGTGAGCGCTACGTGAGTGTGGCCCATTCATAACCTTGCTAAGCAAATTCCGTGTGCCTGTAGTGCAAATTTCAGTCTTTCTCATTCCGAGCGTGGTTTCAATGCGTGTAGTTTGTTGTCTGTCGGATCACTCCAAGTGGTCCATCGAAGTTTTGCGAAGTTGTAATTGTAGCATACTGTTACGTCTATTGAGTATAGCCTCAAGGGTACATCCATATGCCATCTCACTTTCGGCTATCCCACAGTGACCTGAAGCCCAACAAAGAATCAAATTTCAGGAATACGTGGCAACTACAGTTCCCATATAATATTCACAATGTAGTTTTTGGAAGAATAATGATAATATTGCGGCGACTATTTTGAGTGAATCTATGTAAAGAATAAACTTTGGAATACGATATTCAACACTATTGCTTGCAAAAACAAAAAAGCCATGTGCCTCGGTTGTGTACATGCTATTCACATTCAAGGTCCCAGAAACATTCTCTTTGGCAGGCATTTCTCCTCCACAAATAGGAAGTGCAGCGCAATCACAGTTTAGCATAGCCTGTTTATAAATGTGGGCACAAGACATGTCGTAAGATACAGGGCGAAGGTGTGTTGCTGCGATATAATCAATGAAAGATGATTTGAAGGTTCTAAACCAGTGATATTTAGAAAAGCCTCCCTGTTTCTCATACTCTGAGGACGGAACAGTATTGGATGCGCAAGTTAAAAACAGCTGAGAGGCGGTTGCACCATTACGAAGATATTTAAAGAGGTAGTTATCTATTGATGAGATTAGAGACGCGCATAACTAATGAGCAAAAGTTTGCTGGTGCGCTGGGCACCATTTGTCGCATTCGGCGTACAGGCTTTGGACTGGGCTGGTAGGGAAAGCGCCATACAAAAGGCGAAGCCCAAAGTGCTGCCCTGGGTCGAGCATCTTTAGTGCTGGTTTTGTTACTGTCCCATGCACTGCACTCCTATATTTTAATCGAGACCCCGCCGAGTTGGTAAATACCTGTGATAGACTTGTTCGTTGACAACACAAAACAGTGGGAGAGAATTTTGAGGATTTGTTTTTTTCTGGAATTTAGATTTACGTTATTTAATGTGAGGAACGAATGTAAGTTTTTCATCTAACTACACCTGAGCACTTGTGTTCCCTTTTTACAGCAATTCACATTTCAAGTTCACAGAAACGCTCAACGTAGTCACAAGAGGGAAGAAAAGTGCTAAGTGTCATGTAATGGTATGTTGACCCACCACCGATGACCTAGCAGTGGGCAGCACAAAGCCCAGCTTAATTGCTATGGCCGTCTGTGCATAGATCGCATCTCTCTCAAAGCATACTTTCACCACCCATTTATTGCAACGTGCGAGAAAATTCCCATCCCAGTCAAAGCAGAACACCCTTTAAAGGACCCATGAAGAGAAAACACATGTTTGGTTCATTCAAAATACGGCCTCGTTAGAATCATACTGACACCAGTTTTAACGTTAACTTCGGCCAAATGAGCTATATAATTAGGGAGAAAGGGAATGGCCATGCGACCCACTCGCTCATTTCCCGCAACTGAACCTCTGATGTCATTCGAGCCTGCTCTGCGATTGGCGGAGGCCGGCAAAAGCAAACGCAAATTAGGCTGAGCTTATAAGCTTGAAAAACGAGCGGTTTCTGCTTAAATTTAGGGCACATTCTTTTTGAAGCAATAAGAATGGTGGGACAAACAGTGGAAGTTACGAAAGCCCATGCCAACATATTGTCACGTAGCCAAGGACGAAGCAGTTGTTTGGAAAAGAAACAACTTTATTGGAGCAAACTTGTGCTCCCCTAACAACTGGAAAGAATACAGAGGCGGCAAAGCAGTGGTCAACAAAGTGACGTACGTGCGTCGGCGGGCGTCGCAGAATCGAATGCCCCGGCGTCCGCACTGCAGGCTTTTTATCTTTTGGCGCGCGTGGTTCTCGAAACGTCGATTCGCATCGAGAACATAGTAGATCCAAGAAGATTATTCTGGGCTGTTCACGTTAGATCGGAATGCTCTCCCTATCACAACAGATAACACATGCGGCACAGAAAGAAAGAATGGAACACGCGCTTCCCTTGGCGCAGAGATAACACAGACCGGCGCAGCCGGGCGGTAAAAGCAAAACACAAATAAACAAACCCAATGTATGGTTCGCGGCATTACCCCCCCCTCTAAGAGTGCATCGACCCGATGCTAACATCAGCGACAGTCCGAACAAATGAAAATAAAAGTTCGTCATCGTCCGTAGAAAGGTTTTAAGCGAACCACGTGGACGACTTCAGGCCGCGTGCGTCGTCGTGATGTGCCGGAGTCACCATCGGGGATCACTTCGTAGGTAAGTTGGCCAACACGTCGTAGAATCTGGTAGGGTCCGAAATACCGTCGCAGGAGCTTCTCACTGAGTCCGCGTCGTCGGATGGGAGTCCAAACCCACACACGATCCCTGGTTGGTACTCGGCGTCTCGGCGTCGGAGGTTGTAGCGGCCCGCATCCACCAGCTGCTGGTCCGTTATACGAACTCGAGCGAGCTGGCGGGCCTCCTCCGCACGTTGAAGATATCCGTGGACGTCGGCGTTGAGGTCGTCGTCTTCTACGTGCGGAAGCATGGCGTCGAGCATCGTAGTCGGCCTTCTACCGTAGACAAGCTCGAACGGCGTCAGCTGTGTCGTCTCCTGGATAGCCGTGTTGTACGCAAACGTGACATACGGGAGCACTTCGTCCCAAGTCTTATGTTCAACGTCAACGTACATTGACAGCATATCTGCGATTGTCTTGTTCAGACGTTCTGTTAGTCCGTTCGTTTGGGGGTGGTACGCCGTCGTTCTTCGGTGATCCGTGTTGCTGTAGCGTAATACTCCTTGCATCATCTCCGCAGTAAATGCCGTTCCGCGGTCTGTGATTAGGACTTCCGGGGCTCCATGTCGCAGCACAACTTGGCTTATAAAGAACTTGGCCACTTCTTGTGCAGTCCCCCTCGGAAGAGCGGCGGTCTCTGCGTAGCGCGTCATGTAGTCTGTCGCTACGACAATCCACTTGTTCTGTGATCGTGACGTAGGGAACGGGCCTAAAAGGTCCATTCCAATCTGTTGAAATGGTCTCGATGGGACGGCGATCGGTTGCAGAAGTCCGGCGGGTCTTGTCGGCGGCGTTTTTCGTCGCTGGCAGTCACGGCAGCTCCGGACGTAGTGGGTGACGTCAGAGGTAAGGCCGGGCCAGTAGTACCTCGCCTTGATTTTTCCAATAGTGCGGGCTGTGCCCAGATGTCCGGAAGACGGGTCGTCGTGGCACGCTTCCAAAATTTCGTCACGAAGGTCCACGGGGATGACGAGAAGGTAATTCGCTCTTGTTCCGGGGCTGAAATTCTTCTTCACAAGGACGGAGTTTCTCAGGCTGAATGCTGGTAAGCTGCGTTTGAAGGTCCTAGGAACGGCAACGTTGCATCCCTCGAGGTACTCGATTATGACGCGTAAGTCGGGGTCGGCACGCTGCTGGGCGGCTAGGTCGCTCTCCGTCACGATCCCGAAGAACGCGCTGTCTTCATCAGAGTCTTGTGGTGGTGGGTCGACGGGGGCGCGGGACAGGCAGTCGGCGTCGGAGTGTTTCCTGCCGGATTTATAAACGACTGTAACGTCGAACTCCTGCAGGCGCAAGCTCCACCGCCCAAGACGGCCAGAGGGGTCCTTCAAATTGGCGAGCCAACACAGCGCATGGTGGTCTGTTACAACCTTGAATGGCCTTCCATACACGTATGGGCGAAATTTTGAAATCGCCAATATAATAGCCAGGCACTCTTTCTCAGAGGCAGAATAGTTTTTCTCCTCCTTCGACAGACCACGGCTGGCATAGGCGATTACCCTTTCGCAGCCGCTTTGCTTTTGGACAAGGACGGCACCCAAGCCTATATCACTGGCGTCCGTGTGCATTTCCGTTTCGGCATTTTCGTCGAAATGAGCGAGCACGGGCGGGCTTTGCAGGCATTTTTGCAGCTCGCCGAATGCTTTTTCTTGGTCGTTTTCCCAGCTGAAAGGGGTGCTATCTTTCGTCAAGCGCGTGAGTGGCTCTGCAATGCGTGCGAAGTTTGCGACGAAGCGCCGGTAGTATGCGCACAGCCCGAGAAATCTTCGCACGCCCTTCTTGTCTTTCGGCCTTGGGAAGTTCGCAATGGCTGAAGTTTTTGCCGGGTCAGGTAGGACTCCTGCGGCGTTGACGACGTGGCCCAAGAACTTGAGTTCCCCGTATGCGAAACGGCACTTTTCAGGCTTCAGCGTCAACCCCGACGTACGAATGGCCTCGAGTACAGACTCCAACCTTGCAAGGTGTTCGTCGAAAGTCCGGGCGAATACCACTACGTCGTCGAGGTATACGAGGCAGGTGTGCCACTTAAGGCCAGCTAGCACAGTGTCCATGACTCTTTGAAACGTCGCTGGTGCTGTGCACAGCCCAAACGGCATCACCTTGAACTCGTATAGGCCGTCTGGGGTTATAAATGCAGTCTTCTCTCGGTCTCTCTCGTCCACTTCAATTTGCCAGTAGCCGGTCTTCAGGTCCATCGATGAGAAGTACTTCGCGTGGCAGAGGTGGTCGAGGGCGTCGTCGATTCGTGGGAGGGGGTACACGTCCTTTTTCGTGATTTTGTTCAGTCGCCGGTAGTCAACGCAAAACCTTAATGTGCCGTCTTTTTTCTTTACGAGTACGACGGGCGCAGCCCAGGGGCTTTTCGATGGCTGTATAATGTCATCGCTCAGCATGTCGTCGACTTGAGTCCGGATGGCTTCCCGTTCGTGTGAAGAGACGCGGTACGGTGACTGTCGCGGGTAGGTCGGGCTCCATCTTCGGTTATTATTCGGTGCTTCGCTAGAGGGGTCTGACGTAGTTTTGCGCTCGACGAAAAACATTCGCTATAGCGACGCAGCAAAGCCAATAATTTTTTCCGTTGTTCTTGTGGTAGCGCCGGATTCACGTCGAATGGCTGCGGGAGCTTGAAGGTTTCTACGGGTGTGCGTTCAAAGTCGGCGACTGCGATCACATCACTTGCTTCTTGCGTTTCTTCGAGGAACGCAATTGCAGCTCCCTTGTTTAAATGCTGGTACTCTTCGGTGAAATTAGTGACCAAAACATGAGATTGGCGTTGCTTAAAGTGCGCAATGCCTCTTGCGACGGAGACACCGCGGTCGAGAAGCAACCTTCGATCACTCTCTACGATAGCGTCGATGTCAGAAGCAGCATCCTCACAGTAGACGGCGATCATCAAGCTTGCGCGGGGTGGCAGGGTGATGTGATCGTCGGCGATCCTGACAGCAGCACGGTGATCGGGGTTCGGCTGCGGCGTCGTGGAGTGATCGGAGGAAAATGTTATCGACTTGGTCTGCAGATCAATTATTGCGCCGTTGTCCGTCAAAAAGTCCATTCCGAGAATCACGTCGCGGGAGCAGTTAGGCAGAACGACGAACGCCGCAGGGTACGTTGTGCCGTCTATGGTGACGCGCGATGTGCACGTTCCACTTGGCGTCACGAGGTGGCCTCCTGCTGTGCGTATGTGCGGACCGTCCCATCTGGTCATAACTTTCTTCAGTTTAGACGCAAATGGTCCGCTCATTACCGAATAGTCAGCTCCCGTGTCTACGAGGGCGACTACGTCAAAGCCGTCGATGGACACCTTGACGTCAGATGCAGTCTTCCTCGAGTTCCGGGTTCGTCGGGGCGTCGTATCTCTGCTTGTACGTGTTGATGGTCGGGCACTGTGCATCGTCGTTGTCGTCGTCTTCTCAACGGACGTCTCGGTCAGGTTGGGTACGCGTCGCGCCGTGTAGCTGTCGTCGTGTTCGGGAGTCTCGTCAGGGTTAGGTCGGGTCGTCGGGATGAGGGCATGTCGTGAATCACTGTTTCAGCGCGTCCTTGCGTCGTTGGAGGGTTTCCAGTTTTTCGCCGTAGAGCAACTTCACCTCCAGAAGTTGCTGCTTTTAGTTTCCCCCGCGTGGGCTGGGGGACCTTCCACGGGCGAAGTCAGCGTTGCTACGGCGGTTCGGCGATTGGTATGGGTAGGGCGACGGCGAACGGTTGAAACGCGCTGGGCCACGGCTGGTTTCAGATAGATACTCGTCGATCTCACGTGGTCGTTGGCCAGGGAGAGGGCGAGGTGCGTCGACGGAGAAACCACGCAGTCCGAGTCTCTTGTATGGGCAGCGACGGTAAATGTGGTCGGCCTCTCCGCAGTGGTAGCACAGAGGACGGTTATCGGGAGTTCGCCATACGTCCGTCTTCCTCGGCGTCTGGTTTCGGGCTACCGGGGTCGGGCGGGTGACAGTGGGCGGCGGTACGGCGGGGCCTCTTGACGGCGTGTTGGAGCAGGGCGGGGTCGACGAACAGCCGCGGAGTATGTCATAGCTTGTGGCTCTCGGGGTACCTCGGATGGCGTAGAAGTTCCCAACGCTTGTTGCACTTCTTCTCTAATCACGTCGGTGAGGGAAGCGACTTGGGGCTGCGGCGGCGTTGGGAGAAGTTTCCGCAGCTCCTCTCTCACTATTGCGCGGATAGTCTCGCGTAGGCTGTCGGCCGGGATCCGCGTGCTGCCAAAGTCGTTCTCATTGGCCGCGCCAACAAAGTTGCGGTCATACTGCTTAGCACGCATTTCGAGGGCTTTCTCAATGGTGCTGGCTTCGGTCACGAATTCGGCGACGGTTTTGGGCGGATTTCGGACAAGTCCAGCAAACAGTTCCTCCTTCACTCCGCGCATTAAGAAGCGCAACTTCTTTTCTTCCGTCATTTCGGGGTCCGCGCGGCGAAATAGCTGCTTCATCTCCTCAACGAGGATCACGACACCTTCGTTGGGGTGTTGCGTGCGTGTTTCCAACAAAAGGGCGGCTCTTTCTTTCCGCACGACGGTAGTGAAGGTCTTAGTGAACTCGCTTTTGAACTGAGCCCAGTTTGTCAAGGAGCTCTCGTGGTTCTCGAACCAAGTGCGAGCCGAATCTTCCAAGTAAAAGAAAACGTGCCGGAACGTTTCTGCGTCGTCCCACCTGTTGAATTTCCGGACGCGCTCCAGTTTCTCCAACCATTCTTCTGGGTCTTCTGCGGGGGCTCCTCGGAATGATGGCGCTTCCCGTGGCTGCTGCAGAATGACAGGAGGATTGGCTTGGTTGAGCATAGTGCTGGTTGCGACGTTTTTCTTCTTCGTCTTCTCCGGTAGTAGACCGAACTCGGGTGGTAAATCTTGCACGCGGAGGCTGGCTCTTGTTGGACTGGCTTGGCGGCTTCCAGAGGTTGTAGTGGGCATGAAGGGTGCGTACCCAGCACCTCCACCAGATGTCACGTAGCCAAG
Organism: Haemaphysalis longicornis; assembly: GCA_013339765.2. Classification (NCBI taxonomy): domain Eukaryota; kingdom Metazoa; phylum Arthropoda; class Arachnida; order Ixodida; family Ixodidae; genus Haemaphysalis; species Haemaphysalis longicornis. Next base: position 71,788,467 of record CM023457.1, on the reverse strand, counting down.
GACGAAGCAGTTGTTTGGAAAAGAAACAACTTTATTGGAGCAAACTTGTGCTCCCCTAACAACTGGAAAGAATACAGAGGCGGCAAAGCAGTGGTCAACAAAGTGACGTACGTGCGTCGGCGAGCGTCGCAGAATCGAATGCCCCGGCGTCCGCACTGCCGGCTTTTTATCTTTTGGCGCGCGTGGTTCTCGAAACGTCGATTCGCATCGAGAACATAGTAGATCCAGAAGATTATTCTGGGCTGTTCACGTTAGATCGGAATGCTCTCCCTATCACAACAGATAACACATGCGGCACAGAAAGAAAGAATGGAACACGCGCTTCCCTTGGCGCAGAGATAACACAGACCGGCGCAGCCGGGCGGTAAAAGCAAAACACAAATAAACAAACCCAATGTATGGTTCGCGGCAATATGATGCGTACTGCTGTTGGTACTGCGCGCCCTATGCTTGGTTTAGCTGCACAGCACGGCAGGGCTTTGGGGTTGTCTCAGACGACACTGGCCGCTGACGCGAGCAACGGTGTCTTACGTGAACATATTTGCCGAGCGAGCACTGTTTCACGAAACGATTATTTTCTCCCAGAACAAAAACAAGCCAGGTTTAAATACGGTCAAAAACAAACCGAAGGGAGAAAACGGCATGCCACGGTATGGTGGCGCCATCTAGGTTGCAGTAGAATACCGCGACACAGTACCGCCGTGCAGGGTAGCGACACTGTCAGGTTCGGTGGCACAATAATAATTACAAGAGAAGAACTTTTGAAACGAGACTAGGTTTTATAATACCCGGAACTCACATAAGGACACACATAACAAACAGAGACCACTAAAGAGTAAGAGGGAACAAAACAAAGCTAGAGAACAAGGTCTATATTAGCGAGAATACGGCATAGCAAACGAGAAAGAGTTCAATAAGCGCGAAACAGTCAAGGTGCGGGAATGCAGGGCGAGCACACAATAATGGTTCGCTGCGGGGACGGGGTTTTTCTACCTCACGTCCCAGTAGTGGTGTTGCGGTTTTGAAACGTCCAGGTGATGTCGTGGCGGCGGTAGTAAAGCGCGCTCCCAGCTCCCGTCACCGTTGTTGCGAACGCAGCTGTCTTGAGGTGTCGCTGTCTCCCACCGACGCACGGTGAGATACCTTCCTGGCGGAGGAGAAGTCTTGGAGGCTGCAGTGGTGGATGACCTCCTGGGGCACGGCACGGGTCCGGTCGCCCGACCGCCGCGCATCCCGGTCACGCTCCACACCCGGTGTTCCTCTTCGGCCTCTTCTCCGCCCAGCTGCTGTCGTTGGCCGCTTCCGATTGGCTGGCCCGTGAGTGCGGGATAGCTGTTCCCGGCAGACGATGATGATGGTGCCGTCGGGATGTTTGGAACGTACCCCGTATAGCACATCGTCGTTATCGTCTTCATTTTCCAGTTCACTTCGTGACAGATACCCTTTGAACGGTCCCGCGCCGCTGCAAGTGGGTCAACGTGCTCAACGCGTTGTTCTTTTCGTTTCCCACGAGAACCAGCAACGCGAAACACATAAGATAATTCAAACTTCGCCAGTAGACTGAATTGCAGCGATAATTTTAGCGCGGTTTTGATGCAATGACTTGCTTCGGCGGCGCGCGAGCGACCCAAAATGGCGGCGTCAGCATATATGCAATATATGTGTCTCCACCCTGTGCGACGGACGCGTGAATCAAGGCATCCTAGCGTAATCGGTTCCTGTGATGTCATTGCAGACCACGAAAACACACGATTTAGCGGGAAAAGCAAAATTATAACTTAAATTGAATAATTTCTCAGTGAATAAACCATCTGTTAGCGGCCGTTCGTCGTGTGACAGGGGCACATAAAAATCTTTCCACCAAATGGCACTACTAGTCCTTCTCAAATAAGAAAAAATGATGGCCCAAGGCGAGGCGCTTGAAGCTCCTGCCGCACCAAGTCACCGGCCGCGCTGCATTGATAGCACGGAGGTTGTTTACATCCGGGCAGCTAGTCGTTCCGCCAGGGCAAGTTGAGTCGCTGCAGTCGGGTGCGTTGGCGCGCTGGCACGAGAATTTAAATCGTCTATATATGCGCAAGCAAGCGAAACAGATGAACATTGCAATTGTTTGCAACGGCGAGAACTGTCTCTTCGTTAGCAGCAGAGTTTGACAACACCTATCGCCAAAATAAACAGATTGAAACAACACGGCCGCGCTGTCTGCCTGTGATCGCGCTGGTTGAAGCATCTATACGGGTATACGTACGGTATCGGTTTTGTAGCTGTATGCAACCGTCGCGTCCTGCTTACTCGTTCTAATTGGCATTAGGCCACGGTTGAAGTGCTGATACACGGAAGCAACACAAGACTAACATGGCGACCGCCCGCTTGAGATGATTACCTCCGATGGGGAGTTTATTGTGGACGTGGTAGTTTACAAGGAACCGAACGCCATCTCACAAATGGTGTTAAGTCGTTCTGAATCCTCCCTTTTGCTACCCGGATGGGCAACGGTACTACCATGGAGGTTCGTCCACATTTTTAGATCATGCCTAGGGAGTACATTTTTTGCTATAGGTACTTTCCAGGGCACATTACTTGATTAAAACTCCATTTCCGGCTAGTTTGCGTTTACAGTGTACCTCAGGAAGCCTGCGATTGCTCCTCCCACTGGCGCTTCTCCAGCGCCCAATCAGCGCGCCTCGTGTGGCAAGAGCGAAACTTACAATCTTTGAATGCATTTATACACTATGCTTCTTCCCTCTCCAGGTTTGTAAATACATATCTGGAGGTTTATCATTTCTTCTTCGATTGCTTCTCCAACGGCGCTTCTCCAACTTTTAATCAGCGCACATTGCGTAGCAATAGAGAGAGTTACAATCTTTGAATACACGTATACACTGTATGCATCGCCCCTCCGAAGGTTTGTCAATACAACCTCCGTCAATACATACTTTCACCGTCAGTCATAGTTCGGTCCTCTGTCAATGCATTTTTTCACCACCAGACGTGGTTCGGTCTTCTGTCCTGCCGTGACGCGGCTTAACACCTTTAGTAGAGGGTGCGGGGAAATCCCCATCCCAGTCACAGCTGCACACTGTTTAGGGGCGTAGCACCTCCGGGGCTCGGGCTCTCGGGGCGTCCTGTCGTCTCATATAGTCACGGTAATAAACACCGGGACATTTGGTACCGAAAGCATCGTGCTAGAACGTAACGCGTAATAAAAGAGCCCTCCCGGACACTCGCATTCCAACGCATCGTGCTAGAAGATGGACCAAAACGCGTACTAAAAGAAAACACTGGGACAGTCGTTTCTCAACGCCTCGCACTAGAACGCACGCTGCGGCGTGTGGCACAAAGCCAACTTACGGCCATTCTGTCTCATTTTATTGCTTAAACCCGGTTCATAGCAACAGAGGGCGCCACTGCCTCAGGAACTTGCGATTGCTTCTCCCACCGCCGCTTTTCCGGTGCTCAAATCAGCCCGCGCCATGTGGAAAGTGGTTGACTTACATTCTTGGAATGCACTTTACACTATATGCTTCGCCGCTCAACGGGTTTTACGTTAGTGGAGATGGCCCGGGATTTTTTTGGACGAGGTGCAGCTGTCATGGGTGCACAGGCCATGACGCGCAGCCCCAGCACTGCCGCGACCACAACCCGACTACGCCCCTTGCCCCATGTCCTATACCTGTGACTATATCATCAAGCTTAGCTGTGACCAGAGAATACGAGACGTGATAAACAAGACGCCTTGACCCCAGCACTTTCACTAGATGGTTCCAGCTTCCTGCGACGTTTAGTTGCTGCCGTGACGACGTTAATCACGCCACCAAAGAAGGAAAGAAACTGATCAATGTCAGAGTAGGAAAGAAGCCCTCACGGGGCCTACCTGGGTGTACCACGTGGCCGAAAACAGCAGAACGTGTACTCTTCCCTGGTTAAAGCAGTTGACAATGAACACCGCCTGACATTGAGCACTGCATCTCTGCTAAACATTTTCTTGCACAGTACTTAAAAGCAGCTTCATCGCAATAATACGTTTAATGCTGGATTGCACAGGGAACGGGCACTGGCGAGATGTGAGATAAATGACAGAACCCTTCGGAAGGCCAGCAGATCAAGTACGTCCTGCGTAAATGGCCTTGCCAGCGGGATTTACACCACTAACTTTAATTAGCACTCTCGTAGTGATGGCTTTTGGTGCGTCGCGTTTTGTGAGTACCTGATTTTCTTGGGACATTTCAAAGCTGCCACAGAAACCACCAGACGCATTGCTGGAGGCCTTGTATACTGCTGCGGTGACAGGCAGCGCTAGCGGCGCTGGCCACTCAAGATTGGTTAGCTCCTGCAAGACATGAGAAACAGAAATTAGTTCTCAACGAATATGCGTCTATCTTTTCTTTATAAGAAAAACAGCATTTTCCAGAACTGACTTTCCATAAAACATGATTTATCGTATGGTAGCTGTATTGCATACACAAAGCAACACACTCAGCAGTGGAGGCATTTTGTGCAGAGCCTGACGTACACAGGCGAGCCTTCAGTTTGCTTGCCTTCCTTAAAAAGGAACACGCTCAAGCTTAACAAGACTTGTCACATGGTAGATGTATTCATACACAAAACACCACTCATCATTAGAGGTGTTTTCTGCAGAGTGGTTTATATGCAGTACGCAGGCCAGCTTTTCAGTATGCTGGCTTTGCTTAACAAAGAAGGCGATCAAGCTGAAAACAAAGGTGGGGGCTTCTCTGCTTATCACGGCGCATCTAGTCCTCTGCCCATTGTGTGGTGTTATTGGGGATGCAAACAACTGTTCTAGTTTAAATTAAAATAACACGGTCAGGACAACATGTTTAATTAGTTAAAGCATTGATATGGCAACAGTTGATGTCAAAGATTCATAAAAACAAGAGGTTCTAAGGGTCTGACATTCTTAATTTTAATTTTACTTCTTAATTTATTTCGTAATTTAATTCTTAATTTTAATTCTTAATCTAAATTCGTAATTTAATGATACCTAATTTTAAAAGAAGAATTGGCTGATTTTTCTTACAGTAAAGCATTACTACATTTCAATTCTGTGACAAAAGAAGCTACAATGTCACCTTGTCTAGGAAGTAAAGTTAAGAAATCGTTAGGCAGGGGCCGCCGACTTACCTGAATTTTATTCTTCTTCGAATAGGGAAAGATTTGGCACATTTTTTCTCCGTATTCTTCGAGTTTTATTAGCAAGGCCGTGAATCTAGAAAGTGCAAGAATATACCTTATAAAATACGAGCACCACAAGGCCGATTGCAAACAATAAAAGAATACTTCTGCACCTTCATTCTGAAAATTTGTGGTGTTTTAGCGATATTAAAAGGAACAACCAACAAAACTTTTTAATGTTCTCTCTGAGAATGAGGACGAGTGGTGAGCATGTGACCTGACACACACCATGACACCATATTGTGGCCGGTGTAAAAAAAGCGGTAAGAATAATTCTTATTGTAGAAAACATTTTAAAAAGACTCGACACCAGATTGTTCCGGGTAAATTACGAGCACCACAAGGCCGATTGCAACCATAATTAAAAGAATAATTCTGCACCTTCATTCTGAAAATTAGTGGTGCTTTAGTGATATTAAAAGGTGCAACCAGCAAAAGCTTTTGAATGTCCTCTCCGAGAATGAGGTCAAGTGGTGAGCATGTGACCTGACGGACACCATGACACCAGATTCTTCCGGGTGTAAACAATTCTTATTGTGGAAAACATTCAGAAAGAGACTGAAGGGAGTATCAAACGCTGTAATTTACCTTGCCATAGTACAATATTGTAATGTGGCGGCAGATGACCCGAAGCATGAGGCGATGAAGCGATGTATTTACACGACTATTTACAGGCAGCCGTTCCGAGCGCGGGCTCGCTGCGCCGCGCACCCATCTTATTTGTCGTCATTAGTGGCGGGCCATGCTGGCGAGGGTATTGTACTGTCCCGTGACAATATTTAAGGCATAGGGCATGTTTTCAGCTATTTCCGGACGATTGTCGTGTATTTCAACGAAGAAAAGTATGTTTAAATGTGCCCCTTACAGTGAAAGGCCCTCGCGGGGTTCCCGATCTATGGCTGTGTCGACATACTGCCAAGCTCCCGGGGTAAATTGAGTATTCCTAGCATTTTCAGCCTGCACAACATGCCTGTGAACCGACAAAAACCTTACTATAAACATGCAAAACGTAAAGAGCAAATCAGTCTGATCTCACTCTCATATGTTGTGCGACGGCTCCGAACGGCGTATAAACAAACTCAGTTTAAAGCAGGTAAAATGCGAAATCACCGAGAAAGCCTAGTCATTTTGGTAGTGAAGTAATCACTCCCCCGTGATGGTGACTGCTACGGCTCAATTACGTGTCACTGACAAATGCTGTTGCTGTGGTAATGAGGCGAGCGTGCTACAAGAAATTAGGAGAGGGTAAAATTATTTGTGCAGAGATAGTGTGGTACTTTCTGCAATAGCACTCAGTGATAATGCAAAAAAGGCGCAGGAATATTGTGGTGCAGGAAGGAGGGTCAAGGGCACATTCAAACTTAAAAACATTGGGTTATCTTTGCGTAGCGACCGCCTAATATGCCCCGGAAAATTTAAACAACACCATGCATGTATCAGCAATTCACTGCAATACGCTGATGTGAAGGCCGACTCATGTCGGACAAGACTTTTCGAGCAACACTTTGCGAATTTGTTACGTTGTTTATAACATCGTTACGTCATATACAACATCATTAGGTATGTTTTAAATGTAAATAAAATATTGCATCGCGACTACCGAATTCAAATTCAAATCTGCTATCTTCCGGATTGTAAAATAATCATACATCACATTTTTGCAGATTTTGATGAGCGTCGTACCTATCTTTGCGCCCCGAAAACCGAAAACAATAAATGCGCCGAATGAGCCTGACATCCTTGCAACTACATTTTTGAAAACTTGCGCATAGCAGCACGCCAAATATTTGTGGTTCTTTCACAAGAAAGCTTCGGAATAATATAGCTCAACCAAATATAGCATGATCAGTCAAATACTCGTTCAGAGAATTGATCCTCGTAGAAAAAAGTCCAGCTGTAACATTCATTTTGGAGAAAATACTACCAAGGGATGCTGCCTGTAGCAGACGCGAATCCCCACACCTGGCAGTAAGCCGACATGTTATTCTCTTCCAAATGTATTCCTATTCACTCCAAGAACCTAGTGGCCCTGCTCTGATTACTTTATTTTTCTGCATGCATCTCTTCCTCCCCCTTAAGAAATGCACACATATGGGAGCACATTCATTATGTGATATCAGCCACTTTCCTTTTGTACAGATAATCTGTATGTATGGCAGGATATTTGGTGTCGTCCGTGTGAACAAAAACTATGGAATACATCATGCTTCATCATCATCGAGAAACAGCCCATGGCTCACACCATAGTCTTGTCAGGTCGGCTCAACATTAACATAGGCTCCAGTCACCCTACTGGGAATGCTGATTTATTTTATTCCAAGCTCTCCCAACATGAAGCAAATGAGTTGTTTGTCAACATCAATGTACACGCGCATTTTTATTTTTCACTATATTGTCACGAAGCCAAAGACGACGCAGTTGTCTTCAAGGAAAACAAGTTTATTGGAGCGAACGTGCGCAGGCAAGCGTCGTTGAATCGAATGCCGTGACGTCGGCTCCGTGGCGATTTATCTTTGGGCGCGAGTATTTCTCGAACCGTCTAATTGCATCCACAACACTGTAGATCACAAAAGATTATTCTAGGTTGTTGACACTTGCACCACAGAAAGAAAGAATGGAACACGCCCTTCATTTGGCAAACACAGATAACACAGACCGGTGCAGCCGGGCAGTAAAAGCAAAAGACAAGCATTTCTCAAGTGAGAGGGAAGATGGCAAAGTGCGAATGCCCGATTTTGCCCGAAGTTACCCGAAGTTACCCGATTTGATCCGGAGGGGCGCTATGTTAAAGTCTTTGGCATTCGCCCGTTACGCACGTTACGTACGGCGTTGACGCTTGCGAGCCGCGTCGTTGACGAGACCTTCCGCACCTTCGTCCGCTCTACGCTTTCGTCTCGCGTCCGCTTCTCGAGCTCGGAGTTCGGCGTTCGCGGCCCGCTTCGCTCGCTTGCGTTCGGCGTCGCGAGCTCTCCTCGACGCGGCCTTGTCTTCGGTAGACGACGACGTTCCCGCGGCGACGACACCTCCAACGACGGGTGGAATGCTCGCTTCTGATCGTATTTCACTCGTTGTTTGAGGTTCCGTTGCTTGCGGAGTTGACTGCGAAGCCCGCGAAGGATCCATCTAGAACGACGAAGTGCTACGGAAACTCGACTGCTTTACGGAACCGGACGTTAGCGGCGCGCCGTCGCGCGAGCGCCGTCGAGCGTCGGAATGCGGAGCCGACGAGCGAGCGCCCTCACGCGGACGGAACGCGAAGCGAACCGGCGCAGCGGCGCGCCGCCCGCAGCTACGCCGAGCAGGAGACCGTTGCTATGCCGAAACCGTTGCTACGCACGCTCTCTCTCCTCCTCCGCGCCGTTGCTAGGGGAGAGGGGGAGCGCGGACGGCGGACGAGTGATTCAGGGTCCGCTATAAAGTGCCTTCGCACTTAAAACATAAACAAACCCAATGCATGGTTCGCGGCATTGCCCCCCCCCCCCTCTAAAAGTGCATCGACCCGATGCTAACAAAGTGACAGTCCGAACAAAAAAAATAAAAAGTAAAGTCCCTCATCTTCTGTAGAAAGGTTTTAAGTGAACCACGTGGACGACTTCGCGCCGCGCGCGTCGTGATGTTCTGGAATCACCATCGGGGATGACCTCGTAGGTAAGTTTGTCAACACGTTGTAGAATCGGTTAGGGTCCGAAATACCATCCTAGAAGCTTATCACTGAATCCACGTCGTCGCATAGGAGTCCAAACCCGAACACGATCCCCTGGGCAGTACTCGGCGTCTCGGCGTCGGAGGTTGTAGCATCCGGCATCCACCAGCTGCTGGTCCGTTGAGCGAACTCGAGCGAGCTGGCGGGCCTCCTCGGCACGCTAAAGGTACCCATGGACGTCTGCGTTGAGATCGTCGTCTTCTACTTGTGGAAGCATGCCGTCAAGCATCGTAGCCGGCCCTCTTCCGTAGACAAGCTCGAACGGTGTCATCTGCCTAGTTTCCTGGATAGCCGTGTTGTACACAAACGTGACATACGAAAGGACTTCATACCAAGTCTTATGTTCAACGTCGACGTCAATAGACAGCATATCCACAATCGTCTTCTTCAGACGTTCCGTTAGTCCGTTTAGGTGTGGTACGCCGTCGTTCTTCGGTGATCCGTGTTGCTGTAGCGTAAAATTCCTTACATGAGCTCCGCAGTGAAGGCCGTTCCGCGGTCCGCGATTAGGATTTCAGGGGCTCCATGTCGCAGCACAACTTGGCTTATCAAGAATTTTGCGACTTCTTGTGCAGTCCCCCTCGGAAGAGCGGCGGTCTCTGCGTAGCGTGTCTTGTCTGTCGCTACAACAATCCACTTGTTCTCGGATCGTGACGTAGGGAACGGGCCCAACAGGTCCATTCCAATCTGATGGAAGGGCCTCGCTGGACGGCGATCGGCTGCAGAAGTCCGGCGGGTCTTGTCGGCGGCGTTTTTCGTGGCTGGCGGTCACGGCAGCTCCGGACGTAGTAGGGCACATCAGTTGTAAGTACATTGCTTTGATTTTTCCAAGTGTGCGTGAAATGCCGAGATGTCTGGATGACGGGTCGTCCTGCAACGCTTCCAAAATTTCGTCACGATAGTCTCTAGGGATGACAAGAAGATAATACGATCTGGTTCCGGGGCTGAAATTTTTCTTCCCGAGGACGGAGTTTTTGAGGTTGAATGCTGGTAAGTTGCGTTTGAAGGCCCTCGGCACAGCGACGTTGCGTCCTTCGACGTAGTCGATCACGACTCGCAACTCGGGGCGGCCCGCTGCTGGTCGGCTAGGTCGCCCTCCATCAAGACTCCGAAGAACGCGCTGTCTTCATCGTAGTTTTGAGGTGGTGTATCGACGGCTACGCTGGACGGAAAGCCGGCGTTGGAGTGTTCCCTGCCAAATTTATAGACGATTGTAACGCCAAATTTTTGTAGGCGCAAGCTCCATCGCCCAAGTTGGCAAGAGGGGCCTGTTAAATTGGCGAGCAAACACGGCGCATGGTGGTCTCACACAACATTTAACGGTCTACCATGCACCTATGAGCGAGATTTTGCCATGGCCCATACAATAGAGAGGACATTTTTCTCGGAGGCAGGGTAGTTTTTCTCCTCCTTAGACAGACCACGGCTGGAATAGGCGATTACCTTTTCGCAACCGCTTTGGTTTTGGCCGAGGACGGCACTTAAGCCTATATCACTGGCATCCCTGTACATTTCAGTTTCGGCGTTTTCGTGGAAATGAGCGAACACGGATATGCTTTGCAGGCATTCTTGCAACTCTTTCTCGGAGGCAGAGTAGTTTTTCTCCTCCTTTGACAGATCACGGCTGGCATAGGCGATTACCTTTTCGCAACCGCTTTGCTTTTGGACGAGGACGGCATCCAAGCCTGTATCGCTAGCGTTCATTTGCATTTCTGTTTCGGCATTTTCGTCGAAATGAGCAAACACGGGCGGGCTTTGCAGGCGTCGTTGCATCTTGCAAAATGCCTCCTCTTGGACATTTTCCTAGCTAAAAGGGGTGCTATCTTTCGTCAAGCGCGTGAGTGGCTCTTTAATGCGTTCAAATTTGCGACGAAGCCCCGGTAGTATGCGCACAGTACGAAAAATCTTCGCACGCCCTTCTTTTCTTGCGGTCTTGGGAAGTCCGCTATGGCTGAAGTTTTCGCAGGGTCAGGCAGGACTCCCGCGGCGTTCACGACGTGGCCCAAAAACTTTTCCTCGTACGCGAAGCGGCACTTTTCAGGCTTCAGCGTCAACCCCGACGAACGGATGGCCTCGAGTACAGACTCCAACCTTGCAAGGTGTTCGTCGCAAGTCCGGGTGAATAACACAACGTCGTCGAGGTATACGAGGCAGGTGTGCCGCTCAGGCTAGCTAGCACATTGTCACCGACAATTTGAAACGTTGCTGGTCCCATGCACAGCCCAAACGGCATTGTCTTGAACTCGCATACATATAGCATCTGCGCCTGCCCGTTCGAAGTTGGCGACCGCGATCACTTGACTTGTTTCTTGCGTTTCTTCGAGGAACGCAATTGCAGCGCCTCTGTTTAAATGCTGGTATTCCTCGCTGAAATTAGTGACCAAAACTTGGGATTGGCGTTGCGTAAAGCGCGCAATGCCTCTTGCAACGGAGACACCGCGGCCGAGGAGCAACCTTTGGTCACTCTCCACGACAGCGTCGACGTCAGGAACAGCATTTTCACAGTAGACGGTGATCGTCAAGCTTGAGCGGGGTAGCAGGGTAACGTGATTGTCGGCGATCCTTACAGCAGCACGGTATTCGGGGTTGGTTACCGGCGTCGTGGAGTGATCCGAGGAAAACGTTTTCAACCATGTTTACAGATCAATTATTGCACCGTTGTCCGTCAAAAGTCTTTTCCAAGAATTACACCGCGGGAACAGTTAGGCAAAATGACGAACGCAGCAGGGTACGTGGTGCCGTCTATGGTGACGCGTGATGTGCACGTTCCATTTGACGTTACGAGATGGCCTCCTGCTGTGCGTATGTGCGGACCGTCCCATCTTGTTGTAACTTTATTCAGCTTAGACGCGAATGATCCGCTAATTCCTGAGTAGTCGGCTGCCGTGTCAATGAGGGCGACAATGTCAAAGCCATCGATGGACAACTGGGCGTCAAACGCTGCTTTCCTCGAGGTCAGGGTGCGTCGGGGCGTCGTATCTCGGCTTGTGCGTGTCGGTCGGGCACTATGCGTCGTCATTGTCGTCCCCTTCTCAGCGGCAGGCTCTGTCCTTTTGGGTACGCGTCGCGTCGTGTTGGTGTCGTCGTGTTCGTGAGTCACGTCCGGTTTGGATCGGTTAGACTGGCTGAGGGCATGTCGTGAATCATGGTCTTTAGCGAGTCGTTGCGTCGTTGGAGGGTTTCCATTTTTCCGGCGTCGTGCAACTTTATCTCCAGGAGTTGCTGCTTTTAGTTTCCCCTACGTGGGCTTGGGGAACTCCCACGCGTTAAGTCAGCGTTGCTTCGACGGCTTGGCGATCGGTATGGGTTGGGTGACGGCAAAAGGTTGAAGCGCGCTGGACCTCGGTTGAAGTTGGACAGGTAATCTTCGATTTCAGTAGGGCGCTGGGCGGGCCGGGGGCGGGGTGCATCGACGGAGAACGCTCGCAAACCGAGCCTCTTGCAGTGGCAGCGACGGTAGATGTGGTCGGCCTCTCTGCAGTGGTAGCACAGCGGACGATTATCTGGCGTTCGTTAGAAGTCGGTGTTCCTTGTGGCGGGGGGTTGCACCTTAGCTGGTCGGGCCGGCGACAGGGGATGACGGTATGGACCCTCTGAACGATAGGGGGCAGGCGGGCGAGGTCGACGGACAGCAGCCGCGTAGGCCATGGCTTGCGGATGGCAGGGGTGCTTATGGCGTCGTTGAAGTTCCCAGAACTTGCTGCACTTCTTGCCTGATGATGTCCGTAAGGTAAGCGACTTGGAGTTGCGGCGGCGTTGGAAAAAGTTTCCGCAGCTCCTCTCCTACTACTGCGCGGATAGTCTCGCGTAGGTTGTCTGCCGAAATCAGCATGCTGTCGAAATAGTTCGCATTGGCCGCGCCAACAAAGTTGCGGTCATACCACTTAGCATGTATTTCGTGGGCCTTCTCAATTGTGCCAGCTTTGGTCAGAAATTCGGTGACGGTTTTGGGCTAGGCTTGTGCGAACACAAATAGTTTTGTTTGAAGCGAATATTCCTGAGGTCGAATATTTTCGAAGCGAATTCGAATAGTTGCGTAGAAAATCGGGCTAGTTGGTACAGATTCATCTTCGCATTGCACAAATGACAGGACAAAGGGACAGCGCTTTCCCAGTATTTTCTTCCCCTTTGCACTGTCATTTGTGCGCTTCGAAGATGAATTCGAATAGTTGTCATGTGTCCGAATAACAAAACAACCATTTAAAGTTGCTCTATGCAAATTTTTTGTGAGGTTATAACATACAAAGGCATCACAGAGAATCCTGTGATAAGGTGATAAAAAAGTTATCTATATAGACTAGTTTTAGAAGGTGCGTCCTTCTACACAGGTAAACAACCTACAGCACACACATGCAAAACATCACAGAAAATCATTTGATAACGTATTTCAAGTAATATAGTAATGGCATAAAGACTAGCCGCTCCACATGCACTGAAGAAGGCACTCGCTGTGGCTAGTTTCAAGGTTACAACAAAGAACAAAAAAAATCGAAATTTCGCAAATATTTTAAGCAAAAAACATTGGCATATAGACTAGCAGCTCCACATGCACCCTCTCCGGGTGGCTCAGTGGCTAAGGTGGCCGCCTTTCTGATGGAGGCGAAAAGCAAAAACGCCCGTGTGCCCGAGATTTCGGTACACGTTAAAGATCCCCAGGTGGTCAAAATTGATCCGAAGCCCTCCTTTACGGCGCGCCTCATCGCCTGCGTTGCGTCGGCGAGTTAAACCCTACCGTCAATCAGCTCCACATGCAGTGAAGAACGCACTGCCATCTACTAGTTAAAAGGTTGCATCACACACAGAAAAAAGGGAAATCGTTTTATGACGGTTCAATAAAAAAAATATCACAGATCTACATGCAAGTAAAAGGGTATCTTTCCTACAGTTATTCAAACGACATTCAGAACTTCTCACGGAGAAAAACTAGTTCCTCCACATGCTGGGAAAGGAGGTGCTCCCTTCGGCAGGTTACAAGGGCACCCGCTGTCGAAGACAACATTTCATTGTTTGGGTTGCTGGCACTGAAAGGTGCCTGCGGGCTACTCTTACAAAGGATGGGTAGAGGTGGCTGCCTTTGCTCTTCCATCAATCCAGCGGGTCCTCACAGTGAGGAAGGAGGGGAGCTCTCAGGTAGCTCTCAACATCATCTTTTATGGATGGACCGGACTTCGTGGAATCATCTGATGCAAAGTTTGCAAAGGCCCCCCACACAGAAGTGTCTTGGGAGCCTGTACCACTCCCACTTGATGCTTCACCGCCTACAACTTGCACTGTTCCCTCTGCTGCTCTGGTGAGAACAGCACAGGCCCACTTCTCTATCCTTTCCGTATAGCAGGCATCCTTAAACCTTGGGTCCAGCAACATCGCTAGGGCTGTATCCTCAGATGTCTTGACACCACGAAACCTTGCCTTGATGCTGCGTGCCTGACTCGAAGCAATTGCCGACGACTCATCTGATTGAGCAGCGTGTCGAGCAAGTACAATGTCACTGCACTCCAACAATGGAATGACTTGGGACAATGTAGGATATTTGTCCCCAGATAGCTCTGTTGTGGCTTGAGCAAGTGGATCGAGTACCTCCACAGCGGCAGTCATCCGCTTCCGTTCAGCTGCAGTGAGTTTATCAACCCCATCACACTCCAAAAGCTCTACGGTGATCGGTTTGCGAAGCTTGAGCACCCTAGTCATCATTTGGTGCTCACTGTTCCAACGCATCAGAACATGCACCATTTCTAGGGCATTCAACTGCATTTCCCTTTGTACTACTAAAAGGCGTGCTCTAGCCTTTAGGCTTCTCTTGTAGCGGCCACCAATAGCCCTGGCCTTCGTGCACTGTTGGGAAAATCTAGGTACATCCCGTTTGACATCACTCATGCACAACCGCAGCATGTGCCCGAAACATTTTATGTCTATTCAAGGCAACCGAGGAATTGCTGCAGTGAAATTTCTCCCATTGTCTGTAACAATGTACACTGGCACAGTACCTGCATAGGGAAGTGCCCACTCCTCCATGCTATTCAGAAACAGCACCAAGTTTCTGGCTGTGTGAGCGTCCGCCCTTTCAGTACATGCCAGTGCGTGCACATGCAGTTTAAATGAACTGTCCATGACATGGCATGTAACTGACAGGTAGCTTTCATTAGCACGTGATTTCCAACTGCCCGTCGTAATCGAAATTGCCTCTACTCCACTGTCAATCACCGCTTTGAGGCTGCTCATCAAGTTTTGCTTCTTCGAAAAGTACAGCTCCGGAATGATTCCTCTGGAAAACGTTGACCGTGACTGAACAACGTACTCGGGCATGGCAGTGTTCATAACAGCCACAAAGCCCGGCTCCTCAACAATACTGTAGGAATGCATCCTGCGCACTATAAATCCGGCAATAGCCTTTGTCATTTGCTGTGCATTTGCCGCCGTATGTTTCAGCTTCGGCTTGAAACAATCGGCTCCTGATGGCTGTTCCACATTAGACTTAGTGACAGCAGTAGACTTCGCGCTTTTACGCGCACAACGCTCCTTTTCGAGTGCCACGAGGACATCCGGGTGCCTCTTCAAATGAGTCGCCAAAGTCGTCATCGTCCCCCTTGGCGTCTGCAATACAGCGTTGCATTTAACACACTGAGCTTCCTGGCCTGGCGGGACCTTTACAAAAATTACGCCCGTCTTCCCGCAAGGGAACCCTGGTGTGATGCGCCGCATCGGGGGGTTCAATTGGTGTTTCCGTTGGGTTGATTCTCCAAATCGGGTGAAACGTGTTGTGAACGCGTATGATGCATTTCCATCACATGCGACCGTCGCTTCCATCACGTCTTCATCGAAGGAATCAAGTCAAGCACGCAGTCGTCAAGCAAAGTGACGCGAAGTCGAACGAGAGCGAGCGCTGACTGAATCGCCGCAGCGCGCTACCAGCTTTATATTCACAGCGCCTGAAGGAGAGGAGACAGCGGAGGAGAATCGCGCACTTGCGCACTTGCGCAACGGGAGCGGAGCGAAGCGAGCGAAGCGCGCGCACGCAGCTGTTGTTTATGATAATAAGACGGAGTGAGAGTGTTGCGCACAGCTGTCGGAGAGAAGAGCGGAGAAGATTCGCGCATGCGCAGGTGGCGTGCGGACGCCGCGGATGCCGATGCAGGAGGGACATGCCTCAGAGCAAGATTTGCCTCGCATCTCAAATGTTCCATCCAGGTTGGCACCCGTGGGCGCATTGGCCATGTCACATAGAACACTGAAGTCAAGCGCGGAGTACGGTCAACATCTGGTCACTGCTCGCGTGCCACAAAGTTTTAATATTCGAAAGTTTCTTATGGTCTCGGCATGTCCCGCGTCGGCGTCCGCACTCACACTGAGCATGCGCAACTCTCCTTACACCCACAGCTGCGCGATACTACACTATAAAAAAAAAGAAATAGTTAGCGGCGCCCGGTTTCGATCCCACGACTCTCTGGCCGCAACGGGAGGTACGCGGTGCTCTTTCTACTACGCTACAAATCCCGGACAGGAGCAAGTGCTACGAACGCGCCTTATGTCCTTGACTCATTCAAACTACGTCAAGAAGCTACTGATACAACGAAGTCACGCGAAGCTGAACGTCAACGGAAACGACGAACTGAAAACTTTAGAGGAGGATGTTGAATTTCCCGTGGGAAAGCTGAGGAGGGAATCGCCAACCGCTTTCCAGCTCAACCAGCCCCGCCCGCAGCGCCTCTGATGCTGATTGTGGCAGGATGCCCCTAGGGATTGGCCAACCAAAGAATCCATCACGAGATAGGTTCGCGTTCAACCACCGTCATCATCTTCCCGTAGGGGAACCGCCGAAGAAGAAGGAGAAGACAAAGCTGCGAAGAGGAGGGCGAGTACATTGCTCTCAGCCGGCGCATTAATGTCAACAACTTTTACCTCACCAACGCTGACGGAGACTACCGATTCTACCACAGAGACAACATCGACAAGAACATGATGGACGAGTTTCGGCGCCTCGAGAACCACCACCTACTCACCGTAACACAACAGTACTTGCGTGCCTTTGCCACTAGTGTAGACCCGGACGCGGAATTGCCTTTGGCGCTAGTAAAAACCAGATCACTCAACATAACGGCAACACAATGAAACCACACAGAACCGCCACGATGCTTCGCATTCTCATCAGGGTTCCCCACGGGAAGATGGTGTAATTTTTTTGGTCAGATTGCTTGAACGCAGTTTTGATATTAGTTCTCCCAAAATATCTGAAATTTTAAATTCGGGTCGAAATGAATTCGAATACTGTAATATTCGTTCGAATATTCGAAGTGCTCTAATATTCGCACAAGCCTATTTTGGGCCGATTCCGGAAAAGTACAGCAAACAGTTCCTCCTTCACACCACGCATCAAGAAGCGTAACTTCTTTTCTTGCGCAATGCAAAGGTCAGCACGCTTGAAACGCTTCCTCATCACCTCGACCAACACAACAATGGTTTCATTAGGTTGTTGCGTCCGCGTCTGCAGCAGCACTTCGGCCCGCTCTTTCCACACAACCGTGGTGACCATCATTAAAAATTGTGTTCTGAAATCGTTTGAAGACTCTAGGAGCTGTCATGATTTTAGAACCAGATCCGTGATGACTCCTCAAGGAAGAAGAACACTTGCCTCAGTGTCTCCGCGTCGTCCCATCGGTCAAACAGCCTGACCCGTTCGACCTGCTCCAACCGGTCTTTGGGGTCCTCCGCAGGTGACCCATGGAATGATGGGGGCTCTCTGGGTTGCTGAACACGGGTAGGATTGGAAGTGCTTGTCATGGTGCCTGCGTTGATCATGGTGGTTTTCACGACGTTTTTTTTCTTCACTTTATAAAGAAGCAGTCCAAACTCTGGCTGAAGGCCTTGCTGTCGGCGGCTGACATGAGTTGGGCTTGCTTGTCGACTTTAAGAGGGCTTAGGGAGCATGTACCCAGCGCCTCCACCAGATGTCACGAAGCCAAAGACGACGCAGTTGTCTCAAGGAAAACAAGTTTATTAGATTGATTGATTTTAGGGTTTAACGCGCCGACGCAACGCAGGCGATGAGGCGCGCCGTAGTGGAGGGCTCCGGATTAATTTTGACCACCTGGGGATCTTTAACGTGCGCCGAAATCTCGAACACACGGGCGTTTTTGCTTTTCGTTTCCATCAGAAAAGCGGCCGCCGCGGCCGGGTATCGAACCCGCGACCTCGTGCTCAGCAGCGCAACGGCTTAGCCACTGAGCCACCTCGGCGGGTGAGAAAGATTTTGCAAAGCACGGGTAGTCTATGAAGGTTTTTGTTTTGCTCGTACAATCGTATAAACCAATCTATTTTCACGAGTCTCCCGGCTATTTAGGAAACGTGGCAGGTATGCAATTGCAAAGTACGTGAAAGCTCGGGGCTGGAAATATAGCAGGAGCTACATTTTGGCAGCCCTTGGTTTATTGATTTATTGTGGGGTTTAGCGCGCCGACGCTTCGCAGGCGATGAGGCGTGCCGTAATGGGGGGATCCGTATTATTTTGACCACCTGGGGATCCTTAACCTGTGCCGAAATCTTGGAACACACGGGCGTTTTTGCTTTTCGCTTCAATCAGGAAAGCGGCCACCACCACAGCTTGGTTTAAATGACGGAGTAATCGCATCGGTGTTACGTTTCACTGTGTGAATTTGCACTATTCATTGCACACAAGCTTCAATACACTTAAGAATAAACATTTGGAGCTAGCGTTGCACTATTCACTGAACCCAAGCTTCAATACACTTAGGAATAAAAATTTCGAGCGGGCAATTACCCCTTCACTATGCAGCACACTACGTGCACAACCTTTCTTCTCGGCTTGAACAAAGCAAAAAAGCATCTTACTTTGGTGACACACTTGCTATCATCGACAGCAGTCCTTTGGTCTGCTGGATCTTGTCTTCGTTCAGGTTTAGGCCGAGACTGATTCCTGAGTCCTCCCCAGTCACGTCGGATTTGAAAACATCGACAAAGGCCTTCAAGACAGAAACGTTCAGTACAAATTATCTTTAAGTGTGTGCATGTTTGCACAATAAAAGCAAGACATACTTATATGATAGGTTCATACCCCTAACCAATTATCTTAACACATGAGATAAAAGAACGCGGCAATGCAACATCAATGAAACTTGATCGGACGGGGAAAACAAAACAGGCATGAGATAGGGCTGGAAATCCCAACGGCTCACATACACAAAAGCTTAACCCTCACATACAACTGCTTACCTGAAGCGTGGCTATCGAGGATAGATGTGTGCTGCTCAACCAGCCCAGACTATATCTTCTGTTTCTGTTGTCAAATACGTTTTTCAAGCCTCTGAGATCTCCTCTTTTATAAATTTCCTCCCACAAGTACATGAAATAAATGTGGTCGTTGGGGAATGCGAGCTTCCAGTACAGTCGAGTGTCTACGCCTAACAAAGATAAAAACATAAGAATTTTAAGAACGTGATTATTAATATATCTTATACCACACCGCCTAAAAGAATGGGATTGAAATGCCTCGAGGACAGCATGCTTACCTCCCAGTCCTCCATCCGGAAGCACTTTCATACGTACATGTATCTCCTTGCAGATATTAGCTCCAGTCCAGTCGAAGCTCACCCTTTCCACAAATATATTTGAGATATCATAAAAACAGGCAATTTCCGCTGAAAAAAAACACTCCTTATCAACATTTCTGTGCAATTGAGCGCTTGCACTCTGAGACTTTCCCGAATCTTTACACTTCAAAAAAGTGCCTAATCTGTTGTACAGTGCTATGATCTCTAAACCTCGGTGCATTATGTTTTCAAAAAACACTTTCAGAGAATGTATTACGCTTTGAGAGTTACAAATATGCTGCGTACCACCCTCTCCTATGTGTAGGCACCCACGCTGCCAATCTGCTCTTTGATACGTGCGGGCGGATTTACGAGTTTAGAAGCAACGCAACCGGCGTATCAAGATCGTGCACGCCAGGAAGGCGTCGTGCGATTACTTTTGGGGAAAACTATACGAAGTGGCCCAGGAAATTCTTTAGAACAGGCGCACTCTCCAGCCCTTGGTCTCTTTCCTCCACCCAGATACAGCGCCCGCGACTATGCCCGTACAGCAGCACGCGAAGCACAAGTTTACGGAAGGGACCCTGTTACGCTTGGGCCTTCTGCGAGGACCCCCCGGATTTCACGAGGTCATCTGTGGCACCGGTCTTCCGCCGCACGGGCTGAGGTGTGGTAGCGGCTGTTGACAGCACCCGTCTTCACGCACTCTAACATGCACAAGTGCTGCCCTTGTCTTTACATCTAACTTTCCGATTCTCTTGTACGTTTCTGGTGAGGCTCATTCGATTTAGCTTGGCTTGACTGTGCTACAGTTAAACCCGCTTATAACAAACACGGATAGAGCGATTATGCTATATATCGAACAAAAGCAATCCGTTACGAAAATGCATGCGAACCATATTCCTTATAACGAAGTTCACATCGGATATATCGAACTCCGTGCGCCTACAATTGCAACCGAAATGCGTGGTCTCGGAGCGGCGATTGAGATGCTGATTGGCCACGATTGAGATGTTGAGCCTCGCATGGAGCGACGTGACGCCTGACACCTTTCGTAACTGTTTCCGACGCACGGGATTCGCTACGGAGCCCATCCAGTCAGCGAGTACGGAATAAAACGGCATCGGCGAACTGCCCGAAGAGCTCGCCAACGTTCCAGATCTTGTGCCGAAAGGAGTGTCCTTTGAGGATTTCCTGAGTCAACAACGGCTTTGCCCTCACTGTGAGCCCCTGAGGCACAGACAACGTCACTGATGTCATGGCAGCTGGTGCTGCTGAAAGCACCGAAGAGACTGAAAATCTCCCAAGGGCAATCCTCAGTCTCTTCGGTGTTTAATGAAGGTTAATTAAGCGCTTTCACCAGTCGATGTGTTCTGCCACTATTACTTCGATATTGAAGGAAACGGACTTCAACTGGAGCAAACAACGTCTACGCCAAAACAAAAGTGAAGACAAAAATCACCGCTCTTTTGTGAAATAGGCAGTTAAGGCGGAAAGTAGCTTTAGTACCTAAAATAAAAGCATTGTTTTGTGTAAGGTAAGGGCGTAATCAATGCGTTTGTTTCTCTACGATGTGAGAATGGCAGGGGGTCTTGCGTATTGCGAACTCGTAACAAAAAATTTGTTATAGACGGGTTCGGCTATATCGAACTAAGTGATATTCGAACTAACCACTGTGCATATTACAGCTCCCTATAACCGGGTTTGACTGTACTGCAAGGCTCGCCGACCCTCCGGCATAGCCAATCGGCTGGCCGTCGGCACATCGTCGTAATTGGTTCACTCAGTTTAAAAAAGGTAACAACACGATCTGTGCCTAGAAGAACGTTGCATAAGTTTGTTAATTTGTATACTGTACCAAGCTTAGTAACGTCTATGATGTCAGACCAGCTATACACAAACGTACATGCGACGCTAGCTGACGCTAATAGAAAATCTAAGGCCAACTGAAGAGTCAGCGAAGGTAATATAGGTAGTAAGGTAATAAAAACTAGAACTTCAATAGTAAAGCGTAAAACCGAGGTGTGGGATGATATTTTGCGCTAGGTAAACCCGCACACCGGTCAGCAGCACGCCCACACGTTTACGATGGCTTTTCTGCCACAAATCTAGTAAGGTGTTTATGAGAATTTGGGGGACTGTTACTGCATAAGCGGTATTCACGTAATATACATCTAAGCTGCGGGGGATGCTGAAACCAACGAACATAAACAGGCTATAGAACATATAGTTTGCATTTCCCTCCCCGGCAGCGCGGTGGTTATCGCCGAGTGGTCTGAAGCAGTTTGTGCATTGTTTCGTAGTTCGCGAGTTCGAATTCCCGATAGCGCATGTGTTTCATTTTTATTGAGTTATTTTCACATACTTGGCTAATATTTTCGAAACTGAATTTACCATTTCCCGGTGCAACCTCCAGTGCTCCCCGAGCGAGTTGGGAGACTGCGTGCAGACTGTCACTGACACGCTGGCGAGTTCTCGTTCACGTCGCGTTGACGTAAGCACCAAACGTTTGCAGTAACAGTGCCGAATAACCCGACTGTCGCCTGGTCCGAACATGCCTCTTAGGACACAGGGACGAGTCATGCAATCTCCGAACGTGAGGCGAAGCACCTCAAAGTTGAGCGTCTCCAATGGCGTGGAGGGCGTTCAGCCACTGCGTGCGCCTCGGAAAATGAACGTAATAATTTCAAGCGGTGCTGGCACGGTTATCTGACCCATTCTATAGATGACAACGTAGAAGAAATACAGTATGCAGATTACTGAGGTATCTACGATACCCAAGCAATGATGACTGATGCCACGCATGTTTCACGGAACCCAAACCCAAAGTGGTTATACCTTCAGTCCTGGACATCGTCCAATCACATCGCACCTCAAACCACGGCACTATTTGTAGGGGCGATGCCCTTACAAGCCTCGGCTGACGGCGTCTTCTGTTGCGGTCGTCAGCATCTCATGCTGTCACGGTAGCAATACAACACCGGGACACCCGTTTTCCAACGCCTCGCGCTACACCGTAACCCGTACTAAAAGCAAAGTGTATAATGGATAAAACCGGTTCAAAATGATTTACAGATTTGCGGAACGCTCCCTCTCCATTTTAGAAATCCCAAAGCACAAGCAGAAGCCTTTGTTGACGGGCTATAATTTGTGTTACACTCAAGTACCCACCAGCTCTTCATGCTAGCCTTGATCCGGCCGGGTGGTCGGTCGAAGCAAGAACAGGCATAGTTATCTCGTGCCAGAACCTCGACGACCAAGGACGAGCCCCCAGGGCGAGGTGCGGTCATTGCACTGCGCTCGCGTTAACCCCTGCTACTACCCCAAACTGGGGCAGATTGGGCAGGCAAATTGCTTAAATCCGGTTCAACGCAAGAGGGCGCCACCACCTCAGCAAGCGCGCGATTGCTTCTCTCACCGGCGCCCAATCAGCGCGCCGTGTGGCAAGAGACAGACTTACAATCGTTTAATATACTGATACACTGCATGCTTCGCTCCTCCTCGTGATTATGTTTAGTCTTTTAGGCTTGATAAAAGAAATATTGCTTTATTGACCGGTTGAGCGGTAAAACTTGCGTACATTTAGGCCGTTCTATGCAATGCAAACAAAAACAGCAGTTCGACAAATTCACTTAACTTTACCTAGAGAAAAAAGTGATTTTCTCATGCACTGCACCACCTTCAGGTTGCAGACATTTTTTCAACAACACAAGTTGTATTTTAATTTGAAAAAATAAACAGTTTCATAGCTGCAGCTATGTTGTTACTTGAAGGCACAGCTGCATTGGCAGCCTATCGAATAGATAACAAAGACAAATATGTACATTCACTGCTGCCGCACTAATGCTACGTTTGGCAGCATCCTGCAGGACATCATTCTCTGCAGTCTGCTGTATGAACCCTTCGCAGAGTTCAAAAAAACAGTGCTGCTGGCTACAACAAATAATGCAGAGCGAACTAGCCTGCCCCACTATATGCAAATTTTAACATGGCCAGATTTTAACATGCCTTAGGTTTCCCAAAGTGGCTCCAGTGTGGGCGCTTTCCGCAGGCAAAGGAATGCTGAAGGCGTACTTGACAGGAAAATTAGAACTATACTCCCTTATTGTTGTCACCGGGATAGATGCTAGAATGCACAGCACACAAATTCTACAGTACCAGTGGCGTAAATTGGGAGCAATTTCCTTACGCGGGCCAGCGGGTGGAAGCGTCGTAGTCAGTGTGGTGGTGACAGTGGTGGTGGTGGTGGTGGTGGTGGTGGTGGTGGTGGTGGTGGTGGTGGTGACTGGTGGCGTGGGATAATTTGTTTCGCTTAGGTCCGTTGTGATGGCGCTTGTCGGCTGTTGTCCTTAAAAAGGAGGAAAAAGGAAGGAGTAACAAAATTAACAGCCACATTCTCCACACAACAACAAGTCAAGGAAACCGATCGTGAAAAAAAGATTATTACCAGAAACGTGTTCTATGCTACTTTTCAACACGTCACAAGTTGATTCCAGTCATGCAGCAAAGAATGTTACTTTCTACAGTTTCATGAAGGCCAAAGTCGCTTACATGCTCAGTAAATACAGACAACGGAGGTGGGAGTCGCCGCCAAGTTCGAACAGGCAGTGCACATAATTTCATTACTAA
Organism: Haemaphysalis longicornis; assembly: GCA_013339765.2. Lineage (NCBI taxonomy): Eukaryota > Metazoa > Arthropoda > Arachnida > Ixodida > Ixodidae > Haemaphysalis > Haemaphysalis longicornis. Next base: position 71,764,401 of record CM023457.1, on the reverse strand, counting down.
GTGACATTCGTGACATCCCACATTTTAGCATCGATACCATGGGCAGCGTGCGCCAACTAAAGTGAGCGCGCTGCTCCACCATAGGCCGCAAATGGGTCCTATGACAGGCGAGGTGCACCACAGCTGTCTACGAGATAGTCGTTCGGCAAGGCGAACGATGCAATACAGCACGCTGGGTTTGGCCATATTGACAGTTACATGTTTTTTCCTGCAGAGCACTTTAGCGGCCCCGCTTGTCGTCGTAGGTGGTCCGTTGTCACGGTATCTAGTCGCAGTCAGTGACGCGGCGCAACGCAGTTTTCAAAAATATCCCAGCTTCTCCTTCGACTCAGTGTTCTGGCCAGAAGTTAAAAGAACAATTGAAAAATAGTTTTATATGGGCAGAACCCTTAAAACTCCTGGAACTGCTGGCACTGGTGCTACATATCCCCATTATATAACACAAAGAAAAATGGAGGTACATTTCAGGCAAAATACAATAGGTGACCAATTTTTCAGATCTGGAGGGAGGCGAAAAATAGTCCGAATAAAAGAGCAGTTCGAAACACTTGTGTCACTACTGTTATGGAACAACTGGCGGATCCTCGGGAAAGTTCGAAATATCCATCAAGTCCTAATTCTAGGAGCCCGAAAAAACGGTCGGCTACTGTATATGTACTTAAACCAGCATTCCCCGCGCCCATTTATTAAGGAATTCTCGTCAGGTTGGTTTTCACGATAGAAAAAAAACGTGCCTGTGGCAGAGTGTTGCCGGAGATATTTGCCCTGCGCCGTCACCATAGAGGCTGGTGTTGCCGTAAGTACACAATAAAAATAAAATAAGGAAAAATCACAAATTAAGGAATAATTTACCCAGAATAATTCAAACTTAAACCAGTGCTCCTCTGTAGGCCTTTTCAGGAGCTCTGGGGCCCCCTATTAGCTACTTTAGGTATCGACACCAGCTTTACGCTGAGACAAGTCAAGAGAGGGCCACACAACCCCTCAGGAAAATCATTGATTCGCACTTGACAGCTTTCACGTTGAGTGGAACTTCTTTAACTTTTCTGTTACCTCTAATGAGCGAAAGGGCATGAGACTTAATTCTCAAGAGCGAGCACGTTATCAATGCATTCGAGCAATGCAGCGTCGCACAGAACTGCCCATTGAAAGGTCACTGGATCAGTCAGAAATCTACACTTGGTAAACAAGGACTCGGATGCCGTTGCAATGGAGCTTTTCAGCCATTTTCTGTAAATATGAGTCCACCTAACATAAAGAACTCTACAAAAGCAAAGCGTTAACTGATGCTGGTTTGTTGCTGAATCCGCTGCACCTAATTTAACTCATGCTTGTTTCAAAAAGAGGAATCAGCAAGTTGGTTTCAATCGAAAGCCTTACCTTCCCATAGCCATTTTAGCATTGATTCGGTACCTAAAGATGCCTCAATTGCTGAGAAATCAGCATCTGCAGCCGCTGTTTGCGTCCCGATAAACCGGAAGCCCGTGACCAGTATTAAAGCGTTGAGAAAAACATTGTGCGGTAGTCCCGCGAATCTTTGTGTTCAAATATCCGTTTCTGCGTAGCTCGCACATTTCCTCTAAAAGCGGTACCACCGCCCCCGAGTATGGACGAGTACGCCATGGAGCTGCTGCCAGCAAAAACGTTTCGCAAGCCAGATGTTTTAACCACTACCAGTGCAAGTTGCGCGGTATAGCCAGTGGCGGTGGCACCTGTCTTCACGTTTCAACCAAGCTTCTTGTCCTGCTTATTTAGATTACATAGAGGAGCATTATCAGTACTAATGTATATAGAAGAAAGGTGACTATTTGCACCGATGGGGACAGATTGTTTTAGCTGTATATCACCAGAGACGATAGAGTGTTGTGCAAGGTTCGGAGGAATACTAGTTTTGCGACGTGCTACAGAGGCCATTGCACGAACATTTTACTAAGACCCTTATGGTATACGTTTCCTTCCCATTGACAGTGAAGATGTAGTGTTTTACAATTTAGTCATGGCCCAGACTCCACAGTACCTATATGGCGCTCACGCATAGCAAAGCTGTACAATGATGTTGACGCACGTTGTACAATGCAGAATTTCAAAGAAAGCATTTGCCGATTCGTACTTGGACTCGTTGGCGCAAACAGAGCAAATGACCACTATCAGGGCATTTTAATCAGGAACGTCCGCCCTTGGTGGCTGGCAGCCTCACCTTTCGTATGTGTTCGTATGTACACAGAAAACATGTGTGTCGCATATTGTCAAAACCAGGCAATAAATAGAGAAAGGCTGACTGCTAGAGGCTTTGAATGTATAGATGTAGAGCGTCGCAATTCAGAGTACCGAATCCCAATTTGACGTGGTTTTTAAATTGATTTGTTCTAATTGGGTTAATGTTTTCTATATTGCATTCAACAATCTTGTCCTGCAACCTTCATTGCTCACAAACGAGTTGAAAACTGCGTGCACACTCATTACTGTCACGCTAGCGAGTTCTTGTTGGCGTGGTGTTGACTGAAGCACCGACAGCATGCGGTAACAGTGCCGAATCAGCCAACTGTCGGCCTGGGGGCGAACACCCCTTTAACGGCACAGGGGGCGCCAAGACAAGCTCCAAAGGTGGACGCAGAGCGCCTCGTAGGTGAGTTTCTCCGCTTTCGCGGATGGCGTTCAGCAAATGCGCACTCGTCGGCTAGTGATCTTTACAATTCTAGGAAATCCTGGCACGCTTATCTGAATAATTCTACAGCTGACAACGCAGCAGAAGCGCGGTAGGCCGATTCCTAAGATATCCATAATGCCTAAGCAACAATAACGTCATATGAAAAACATGTTTCACGGAACCAAAACCCAAAAAGGTTTCAACTCCAATATTGGGCGTCGTCCTGTCCAATCGGAAGACGAATACCGGTCACTGCGGTCGTTCCGGCCGCCGCAACTATCGCATGGTATTTTCCGTCTTTTCAGGCTTTATAAATTAAATACTGCTTTATCGACGGGATCAATACTGAAAAGTAGCAAAAAGAGAAGCTCGACGACTTCACTTTCAATAACCTTAGGGGAGTGTTCTGGGCCCTTTTTTAATTTTATTTATATTAAATATCGTAGATAAAGTTTCTACACTGGTAGAGATCAAACTCTTTGACATCCGGAAAATGGGTTCACTTGTGATTAAAAGAGCTGACGCGATGGAGTACACATGCATCCCTGTTGTTTTAACTATCAACCTAAGCTGGAATGAACACATTTCTATTGTTTGCGCGTGTATGGTCCGCGTTAGAGTATTTATCAAATAAATAGTGAGATTCTTGAAATGATTCAATAGAAAAAAGTTTGATTTACTTCTACCAGAGATCCAAATCACCGATTAACTTACCAAGACACTACTTTCCCACACTTTGGCTACAGCATAAAATTCACAGGCTCAATGTTTTTTCAATAACAACCGGCGTCAATAAGCTGTGAGTGGTAAGTATACGAAAAAACAAGCACGGCATCGGCAGACTAAATCCTTAAAACCGTACTTCGCCAGTACTATCGTTTTCGAATATTCATACTTTCCTCGCACAATAAACCACTGGAATTGCCTACCGCAGTCATTACCGTCAAAGTAGAATACTTTGACCAAATAATCATGACCCATGTTTTGCTCTTATGTATGTTTTTAATTGTTTTGTTTCTGTACTCTTAAATGTAAGGCTTAAGGCGCACCCCGCCTGCTGGAACTCATAAATGGCCTGCAGCTTTTCTTAAAATTAATATCTACAGAAAATGCTCATTGCCGTTGCCTGGAATGGCTCACAAGATTCAGACACGTACATAATTACCCAATAAACGACAAATACAGGACTCAGACTCATTTATAACCAAAGCCACTATCATCAGCCATTGCAGCTGTTTTGCGGCAGGTATTTTAAAAATCGTAAGCATTAATGGAGAGCTTCAGATTGTTTACCACAAACGAATTGGACACTTCTTATTCGCATGTAATTTTCACTGGCAACCATTCGGTGTTATCGCCATTCGTTTAAGAAGCAAGATACACTGGTCTTATACACAAAGACAAAGAAAATTTAAATACCTACGGACCTTCATGCGACGCACACTGCATATCCCTCGCACTGATAATAGAGCATTGCTAGAGGAGAAGTACCGCATTTGCACAGTTCAGAACGCAACCCGTCCTTCACACGTCGAGAAGTCACCATTTCTGCGTAACTGCTACAGCGCTCTCCGCTCGACCTCATGCCGAGTAAGTAGTTCGAGAAGCGCCCATTTGATGGCGCCATTGCCCTGTTGCAACATAGTCGTCAATTAGGAGCCATATGAATTCCAGTTAACGAAGACAACTCCCGCAGGGGGAAAATATTCAAATCGTTCTAAACTGAAATCCTCGATCTCATTACGTGACCAAAGTTTATGCAACCATTGTACTAACCGTATTTACTCCTTCATACAGGCAAACATTCAACATGTACTTGTGCAGGTGTAAACATGCCATTTCGTTTTGTGTCCAATTTTATGAAATATTTTCAGTCCCAGTAATTTGTTTTACTAGCAGCAAAGTAGTTCAGTTTTCTGGAGCTGACTTCCCTGGCAACAGAACGTCGAAAGTGTACCTTAAAGGGACAGTGGCGTGATTTGTAGATTACTTGTGCAATTACAGTTCGGAGTTGGGGCACTGTTTCAACCACTCTGGTTACGGTTCTTTCTGCATCCTCCTTGCTGATTTCCTATGACACTACGCATGACGCACTCTTTCGGATTGTCTTGACTGTGCTGACTGCACGGCTCGCTGATTGCAGAACCAACAAAATCGGTCCGCCAGCCTCCGGCTAGCTGGAACAGCCTCCGGCTAGTGCCAGCCTCCGGCACTTTTATCGATAAGTAAACAGTAAGCCTTAACAAGACTTGTGGCCAGAAAGTGTGGCGTTATTTTATTAGTGCGGAAACGGTATTAACCTTAGGACAGTCATAGTAACACTTTTATGTGTATTGCCTTACACCGCTCCGCTTACTTTCCATCCCGGGGACTGAAGAAACAGTAACGCATTCACTGACCAAGTCAAAAGAAAGTATAAAGACGTTTCGGACGTTGCTGTTTCTTCATAGATTGCCTGACTAGACGAACTTTCGTCGAACCCTTGACTACTACCTTCCCGGGATATGTACGCCGCACATCCCTGTACGTCTGGCAAGCCTCCAGCAAACCAATGGTAAATTAGAAGCCGGAGAAGAATCACCGAACTTAAGTTATGTAACATTCAACTGAAGCAGTAAATCAAACCGTACAACCAATGCACGTTCATAACATTGATAGCACAATTTGTTTTGAAAATGTCAATATGGGAGATACTACGGTCGAAGCACATTTTCAAAATTTTGACACCCATAACATGTTTGCGGAGAGAGAGATTTATTTTCACCGCGCAATTCATAGAAAAGCCTGACTTTTGAATGTCTTTTATCTGCGTGTGTTACTCGTTTCAGCAAATACGCAAAGTTGCTCCTGGACAGGACCGATGCAGCAAGATTACCTTAAATTGCTTTTGCGCTCAAAAGGTGGCCTCAAGCATACAAATGCAGAAACGACCGAAATGTCTTTGGCTATGTTCAATACGATCAACCTCACACGGCACAAGGCTACTTCATGGTCCGCTTAGATGCCGTGCAAAATAGTGACAATCACCACACCGCTCTCAGCTGCTGACCAAGCTCTACGCAATCCGAAACAATTTGAGATCGCTGATACTATTCATGACACCACACCGTATGAACTATCATCCATAGCTCATCGAAGGGACTCATCCGGGAGTGCTCCTTTTATTGTCGAGGCCGAGATACTAGCCAACCTTGACCAAAAGCAGGACAAAATATTATCCTGCCACAAGCTTGGCCAATCCAAGCTGATGGTACTTCCCTTTGCTGGACTCAGGGTTATGTACTTTGTGACATTACGTTATTCGGCACCGAGTACCCCTGTTCGCTGTACAAAAACAGTTCCCGTGTGACCCTATGCCAGAAGCCGGACATCGATTCACAGCGTGTCCATAGCCAGACCCCAACACATGCCAACAGTGCGGCCTCCGACAGCCTAATCAGGGCCTCATGTGTGAACGACTGTGCACCCTCTGTGGCGGCTCCCGCATGAAGGCGGCTCAGGCTACCCCAAACGCTTCCTCAAGCCCTACATCCTTCGATGGAGAGAGCAAGCGAGTTGCTGAACGCAGGAGCAAGCCACGAGTAGGGACTCCACTCTACAACGCGCCAGACCAGAGACCGCTCTTGTAGCGCTGCCCGGACGCGCCGCAGCAGCACGGGCTCCAGGTCCAAGTCGACCTCCATGAATGGTGCCCACAAGCAAGACATGACCATTAACAAGTAGGTTATCTGTGCAGAAGCTGTGTCTCCTAACGCCCCCAGTAACCCGAACCACCCCCAACCACGCTAACCACCCCTTAGACCGTGTCAAGACTGCATACAACTCAAAGCACAAACAGCCGAACTCCAAGCCAGACTTGAAAGAATAGAGAACCCCCAAACGGGAAACGGGAAACGTTCCAGACAAAACGCAAGCAGCCTAACCACCCTGACTGAAAAGGTTCATTGCAAATGGACGCGGCTCCCTAACCACCACTACCAACGAAAGATCCACAAATTATGGCACTCGAGGGTCCCTCAGGGAATGAACTCCATGCGCCAGAGGCTTTGCAAGTCGTGCAACACCGGTGGTTTCAGACAGCCATAACCACCTTACTGGTGACATTCAAGAAAAGCATACAGACGTACAGAGATTACACCAATATGTACAAGTATTGAAGCCGGATGTACAGGCCTTTATGCAGGAGAGCGTCACTGTTTGCAATGACCGCATCGAAACCGCCAACCAAGGCAAGAGTCGCAGCCCCTGCGTATACGTACAGCCTCCCAAACTTCCAGTAATATAGAGGCAGCAACGATGAATCGGCATGTCAGCGCCTTATCACTGTTAAGGTCGCCTGTTAGGATGTATGGTTCGGGCAACTCGTCGACCAGCGCCTCGAAGTCAAAGCTCGAAAGTGCAAGATCAGGAGGAATGTATATGAAGCGTACCGTTATCAACCTACTGAATATTATTGTGCGAATTGCTACAGCCTTAAGGACAGTGTTAAAAGTGAGAGGGTGGCATGCTTAAGATTTCCGGGCGATTAAGGCCACACCCCCAGAAGAGTGTGTGCAGCCATCTCTGTCCTTTGTGTATAGCAGGTAATTACTTTGTGTATACCAGGTAATTATTCAAGAAATTTGTGTGTTTAGAATTCAAATGTGTTTCCTGAACACATATTACATTTGGCTAATTAGCATGCAGTATTTCGAATACATTAAGATTTTTAAGAAGGCCTCTGTAGTTCCGTTGTATTATGTTGTCTCTTCCCATTATGAAGTGTTCGCAGCTACTGGAGTGTGACTATGTACGTAAGGTCTTTCGGGGCTTGCACTCTTGGGAGTGGTTTTTAACCTTCTCTGGAGGTTTCGATGGAAGGACCCACTCCTTCTTCTGCGAAGCAGACAGAAAAGGTCTCGCAGCCATCTCATCATCAGATTTTGAAGGGGTACCTGGCGAACCGGACCCCCCGCACTTGGCACCCTTTCCGGTGCCCTTCGTTCGAGCCGCGACCACCGAGGGCGTCAGAAGCGCCCCGGGTGCCTCCGGCGGGGGTGCCTCTGCGGGCGCCAGCCGCCGATGCCTCCGTCTCGATCTCCTGCGGGCCCTCGCATGTGCTTTGGGCCGGTGGAGAGGAAGCGGTGGATGCCGCGGCATCCCCAATCGACGTGGTTGCCACCACAGCAGCTGCTGGCTCAGCGCGCGGTGCGGAGGCGGGTTGGGCTATCCGAGGCAACCCAGGGGGTGGAAGTTTAATTCCGACTCGCGGTTCTGGGTCACCGCCGAAACCAGACGCCACTCCACCCTTCGGCGAGCTGCGTCGGAATACCTCCCCAGGGGGAAAGAGGCGAACCTTTTCCGCGCCTCTGGGAAGGTGATTTTCTCGGTGATCTTCACACTGATTATTTGCTTCTCCTTCTTGAACTTTTCACATTTTCGCGAGCACGCTGCATGGGGTCCCTGGCAGTTGGCACAGATGAAGGTTTCGAATTAACAGTTGTCTGAAGGATGGTCATGCTGGCCGCACTTAGCACGCGTAAGCCAGCCACGGCAAGAGTTTGTGCCATGCCGTAACCGTTGGCACTAGAAGCAGCGCCGTGGGATCGCGATGTATGGGCATAGAGAACAATGTATGTAACCGGCATTTATTCATTCTAGAAGCTTGGATCGATCGAAGGTCAAGATAATGTGTTTAGTTGCTACCTTTTTGTCATCGCGGCGTATTGATATGCGCTTTACAGCCGTGACGCCCTGATCCCTTGCACCTTCTAAAAGGCCGGCATCGGTTTTGGAAATGAGATTCGCTTCAGAGATCACACCCCGAGAACTGTTGAGGCTGTGGTGGGGTGTGTCCCTGATCTCCAGATCTGCCATGCGGGTTTGTTTCAGGGGGATTGTGGATTACTGCTGAGTTTTTACTGCAACTGTCGCTTCACCAGTTCTGAGCTTTTTGGCGTCGATTATTTAGCCGATGATAACTTCAAGGAATTTCGGAACAAGAAAAAATTACACCATCTCCCCGAAGGGAACTATGTGGTGATGCAAAGCAGAATTGTTGGCGTCCATTCAGCTCATCGGACGGTGCAGCGTGTCTCAACCGAAGCAGCAACTAAGGAAGCGGCGTGCGGACCAGGTTTATTATATAGAGCAGATGTAGTGGAGAGGAGGAGATGAGAGAGGAGACGCGCATGCGCGCTTATTGCGCAGCTGGCGTGTTGCCGTTATGTTGAGTGATCTGGTGTTTAGTAACGCCAGAGGGAATTCGACGTCCGGGTCCACACCGGTGGCAAAGGCACGCAAGTACTGTTGTATTACTGTGAGTAGGCGGTGGTGCTCGAGGCTCCGAATCTCGTCCATCATGTTCTTGTCGATTTTGTCGTCTCTGTGGTAGAATCGGTAGTCTCCTTCAGCGTTGGTGAGGTAAAGCTTGTTGACGTTGGTGCACCGGCTGAGAGCAACGTACACGCCCTCGTCTTCGCAGCTTTGTCTTCTTCTTCGGCGGTTCCCCTACGGGAAGATGACGGCGGTGGTTGAACGCAAAGCTATCTCGTGATGGATTCTTTGGTTGGCCAATTCCTAGGGGCATCCTGCCAAAATCATCATCAGAAGCGCTGCGGACGGGGCGAGAGCAACGTACACACCCTCCTCTTTGCAGCTTTGTCTTCTTCGTCTTCAGTGGTTCCCCTACGGGAAGATGACGACGGTAGTTGAACGCGAAGCTATCTCGTGATGGATTCTTTGGTTGGCCAGGCCCTATGGGGCATCCTGCCACAATCATCATCAGAGGCGCTGCGGACGGGGCACGGACGCGGGACATCCCCCCGAGCAAGAGACGCTAACATCCTCATCTAAAGTTTTTAGTTCGTCGTTTCTATTGACGTTCAGCTTCGCGTGTTTTCGTTGTATCAGTAGCTTCTTGACGTCGTTTGAATGAGTCAAGGATATAAGGCGTGTTCGTAGCACTTGCTCCTGTTTCGGTTTTGTAGCGCAGTGGGAAGAGCGCCGCGTACCTCTTGTTGCGGCCAGAGAGTCGTGGGATCGAAACCGAGCGCCACTATTTCTTTTTTTATATTGTAGGGGGAAGGTGCGGACAACGGACGGACGCCGGACATAGCCCCGAGCAAGAAATGCTTTGCAAATAAAATACGGATTGAGAGAAAACCGGCTTCGATTTGTCCATAGATTCAATGTTCAAAAACGAGGGTAGTTATCTGGCTTTGAGGGCGAGATAGAAGGCAAAGCAGGAGAAGAAACTTTGGTGCGGCCCATTTTCAGGGATCGATCACGTTTGAGGGGGGTTGAAAATACCATATAGCATAGCATAAAAGCAGGGAGACGGGGGTACTTCATTCGTCAGCCTTACCCTGATAGCTGAAGAGCTCTCTGCCTGGTAGAAAGACAGGGAGCCCATCTGCCGAGCTTGACCTGGGCTCCGATGGCTACGGTTTGAGGTTTCTACCATTCAACTTAAAAACGCATCCCCATGGTTGGATCCAGCTAATGAAGGGGGGCTCGTGGACCGTGGTGTCCCCAACACCGTCACCAAGATTGCTCAAGGTGCCCCGTGCGGGGTCCTCTAAACCTTGCAGCCGAAGAATAGGCGTGATAATATCTACGTATTGCCTATTTTCAGAGAAAAACAGAAGTTTCTAAGCTGCAAGCTGCAAAATTACAGAGGCCCGAAATTTAAATTAGTGCCGCTTCATTTGATACAAACGGCAGATATCGATTAATGTCGGGTGGTGAGCCCCGTAACACAGCTTAGCTCACAATAAACCATTCATTTGGGAATGTTCTTTTCTGAAGTAGCGAGAGATCAGCGAGCGCAATGCACCAGTACAGCTCTACGTTGTCCGAAGGTCAGCAGTACCGGCCCAAGAAATTGCATTACCCTAATAGTACTGTCACTCTAAGTAAGCTTACCGCGCGCTGCAAGCTCAAGCGGGAGTCGCTTCTCAAGCTCCAATGAACGGTTATGTCCTTGCGAATATTGCATGTTTCTCGGCTTCATGAGAAAACTGCATTCATAAAATTTCTGACAGCCCTTCGTTGTTATTTGGCGAGCGCTGCTAAGTGCACGCAGATTGTGATTGATATGTCTGCCACTTGTTTGCGCGGCACTAAGGAAAAGAAGCACCGGAGGACATAGACGTGCGACGAAAAATTGGGTGTTTGTACACAGTAGTTAGGACACGTAAATCGAGCTTTAGCAAAATTATTACATTCGCACAGATCCAACATACATTGTGCACAACTGCAAACAAATATAAATTGACCCCCTGTCCTTGCCACATACAGGCGCTCATGCATAGGTACAGTAGTGGTGGGACCATTTTTCCTACTTTAAAGTGGAGACCGTTTCTTCCAGATCTATTTGTTCCTGGGCCATTTGTTCAGGAACCATTTATTCCGTAACCGCCCTCGTCTGCCAGGACACATTCCTTATGTCGATCCGACAGAAAGATCTACAGCCATTCTTGTCAAAAGTTGCGTTGCGGTGACTCAAAACCTTACTCCACAGAAAGACTGCCGGCACACGCTCCCCGAAGTCAACCCCAGTCAACTAAAAAGAAATACAGCCTGTTTATACTCAAAATGTATTTCTCGCCATCGCGCGCACAACGTTGTGGGCATTACGGAGGTCCGCCATTTTCCCTATCTCTTTCGGCTCGACGCAAAGGCGAAAGGGGGAAGGTCCCTCTCTATCCCTGCGACCATGTGTTTCCGTCCCGCGAGAGGAAGACTTAGGGCGCTGCCTGACTCCCCGCCGGGAACGGTTTTGCCCGGAAGCTCGGGGCGGGCTGGTCTGAGGCCCACGACGGAGAAAGGCGCTATTTGGATACCAACCATCATCGCGAGTGGCCGTAGGTACATGTTGCTCCTTTTGGCGTTCCTTTGTCCGCCCTCGCGCCTGTTTCTCCCGTCCGGACCAAGGGTTGTCTTGGCGGTGGTAGAACGACGCGCCCGACGTCCCTGATAGCAGTGCAATAAACGTCGGGGTTGGCGATTGGCGTGTCGTGTGTTATTGCTGTTCGCTGCCGCTAAGCCAAGTTAGCGGTCCGTGAGGCGTTCAGTGGAGCTAGCTTTGCGGCCGAAACTCGAGGGTCGACCTTGGTCGCCGTAAATACCCTGGTCCCCACAACGTAGAATGAGGGAAGTTACACAGGAAGGCTTATTTTTAAAGAACTCACTCCTGATTATAGAGATTTAACCTTCTACACCAGTTATGGAGGTACACAATTTCAAAAAGTGGGAAAATATAGTACAATGTATCAAGAAAGATCTAACGCTGCTCAACGACCGAGACACACCTAATCTACGGGGCACTGTTGGAAATATTACATGCGAACAAGAGGTGGCTCTTAGCAGCTGCTCCTAATATCACCATCATAATATCGGAGTACCATCCACCATAAAGAATCGCTCACATCCCGCGATCACCACATCTTTTTCTACAACAAAATGTTGCCAGTGATCAGGATACTGCGGTTTAACTGAGTGCGCCGCCCCACAACGACGACGCTAACAGTGACCAATGACCGCAGGCGGCGGTGAAGAACCAAGAAAAAATTGTGGATGCGCAGAAGGGTTCCCGGATCCCACGTCGTCACCAACGTTACCGATTCTTTGCGGACGCTATGCGGGAGCCAACGGGAAAAAACGGCTTTGATTCCACCTACATGACCGTTCTCGACGGCCCACTGATATTAACAACGTCGAGAATGGGCATGGATGTCATATATTAACGAGGAATCCTCATCCGGAAACCGAACCACCGAAAAAGAAAAAATCGAAGGCATCCAATCAGAGATTAATGCCTAAACGCCATCCAGTGGTAAGCTGAGTTTCCTTAAAAAGAGTGTAATAGAACATTTCGAATAAGATGAAAGCTTGACGAAAAGATTTAGGAGCTTATAGACTTAGGTTATTTAACACATGGCTTTGAAAGCGGCTGAAGAATTCGAATCCTCAATGCTGCTGACCAGGAATTGCAGAGGCATTCGCATTGCAAAAATATCCGAGAAATAGCGTAGAAAAAACACATCATCGCAAACAACAATGACTCAGCATGGCAGAGCAGCCAGCCTTAAAACAGAAACAGTTCTTTGTTGGGACCTCTCAGAGCAGCTCGTCAGGTGCCGCACGTCACCTAACAGACTATTTCTTCGAAGAAGAAACGGATGCATTATTTGCATAGAGGAGGTAGTTGTTTCTTACCGCTAGAACAGGACGACTTTTCAACCTAGTTCAATTGACCTCGACTTCATCCAATAAATATGACGAGTGTTCAGCGCCGCCACCACGCCGTGGAGTTACCTGAAGCATCGGATTCACCTGGTTTTCATGGTACGAAAGCACGTTTGGTGCTCAAGGAACATCATTAAGACCAACAAGCACCACCACAGATGAACAAAGCGACCCTTCAGGACCATCAACCGATCGGCCGAACCTCACACTCACGTACGAATTCTTCAGGTACAGGTCATCGGGGTACCTCGGGTGTGAAGTTCATTGGTTTGGAAAATGCAAAACGTAAAAAAAATCTGAAAACTCGTTCGCCCAAAATGCTACACCTAAAAACCTATGCAAATGCCGACTGATCAGTAAAACGAGAAAGAAAAGGGCAGCCTCATTATAAAGATTATCATTATATGATTAAAAAGATTCAGCCGGCACGAGCATTTCTCCAAGATACTTCAAGCGACCCAACGCACATGTCACGTGAAGCTTGCGCGATCACTGCCATGTTATCATCCAGGATGTCCGATGCCCAGATGATGGTACATGGCATGGTCAATACGAGCCTATGTACCCTGATATTATTCCATAAAGTTCATGTTCCACAGAATCTGCAAACATCGATGGAAGCAGGAAAATGAAACATCATGGACGGCGAACACAGAACTTTTGGCACAAAATTGAAGGTTTTAGGCATCCATATAGGCATTGAAAAGGGCCACCCAGACACATATAGAGGCGGCAAATAGTCTTGTTTAGGCATATTTAGGCTCAAATTGTATTTACTCAGCTGCATATTCTAGGACATTTTTTACTACTAGTGAGAACACTGGACAGCTCATGTGCTGTGGGAAAGTAATTTTACTTTCTTCCTGAAAAAAATCCACTACACAGTTGATTTACGTGAAATGCAGGGTATATCGACATCAAAACAAAGCCTTGAAAGCCATGACAAACCACACCAGCAGCTGCAAGATGTACCTCCTTTTAATCGATAATCCTGTGGGAAAAAACAACGCCAAGCGTCCACTGAGGTTGAGGTAGCATTCTACTTTGGGACACTATAACCTAATTCCATCTGGAATGTCACCAGGTGTGCTGCTTAGATCTTCGGCAGTTCTTTTAGCACACGGAAATAGAGGAATTTCATGTCACACAAATTTTGGCAAACGGCCATTCTGAGATGGTGGCCGATCGGTCCTGGGTATCCGAATTGAGATCAGCATTGTTATAGTGGCGCGAAAGGCTATGAGTTGCTGCAATGCTTTCTGCTAAGAATGTGACATAAGCACAAGAATGTGCCATGCCACGAAGTGTAGCGTGGTAGTAAATATTTCGGGCTGGGACGCTTTTTTCGACTGCAACGCTGGTAATGCTACCTGAGTATTTTTATTGTTGTTAGACTACAGCTTACAACAACAAGCTCTGCTGCATGAATACCTTTGAAGACACAACTGGGCTTCGAAGAAACATCTTAACTGCCACGTATTCGTTGACAGAACCTAACAACCTTCTCAGCTCTTGACATGGATGAATCCTCTGGATAGCACAGTGAAGTGCAATAATTTTCTACACATTATTGAGCTATTCAGTCCTGCAGAAGCAGATGAGTCGTGAAGCTGCGGGAATAACACTATCCAGTAGCTCGTGAGGACAGGGGGGACGTCGGTGAGCTTGGCTGCAATGTCGCTACGCACGGGCCTCTGGCCGCTCGGTGGCAAGGTCGAGGTGCCACCTGCTTCAGCCCGACCTCCGCTTCTCAGCGTGTTTGGCACGGTTTGCGAATTTTTCCCGCAAATGGCGAGTGACAAACGCCGAGAAGCGGGCTTATAAAGCGAGAAAACCCTTACAGAACACAGCACATATAACACAAAACAGACATTTTTAGGCACTACAAAGCCCATATAGCTAAACAGGCACTAAAAAGCCCATCTAGTGAAAACAAGTACGTTTAGGCACAATAAACTATAATTAAAATGCTCCCATTCGATTAGTTCATGTTTATATGCTAAATAGGCATAACACAAACTGAAACAAAAATAGGCATTTTGCCTAAATTTCCGGTCTCACCTCAAGATCTTGAACAAAAGTGCTGGTGCTGTTGATTACATCGCACAAGAGGCGCAGCATAAGTGCAGAAAAGTGAACTCCTCCCCTTACGTACAGCATCTCCTTCCATTTCTCGCGTGGCCAGGAGGACGTTGAAAGTATAACCGACAATGAGGAGGTGGCTGCTAGCAGCTGCTCCGAATATCATCATCATTGTATCGTAGTTCAATCAGCCATTAAAATCGCTCACATCCCGTGATCAACAGGAATCGAGTACCCAGACATACTAGTCCTGACGTTACTTTCTCAGCTGGAGCTCTAGATATTACCTGGCCTAATACGCAGGAAAACCTCGGACCTGTGTAAGATATATTCCACCTGTTTTCAAAGACAAATTACAAACCCTGTAATGGATCAGCCCGCATCACGAACTAGGCGGTATGCGACAGGGTATGCTACCACGGAACGTCGATTGCGGACCATCCTATAAAGAACTGAAGCAACCGGCTCTAGGAGATTCCCAAGAACACTCGTACAGCTATCTCCTACAGGATACCGAATACCTGAATTCAACCCAAAACGTCACACCTGGCAAGCACGAAGCAACCTCACAAGACGGTGGAAACTCATACAACAAAAAGCCCTGGAAGCCTATACCCCAGACCACATTACAAATTACCTTAATTGCCATCCTAGACTACTCCACCATGCCAATCCTGCCCCGCTATTTGAACTCCTACTGGATGAAAAAGAACTCCTCGATCAATGGAAGTTGGCTAAAGTTCGCTTCGTCCCAAAACCCGTCAAATCGCCACACATCAAAAACCTGCTCCCGATATAACTAACATCCTGTATTGGAAAAATACTGGAGAGAATCATACTGAAACCATTCAAAACCACCTTGACGCAATGCAACAAACGCCAGACAATGTTGGCTCCAGGAAACATCTCGGGACACCGGACTGTTATTACACTGAATCCTCGTCCCTGCCACGCATCACTCCCCGAGGGCCATGCTCGCTCTAGATTTGAAGGGATCCTTCAACAACATGCACACGAGGCAATTCTTTGTAACTTAGCCAACACAGGACGCGGAGAGAAAACCTACAGCTGCACTGTTGATTTCCTTTCCAACCGCAGAGCCATACTCAAGATCTGGGACGGCCCAACTAACCTCATAACTTCCAGAAGCAAAAGGCTCAGACCTTTCCCAATACTCTTCAACATCGCGTTCCTGGATCTCCAAGAGCGGAATAAATAAACACCGAACTTAAGCCATCCCTCATATGCGGACGAAGTGACCCTATGTATGGTGCCCGGGCTCCATAGGAGGGTTGCAGGACACGCTCCAACTCGCCACGGACAGTGTGAATAAGTACGCAGAACGATGCGGAATGTCATGCTCGCCGCAGAAGTCAGAGCTTCTCGTGGTGTGATGGCGCTCCACCAAGAAGGACGTCGACAACATCCAAATCACCTTAGATGAGCACGACATCAAGTTAGGCGAATTCTTAATTCTGAACCTGTTCATTACGGGCCGACCGCAAGAACAACGCACCGGTAGAACAACTCACCAAGACCACCGAGCAAGTCACACAGGTCGCGAACCGACACCGAGCATGAAAGAGGGCAATATGGTCAGGCTTAATCAAGCGTGCATCCGCTCACGCATAACCTACGCGGCTTCATACGTCCTTATGAGCAGTGCGGAACCGGACAAGATCGACATGCTGATATGTAAGACTCTAACACAAGCCCTTGGATTGCCCATAGCGGTTCCACAGACAGGTTGCTTCGTATGGGGCAGCACAATACAGTGCCAGAAGTGATTGAGGGACACTTGTCAAATAAGAGGGCGCGCCCCGCTCGTAGGCGAACGGGATGCAATATACTGACCAAGCTTAAGTGCAGATTTCGGTGGGACGTTCCGTCGTTGTCACCGGTGCCGCTGCCCGTACCATTCAACGCGCAACGTAGTCTTTCGCGGGGACCAGCCCAAGCTGACCTTGAAGCACCCGCAACGCTGGTGAAGGCGTCACGTACGCGCCCGGAGCGGAAAATTGGTCGGACCTCCTTTGCTCCCCATCGTGCCATCCCTTCTCACTCCGCAACCCGCGGAGGCTATAGGGACCGGGTGGCCGTTGTATGGCACCACCGTTCCTTCAGCCAACAGCGCCACCCGTGGCGAACCACTCGTCAGTGGAATGCCGGTCGCAGTCAGCGCAGCGTAGTTGTACACGGCTTTCTGTCGTTCTGCTGTGGCGCCGCTTGCAAAGCGTAGATAACCGCAAGGACTATTTTCAGATCGGTAAATCTTAAGCGTGGAGGCGACGTTTAGGAGGCATGCCTTGTGTGTGATTTACGCCCATACTCAGTAGTTACAAATAGCAGACGACGCTCAATGCACCAAGCTGGAAGTAAACCTGGAAGTAAAAGTCCGTTCCTTCGTGCAAATATTTTATGCTTGCATGCAGTTTGACGTATCGAGGGATATATTGAAGCTGAATTCTCCTACAAAGCATCTGTGTCGAGCCAATCCAGTCATGCTGCGGCGCTGACCTTCGGCCTTTGATGATGAAACGGCGTCGTGCACAAGCGAAAGACAAAGTTGGGGGGTTCTTTCTAAGAATTACCTCCAAATAGAAATTGTGATGGACGACGCTTCCGTAACATCATTAACTACCGAAGAAACGTGTTTAATTTCACATAAATATGCTACCTACAGCCATCGGAAATCGTTTACAGAAGAAATACCCCATGATAGTATAACGTCATTGCTTGTCATGGAACAGCATTGCTTTACAAGAATTGCAATTATTGCTGGCTAGTTGGTTAATGGTCTTTCAAAAAACAATTCCTGCGTGGCTGAAGGACGAGAGACCAGAGGGCGTAGAAAACCTGTACTCAGTTTTACAATTGAATATAGCGGTCGTTTTACGAGCTGCCACCTACGCCTGAAAAATGATGCACTCCTCCATCTAACGACGATGGTTTATCGCAAAGTTTTCTCGTGTGGGCTTCCTTGGTTGCCTTTCTGGATTTCAACATTGAATAATTAAGCTTTGAATTTACCAGCACGCAGTTTGGTCTTCTGATCGCTGCGTCTTTGTCTTTGACCCTTCCTCATTCTATATCGTACGAAGAAACCTTCGCGTTTAACCATAGTCGTCGTTAAATGAAGGGCTGCATGATTTTGCTGTTTAATGTTGCACTTTCATGCGCCCCTCTCGAAATCCAGACTGCTTCCAGAGCGTTGCAAATGCGTCTGTGCTGGAGGACTCGGGCTGATGCACCCCTGTTTGAGGCAACTAGTCGCGCATTTTTTGGTTTCATCACCAGGCATTACACAAATTCTTCTTGGTACCCGGTAGAGAATACTTAAGCATTAAAAACTAAGGCTGACGTTAACACTGCCACATTTTTAACTAGTGGTACCAGCCTTTATTCCGCTCAGGCTCCCATGCTGTCACAGAGTTTCTCACCAAAACAAAGCTCACGGTTACAAAAAGAAAGTGTTAACTGCCACGACGTTTCCACGGCCACACGGTAATCGCTCTCGTACGTATGTGCCTTTCTCTTCAAAGCATACGTATCGAGGTATCCCAGCGTTAAGACTGGCGTGGAAACAGAAGTCATTGAAACCAGTGAAGATTTTTTAAAGTGGTAGAAATAATTACTAATATTAATAGTTTTATTCCCACTCAGATCACGCGAAGCCAGGCGCAGAGCGCTGCAAAAAGCGCTCACGTGAAAGTAGCCCAATGCCCAAAACAGGTTACGTAGCCATTAGTCCATTTAAGAAATGAATACTAATAATAGCAGTTTTATTCGTACTGAGACGTGTGCAGCCAAGGGTAGACCACTGCAAATGCAAAAAGCCCTCATGTTATTGTAGTCCATACCCACCTTTACAAGCGTCCAACAAGTATACGTATCCGTTATTGCATCTAAGAACTCAACACATCTGTTTGAACTTCGTTTCACCGCACATATCCGCTCACAACACCAAAACATTCAAAGCAACAAAACAAACACGGCCAAAACAACGGGAGGCTGCGTTGTCCAATGCTCATTCTACTAACCGGCTCATTCCACTAACGAAGGGAGCACCGAGTGGTGACGCACCCGCCGAGCTGCCCGGACTCTATAAGAAGGCATCGAGACAAGCCCTCGGGGTCCCCTTCTCCACCCGACGCCAAGCGATTCCGCCGGAAGAAGCCGCCGTAGGAAAATCAGACAGCGCGCTCCTTGCATTCCGTGCCCGAGAACGAGACGGGGAAAAACGCCACTTCCTGCACCTCCCGCCAACAAGGACCAGATGGTCCCCAGCTGCACTTCGAAATCACCTCCACAGCCCAGCGGAGTACGCGTCCCTCGGCTCGAGAGCTCGAGCACCCGGTCCAGCAGCGAACATGCGCTTCCCGTGCACCTCGGCACGAGAGCGGAGGACTTCGGCTACATGGTCCGGAGCCAGTCATCCGGCTCACATGCTTTTACCTACCCCGCTACACCGTACTCGAGACCGGTGAGGGAGAGCCAGCACCCTGTAAAACTCCTTATGAATTAAACTTAACTGTTATCTGTTTTTACCCCTTCGTGTCTGTCTCAACTCTGCGTGGACCCACCCAAATGGGAAACAGTTACCCAGCCACTTAAGGGCTCGTCATAAGCTGTGACAGCGGTGGGATCCACTTAAAATCGCAGAGTATAGGCGTAGGAATTCACCACATGCCTCAGAGGAAGTGACTGACCATATCCGAGCCTACCATGAAACAAGCAAATGTGCTGGACGCGAGCATCATGGCGCTGGGGGGAAGGGTTCCGGCATTTACTGGGGACGGAAACAACATAACCATCCAAGACTTCCTACGTATACTCGAGCATGTGGGAGTCTTGGTGGCTGGACCGAGCACAGATGACGGGAATCGCACGCTGCAAAGTGGTTGGTGCTGCCTATGACTTTGCATGACATGAGGAGGCTCCCACTGCAGCAAAGACTCACGCCGAGTTCCAAACCTTAGCGACGAAGAGGTCCGATACGGAGCCAGAGTGTGTAAAACTACACAGGTTTTTGTCCGCCAAGAAAAACGACGGGGAAGACGTGCAGTCGTTTGCGAGCAGGCTCCGCGCGCTGGGAAATGCAGCTGTAGGGACGCAGAACGGCACCGACACGGTGGATAAGCGCAAGTTGCGCAAAACAATTTTGGCCGAGCAGCTTTGTACCCAGTACATGAACGGGATGCGAGACCCGGTCCACATATTCACGCTTTCCCGTTACCCCAAGAATATCGCAGAGGCTGTTAAAGCGGCTGTGAGGGAAGAGAAAAATGAGCGAGCAGTTAATCACGGCCATATGCCAGTCCGAAGCGTGCAGGAGGTCGATAAGGAAACTGACCAGCTACGTGAGCGCCTCAAAAGGGTAGAACGCCTGTTGGAATCCAGCATCGCAGTGCAACATAAACACATTCAACAAAACGGCCGGCGTCGCAGCAACAAGGAGGAGATTGCTGAGATGTCATGCATGGGGCGAGCTAAGGCACATTTCTAGGTACTGCAGGCAGCACGACCACCCTCCAGGCCGACCGCGAGAGGAGGATAAAGGAAGCGTAGATAATGCGGTAGTTACTTCCGCCTCCAGGTCGAACGAAGGAAACTAGTCAAGCCCCATTCAGGCGGCACTCTCACGCAGGAGGGAAGTGAAGGGGGCACTCTAGAGATCACAGTTAACATATGTGGAGAGACAAGCCCGATAATTGAAAGCGAAATATGGGGAGCAGCTATGAAATGCCTGATTGACACGGGCTCAAAAGTAAGCCTCCTTAGAGAAAACCCTCTACACGACGTTTTGCCCGACTGGCAAACGACCCGCCGGTCAGTAGAGTAGACAACATGCCTCCTTGGCATCACGGGCGAACTCTTGGAAATTACAACGTGCCGTGAAGTCCCTTTTACTTTAGGGGAACACTGTTACGGCAACATTCTTTGTCTTCCCAGAGAGGGCTAGGTGGCCGGTAGCTGATCTAATCGGGCAAAACATCCTTTCCGAAGAAAAGGTAGACTCACTACAAAGCACAGGCGCCATGAGCATAAGGGGCGTATAGATCCCGATTCTAAACTGGGCAGGTGAAGAAGCGGAAAGCAGAAGACGCAATGACTGGCCTTCTTGCGAAGGTGCACCCGTACGCCTCGCAAAGGAAATCGTGCTGCTCCATTGAGCGAGTGCATGCTGATGGATGAGGTAACTTCCGAGCTGGCTAGGGGACAGTTGGGTGTAGCGGAAAGGAATCTCCTTGAGGTGTCGGGTATCACCGGCGCTTAAGCTTTAGTTAGAAGTTCCCATACTGGCGAGGTTCGCATGCGCGTAGTTAATACCACACTTCACGAGATCAAGATACCCCGCAGTAACCTCATCGGTGCCCACATACCAGCTGTGGTAGCCGAGAGGTCGGCAGAGGAGAGTTTGCCGGCGTGTAGATGGAGCCGACCTCTGCAGCCAGTTTGACCTCTCGCATGTGGCCGAACCAGATAAATCTCGGCTTCGAGAGTTAAACACGTAGTTCACTTCCGTTTTGTCCACCAGCGGCACGGATATCGGCCACTGCGAGGTGATCAAACACCGAATTTCGAATGGCCATTCGACCCAGGACTACCACCGTGCATGCTGAATCCCTACTCCAAAACGGAAGACATGGAATGAGAGGTTAACGAGCTACTCAACGCAGACATAATCGAGAATTCTACGTCTCCATGGGGTACACCGGTGCTGCTGGTCGAGAATTAAGGTGGGCGGTACCGTTTGGTCGTCGATTACCGAGACTTGAGCCGTGTGACTCGCGTGGTATATTACTCTCTCCTGAACATTGCGGAGACACTGTTGGAACTCGGTTCTGCGAAGTTTTTCAGTGTGGTGTACACGGCCTCCGGATGCTGGCTGATAGAAATGCATGAGCACGACAAAGAAAAGACGGCGTTCAATACGCCTTCAGGGCACTACCAATGGCGTCGCATGCTGTGGGCCTAGCAAAAAGCGCAGTGGTATAGCAACAAACAGCAGACGACATCCTCGCTGGCCTTTTGGGCAAAGTGTGTCATGTATATCTGGATGACAGTTGTGAACAGCAGCACATTTTTAGAGCCACCTAACTGACCTGCGTAACGCTTTTCAAAGGGTACATAGAGCCGGTCTTAAACTCAAACCATCCAAATGCCAATTTCTGCACCCGAAGTAAAATACCGAGGACACATCGTATCGGTGGAGAGAGTTCAGCCAGACCCGTACAAAATATAATGTGTCCAGGAATTTCTGGAGTCGAAAACAAAAACCTAAGTCAGGCAATTCCTAGGCCTCCTCTCCTATTACCAGCGATACAATCCCCAGTTTGCCAAAAGGCACGCCCTCTAACTCAACTGACCAAGAAACCATTCAGCTTGGGCGAGGAGGAGCAAGCAGCTTTCTCGGCTATGAAACGCAAGCTGACGGAGGCTCCCTTGCTGATGTTCTCCGACTTCGGCAGGCCATTCTCACTCGCGACAGACGCTCCAATGTGGCGACAGGGGAGGTGTTATCGCAGAAGCTTGACGGAAAAGAACACACTGTGGTGTACGCGAGTAGCCAGCGGAACTCCGCGGAACAGAAGTACGGCGCCGCCGAGCAGGATTGCCTTGCCTTAGTTTGGCCGGTGTGCACTTTCGGTGTTTCCCATATGGGCGGCACTAAGACCATCACAGACTGCCAGCCGTTCAAATGGTTCCTGAGCCATTAATGCTCGCGACCCCAGCTCTACGCTGGCCACGTGGAACCTCCTTTTGCAGGAGTGCGACTTTGAAGTCGTTCACAGGGCAGAAAAATGAATCGGAACACTGACACCTTAAGCAGGGCGCCTCTACGAGTATGACAGCTGCATCTTACCGGTACTCACCTACGGGGCAGAAACTTGGAGGCTCACTAAGAGGGTTCAACTTTAATTGAGAATGACTCAGCGGGCAATGGAGCGGAAGATGATAGGTGTAACATTAAGGGACAAGAAGAAAGCAGAGTGGGTCAGGAAACCAACGCGGGTTAAGGACTTGAACGACTCAGCGGGCAATGGAACGGAAGATGATAGGTGTAACATTAAGGGACAAGAAGAGAGCGGAGTGGGTCAGGGAGCAAACGCGGATTAAGGACATGTTAGTAGAAATTAAGAACGAGAAATGGACGTGGGCAGGGCATGTAATGCGAAGGCAAGATAACCGTTGGTCATTGAGGGTAACCGAGTGGATCCCTAGAGAAGGCAAGCGGGTCAGAGGGTGAAAGAAAGTTACGATGGGCAGATGAGATCAAGAAGTTTGGCGGGATAAATTGATCGCAGTTAGCACAGGACCAGGGTAATTGGATATCAATGGGAGAGGCCTTTGCCCTGCAGTGGGTGTAGATAGGCTGCTGCTGCTGATGATGATGGTGGAATAAACTTGACTGTTATCTGTTGTTACCCTTTCGTGACTATCTTTTCCTCTGAACTCTGCGTGGACCCACCTAAATTGGAAACAGTGAGAAAGCTCCTTAAAGGAACACTGAAGTGAATTTTTCAAGCTCCCGTTTTTGGTTGCAGTGCGTAGACTGGCTAAAATTAACACTAACTAACGTTTGGGATTGGTCTAGTTGGTTCATAGTTAAATTGTGAAACAACTCTTTTAACGAGGACAGTAAGAGAAGACACAGACGCGAGCGCTGTCTATTAATAAGTGTGGAACTATGAACGAAAAATGCATTGACGTCACACCCGTGGCGTGAAAAAGAAAAAGAAACAAGCAAAAGTACAAACTGCAGGCGCATCTGCTGTGCCATGATAACTCAAATCACATGTTCAAGTACACAAGTTCTTTCTGATACAAGGCTACAGAAATAGTAGTCACGCAATCTTCGCCACGTTGGGCTATCTCCCACGCCTCGTAGATTTCGCGTGCGCGTGTGTCACGAACCTCTTGAGTACCTTAGTGTCTTCCAAACGCGGGGAGCACTTGCAGGCCTTGCAGTGCGTTGCCAAGTTGCTGTACCTGCAAAAGACCGGGGTCTGCATGGGCTCCTTGGCACCGGTCCTCAGTGATCTGCTCCTCGCCGCATTTGACCAGACACTTCAGGTATCTCTAAGTGGCTTGGGTGTGCTGCATGTCTTCCGGTACGTGGATGATTTTCTTGTCCTCTTTGAGGCTACGCCGGAAACTACGTCCAAACGCGTGGATGAACTTTTTAGTGTGTTTGTGTCCGCCCTCAAGCCCCTGGAGCTCACCAAGGAGGTTCCCGAAGAAGGCTTTATGCGTTATCTTGACCTACTGTTGTCGTGCCAAGTTCGTCACATATGCTGGAGGTACGCCCCTAGAAGCAAAAAAGGGATGCTGCCATATTCCTCGCCCCATTCTAAGCTTACGAAGCGGGGAATCGCCCACTCCGCACTGTTGAACTCTGTGGTTTGGTCGTGTCCTCACGAAATGGAGTGTAGCGTGGATTTGCATGTGAAGCGTTTGCGGTCGGCAGGCTACCAACAGGCCTTGATCCTTGGAATTGGTCAGGCACTCCTGAAGAAAGTCCGTTCGACCCACGAGACCCAAGAAGACAAGCGGAAAAAGCCCCTTAGCGTCATACCATATATACATCCACAAGGTATCCCATCCGATCAAAAATGTCACTGAAAAAGATTTGCGGACAGTGTTCACGGCCACAAACAAACTTGGAAGTTTGTGAGCAAAGGTGGACTCGCCTGGGCGCTCAAAGGTGCGATGCATGGCAAGGCACGCGAAACGCTTCGTGACTTGCCTGGACCGTCTCGTGTACGAGGTGCCCCTCACATGTGGTCGCGTGTATGTGGGGTAGAGCGGGAGTTGCCTGAACGAGTGCCTAAAGGAGCATGCGTACTCCCTTAAAACCGGCACAGGAAACAACTTGGCAACGCACTGCAAGGCCTGTAAGTGCTCCCCGCGTTTGGAAGACACTAAGGTGCTCAAGAGGTTTCGTGACACACGCGCACGCGAAATCTACGAGGCGTGGGAGATAGCCCAGCGTGGCGAAGATTGCGTGAGCACCCTTAGCCTTGCATCAGAAACACCTTCTGTACTTGAACACGTGATTTGAGTTATCATCGCATAGCACATGCGCCTGCAGTCTATACTTTTGTTTCTGCCTTTCTTTTTCACGTACGGGTTGGACGTCGTTGTATTTTTACTTTATATTTCCACAAGCAATAAATATTTCTCAGTTGATAGTGAGCGCTTGTGTCGGTGTTCTCTTACTGTCCTCGTTAAAGGTGCTGTTTCACAGTTTAGTACAAATTAACGCACTTTTCTTCGTTTATGCGGACAATATGGCGGTATTTATTTTATAAAGCCTGAAAGAAGAAAAACTACCATGCGTCGTCTGCGGCTTTCGCACTAACTAAACGCTGTGACGTCCGGAGGAGGTGCACTGTGATTCGACGATGTCCAAGATTATTATTCAAACCACTTTCCGTTTCGGTTCTGTAAAACAGCATGCTTGACATTCGACGTTATCCAAGGATGGGCATTATCGATATCTCAATAATCGTCATACCGCGCTTCTGCCATGTCGGCTGCAATGTGCCTATGATAAGCCTCCCAAGACGGCTTGGAATCCGAGCAATTACTAGCCGAGGCCTAGGCAGTGGATAAACGCCCTCCGCGTCACCGCAGACGCTCAAATGCAATGCACTTTTCTCCCATATTTGGAGTTTGCCTCACTCATGCCTGCATCGTAAAAAGCATGTTCTCACTAGGCCAAGGGTCTGCTGTTACTGGCCTGTGGGCACTGCCTGCAAGCAGTCGGTGCTTATGGCAACAGCACGCCAGCGAGAAATCGCAAGCGCGTCAGTGTCAACCCTCATTCACACAGCCGTCAACTCATCCGTCACGGCACAGTCACGTCAAAAAACCGCGAAAGAGACGTAAACGGAGTAGCATTCGTACTGGAGCTCTACGTCAGAGCTCCAGTCGTCTGCCTAGTGATCAGTTTGGCCTAGAATTGAGCGTGCATAATCTGAAAAGTAAAGAAAATGGCGTAGATTTCTACATGTGCTCACGTTAAGCTAAACTTCGCCGTAAAAATTTATTTTCTAATTGGCTGGTTTACGACGGGCGTGGTCCCGTCGCGTCACCGTCGCACCGTTTTCGGCGAGGAATCTCCCGAGAAACTGTCGCCCATGATAGAAGACGGTGACGTGACTGTATGTGACGGGGTAAGAAACGGCTGTGTGAATAAAGGCACAGTCAGAGCGCGTTCTCTGAACTCGATCGTGGAGCCGTGAACGTCACGGCCCACAAATGGTGAACTCAGATACAAAACATCGGCCGAAAACAAAAAAAAAAATCAACTTACAAAAAAAAAAGAACGTACCCTCGAGGACTCGAACTTTCAACTTGAAAAATAGCATGCCTTGCGCTCCAGACCACTCGGCCACGGGCCAACTCTGCTGGCGTTGTAAACGTGGGGTATGTAACGTATAACCAGTTTACACTTTTATTTAGTTTGAGCATTTCAAGCAGCTTAGGTGACTGCTGTATAGCGCTCGTACAGTAAGCGTCCCCCAAATTTCCACATCTCACGTCTAGCAATTGCATTTCTTAGATGGAAAGCGTTCGCAGATACGTAGTCGTGCTTCTGCCCGCTGTGCTTGTTCACCCATGTCAATCTTATTTCCTTAGTACCTATATTGACTTCGCTGACTTCTCCCGCCTTCAAGTGGCCTTGGATTTTCCTGCTAGCGTACCAGTCAGCGAAGTGTCGCATGTGCGGCGCTTATGTGGAGCGATGGCTTATGGCGTATTCGGTTGGGCGTTTACGAGCGCTCTGGAGCGCTGGAAAAGCGGCCGCGCCTTCGGTTGGTAGAATTTGAGCGCTCGAACTACCTTTCGTTGGTTCTTTCAGAGCGTCAGCCTCCGACTCGGAGCGCTCCCTACCGCTCTGACTTCGAAGTGAGAGCGTGGAGTGATCTGGCCGGGAGGACGGGTCACGTAACACAAAAAACGCGGTTTATCACGGCCGGACTGAAGGAGCAGCGAGCGCGCACTTTCATACGGCATGCGCACCACAGAAGGAAACGATACAGCAAATTCTTGATGAGGGCGCTTCGAACCAACCCTCTACCCTCCCAACCCCCCTTTTTCTTTGTCAACGCATCGACTCTGGCCGAGTGAGGTTACGACGCTTGCCGCGCGTGTTTTGGATCTGCCGCAGAATATCACCGGTACAAATCAATACCTTCGCCGCTATATCTCACCAAAAACAAGGCTAGTTGTGCGCTCCAATTGCACGAATAAGAGTAAAGGCCCAACCACATGCAGCGTATTTTTGGCGTCGCGCGAGCGTCAGCGTCGTTCGGCGTCAACGCGCGGGCCCGCAGGAGAGGCGAGTAAACGCATGGGACCGGCGAAATTACGCGCCGGTGTGCGCGCTCGACGCTTCTTTCGGCGTACAGCACGAGATTGAACAGTCGCCGGTATTTGTCGCGCAGGGACATCCATTTTTTCTGCACGGTTTCTGCGGCACAAACACACGAAAACAATGACGACTTGTTACAATAACTATGCGCACAGGCTGCAGCGCAGGTGACAAGTGCCTTACCTCCGTCCGCAACACCAGGTGCCACGGCTGCTGCCACTTCATCCCACAACGTCTGTTTGCGGGGTTTGTTCTTGTTATCTTTGTGTTTAGCCTGCCATAGAGCGGGGCGGACTGCGACTGCAGTTATTAATGCCTCAGCGTCGATGTTCGGCATGCCGGCCACCATTAAAACAGCGAGACGGACTGGCACAACCGGAAACTGGCACCAGCGCCGCTTCCGCCGCTCGCGCCGATATCTGGCGAGCGTAGATATCGGCGTCGCCCGAGCGTCAGCCCGCGTCGCCATGCATTTTGGCGCGCGCGCTGACGCTCGTAGACGTCGACGACGCTGACGCTCGCGCGACGCCGAAAATACGCTGCATGTGGTTGGGCCTTTATAGCTGCATGTTTTTTACAGTGCGCTCCGCTGCCGGCGGTCCGCTCAGCCCGACCGGAGCGTGAATAGCAGAATCACTTTTAGCTGAGCGCTAACCGTATCTCCCTCGACGGGAAATCATTCGCGTCACTGGTCGTGCCCTGTGCGTGTACAAGCCAAGACATCATCCGAAATGGAAAATAAGAATTGATTTCAGTCACGGAAAATGCCGTGTTTATTGCCTGTCTCACCATTTTCATATAATACAGTCGCTAATAAGATATGAAGGCCTCACATATTTTTCTTGGTGTGCCCGGTGTTAAAGTGTTTCTTTCAAATGTTTGATTCGGCACTTCCGGATGATAATGTTAGGCTGTTTGACCCTATTATACCGAAAATTCAGAAGGGGGTAGGAATCGCCTATTTTAAGGACACCCATGTAAATTAACACCGACAGGTATCACCTGTAGCCACGGCAGGGCAACGGCCACGGGCTAGGACTGCAGCAAATGCGACTACGCCGCTCCTCTACCCCGCCCGTGCTGTGGGTCAACTGGCGAGGGTTGGGCCGCAGCGCCACGAACTAGCGGCGATGAAAGGTGGGAACTACCCGCCGCGGTGGCCCAGTGGCTAAGGGGTTGCGCTGCTGAGCACGAGGTCGCGGGTTCGATTCCCGGCCGTGGCGGCCGCTTTTCTGATGGAGGC
This sequence comes from Haemaphysalis longicornis, assembly GCA_013339765.2. Lineage (NCBI taxonomy): Eukaryota > Metazoa > Arthropoda > Arachnida > Ixodida > Ixodidae > Haemaphysalis > Haemaphysalis longicornis. The sequence goes on along the minus strand of CM023457.1, from coordinate 71,735,814 downwards.
GAAAAGCAAAAACGCCCGTGTGTACGAGATTTCGGCGCACGTTAAAGATCCCCAGGTGGTCGAAATTAATCCGGAGCCCTCCACTACAGCGCGCCTCATCGCCTGCGTTGCGTCGGCGCGTTAAACCCCACAATCAATCAAAGGTGGGAACTATACCCGAAGCGCTTGCCGTATGAAAGTGCGCGCCCGCCGCTCCTCCAGCCCGGCCGTGGGTTTATCCGGCGGCTTCCCGCGCTGGCTGCACGGTAGCGCTAGAGGCGCGCCGCTCCCCTTGGGGAGCAGAGTTGCGCGTCCATCCGCCATCTTGAGTTCCAGGTCGTGCGGGAAAGCCACCCTTCTCGCGTGAAAAAGCTGCCGCCGGGCCACCGCGCCAGTGGCAGCGGCGAGAAGGAGTGGCCAGCGGCCGGGCAAAAACTGGCGCACGATGTTGGACCGCTTATCAGACGAGCGGCCGCCGCTTCCACAACCGCCGATGCCCAGCTGAGTAGAACTGACTGTGCGCAGCACTGAAAGCGGCCTTTCTGTCGAACTGTTACCCGCGGCGTGTGGCAATCAGACGCGCAACTCTTGCGCTACGCGATATACAGGAACTCTAGCCGCTCCGAGATCGCCGATGCATTCGGTTGGTACGCTGCCTCTGGCGCTCTGTTTGGAAGCCACCTTGGCATCTGGCGGCTCCGAGCCAGAGGACCGGAGCGGCCAACGGAATACGCCATTAGTTTCGACTGAGCGAACGAATTGCGACGACCCGTCGGCGGCAGGCGGATTAAACGCTGGGCCGAATGACTGTGGGAAGGTCGGCGAGAACGTGCAGTAGCGTAGTCAAGCCAACTTATTTCCTCCGGACGTCACACGAAAACGCCACCGAATATGGGCGAGGATGCAGAGAGGAAGACGGCACTTTCGAATAGATTTTTCTACTAAATAAATTGTTGTAAACGCAATCAGACTGGTCGAAACATGGCCTCTGAACTCCGGACTACAATTTGCGCTAGTAATCGCACAATGTTTACAAATCACTTCAGTGTCCCTTTAAGGGCTCGTCATACTGGTCTTAATATTAACTTTTATAATTGGTCTGTGATAATGAAAATCACTGCATATGTGTTACGTCTTCCTCATTTGAAGTATGTAATTGGTTTTCAGGTGGCATAATGTTTTAGTTATAATGAAAATACTGGAGCTAATTAAGTAATTTCTTACGGGCCCTTAAGGGGATTTTTGTACAAAATTTTTAAAAATGAATGGTACGGATGTGTAGCTTAAAACTTGTCATGCATACTGATGCCATTTATGTTCCTGTAAAGATATTGGATTTGAGAAATTAGTCTAATTATGCCAAGTACAGTTTTCAGAAAACTTAATAACAACATTTATTTCAGACACATTGAGACACTTAAAATAGCATCAGCATGCAGTTCATTTTATTCCAAATTCAACGGTTGAATATCTGTAGAAATCGTTGAAATAAACTACCTGAAAAAAGGGCAGCTGAGAAAATCGCAGGTGAGGTTTTACTAGAAGTGACAATTATATATTGAGCATGTCAAAAAAAGAAAACCTTTACAATGTAGATCGCTTTTCGCCCAAGACGAGTATACCAATTTTGCTGAAATCAGTTGATGGGAAAATTGTGAAACGCTCTGTATACAGATGGCACTTGCAGAAAAAGCTGAACAAAAGGAAACCGAGAACGTTGCATCAATTGGCAGCGCGCAGTCACTTTTTGACGACCAAGGTTGACTGCTTCATTCGTTGCAATAAAATCGGCTCCAGGGCAATTCGCATCACGCGACATGAGTTGCAACAAAGGGGCCCGTAACGGAAGGCGCCTCACTGTTCTGTGACGTGCATGTGCTTGGCTAGGTGGGAAAACCACGTTTTCGATTTAACCTACTCGTATATCACGTCACCACTGCCCGTTGTGCCCAGTGCGAACAAGTCATTCTCAAATCGTTCATCTGTATGGTAACCTGCCGACGAAGACGCGCGCGCCGGAATATGGACCGACCGGCCACGGCACCGTTGATAACGGAATTAATGCAGTTCCCTTTAGTCGCCGGCAAGCGGTACCCTCCACGTTTTGATGTTTTTCTTTCTCATAAAGTTTCTTACAATATACACTAAAGAGGAATCTGGCGCTAGCGTGTAGGCGGCTCACATTAAGGCCGTCTGTGTCGTCATGGGCCGCCATTACATCATGCGCTCGCCTAAGTTCCATCATTGGCTTGGATTGAAACGTTTTAGTGACCGCACATTTGAACAAAGTGCCACAAAAACGCGAAGAATAGTTTGCAATTATGTAAGTGGAAAATAAAATAGCCTGCTTTAAACTTAAAAAAGTAAGAAAAAGCGTATTCCTGCCGGCGCGCTTGTGCGTGCTATTTTGGAGGCCAATCTGGTAGTCACGGAACAATGTTAATATACGGGGGGGGGGGGGAACTGGTTAGAGACTGTTATAATTTTACCTATATTTCAAATATTAAGTTGTCTGAAGAGTTTAGAAAGTTTTCTGAGCGTGCCAATGAAAACGTCGCCTTCGTGGTGAACCTGCGCACCAACCGTCAGCTTTTAACAACCAAAAAGAAAACGTGCCCTAAACAGTCGTGGACGATGACAAGATAGGAAGGATTCAGCCGCCCGTATCTGTCGCATGTTGTCTTCGTTGAAGTACGTTTTGTTTCTTTTTTCTGTCGGCTGCAAATTTCGCGGCGGCATATTACCCACTCAGCCATACGTCCTTCGACTGCGGCATGACCAACGTCAGGTGCGATCACGCACTGCCTGCTGTTTCACCGAACACGGCAACCACAGAACAGGAATGATTTAGGCTTCGTCCTAGCTCGTAGACGTGTAATGCATACTGAAGAAAACAAATCCCAAAAACCGCTTCAGAATCCAATGGTCATGCCAAGCCGAAGCCAAAATGGGGGTGTGGGGGGGGGTCTTCCCATAAAACCCCACGACGACAGGGATTACCCGGCGCAGTTTTCTCTCTAGTATACGTACTAAGAAACTGTGTTCTTTCATTTGCTGCTGATCTAAAGGACGCACCTTAGCGCGTCCTCAGGTGTAATCATATGGCTTACGCTATCGTCGCGGCAGCCCGCAGGTGCGCTAAGCCTGGCTCCGTCTTGGCGCCGTGCTCGCGATAAGTCGCCGGCAGACGCGCAGGAAAGCGTATTCCAGGCTCTTTTAAAACTGCTCGTTTTTCTTTTCGCTTATAGACATACGTCGCAATCATGAGGAGTAAGAACCGAGTTGACCAATCCGTATAATGCGTTCAGACTGCCGGGACAGTCACAGTAAAGCATGCCGTATGCGGTATCTAAAAATGCAGTATTTCGAGTGCCGGCCCACGGCACTCCAGCTAGCGCTGCAGCCGTGGCAAAACCGCCGCCCGCCGACATTGGAACATGTATTATTAAGGCTGGTAAGAGATAGGGCTTCTCCCGTTGTGGAGTTGAGGGTCCGTGTAAGGATGCTGAAATAAAGAGTAGTGGTTGGATTCCAGCTATTGTCTTGTTTAGTTTTTTTTTATCTTCAGTGGTAGGTTTTCTTGTCCTGGGTTCATGCGCCAAAGTTCGTAGCAGCCAAGCTTTGTTGACATGTCATTAGTAGGTGCTTGAGTGGTGACATCAGAGAGTTTTAGCATTCCCTACGTTCCATATGTACCGTAGGCACAGGGAACCGATTGCGCACCCCAGCGGAACGAATGCAGGCGCACGGTGGGACAGGGGGGGGAGGGGCCTCCCACCAGCGGAACAAAGCCACCATACAGGAACCAAAGCTAGAGTGCCCAGTTTGGTCCTGATACATACGGTACACATGGAACGTGCGGAACATACGGATCTTAGGAGCCAGTGGCTAACTGTCAAGAGAAATCTAGTTATCAGAAGACAGAAGGGAAATATCCTCACCTTTTCCCATCTCCGTTGTATCTAAAAAAGAGAATTATTTTGTCAGTTCAGTTCATTTACTAACAGTTTTAAAACTGATGACGCACTCAAGTCGCAGGTATTGGCAGGAAGACCATTTTTTGTTTGTATATTTCCGTTGATGAAAACACGGCACATGCGTGAGGAAGATAACATTGAGAAACGGCTGCTGATAACACAATGTACAGTCTATATATTCCAACAAATATTCCCCGCAAATATCCAGGGTGGGATTTAAGAGTATGCGTTATCTATAGACCCTTTGAAAAATGGCCCGAGCGCTAGCGGAGGAGCGTTAAGCTATGCCGGCAACACTGTGCGAACTGTCAAGAGAAATCTAGTTATCAGAAGACAGAAGGGAAATATCCTCACCTTTTCCCATCTCCGTTGTATCTAAAAAAGAGAATTATTTTGTCAGTTCAGTTCATTTACTAACAGTTTTACAACTGATGACGCACTCAAGTCGCAGGTATTGGCAAAAAGACCATTTTTTGTTTGTATATTTCCGTTGATGAAAACACGGCACATGCGTGAGGAAGATAACATTGAGAAACGGCTGCTGATAACACAATGTACAGTCTATATATTCCAACAAATATTCCCCGCAAATATCCAGGGTGGGATTTAAGAGTATGCGTTATCTATAGACCCTTTGAAAAATGGCCCGAGCGCTAGCGGAGGAGCGTTAAGCTATGCCGGCAACACTGTGCGCCGCCATCATAAAGGAAGCGAAAACAGCAAAAGGCAGCAAACGCAGGGCGGTTGGCGGTTAACGTCCGCCGCAACATAATACTGGCATGTGCTTCCCGTAAAGTTGTCTTTCCCATAACTGGGTGAAAAAATACCCTTTGCGCTATTTTTTTATTTAAGAGCAGCATATCCTTCACTTTTATTAGACAAGGTAGCCGACTCACAGACCCTACAAAACCGTACAATTTCAGTGTGGAATACCGTCGTCTAGGATGACGATCAGCAGCAAACAAATGCAGGATTTGTTACTAAGAAGCAATACCCTTACCGCTGCCTACTCGTTTAGTCGTCGAGTTTTAATTGTGTTTTTTCGATGCGCGCTTCCCTCATCTCAGTGGTGGCTGGCCTCTATAAGCGGACTACGAGGCGCCGGTTCTTTGCTGCGCGCTCACGCCGCGACAGTTCAAACTTTCTGAACCACGAGCATAGAGGACAAACGCATACATAAAGACACTGCTTTTGTCTCCACGAAATGTTCTGAACAAACTTTCGTTGCTTTACAGACAGCAAAATATTGTCCCGCATCTTTCTTGATTGCTGCGATCCATCGTTTTTGTCTATATGTTAGTCGGAAAAACTTGATAGGACACATGCAACGAAGTTTTGAAGTTATAAACATTTGGTGTATCTTCTACTTGTATCACACAGATTGTCAGGTTTAACGCGCCGACACATCGCAGGCGATAAGGCTCGCGCCGTAGTGGAAGGGTTCCGGAATAATTTCGAACACCTGGGGATTTTAACGATCGAAGATCATCGTAATACGGGTGTTTTTGCATCACCTGTATCACATAAGCAGTACAATTCGTGCATTGCGTCAGGGGGAGCCGTACTTCCCTCGATATTTATGAGAAAAGCCGGATTCTGATTCAGGTCGAGTACAGCGGGGTCGCTGCGCGGTATGCGCCGTTAACTCCCCGAGAGAACAGAATTCGCATAATGTAAAGACAAAAAATAAACTCTTAGACCGCATTGCCGATCTACTGCCATTGAAGTGTCAAATAAGCAGAGCAAAAACGCCTGCAGGCTTGAATTTTCGGCTACACCGACAGAACCCTCCTGCCTGAATGTTCGCGATAAAAATTCGGCAGTCACGATTGGCCCATGAAACATACCACAAAACAGCTCTCCAAAAAAAAGAAAACGAGTGCGTCTAGAGTTCACTATGTCAAAATATCCACATGTGCTCGGGAAGATCAATGCACGAATGCATGCTCAAATTCGCCTGCACCGAAACAACCTGTTCTGTAAATGTCCGGCGCTAACAACGCTGGCTGTCGTGACCAGCACGTGAAACGAAGCTCTCAATATCGTGTATAAAAAGACGCATTGCCCTAGAGATTGCGAAGTTAAAACTGGAGACGCTAAAGGTTCGCGTCGTACGCACCTTTTGCTTAGCATCACTACACGTAAACATACCGCTTGCAAAGACGTACGCAGCATTGCGTGGGCATCGTGCCACATAATGCTACAAGAGCACTAGCAGCGTTACAAATAACCAAACAAATCTGTGTGCCTGCAGAATGGTGAAGCGATGGGCCAAACGCAGAACCGCAACGACGTTCCTGAGCGACGCTTCCTTTATAATGGCGTCGTCGTGTTAGCCACCTGTGTTGCCACCGCTGAATATTTAGCGTGGCCTGCCGTTTTTTTTTTGCAAAGGGTCTATAAGGTTATGCCAAGTAGCATAATCGAAGTGGCCGCGCTTCAAAAATAACCAAAAGTTCAAAACAGAATGTCCCGAAAGAGACTCTACAGACATTTCGACAGTCAAGTACAGACAATAACCTTACGTCTAAAACTTTAAAGCTGTGACGCAATTTTTTTTTATCTTCTAGTTTTTTTGACACGCCAAAATTTATCACCTGCAAGGTAGCATAAAAACTTTCCGAAATACAACAAAAGGCAACAAAAAACTTCGTTCATAAAGTTGCTTGCTGTCTTGAAACCTGACGTCCCAAATACACCAGTGCAACCTAATAAAAAAGCTCATGGTGTTAAGGCCATGAAGAGAGAAATGTTCCAACAGAGACACTTTCACGTGTGCGGTCGTCATTCACTGCATTGTTTGGTTCGCTCTGCTCAGCTATGCAGTCAACCAGGTTGGAACAAGTGCGAACATTGTCTCTCCAAGCGAGGCCCTATCAACTCTTTCTAGCCTCTATTCTCAGAGCCACTCGCGGGACTTCTGTGGACAGACTACCAATTTTTCAGCCAAGACCATGGGCACACCGATGGGCACATGGATCAACGTGTCTTCATTTTTCGGAGGAAGAGTCCAGAGTACCCCACAAATATCTTCTTCGAGACTGACTGATTTGCATATATACATCACCGAAACTACCTTTGTGCCCTTTATTTCGGTATACAGTTACGAATATCCACGATGTGGGCGCATTCTTCGCATTTACATGTCTCTTGTGCGTCAGAAGACGCAGCAGCAAACGAACCACGTTGTTGGCCGGGCCGCATCAACAACGCAGCTCATGCGCGCAGCTGTGAACAAGCGTAGGTTGTTTAAATGAACATAAGCAGTGCGCAGTTTTATGCTCACGGTTCCCCACCACTAGCACTTGGTCATAGATTGCGTAGGCTGGGGAGCTTGCGTACAGCATAATGGTAAGCGAGCGTGTTTTTTTTTAATTACAATACGGATACAACACCTGTCACATGCCCACCGACAGAAACTCAAGTGTCTGCTTTGCGTTTCATTGCTTTTCGTGCGGAAGCAGCTCTACATCGAAGCTTGAGAATTGCGCACGACCACTCAGATGGCGATTTATCTGCGCCAACCGCCACAGCAAGCATTGATATCACTTCTACGCCTGTCGTGTTTTGTTATTTATCTAACGAATTATCGACCGTTTTCGTTAAGGCCGCAAAACCTTTTTTTGATACATCGTTAGTGGCTTCTTGTGAACTCAGTCAACACTGCTACAATTTTGGAAAAGTTTACACGTCCGTCGTTCATACAGTGAGTGATCCCTTCACAGCAGTATTACATGATGTGATTCAAGTTGCCTCGGTGTTTGAGGATTTTGGGAAGAGTCACATCGGGCTACGTAACCTCTGGAACGGATGTGTATACCAGCGCATGCGTATGCTTCACCATGTAGGACGCGCACAAATATTTCAGTGGGTGCGCGTTCACGCCAGCTGGCTGACTTTGAGTACGGCTACGGTATCGACTAAACCACTCGAAAACAACAGTTGTCTTCCTTGTGGTGCAAGCGTTTTCTAGTAGCCGACCTCGTGTAGCGTGGAGGGTATTCTCTTCGAGATAATCGATGATAGGTTAAGCTGAACGAGTTCTCCAGGTACAGCGTACATGCCTGAGTAGGGTCAGAAAGGTATTACAAAAAAGAAGCTTATTTAGAGTTACCAATGACCCACACAGCTGTTATCCGTGCTAGACATGTCACAGCGTGGCATAAAGGAAGAGCGTAAAGCAGTCTTTTCAGAAGCTGGAAATAAAACTATTTGGTAACCATTCCGCGGGAAAGAGGGATTAAGAGATGTAAATTCGGCCTTAAATTTGCCCTAGAGGTCCTGGTGACATAATTGTGCGACGGAACCTGCTCACATTAGATGCACATTTGCAGTAAAGGTCCTCGATAGCCTTGGTCCCCGTACCTTTTAGATTTGCCTTAACTGTAAAATATTTTCACAATGTTCAGTGTTTTGTTGTCTATAACTCACACGCTGAAACCCCCTAGCAAAAAAACAAAAGAAAACTCCCTTTAAAGGGACGGACAACCTATTTTTGTGCCGTATATGTTCTCTAGCGCATGTGGAAGCCAGCGCTTTATATAGCCCCGTAACCACAAGCACTTTTAAATGCGACTGCATCTCATTCACTCGCCTTGTCCCTCCATACGGCGTTGTCCGTCCACACCCCTCCCCCTACACTATAAAAAAAAATAATAGTTAGCGGCGCCCGGTTTCGATCCCACGACCCTGTGGGCGGAACGCGAGGTACATGGTGCTCTTCCCACTGCGCCACAAAACCGAGACAGAATCAAATGCTACGAACGCGCCTTATATCCTTGACTCATTCAAACTACGTCAAGATGCTACTGATACAACGCATGATGGGGCAATGATTAACGCTTGCAATAAAAGAAAAGAAGCTCCCACTTACAGCAACAATGATGGAGTAAAGGTCGTTGCGACAGCGAAGCCCCAAGCATACCACTTAGAGAGATTGACCAAGATTGGCCAATAAAACAATAATAATCATAAAACATAATTATCATACGCGTTTCCGACACGTTTCACGCGATTTCAGAATCAATCCAACGGAAACACCAAGTGAACCCCACGATGCGTCGCATCTACACAGGGTTCCCCTCGCGGGGAGGTGGGCGCAATTTTTAAACAAATTGGAGGAAATAATTTTAATTCGGCAACAAACTTTCTGAAATTGGACGGGTGGTGGTCGGTAGTGTCGAAACTTGAAACTACAATATGTGTCCCGGTCCCGTGACCTGCAAGCCTAGCAGCTATTGTAACTGCTGAAACGTTTTTTCACTTATGGAAAACCTTTTAACACGAGTATTTGCGTAATTTTAAATTGTGTATGTTTTTTAAACATTATTTTGAAAATTATTAGAATCAACGGCAGAGTTCAGTAAACAGACCCAGTGAAGGAGCTTTGACGATTCTACCTGAGTCAGGGGAGTTTGTTCTGCCATATGATACCATTTCAGTTCCCAGGTACGGCAATGGCAGCTAAAAAAAGGACGCGCCGGGAAGAATCAAACTTCCGACCTCCTCAACGTGAAGTCAGGTACTGCCTATCGTCCATCCCAACAGATGGCGCCTTCGTGCAAAATAGACTGATGAATTAAAAAACACATAAAGGAAAAAGACAGCCTTCGATTCACACTTTTTTAGCTAGGGAAAGTTTTTAAATATCGCTTTTCATCTCGTATACAAAAAAAGTATGTGGCCTAGCTACTTTGTGTCATGGTTGCCAGCAATACTTCTGGGAGGACACATACGGCTCGTAGATCTAAAAATTTCGATTTAAGAATTTTTAGGGCGTTATGAGCAATACCGTTTCTCGTTAATTAAGGGGCTTTAAGTGATGCCCTTTCAGTTGGGATAGAAAACATACTCAACAAAAATTGGTTGTCTGTCCCTTTAAGGAATGTTATGTTCTTAATAACACCTTCACCCCCGATCAAAAACACATACAAACCCTTTGAACGATCGTTTTATCGTTAGTTACGCCTAACTTGTTTGCAGAGAAAGTCATCTTTCAGTGTTGAGAGGGCATTACAGTCGGAAGTGAATGACTTACCTGTCCCAAGGACGAGCACCAAAGTGAGCACAAGGACGACCACAAAGGCGAGAACAAGCATCAAGGAGAGGATCACTGCCGTCCCAAAAATGGTCGTCATGCGGCGCTCGGTCTTGGCAACCCTACACAATATAATTGGACCAATTAACAGGAGAAAGAAGACTCATGAAACGGAAGCACCAGATTATAAGTTTCTGGACTTCACACGAGGCCGGGCACTTTGAGGGCTCTATTGGTATTTCAGATTCCTGCCGAAACGTCTACCGTGCTTTGAAGGGGCCTCCATTAAAGTCTGCAGTAATTAAAGAATTGTCCACTAATCCGTCGCGTTCATATGCGCTTGTCGAAAGAGTTCTTCACAGCCAAGTTTTCTGGTTTTTAAAAATTTACCCTACCCATTCTATCCATTTACGGTATTATAACGGTAACAGGTGTTACTTTCACAAGATCTAAATTTTTGTGTAAATGATGCAGGCTGGTCATTTTCGCTATTTTGCTTTTTTTTCATTATTTAAAATTCTGTACAACCGACTACCTTCCTTTACACTATCCTAAGGATTAAAGGTGTTACTTGCGCCAAATCTGCAGTTTGTGGAACTAGAGGCTGTTTCGCGGCTCACCATTCTCGCTATTTTTTTTTTTCAATTTTAACAGTGAAGCTTTTGTTGCTGGCCGTAATAAGTGCAGTGTACGGCGTCATCAAAACATTGGTTCATAGTTACTCCCGGCGTTTACCGCGCTTGTGAGCATGCATTTCAATAAGACTGCCTGGCGTTGTCCAGCATATCGTGCGGCGCTCGCATCAAAATACCAAGGAAACTCTTAATGGGCGTTTGTGCCTCTAGGGTAGAGCACAAGATAGCTCGCATTACAGACGCACAGTTCATGAAGTCGTTGCCGCCGGCTCTAGCGCATGCTGACGCGTTTCTTTTTAGGAGAAATATACAAGCCTGTGGGAAAACGATCCGGGTATGCCAGACATGCACAAGGAAGACGACGATATACATGGCTATGATGATAGCTACTACCACAAGGAAAAAGGCGGAAGGTGTAACTTTAACAATTCAAACTTAATGCAATGCGTGGTGTTGTGTCCTTTAGAGCTTATATAAAACGAACTCCTCCAGTTTCGCAATGGTTCAAGCCTTGCACGACATGGTGCAAACTTCGCCAATTCTTTTCTTTTCCTGTTTTTTCTCACAATTTTGTCCGACAAACTATCTCCAACTAGACCAGTATTATAGCGATTACACGTGTTACTTTTATAAAATCTTCATTGGGCAATACTCGGTTCGCCATTTCTACTATCTTATTCTATTCTTCATAAATTTGTAATAAGCCCCACGCAATATCTCAATTCGCTATTATAACAAATAAAGGCGTTACTTCCACCAAATATGCATTTTGGTGGTAAGGCAGGACGTTACGCGGTTTTCCATTTTCTCAGTTTTGGTTTTCTTTTTTTCTTATTCTTTGGTTTTTGAAAATTCTCTCAGACCAATTACCTCTAATCATGGTATTATAGCGATTACAAGTGTTGGCCAAATCTTCATTTTTGAGGACGGGAAGGTCGTTACACGGTTCACCATTTTCACTATTTTTCTAGTTTTCTTAGTAGAGCTAAGCTTTAGTGTCGTTACAGATGGCGTCTAACGCGAAAACGCCCTGCAGGAAATCCAAATTTCTCTGACGATGATGACGAAAGATTGTCGCTGGCGTAAAAAGAAATGAAAGATTCAGTGGCCAGAATTAAACCTGGTTCCCTCGGTTTATTAAGCTGACGTCTATCTGATTGCTGTATAGTGGTCGCTGTATTGCTGTACATGGTCGAAACTCTGTCCAAACAGACATACGACAAACAAAGAACCCGTCAAAAGAAGGCTTCACGCTCAACTATCGTTGCACGGAGAAGTGGATAATCTTTTTCCGAAATTCGCTCCCACCAATTGCCTGCATTCGCGCTATTATAACGTATACAGGTGTTGCGTCTGCCAAATCCGCATTTTTGTGAGAATGCAGGGAGTTACACGGTTCAACATTATCAGTATGTTTTCATTTAGTTTTTGCTTTTTCAAAATTGTTTTTGACCTATCATCTAAATTCACGCTAGTATAACGTTTACAGGTGTTACTCCACCAGGCCTGCGTTTTTGTGGAAATGCAGTGTTACACGGTTCGCCATTTGGACAACTCTTTGTATTTTTCAATTTTTTTTGTTTTTAAAAAGTTCCTCCCTCCAATTATCTCCATTCATGCTATAATAAGGAATAAAAGTGCTACTCCCGCCAAATCTGGCTTTTCGTGGAAATGCAGGGCGTTACATGGTTCCCCATTTCCGTAATTTTTTGCAACTGCTTTTATTCGTTCTTTTTCTCAAAATTCTCAAGGTGCATTGATTACTATTTATGCTATCACAAAGATTGGACATGGTACTTCCACCGAATCTGAGTTTTTGTGAAAGTGCAGGGCGTTACAGAGATCGCCATTTCCGCAATTTGTATCCATTTTTCTTGTTTTTTTTTCAAAATTCTCTCCGACCAATTATCTTCAGTCAGGCTATTATAACGATTACAGGTGTTGCTTCCACAAAAATTGTGTTTTTGTGGAAATGCAGGGCATTACACGGTCATGGGTGTGGTGATACCGACATAGAATGATGACGATGAAGTTAAGGCTCTTTGGCGCAGCAACCTTTCGGTTATAATGCGCCAAACCCAAGGTAAGAAGATACAAACTGTAAGTTACAAGTTTTGCCTATGGTATCATTAATACAGAAATGATTACGTTTAAAAACCCTCCTGTGAAAAGAAAAAGCTAAAACCGGTGTAGAAAGTTAGTGTCTCTAAAAAAATTGAAAAACTTTAGTCAAAGGTACCATTGGTTCATCACTAATAAAAGCATTGGGTGTAAAGGTATAGAAAAGGTGTATAAAGCTCTAAAATGTCTAATGCGGTCCGTTTCTAGGCATGGACAACTTATTAGGATCTGTAGTACAGTAAGAGACTCTCCGCAGTGCTCGCAAATGGGTTCCTGTTCCTTTTCACGTGACCTATACGCAGCTGGCACGAAACAACCTCGAAGAAACAACCTCGCTGTCTACAACTTTTCCATTCAGGTACATAAGGTTTGAGTAGATGTAATTTATTCTTGCTGGTTTATCCAATTCAGACTGTCAGTGCTACTTCATTGATTTTCGTGTGGTGTATCGAAGGTCCTGGTCGAAAAGCTTTACCTCTTAGTTAAAGATGCTTGGTCTCATTAGCTGCTTTATCAGCAGTTTTATTTTCTGGGATGCCAACATGGCTTCATACCCAACAAAGGACAACACTGACCCCCGTAATATAAGACAGCACAGTCGGTTTTTTAGCCCACCTGCAGCTGCAATCTTAGAAGGGACAAGGGACGTTACAGCATGTATGACATTTAAACTATACCATCAATAAAGTAGTGAGAAAAGCTACTGCACTTGTCTTAATTGCGAGAAATTCTCGGCGCGAAATGTGATGTGGAAACATTTTTGTCTTATTTTAACAGGGGCAGGTCACGCCGGCTCTGCGGTCCCGAGGGCCAACGGTGCCCAAACAAATTCCGAAGGTTTTATGGGCAGATCTTGAAAGAATACCGGGACGTATTCCTGCAAACAAAGGGAAAGAGGGCGGCCCAGTCTAGGCCTGTTTTCGTACAATCTCTTGTACTTATTCTGAAACAATTAACTAGCACAAGGATGGTCATCTACTCATGCTGTTTTGGCTCCGTATACTCCACTTAAATATGCTCGACGGTACTCCAAGGGCACTCATTGCACTCAACATAGAGACTGTCGATAGAGGAGGTGTGATATGCACCTGTGGCAAGTCTGAGGTCCAGGTTGTGTGCTGGGTCAAGTGAGGCATGGACAGAGTGGCGGGCTCACACATACACCATACAGCGATAGTCAACACGAGCCCGAACCACCAAGCCATAAATTCACAGCATACGTGTGCGGTATGCACCAATGAAAATTTTCAGTATGTGCAATGTTTTCATGGAAGTCATTTGTAGTTTCTTTATATGAGCTGCAAATGTTAATTTCGAGTCAAATTGGCACCTAAGGATTTGTGACCACAGTTCACTATAACGACTACATCCGTAATTTTTCTATCAGGGTTGTGATGAATACCTGGTTTTGCGTAAAGCGCACACTTGCACACTTCTCGGGAGAAAAACGAAAGCCATTTTCATCTGCCCATCGTTGTAACCGATTTACCGTAGTTTGAACCTGCCTTTCACACATCGAGAGGTTACACAAGCGAAAAGTTATCTGCAGGTAGTCTACATAAAGGGAGTACATGACTGGCTAGGGCCATGGAGGCCGTGCAGGCCTGCACGGCCCTGGTTTGCACATGACCTGCACGCCTGCAGATGACCTTTGCTAGAGAATTTCTCTTACTGGCAAAAAAGGTCACACTTATTACCATGACCTGAGGAACTCCCTTTTCCTGACTGAATGTCAAGAATTTTCCGTCAAATCTCCCAGCCGAACTCCGCCACTTGGTCTGGACATGAGCCTTGAATCACCACCGTACTTTCACTGCCCCGAACCCTCAACTAGACTTAAATCTACTGGACAAGTCCTTATTCGTGCAAATAGCGACGTATACTCTAAAGAGTGGCCAAGCACGACTGGTATGAGAGCGCCATCAGTGACTGTAGTGCTGGGACTATTTAACAACGGACACAAGACTCCGGGCTACGATTGTCTCTACTCATAGACGTCATCGACACATCAATATGAACAAGTGCAGAAGTGACTGACTTTCATTTCCCTCCTTCTTCTCTTACCACGCTTGGACCTCTGGTCTTCCTGTATTATTAAATCTTTTTCAATCAATCAATCTCGTTCAGCAAGCCATAAGTGATCACTGCTGCCCAAGTCCAGGAGATCAACCGTTCCCGAGTCTTTATGTGATAGCCGGTAAACCAGTAAACGAATAAAAATAAAAGAGCGACACCGGAGCATTCCTAACAATTTACTACTTCTACCACTTGTCTAAAAAGTGACAGTTCAGTGCAGTATCCACAAAACGGTGTGCAGAGTCAGGCACTGGGTGATAACTGGTCAAGAAATTACCACCCATTTATTGAAGCTTTAGCGTGCAATGCAGGCAGATTTAATAGGGAAAGTGGTGCACTCTCAGCGGCCTCTGTACAAAACAGGGTGCCTATGGGACTTCTGCCATGTAGCATCGGGTACCACTCCTCCCCTGCTTTTTATGCCAACTGCTTGGTCTGTTTGGGCATCAAATTGCTCTTGTGCACAAAGCATACCAGCAAAAACAAAAACCCCCCAAAAAGATCTACATGTTCATTACGTATGTATTCCCGCGTCAACTGCCAGCCACCCAAATTCCGTTTAGAGGTGTTGCTGAAAACTTCATGCATACAAACCAGAAATCCACAGTCAATGTAAAATTCACGAAAATCTGCTGTGGGAAGCTTTTGCAATAAGGTGCACATGTAGCACATTGGACTTGCATTATTGCAACACTAATGCAACACACGGCATAGCCCAGAACACCACAGAGCATTTAAATAGGTTTGCTATAATAATGAGTCATCAAGGGGCGTAATGTCATTAAAAATCTCAGTGAACATGTTGTAACTGGTAAGTGGGGCCTATCGCCACCGACGTATTAAGGGCTTGCTTGAAAAATACTGCAAGCGTTCATCTGACTCCATAAAGCATCAAGTGAATTCAGAAGGCACACATGCTTGTATGGCAGAAATGCAAGGCAAGGCAATTATGAACAAATTATTCGCACCACATAAAAAATCAAGATGAATGCGCTGGAAGGTCATACGTTTGATCCATGTTTCTTTTTGGCAGATTAATATCAAAGTGAAAGCCCCACAATAAAAAAATGTCATTCGCATTTGGGTGTTGGATTTGGTGATGAACAAAAGTAGAAGGGACTTATCTCCGGCCCCTAGCTGCCATTAGAGTTTTACCGAAATCTCCTAGGTTCGCCGCAATAGTACCTCTTACAAGGAGCAGAGCATCTGCAGAGAGATGAACTGCACCAAGAACAACGTGAACTGCAAGGACACTATGCAAAGCTACAGCCAGCTTATGTGATGAGAAAAAGTTGAGAAGATTCCACGCACTTCTTGTCTTGCAGTTTCTCAAAAAGCACTACTGGACTGCCATCGAACAACTTGCGCCTGAACATTAGGCAATTAAATTGAGGTCACGAAGGCAAGAAGTTGATTCATTCGATAGATGGCGACATCAGGATTGACAATAACCATCTCGCTAATTCTAACAGCGAACTTCTAACAATCATTCTATTTTACGTCCCCGAATGTCGGAGTGGCAACTAGCCAGCATCTCGCACTGCTCCTGTGGCGTCGCTGGGACTGGGCTAGTGGAGCAGCACACGGCCGACAAAAGCTATCATCAATAAACACGACTGTGTAATTGTATTCGGCTGAGGTTTCCATTTGATTGCACTGCCTGGATGCTAGCATGCACGTTCACGCATAGATGTGGCCACCGTCGTCTTGTGTGGTATTACTGTCCCCGTATTTACCCCGCGCAAGGTAACCTGGATTTCACAGCTAGTATGCAGTTAACACACTGACTACGCCGGTTGATTACCATCAGAGATGGCCTTACTGCTTACACTGTGAAGTAAAACATTTGGGTCTGCAATAACTCTTTGTCCATGTGAGACCATCTTTTGGGCCAGAATAGAAGCGTTGTGTAACTGAAGCCCGTCCTTTAAAACAATAAAATGTACGTTGTATTCATGGTCCCTCTAAAGAAGGACCTTGTGCAATACTTTAACCTGCACAGCATTTATTTTTGCTGTATTCACTGTCTAGACAAAAGCACTGGCAACAATCAAAGCTCATCATCCTCATACGACAAGCAGGAGAATGTCTGCTGTACAGGCCCTTGTTTAGTGACGATTCCCGCTCACGGCAGTTGTGATCAGGAACAAATTGGTTGTAGCGGCGTCGTATTCAGAGTTGACTAGGCGAACTGACTCCTGCCGCTGAGAACCTCTTCCTTCCCCCCTCTCTGCATTCACGTGCACAAGCTATCCCGAGACAGGGGAGGGTGTTCTTGTGTGCCTGTGCTTTGTTCCGGTATTGCGGAAAGTGTCTTGAGGCAAGCAGAACAGTGGGCAATTTCGCGTGTAAATTCTCCCCTTTCGGTGACTCGTGGCAGTTGATGTTCAGGCTGCACTTAGCGTCGCTCTGCCCGTCGACTGCGTGCTGTTCCTGCAGGGTGTATCATGATTGTCCAGCGCACAGAAGCCCCGTCGAAAAACATCCCTTGATGCACCCCTTGTCTCAATGTCCCGCGAACAATAGCCCATGCCATAATCCCCGCTTGCCAAAAGCCCGATGTCTGTTTCCTCAAACCATTCTCCGGTGGCAATACGAGGAAACGTTAATTTTTGTGCCTAAATGAATGAAAAATAGTAAAATAATGTTCTACGACAATCTCAAGAGAACAGTAGAGGCTGCAAAAGGGACAGACATGGAACTCAAAAAGGAAAACAGCTCTCTTTCAAGTTGCTTGAATCCCGGGTATTAAAACATCACGTCTCTCCTTCCCCCCGACGTAACAGGCACAGTAGTGAATGCCTTCCAACCTTAGCAATGCTTATTCCGATGCCTGGTCTAAGCCTGGTGGGCTTGATGCCTATTGTGGCACAAGTGTAGCCCTGAAGTAAACTTCGTCATGCCGCGCCTGCGGCTATGCCCAGTGGCAAACAAAACTAGTTGCCGAGGCCTCTAGGGGTGTCATCGCGACCGCAAGACAGCTTGGTCCAAGGAGTGCAGTATTCCAGAATCGTATTGCCGCGAACCAAAACTAGCTGCCGAGGCCTCTAGGGGTGTCATCGCGACCGCAAGACAGCTTGGTCCAAGGAGTGCAGTATTCCAGAATCGTATTGCCGCGAACCATGTACGGGTTTGTTTCCAGAATTTATTGTTTGCTTTTAATGCCCGGCCGCGCCCGGCTCTGTTATCTGTGTCCCATGCGAAGCGCGTGTTCCATTCTTTATTTTTATGCCGCACGGGCTATCTCATTCTTCTGATAATGTGCGCGAATCGTGCCTTGTACTCAGAAAGACGTAAACGGTTCACCACACGACGACGGTCTTGTTCAGCAACGCCGTCGGTCAAAGTCCTGCACGCACGTTCCTTCTTACCGCTCTCCATTACATCACTTTCTGTTGTTAGGGGAGCACAGTTGTTCGCTCCAATAAAGTTCTTTTCAAAAAAAAAGTTCGTCAAACGGTTTGAGGCGAAAATGGAATTCGGGTCGAGCGCGTCGTCGTGATTCCGGAATCACCACTGGGCACTACGTAGGTTAATTGGCCAACACGTGTAGAAATACGGGTCCGAAATACCGTCGCAGAAGCTTCTCACTGAGTCCTTGATGGCTCGGGGGGCAGTCGGAAAGAGGCAAATTGTCGGTATCATGAGTACGGGGTTTTCGAAAACGGGGCGTAATGAGCGGGGCTTCTGGAGCGGGGCAACTGAAGCACGCAGCTTTTTAAATCGTGGGCATTCGTTCCGTAGACAATCCCTCTTTTTGTACCGTTGCTGTCCACATCTCGCTATGCAGTTAAGCGTTTACATTTTGCACTCGGCTCTGTGTCGTCAACACCAGGGCAGGTACCCTGCTCACCACTTGTCCACAAGGCTACCACTACATGACAGGAGGTGACGAGCTTGGTACAGAGGCGACGTCAGGGGCTCCGCCAAGGTAACAGGTTGCTTCCAAATGCTCAGTTTCTAGAGTTCATCGCCATTTTTTAGAAGAACTTGGCTGTTTCTACGCCGGCTTGGGGGGCATGGGATGACTTTGCTCGGGTAATAAACATTTTGTGGCCGTTGTACAGCAGCACGCGCACAAATGTCAGTACTCCTTTAAGCGGTTTCTGAAAATTAACAGACGCGGCCGCTACTAAATAGGGTCACTCTTGCAAAATGTCCGGTCGAGCCACAGGTGCTGGCACGCAATTTTTTTCTATGCGGACAGCCTTCGTTAACGAACGCACTTAAAAATTGCGCCGTACACCGTTGCCTTCCTGCAGTCCGTCATCAATTAAGTAGCATTTCGACTAATTGAAAATTGCTATGCCTCAAACTTTTGCCGTCATTCGAAAAGAATGAGGGTGCTAAAGCTCTGCCTTAAGGTGTGCAACTCTATAGTATTATTCTGCTCGGTGACAATACATCTGCAGCGCGTTGGCAAGGATATACGGCACCGCCGGCACTGAGCAGCATTGGTAAACGTCGGCGCTGTCCGTCTTGTTCTCACGTCACGGTGGCACCGAAACCGACCCTTTCATATTCAAATGCATCCCACGCCGCCTACCGTACCACACTGCCTTAAAGAACCCGCAAATTCTAGTAAATTACGGTTTGCTGCATGGCACGGCGCAACGAGCTAGCCGCAGCCTGCAGCGCGAGCATCTCGCAAAGGCGCGGACACAGGGCATTCCTGGTGACGAGGCTGCTGTCGAAGGCAGAAAATGCACCATGCCGCATATCGTTATGCTGATGATTACCATCAGCAGCATATGATACCAAACTTCTATTGTTACTACTCAAGGCTCCCATTATTGCCCCCACTAAAAATAAATAACCATGTATGCAGTATTGTGGATTATTCTCATTATCGTTTAGACCATGACGAGGTTTCTAGGAGGAATGAGTGCTTGGAAAGAAAACGAACGCCAGCTCCTTCAGGAACTTAAAATTGAGCTTGTGGCAGATGAATTTTGGACAGATTTGGAAATTTTGACCCGGTTCACACCCTAAAGCAATGACGAGAAGAGATGTGGTGGGGCAGCAAAAATCGATAAATTGTCCCCGAAACCAGAACGGCAACATTGTCGGAGGCCAATGCAATACCAAACAGTTTAGGAGAGAGGCCCGAACGTGCGCTTACAGTTCGTGCACAACAAATACAGCCCAAATGTCTGTCGTAACCAAGCAAATGTAGGCAGCGACAAATTTTCGGTGTGTAGCACTATCTCTGTGATAAAATCATTCCTGCTCCTCTGCTAAAGGGTTTCAAGAGCAGACCACCACCCGGCTAGGGCACGCGATTCACGGAGTTTACGAAGCTCATGCTGTGCCACGCTAAAGAATCAGCAGTTCCTATTTAGGGGTCACCTTTCTACGCACTATGTATACATTCCACAATTTGATTCCTTTGAGAAACAAACAGAGCTCGGTGCTTCAGCTGCTTTTTCCTACGTGCCAGCCATTGCCGTTCTACCTTCAGGAGGCGGGGTAACACAGAGGTTGCTCCCAAGATACGGCGCCGATATCACACTGGGTTTTTTTAAGGAAAGCTCAGTTTTCTACACTCAGGTACCAGAGTCACTATAGTAGACGCTGCTTTTGACCAATCGACGAAGCAAAAGAAACTAGGTAGAAGGCTTCAAAATACCTTACATAGAAACAAAATACAGGATATCTGGCCTTCCGACATCTCTTTTATTATTCGCCTCGATCGTTCTGTTCGAGTCCGCTACTTGAAAATACAACCATTCTCCGTAGGTCTATTGGTAGGGCATCTGGCGTGTTATCAAGATTTTGAGGACTGAAATCTCTCCCGGGGAGCTTTCCTTTCTGCTCGCTTTTTGTGTGAGAATAATGAAGAAAACCCATAGTAGCGAAAATAGCAGAACAATTTGTGGCAGGTACTTACATCGCCGAAGACTCTGTTCAGAAAAAAAAACAAGGGAAATGAAGATAACGGAAAGAGACGAATCTGGCAGATGATCTCACACAAAAGGCGAATACGTTACCAAGCTCACTCCTGTTGCTCGAACGTTCCGAGGTCGTAGCTGCAAAGAAAAAACAAACGGTAAGCTTCACTCGAGGCGGAACGTGCTGTTTTAAAGTTGCTGTTTTAAAAACGATAGTCTATCCGGGCTACTTAAGCTTGGAAATTCTGTTGTCTCTCTCTATCCTTTTTGACTTCTGTGGTTTGGAATTCAAGGGTACGAACTACCAGAGTAGTCATAAGACCGAGAAGTTTTAGAGATGGAAGGGAGAAAGTGTGAGAGGTGGGTAGGGAGAGAATAGAGTCAGTTTCGTAACAGGTGGTAGAAGACATTTGCAGAGAAGTTAGCAGAACTGGGGAAACATTTCTGTGGATCACGGTGATGTGACATCACTTGCCCAGGCAAGCCGGCATCAACCCTTAAGCGGCAAACTGTGATTGCTGTGATGGCGGGCGTCAAGACATCCGTTGTGACAAGCGCTTAGCATTTTGTCGCCCAGAAATCACAATTTACCGAACTTGCACTCAGGCTTGGCTCTGGATCTCAACGGCCAGTGTGATGGGCCATTATATAGAGATGATTGTGATTTAAAAACAACAAGAAAAAGAAACCTTAGACAACATATGACAGTCATGTCTCTCGACGGTGCCTTTACGCCTTCCTAGAACAACATAACGGCAGGATGGAAAAGCATGGGGTAATCGTCACTACATCGGTTGTCTTTGAAATGGCACAGATTTTATCGGTAAACAGCAGTATTATTAAAACCCAAGTTATCTTTTGTCTTTATAGTCGCTTTTAATTTAACAAAACACTTCCCACTTTGCTAATATACTAACTCGTCGAACCTTTTCTGAACTGCTTGCGAATGTGAGATTAGTTCAAAGGGAATGACACTGATTTCCCCAAAACCCTTTCCCGTATTTTGTTCGGCTTCACACCCCACTATGCTGACAGCGCTGTGCTATTCAACGTAGCGCTGGCTCCT
Source organism: Haemaphysalis longicornis (assembly GCA_013339765.2). NCBI lineage: Eukaryota > Metazoa > Arthropoda > Arachnida > Ixodida > Ixodidae > Haemaphysalis > Haemaphysalis longicornis. The sequence continues at coordinate 71,714,032 of CM023457.1, read as the reverse complement.
TTGTGCTGGTTGACCGTAGAGGTCGCACTATTACTGTTGTCGGCCCTTTAACACAGTCGAAGATGATAGGCGTCATGGCAGCAGCGTAGCAATAAAGGATTTGACTTTTGAAACGTTTGAGGCCGGAAGCCTTAAATTGCTCTTTGAGGATGAAAGGCGGTGTCCTTTACGGCTGCAACTCCTGTGGAGCTTTTCTATTGCTCGAGGCGCTGGAATACAGTGGCTTCAGTGAACAAGCCAGAATCCATTATCGGTGCCCATAAATATCTTAAAAAAATAAACGGTCCATCACGAATATTTCCATGGAGCTAGGTATGAATCTCCTTAATTAGTTTGCGTCGATTCTCGGCTGCTGCTTCGCGGAATTCAAGTGACCCTTGCTAGATTCCTCTTTAGCACTGCTTTTAAGCTCAACTATTTCTCTTCACCTAAACGCTACCCTTGTAGAAGTGTGAATAATAAAACGCATTGTTTCATTGGATACGTCGCCAACTAGAACGTGTGAAAGATGCGATGGCAGTTTATAGCTTCGGTAGATTTAAAGCGTAATAGCGGCCTGCGGTCCTGCTCTTTCACATGGGAAATTCACGCGTTTGATCTAGCAATATTTTAAACGGGCTGGCAATAATCTATACCAGTGTGGCTGTTTACCTGAAACCAAATTTCTGCACATGGCTGTTATCGCCTAGACCGCAATAGGAACAGCCCTTTGCTGGAAATTCAACCAAACAGCTGTGTAACACGGGTGCCAAACATTACTAGTAGGCGAACACTGCCGGAGCCATGGCTTTATAATTCGCCCTCAAGAATTTTATCCCTCAGCTGCACGAAACTAGTTATTGTGTCCCTTGCCCTTGAACTCATTGGCAAGTATACCCCCCGCAAAAACGGTCACCATCCCAGGCTACCGTCGTTCCTGTGCGTGTTAGAGTGTACAATCATACCTAACCTGCCTCCTTTACCCAAGCACCAAACGTGGAGTACAGCAATGGGAGGCATTCAGTAAAGCCTGCCTTTTGGGCTGTTTGCTTACCCATGGTTGGAATCGCCGAGAATTAAATTTGAACGCAGCCGACCAGATGCCCACAAGATGACGATGCCAATGCCGGCGCCCTTAGGGAAAAAACACAAGGATGCGTGCAACGTTAGGGGAATGGTCACGCTGAAAAATAATCCCTTTTGGCTTCTGTTTAAGTAAGCCTTCTGTAACTGTCACGGTATCTGTGAAAAATTTCGGAGGTTTATTAGACATGCGTAGAATTGACGGGCTCCATGCTCGCAGTTCAAAAGCAGCTGTCATATGCACGCGCCAGTTCCTGTTAGGCCTGTGCAAGTGCCTGCGGCAAGGCATATCGGCACGTGTTAGAAGAATGGCGATACGTGATAAACCGTGACTGCGCGCTTATAGTTAGATATACATTCATATGTGCCGTTCAGCAGCAGACAGTGATTCCTTCTTTCCAATATCAAAAATACAAGGAAGCATGGGAAGTTAGTCGCAAACAAAGAAGCTTGACAACAACCACCCTACTTGCAGCTCATTTTGCCCCATTTATTTTCAAGCAGGAGTACAAAGAAACTGGAGCACCTGAAACTCCTTATACACAGCTTTGTTGTGGTCTCTCGCTGCTTGACTGTGCTTTTTCAAAATTATGTAATCGCGATCGCGAGCATTTTCTTTATTATTTTACAGCATAGGTGTCAGCACATAAAGGTAAATTATTCTTTTTACAATCAGAGGAAGAGAGACGAAAATGCTCTTTAATTAACCGGGCAGGAAATGAAGTCTAACATCCCATTTGTGTACGCCAAAGGTTTACGTCCGCACACGTACTGACGCACAAACCCAAAATATGTAATGCAATGTTTAGTGGAATGTCCCACATAAACGTTTAGACACTTTTCATGCGCGATATGATGTTTCTGAAGTTACCCATGGCCTACAAAATTCTGTAAGCATTCTCGGTGCTCGGAGCAAGTCCCAGTAAACTTTATCGGTTTTTATTTTGCTATTCATGACAAAAAATTGCGCAGAAAGTCTGTACTAAGTAGCTGATTGCTGCTTAAAATTTAAGTGTATGCAGGCTTCAATACTGCGACAGTGCTCGTGAAAAAAAGAGAAAAACCTGGTGCTAGAAGCACTAAAGCTTTTTTATGGGCATCCGGGTTCATTGTACTTCTATCATTTCTGCCTGAAGTGTGATGCCAAAGTAGGAAATGAATTTTTAAAGCAGAACGTGAGATATAAAGGCAAGCCACATTGCTTTCAGTGCGTGTTGAACATTGACTACATATATCTTGAGTCATTTATGAAGTAAGCAAGCATGGCCCGTATTTATTGTGTATCGTTTTTTATCTCATGAATTGTCCAACGAGTTCTCGCAGTGACCTAATGCGAGGCCCCTCGTGTTTCAAGTGGCACTTGGTGGCACTTGCAACCCAGTTAGGCGACTTATTCGACACTTCTGCGCTGATTATGCCAGCAGTGAAAGTTTTGCAAGGTTTGTGTAGCGTGCTCAAAGCGCCTCTTTTGTGCAAAATCAGCATCGCAAGTGTATGCTAGCCATGGGTTGTGTGCTCTGGCCACTCGACCGCACGGCGGTTCGGTGGCACCGACTATATTAGCGCATATAACGTGGTTTGCTTTGTGCTAGCTAGGTGTCATCCCTGTCCGCTGATTTTTTACATCTTCTAGTGCTTCAAATGACTGGGTCTCGTGTTGCAGAAGTTTCTCCACCCGAGGTTGCATTATTTTTTTATGTAATGGTGGCACGCGAGACCAGGTGCTGGTGTTGCTGTGCCTCTCAAGCCTGCTGGGCACTTCTTGAGGAGTGTGAGAGGTGGTGAAGTACTCTGACAACAGTGTTCTGATGCGTTCAACGCGTGACCATCCTTAATCTGATCTCCCAGTGAAGCTGAGTGATTACGCAAAGGTGGAATGATAACGAGGCATGTACGTGTTAAAAATTGGGTGCGGTGCTTCATACCAGCCAGGTTTCCGAAATTCTCTGGGAGGCTCCAATTTTGATGGTTTTGTAGGGCTGTATGCCAGAAACCATAGACTTCTGAAAGCGCACCCGTGTTTTGCCAAATCTATGTCCGGCCACATTGCACCAAAGCTGGCGTAGTCGGCCATACGTAGAAGTTGAACTGGTCAGTACAGCAGAAATGCTGACTGCGAGATGCAGTTCAGCATTGCAGAAAAAATAAACCCATATCTGAACACCCTAGTTCACGTTGTTTTAGTGCAGTGTCGCCAGGGCGAATATTGTTCGGCTTGACAGCATTCCCCAGAACTTCCTGAAAAGGGCAGAACGAGCCACGTTGAAGATAGAGCAAGGGACCAGTGGTTTAGGTTGTTAGTAGTTTGGACGGCACAGTTTGTTTCCTGCTCTATAGACTTTAAATTTAAACTGAGTGTACAATATTCCTTTCTGTGCCTACTATCACCCCCTCCCACCCTCACCTCTTTCCACAACTCCTTTCAGATCTCCCTGTGCCGTCCTGGTGAAGCTGCCTGGCAGGCATTGGTGGTGACTACATGTATACTTGGGTGACGAAGATTCCACCGATGATTTCCACGTGCGTAATTTTTTGTGTGTCAACAAAGCAGAAATTATTAACAGAGGTGGCTCACAGAACACACCTGGTCATTTGGAAGCAGTGGAAGGGGAAAACATTCAAAGCCCACAATTACCTGACGAGTGCCCTTTTACAGCGTGTTCACCTCGGGACCATCAAATTAGCCTAGGCTGAGGCTGAGTGCCCAAGCGGGCTTGCCTCACCCGTAAAGTACAATGGCTCGACTAAATAGCGAAAATTTTAAGCTACTTGTAAGGTTTTAAGCATGTGACAAGGCACGAGATAAATGCTTTAACGCCGCGTAGCCCTCACCTGCAACTAAATGCCCACCACGGATATTGTAGTGATTCACCTTATCATCATTACTTTTTTTGTGATTTTGTTGCATGCAGCCAGATAATATCCGAGCACTGTCCTAACCTTTGCTTCCAAGCAGCAAAGAACCCAATGCGCTCGAGGCTTTTGTGGTGCATCCTGTTTCGGTTTCATGGTGGTAAGAAGTATGAACGAGTCTTTTTTTAAACAATGGAATGGTTTGAGTAGCTGCTTCATTTGATGAAGTAAATATTGTTTTCTAAGTGGAAATGGTTTTTAACAGTCAGAGAAGTTTTGTTTTGTACATACTCTTACTACATAGCACCAAGCTGCTGTAAAATTTGTAATCACTAAAGCTTTTCATGATTTCTCTGGTACACCAGCCTGCCCGGTCAGTGGAGTGGTTTATTTTTGTGCGAGCAGTGTGCGTTCAGTTGCTTTTTTTTCCTGTATAATTCCGATTGGTCTCAAGTCTCTGCTTTCTTGCTGGTGAAAAGTGTGCCATGTGGGAAAACAGCACCCTCCTCACAATTATATTGTAGACTAGCGGTAGTACCCGGCGGTGCCCGGGTGGGCCATTATATTAGGGACAGCAGCCCGAAAACCACTTTCAGGATTTTGTCCTAAGATGCGGATTAGAAGGCCAGCGAGATTTTTTAATCTGCATCCTTTTGGACGTAAAATTCACTTGAGTTTTCGCGCGTTCGCTTTGCGGTCGCCATCGGTTGACACCTTCGGCAACTACGCGTCTCCAGTAGGAGCAGGTGTCATCTATACCTATAAAAAGAAGTGCCCGACATCAGCCATGTAATTTGTAAAAAACAATTTGACCCTTTAAGCGGCGTCGCAGAGCGAAATCCTTAAAAACGGTTCTGTGCATTTGTATGAGTAACACACTCTGGCAAAAATCAGTTGGATTACTGAATCGGTGAAAGATTTATTTCAGAAATGATATATGACACCTGCTCCTACGGAGACGCGTAGTTGCCGAAGGTGTCAACAGATGGCGACCGCTAAGCGAACGCGGGAAAACTCAAGTGAATTTTACGTCCAAAAGGATGCAGATTAAAAAATCTCGCTGGCCTTCTAATCCGCATCTTAGGACAAAATCCTGAAAGTGGTTTTCGGGGCAAATAATTGGGCAGCATTTTCAAGAAAAAAACGAATGGGAGCTTGATAAATTCAAAACTCGCTGAAGTAACGGTCATTATTTGTGAAAGTGTAAAAACGCAGTGTTTTCCCGAAATCCCGCTTGCCTCTATTGGGAGGGTGTCATTGAAAAATGTTGTATAACAGTGTTGAGATAAGTGAGTAAGTTGCCTATCTCAACAAAAACCAGTTCGATATCTCCGATGGCGGGCGGTAAAAAAATTTATATGTGAAAAACAATTTTAATTTTACCGCTTTTCACTCTTTCCATGGTGGAATTTTTAAAATTTTAAGAATTATTGACCTCCAAAACCGTAATCAGAACGTGCCCTTGCAATCTGTAGCCGTTTGAAAGAGCAGTTTGGCTAGACGGGCACATAACCTGTCGTGCCTTTGTGGCTCATCAGCCATGTAATTTGTAAAAAACAATTTGACCCTTTAAGCGGCGCCGCAGAGCGAAATCCTTAAAAACGGTTCTGTGCATTTGTATGAGTAACCCACTCTAGCAAAAAATCAGTTGGATTACTGAATCGGTGAAAGATTTATTTGAGAATCTTTAGGAACACCGTTTTAGATCCGGAATGCGGAATCACCTCGCTGGTGTACGTTAGGGCGAAATCCAAAAACTACTTTTTAGGTATTCTTAAGGGCTACTTAAATCAGAAAAAAGCGCTTCGATATGTGAAAGGGTGACCGAGAAAATCACGAATTCGCAAAACCACAATTTCGCCCTTTTCTTCGGTTCGGAGGGCAATTTCTGGAAAACCCGCCTTAGTGAGCACCTACTCTATGACGCAAATAAACTCGTGAAATTTCAAGTCTCTAGGTCTAACAGTTTTGGCTGGGCGTTGATGAGTCAGTCAGTCAGTCAGTCGGGCACTTCTTTTTATAGGTATAGATTTGCAGCACTGTGGATAAAGCTATGTGACTATAAACTGGGCTGACTTGTGGCCCATTCACACTTGCAACAAAGCGACCAAAAGCGACAAAAGTAATCCAATTCCTGTAGCTCTTGTCGCCTGGCATCGGTTCCATCGCATGACAAGAGCGACTGGTCACGACCACTTCTTGTTGTTGCCATCACTATTGACTCAGAAGGAGGAGGCAAAAGTCCCCTATGTCATATCCTGCCATAGCACTCCCATACTGTGCGATGTCGACATCAAAAATCCCCTGGAGTCTAGTTCTGAACGAGAGACCATGACAAGAGAAGTAAAAACACTTCTACCATCGATCATATCATGTGATAGTGTGAACCTCGGTGGTCGCTCCAGTCGTATTGCCCGATATTGTAGCTTCCGTCGCAAGTGTGAAGGGGCCTTTGAGTTTAGAGCACTGGGTGGATGGTGTTTTATGGATCGACAGGGGTTAGACAAAGCCACTTACCGTATTTACTAGCGTAATGATCGCACTCCCATAATTATCGCACGCGTGAAGGTCGTCGTCAGAACACGACTTTTTTTATTTCCCGCACAATGATCGCACCCTGAACTTGCCAGAGTCATATGTCGAATGTGTGCCCAGACTAGCTGACCATGGTCATGCTTACCTATGTTTCCTCCTCTTGAAAAGCGGAAATGCTACGTTATGGCCGCAGACTTGCCAAATTACGATATCAGCAAGCATAAGTCATTATTAGAGTGGAAGACACTAAATGCACTAATGTACTCACAAGACAAAGTAAAAACGCGCCCAGGTTACTGCGTTGGCAGCCGTGTCATGTTCTGATGTCCCGCACTGTCACCCACCCAGAAGCCACTTATTGGTCGACCCGTTCTCATCTCGCAGCGAACTCGTTCCGGTGCGTTCCGTAATTCATAAAAACTACATTTGCGTCACTTCGAAACTCGGCTGGCGGTTGCCCGTGGAGTTTTTGTTCTATTTTATTTGTATTTATTTATTTATTTATTTATTATTTATTTATTTATTTTATTATTGATTATTTATGAGACGCATCGTAAAAATTCTGACCTGAAACTTGCTTGCGTTTTTGCACTGAAACATTTTTCGGGGAAATTTACCTTGCCTAATGAACGCACCCTTAAATTTGCATCATGTTTTGGAAAAAAAAGTGTGATCAGTACGCGAGTAAATACGGTATATTGGGGCCCGGCAAAGCTTCATAGAGACATATGCTGCTGGTTGTGGTTGGCCTGGACTTCTAAGTCTAGAACAGGCCTGGGCGTAGCCCACGTACAGCCCTAGGTGCCATCAGTTAATCTATCATTGTTCCTGTCTACAGCATATCTTGCGAGTGAAGATTATGTTGTAGGTTTGTAGCCCTTTTACCAATGGAGCTGCTTTGAGAACCTCCTATAGAATATAGACTGGTTTAGCCTTTCCATGCAAGATTCGCTTTTGGAATTTTAGGGCCAAGTTAAGAACAGTTAAAACACTTCAAAAAAAGAATGAGCTTTTGAATTCACACAGCACAGTTCATGTAAACGCAACCATATCACTCGGAAAACAAGATCTGTGCCCGGCACCGAGGAGCTCGTGTTGATGGATGACAAAACACTGTTTTCGATACACAGGACGCTACTACTACGACTACTAAACATCTGATTGCTAAAATGTAACAAAAAGTGCTCCGCTAAACAAACGTTTCTCCAAACAAACGTTTCTAAGTACTGTGTCTCCCAGGCTAAGCTGCGTGAGCTCAAGTGCTTTTATAGTACCTAGGAAAGCACCAGTCATGCATGTATACTTTCCTTCGTCTTGGCGTGCAGTCACTCAGGAACTGAAGCAGTAAAGTGAGAATTTTGCCAGCCGAAAGATTCACGGATTTGGATTTTTTAAACGTGACGAAAAATGTTTTGCATACTTCTTTCAAGCAAACTTTAGAACAATTTTGCTCCTGTCACTTCGTTAAACAGAGCACACATGTGAGCAAGCCCCTTGATATTTTGGGCCCGTGACATGCTTTCACTGAACTGTGGGTGGGTGCAAGGCGTCAATGCCTGGCACGGGGAAACGTTTCCTGTCAGCTCCTGCTGGTGCCGTGTGATAGGGCAACAAATTTTGTTCATTTTGGTGCCCATTGTTGCACAATTGTTTCTTAGTGAACGCTTCCCTAATGGGTCACTAATCTATAAAACCTATTTGGTTTGTATCGTAGACTAGAGTGCCGCGAGTAGATGTACATCCCTTGCCGTCGCAGCAGTTCCCTTTAAACACAGAGTGCTGAAAGCATGAAAACAGCTATTAGACCCTCCATTCACTTCTCTGCACTGCAATTTTTGACATCGCCAATCGTGAATCATGAAAGACCGCGTTCTCTTGAAATGAACACTGATGCAAGGACACGTAAATTTAAAAGCTATGAGAGGTTATTGTCGAGCCCATTTTTTTTAAAGGCAGTAATGTCAGATAGAAGCCGACAAATAAGATGCCTTTGAACAGGCGCTCAGATTTGTTTAAGTTTTGATTTCAAATAATCGCTTCCCTGTATGGGACAACTGCTGTCAAAAAATGCATGCGGATAAATGTGAAAGCCGACCGTTCTTACTGCTCGTCCACATGTTGAGACAGCCAGTGAAAAAAAAGAAAAGAAAATGAGATGTTATATGAGCCCTATTGGCTGCTCTGCTTGGAGAGGCAGCAAGTAATTTTGGGAATTTTTTGTGCCTCCAGCACCTCACAGGAACGCTCGGCTGTGCGTGGCTTGGTCCGTGCCGTCTGGGGGGTCACCAAACCAAGACGACCTCATAAAGTCCCTTTTCATTGCCTTTTATTCTTTGTGACGTAAGGGGAAGCCAATCAGTACAGGCTTTTTAGAAGATGGTTGTCATCAAGTAAAGTAAAAAATATGACCCCGTATTGCTGGCCTGCGATACATGCTTTGTGGGAATGGCCAAGGGGTGAATGTCGGTTTCTGCTTTGAACGACCATGGTTCGAATATTGGCAAAACTTACTCCGAGTTTTTTTTTTTTTTTTGGTGAGGGTCTCATAAATTGCTTCTTTTACCACAGTATTGCCTGCTCCTTCCCTTTCAATCTGCGAGTGACTTTCCACTCTAACCTCACTAGCAAGGCAGCGCTGAAGTTTGTTTTAGCTCATGCTTTGATTTCATCAAGCAAACTGCACATAACATCAAGGTAGGAAATAAAGTATCGAGAGAAGAAGTTGCTCAGAGTGCGTTTTTGTATATCATCCTGCATCTCTTGTTATTTGGTGTTCATAGCTTGAAATACATTTCGCGGCATTTCAAAACTCGCCTGCAAATGCTCTTAGCAGTGCATATAGAATGGCAAGTGTTTTTTTAATGGTGAAGCTAAGTTCCGTATTGCTGCAGTTCAAAAATCGAAAATGACTGCTCATAAACCATTAAAATAACTTTAAAAGGATAGCGGAGTTCCTACAAATGTGTCCACCAACGGAAGTCGACGCAGCGTCTGACACGTGACTTCGCCTGTCTCATGCGGTTACTTGCGCTCTCCTGCGTGTTAGCGCATTGCCGCTGAACGACGCCAACACTCACGCGGCGTGTGATTTCGCGTCCATTTGTCTGGGCCTTAACACTCAGCTTTTGCCTTTAATGTCTACCTTCACCGTGGTGGTCAGCCATTTTGCAATGCCACTGAATGAAAACGAATTAAAAAACCAGTTGGAACGCGATGATATATACTGTTTCCACATCATCCTAAATGTTTAAATTACAATCCATTCCTTTATTAAAGTTGCTTTTTCTCTGTGTGTATTCGAAAAACATTTTTCGCCCTGTCCTATTTTCATAGGTCTTCTCTTCCCCCTTCCCAGAATGAAATTGTGCTTACACCAATGGTTGCAACCGCATTAATCATAAGCATAGTCAATTATAGCAAAACTTAAGAACAGGCATACGAGGGACACGCCGAGGAGACAGGACACTGTGCTTTACTAACTCTTTATTTTCACTGAGAGTTTGTCGATTGTATACAGGTGTGAACACAGCAAATGAAAGTGAAAGCACAAACAATATAATCTAGAACGTTGAGGGAAAAAGTGGGCGACATAAAATGCGACAGAAATAACGGGCCCGTGCTTAGTGAATTGTAGTCTTTGGATAGCAATTGATATTTATTATGTGTAATGAATGGAAGCGCAGCGAATGCATTAGTCATTCAGAGAAACTATTCAATGGGCCTTGATGATTTCACTTGTCTACTGATCTCCGCTTCAAGCTACTGTGAAGGGGGGTCTTATTGAAAGGTGGCATAACGCCCAGTCCCTTCAATAAATGCCCTAACGTCCAAGAACTGCCTTTTTGTATAAAAAAATAAATCTTTAACATCTGACAAGCCATTGCAAAAGGTGCAAAATATACATAATCATTTTTTCTACGTTTGCAACAAAAAGCCATTTTTGTCACGTTGTAAATTGCAGGGTTTTTCGCTACAGTCCACAGCGCAAACACTTGACCCCAAAACACAACGCATAACAGACTGGATCGCCTATCGCAGGGCACTGGAAAGCATCCCAGAAAATGTGTGGACGACATCGAGAAATGGACGCAAGCCCTTAACGAAGCGGCCCAAGCAGCCACCACCGACGTTGAGCTCGACGACTCCACCCCAAAAGCTGACAGTCGACTCGCACACTACTCGTGGCAAAGAAGAAGTCCCTACAGAACAGATGGAAAACACAACGACACAGCCGGAAGCTCCGCAAGAGAATTGCAATACTCAACCGAGAAATCGAGAAGCACTGTGCAGTCCTCTGTCGTCAGCAGTGGCACGCGGTGTGTCAAGAAGCCGATGGACAGATGCATAAGAGTCGCACCTGGCACCTCCTACGACACTTGCTAGATGAGAACAAAGCTAAAGGAACGCAGCGCCACGGACTTGCCCGTACCCTACATCGGGCTCACGCAAGAGCTCGGCGAACCTGAAGTCTGCCGACGTCTGAACGGTAGATACCTGCCATCTACCCCGCCTGAGCCTCTCCCAGAACAGGGAGCAGACAACGCTCTCCTCGACAGAGACATTGAAGAGTGGAAGT
>CM023457.1:71631703-71702906 GCA_013339765.2 Haemaphysalis longicornis | reverse complement strand
CTCACTCCTGGACATGCTGGCGCTCGTCGCCGACTTCGTCAAATCGCTCTGACCCTTGGGGAAACAAATGCCGTAAACACCGCGCATTGACGCTCGCATCTTTCTTGGTCGAAGCAGAGAGCTGCGCGAACGGCTTCCATACACGAACACCGGCCAACTGGCATAAGTGATACTGCTACTTGAATTGAACTATTATTAACCGTAATCAAATACGGCACTACGTACCAGTCTGTATGTCGTCCGTCGCGACGGGGCTGACAAGGCAGCGGTGCCGACGGCTGGCCGTATCGGTCTGTTGTGGCTATCGCGGAATGGTCGCTTTCCCGTCCACCGCGTATCCAGAAACTCTTGCCGCTCGTGCACTTGAAGCATTGAGCGTTTTTAGTGGTGTGAGGTTGTTAAATGCAAGCCCGAGCTCCTCGGGCGAGAGTTTTGTTCTCCGTATCATGCGATTCCATGACTAGGGCTGCGGGTTGCACTAGGTTTTACTAGTATTTTTAAAAATGGCCCGCCGTCTCGACTTCGACTCCCGCGTGTGGGTGCTATATGGAGTCGACATACTAAGTATCTGTTTCATGGACCGGCGCTATGACGCCAGTTGTACACGTCACGGAATGTTCAATTTTAGTGGAGATTTAAAATTTGGCTTAAATTGCCTTATTTCTCAGTGAATAAAGCATCATTTGCTTCCGGGAAAGCGCTTGGGGTACTATAACACCTAATCTTTCGAATAAAACAAACTTTTGTTTTCTCTTCATGGCTTCTTTAACGTTGAGCTTCGCGTACCTTCGTTGTATCAGTAGCTTCTTGACGTAGCTTAAATGAGTGAAGGACACAAGGCGCGTTCGTAGCACATGCTCCCGTCGCGGTTTGTAGCGCAGTGAGAAGAGAGCCACTTACCTCCCGTTGGGGTCGGAGAGTGGTTGGATGGAAACCGGGCGCCGCCAATTTCTTTTTATAGTGGACTGCGCTGACATCAGGCCAAACGTTGACGCGGCTGAAGACACGCGCATGCGCAGAAGAGTGAGGATGGCGGACAAGAGAGGGAGGGAGACAGCCCCGAGTATGAGATGCTGCGCATCTAAAACAAGTTTATTTGAGTGAACTTGTGCTCCCCTAACAACTCAAAAAAGTACACAGGTGGCGAAGCAGCAGGCAACAAAGTGACGTTCGCATGCGAGTGGCGGCGATTCGAATGCCGCGGCGTCTGCTCGGCAGACTTTTATCTTTCGGCGCGAGTGTTTCTGGAAACGTCGATTTACATCCAAAACATTGTAGATCAAAGAAGATTATTCTAGGCAAGAGACGTTCGAGCGAAACGCTCTGCCACTAGAATGACATACCCAGTGCGGCATAAAAATAAAGAATGGAACCCGCGCTTCTCTTGGGACACAGATAACACAGCCGGGCGCGTTCGGGCAGTAAAAACCAATCATGAACAAACCAATGCATTGGTTTGCGGCAGTATATAGTATTCTAACAAGCCGAGATTGAAGCATTTTTGTTAAGAAGACGAAAATGGCATTTCTGTTACGTCAGTTCTAGGAAGTACTGGATGTTTAGGGCCGCACAACCCATAAATAACTCATTTTTAAACCCCCCTCTGCTTGCCCTCATTTCGTGATGGTACCATTCCTAACCTGCACTTGCTTGTTGGTCCTTATTGGGTACTAACCAACCATGAATTTTATTTTTAGAACGCACCTACCCTGCAAATGGCCCTTCACACGCGCTCATAATAACCCTAAATATAGGTTCCTGGAAGGGCTACAGCACGTCGAGGCTAATTGGAATGGGTTAAAAAAATTCAGACCGAAATTTACAACAGTGGCGGATAATTAGCAAACCCAAGAGTGTTATCACACATGTGGAGGGTTCGTGGGCAGCTTCGTTGGTGTTGCAGTGTCAGTTCTCTTCCGGATGACATTATTTTGGTGTGTAGGAGCAGGAAGCTAGACTATTGTTTTTCTTGGGTCTCATAACAAAAAATTGTGGTTGATTGCTCTCTCATATGAATCGCTAAAACACGAAAGGGAAATGTGCACTGAAATCTGCAGCTGAGCATGATTGCGGCGTTCGCAGCTGTCTCGTGGGTGTGCTTGGCCAGTGACGCCCTGCTGGTGGGTCGCATTGGCAGAGGTGTACTGGCGTCATTTTCCTGATGGATATGACGTCAGTGAAATCTTGGTGTATCCCGGAATAAAACACATTTGTGCTAAAATATAAAACCAGAAAAAAGAAGAACCCTAAATATAACCTACTCTTTGGTTCTGAAGGGTGCTTCCCCGAGAGAAGACACTGTGTAACGTCACACAGATGTTTGTGTATCCGGGAATAAAACACTTTCATGTAAAAGGGAACCTAGCAGTTAAAAAAAGGTAATCCGGGCAATGAAGTGGGACTATATGAATCAGTACAGTGCTGGGCTGTCATATCCAGGGGGTATAGCCTAGGACAGCTCAGCATGGCCACGTTATCAAGATGCCAAAAAGAAAGTCATCCTGAGATCGTGGTCCCACCCAAGCTGCCCCAGCCAACACACCCCGGATGAAAAAGGGTAGCTGCATACTGGCACAGTGCTAGTACGAATCAAACGGGTGCAAGCTGAGACTACCGAAGGGAACTGCTTTTGTATGACAAATCAACGCTGTATGTTCTGAATGTGGTGTTAACGGGGGCTCTAATAACTGTCTATTTTTCAGCGTTTGTGTCTGGTTTAGAAGTTCACTGCGGTTCCTCGAGCTCTCACCAGTGAGTATCTAACTTCTTTTTGCTGTTTCTATCATGCTACCGGTCGATCTCCTCGTATCTGGAGCAGTGCCTCCAGGAGTTGCACAAAAAGATCACCACTGATTACTATACTCCCATTCTGTTTTATTTTGCGATTGAGTGAATACATTTGATATATGAGTGTGTGCAGTTACAGAACTCTTTTTTTGTATTACGGTGAAGTGCGCGGCTCGAACAACAGTGTTAGAGGAGTGAGGCAGAAGTGCGTGGCTAATCGAGAGGCTGCTTTGTGTGGGTGCATTTCAGAGCAGTTTCGGCAGCAATGCACATGCGCCAATTTGCTTTTTTTGCCCACCTTTTCAACATGTTCTCTTTCACGTGGCTTCTTTTGACGCACCCTGGTCTGCTCTCCTTTTGTGCTTGCTTTGTTATCACCATTATTCATTTTACGCTTAGCCTCATGTCCCCCGTCCCCCGTCCCTGTGCTTCCCGTTCGCTTGGTTGCTGCAATGACCAACCACTGCAATGGCGGCGTAAGTGTTGTGCTCTAAAAAATAACGGGCTTGAGACTCGGCGAGGCTTTTCATGTCTATGAGGAGCACCTAGGAACCTCTAGCATTGACTGTCCCCTCACTTCAGACCACAATGGTCACACATTTAGCATTAAAGGAGCCATGAAAAGAAAATGCAAGTTGGTTTTATTCGAAAGATTTCGTGTTTTATAGTGCCCCCCGCGCTTGTCCGGATACAAACGATGCTTCAGTTACTGAGAAATTAAACAATTTAGGTTAAAATTTTGATTTTCCCGCTAAATAGTTTGTGTTCGGGGTCTGCAATGACATCACAGGAACCGACCGCCCTGCAGCCTAGAATACCTTCATTCACGCATCCGCCGTACAGGGTCGAGACAAGTATACGCTGGCGCTGCCATTTTTGGTCGCTCGCTCGCTGCCGATGCAAGTCATTGTGTCAAAACCGCTCTAAAAGTATCGCCGCAAAGCGGTTTACGAAAGAATTTTGAATCATATTGTCTGTTTCGCGTTGTTGGGTCTCCTGGGAAACGAAAAGAACAACGCAATAAGCACGTTGGCCCAATCGCGGCGGCACGGGACCGTTGAAAGGTTGTCTCCACCCTGTATAACGGTGTTGGTTTGTTCCCGCGTTTCTTTACGTTTCCCGAACCTAGATGGCGCCACCATACCGTGGCAAGCGTTTGGTTTGTTTTTGCCCGTATTTAAACGTGGCTTATTTTTGTTCTGGGAGAAAATATTCGTTCCCTGAAACAGTGCTCGCTCGACAAATGTGGTCACGTAAGACACCGTTGCTTGCGTCAATCGGCCAGTGTCGTCTGAGACAACCCCATTCCCCGTAGTGCTGTCCAGTAAATCAAGCATGCTGTGCGCAGTACGAACAGCTGTACGCATCAGTACTTCTATGTTTACATGTGCTTTCGTAACTTCCACTGTTTGTCCCATCATTCTTATTCCTTTGTAAAGAATGCGCCCTACATTTACGTGCAATTCGCTCGTTCGGCTAGTTTGTAAGCTCTAACTAATTTGCGTCTGCTTCTGCCGGCCTCCGCCAATCGCAGAGCTGAGCTCATGTGACATCATAGGTTCAGTTGCGGGAAATGAGCTGGTGGGTCACATGGCCATTTCCTTTTTTCATAATTATGTAGCTTATTTGACGGAAGTTTATGTTAAAAGTGGTGTCAGTATGATTCTAACGAGGCAATCTTTTGAATGAACCAAACTTGTGTTTTCTCTTCAAAGCTCCTTTAAAATTTGGGGGATCTGCTTTGAAGTGAGTGCAAGAGCGGCTTGAAACTTTTACGATACGGAAACGGTGACAAAGGCTTTATTGGAAGACAGTGTTCCTTAGTATGGAGCAGCGGGTGACTCGGGTGGAGTACTTGTCCGTTACTTTTTGTACATAAGGGGGAGAAGGATGGGATGTTCGCCTTTGCATGCTAAATTTAAGAAAAATGGGCCCATTAAGGGAATTTTGTCAAGCCGTGGCAGGTCTAGTTGCCATGCTTGGCTTTGAGGAGACACTTTTTGCGTTTTGTATACTTCGCTTTGACCTCTCGAAAAGCCAATGCTCTGCCGACGTGTACAGAAGACGGGTTGTCTTTTCATGCTTCCAGTATTCTGTCCGTGTTTTGTCGGTGGGCATAAAAAGAATGTACTTGACCGTCCTCAAGTACCAATGGTATGTCGAGGTGTATAGAAGATTGGTTGTTGTTGCAGGCTTCCAGCATTCTCTCTTCGGATCGGGGGGGGGGGGGGGCGTGACAAGCTTGACCTCTGTCCTTTTTGCATTGACGTTTGCCTAGACGAGGACAGTTTCTGAGGCAGAATGCAGGAAAGTTTATTGAGAAAGCCCTTTGGTGGTGACATGGTTTCCTTCGAGGGGTCAAGCTTGTTGCGTGTGTTGGTTCTTGCTGGTGGATGGTGCGCTGCCGGGTGACTGCGTCTGTTCATACATTAGGCTAAAAAATGTGCAGTCTTCACCAGAGTTGGGTGGTGTGCGGGCAGAGGTACTTGGATCGGGAGGTAATGCCCAAATGTTGCGTACCACACTCATTGACACACCATAGTCACCTTGCGATTCTTCACAACCCAGAAAGGCCTGCTGTCGACAGAGATGAAATTGTTAGCCAATTTTACTCACCGAAAGCTTAGTTAATATGCCAAGGTTGTTTTTGTAGCGCAGCGCGAGTAGCGGAATGCTGTCAGAGATGTTTTGTTTATGTGCAGAGGTTTGGGCAGTGTAGGTTGCTTTCAAGCTTGCTTCATGCTTCCCGTCGCGATATTTCGGGAAAGAAGCTCATTCCCTTCAGTCACTCACAATCAGTAATAAATGCCTCTCAGTATGATTTTAGGCCTGATTACTCGACTGAGACCGCTTTGTTAAAAGAGAGTTTATACTAGGTAATTTGAAGAAAAAGTACCAACTCTGGGAATATTTGTAGATTTTAAAAAGGCATTTGAATGGAGTAATCATGATACTCTTCTGCTAAAATGATCTTTTTGTGGTATCAGGGGTGTGGCTTGCGATGAATTAAAAGCTATTTATCAGTTCGACATCATTGTGTAATAATACAAAGGGAACTTGACCCTACAAATTAGATGCAGAGCACCACAGGCAGCATCTTAAGTCTTCTGCTGTTTTATGCCTACAGAAATATCATAACTATAGATCACTTGGCAAATTATATTATCTATGCTGATGGCAACAGCACATTTTTTACCGGCAGCGACTGCAATAAATTGATACAGAAAGTAAACAAAGCATTAAGCAAACCACACAAATGGTCCCTCCAAAATTCTCGACTCATAAACAGCACAAAAACCAAGGCTGTTCTTTCCGTTCGAAAAACAACAAATGTGAAATCTTGAGTAACTTCACCTAAGAAATGCTGAAATTCGGCTGTCCGGAACTGGTAAGAGTTTAGGAGTAGCTTTTCATGAATGTATGCTATGGGACTCCTAAACGAAGCTCTGCACAGCAAACTGTCTTTGGTTATGAGTAGAAGATGCCAGTCGCTTCTACCAAATCCCCATAAACTTCTCCTTTTTATACACTTGTCGCTGCGCATTTGTTATTGCCAACTGATATGGACGTCTCGAACTGAGTCCTCTAAAAACAAGATATACACACTCCAAAGAAAAAACGCTATGCTTGCTGTTGGGAACCTGCCTTACAACGCCCATACATCCCATTGATTCGCTAAATTTAAAGTCCTGAGGTTTATGTCAGTTTATGAACATCGGCCATTAATGTCCTTAAAATCCGAAATCTACACAAACAGTACCCCACTGAAAAGCCTAGCTCACCTAAAGTCAAACGTTTCAGCTCGCTGTAACCGTCACAGCGAACTCTGGCACATCTCTGCACCGAGAACAAATTACGGCTTTCAAATGCTGAAATTTTCCATTCCGCACGTGCTAAATAAATATTAGCTTACACTAGAATGACTGCACTCACTTTCTGCAGACGCGGTTTTTACTCTATTCAGTTGTGGGCAGCAACCTATTCCTCCTTCAGTCGTGCACAACCACGGAACATAGGAGACTTGTGTCTGTCCCACACATATAATATTTGTCTGTCTTGCATATTTTTTGGTAAAATGAGTGCATTACGGTAGAAATACAAATATATCTCTGCGGTCATAACAAAGTTGTGGTTTGAATGTGTTGTTTTATAAAAATATATCCATTTGCTACAAACTGTGGAAGCCTTATTTGCTAAGAAATAACGCATTGCTTGCCTGCTGTCTTCCGTCTTGTTTTTAATGGCATGCACTGTTGCAAAAACCAGTGGCGGTGGGGCCTAGTGCAAAACATGTCATATTTCCGGACCAGTGTGCAACACTTGAGTCACTAGAGAAACAAGCCTCACTAGAGAAACTAGTGAAAAAAAGCCTCACTAGAGAAAGAAGCCTCACACTAGAAAGACTAGCCTCACTAGAAAGGCTGGCCTCGCTAGGCTTTCTTCTTTAAATAAAACAACTTGTTTTAATTTTCAAGTAAACATTGTAAAACTTGTCAGTCTTGCTGCTTTTTTCCCACCTATTTGAAATATGCCATTATATTTTCAGTTGGTCAATTATTCCCGAGATATTTATAGATTAGCCTTTTTTTGTCAAAACAATGGAAAAAAACTTTATTGGTCATAAAACTGTAATCTTTATATTTTTCAATACTATGAACCCCGGTGAATGCAATAATCGAAGCGGTTTCTTGATGCATCGCTTGTAACTTTTTTTATAGCTCTCTGAGGTTTGGGGGCACCAGTGGCAAGGAACCATTTTCAGCGTGCATTTCAAGCAATGAAGTTTAATGAGCTGTAAAATTAGTTCCAGGTGATGCATCAAAAAACTGCTTCGATTACTGCATTCACGAGGGTTCATAGTATTGGAAAATGTGAAGATTACATACAGTTTTATGACCAACACTGTTTTGTCTATTGTTCTCACTAAAATTGTCTAATTTTCTCTCATTATCTCAAAAGCTTATTGACCAAATGAAAAAATAATGGCTTACTTAAAATCCGTTTTAAAAAGCAACAAGACTGGCCGTTTCTCAAAGTTATTTGAAATAAAAGAAGTTGGTTTAAGACCATTGTCCCCCCTTAATAAAAGGTAAGCTTTCAAGCAGGACTAACCTAGTGTGTCGAGTTAAGTGTGTAGCTCCTTGCTTCCACATTAATAAATGCAGTTGGTTGATGAAAAAAAGCATTTTATTTCATACTAAAGGCATGTGCTTTCCTGCACCTCCTGTAGCATCCCAAAGCATCCCCTTTGGATTGCCTAGAAAAAAGAGACATCAAATTAAGGCAACCGCTTCATGTTATGGAGTTGTGACTGTATGCCAAAAATATAGGCTAAATTATGTTAATTTCCTAGCAAACATGGCTGTCACTCCAAACCTGATATGCTGAAACTTAGAACCGGGCCAAGTGACAGATTTTCCACGTTTAAATAGTCCAAAAACACATCTCGTCTCCTCCAGTCCTAAACATACACATAAGGCAAAGATATCTCCTCACTCTACTGCAAATGTCCTCTTCCGAAAGAAACTACCTAGGCATGCACCACTAACTGGCCTTACTTCATGCTTTGAACAGCCTTCACCATAGCTCCCATCTGATCAAACTGCTGGGCGTTGTACCATTGAGTGTGAACCTCACCTTTTAGGTTTTTCGTTTTTTAAAGCTTTTTGTTTTACTAGCACTGCGATTATTTCAACAGCAAGCATAACCCTCCAGCAAAAAAAGTAAAGGGAAGAAGCGAGTCAGCAACCATTTTGTTTCCAGTAAGAATAATTTCTCACCGAGTTATTGTGTTGCGGCCTTATTTGGTGTTGAAGGCTACTTTGAGCCTAATTATTAAAAAATTAAGTTCAGGAGGGAGAAGAGATATCGAGTAGGCAGGAGACAGCGCAACGAACAACTCTTTATTTCTAATGTGATTTAGCTGACTTCAAACAGCTGCAAATTCAGGCAATGAGCAATAATGGAAAGAACTAACAACATACAACCTAGAATAGTTCGAGGGTGAAGGTGGTTGACATGAAAAGGCGGCGGTAAAAGGCACTCGTGCATGGTGAAACCTAGTGATCTTATAACAACTGCAGTTCAATATGGAAGCGGTGCTAATGCATTTGTTATCGAACGTAACTAAATGGTGGGCCTCAATGGTTTTTCTAGTGAACTGATCAATGCGTCAACTAGAATGGTGGTCCTACTTCCAGTGAGACCACCGTTGGGCAGGTTACAGGCACAATTCTTGCAACAAGCGGAGGAGGGAGGAGGAGGAAACAACTTATTGAGACTTGCAGATGAGACGTGGCCTAAACGTCGCGTCGGTCTGCCGCACGTCGCCTGCTACCTCTTCATGCTGGACCTCCGAAGGAGGTAGCACTTTCGGTCGCTGGCGTTCGAGGCAGCCAACACCTGCTGGACGGCCAGAATTGGAATGTTGTAGTCCTTGCTTCTCGCCGCGTCCATAAATTGCGGCGGATCACTGTGGCTGCGTTGGCCTTGCTTGGATTCACTTCGCAGTTTCCATAGGATATGAGCCGCAGTGGCTCTCTCCTTCTTACACAATACACAGTTATCACTTACATACACTTCAGGGCACATTGCTTGGCTAACACCGGGGTTAATAGCCAGTTCGTTTGTAGCTGTCTAAATGTCACTGATTCTTCTCTTGTCAATTTTGGGTGAGGTGGCGGGAGAGTCCGGCGATTAATGCGGTACCACTCGATGATGTCCCCGTATGTTATGAGTGGCTCCGTCTCCACAGGCTGGGTCGACTTAGGGAGGAGGCCGGACTATCAGCGCGCCGCGGCAGTGAGCGCGTGCGCTGCCCGGTCGGCCTCCTCATGTTTTGTTGTCATATGCCCTTCGCGGAGACCCAGGGGGCCCACATGCGCTGGGAACCACCGTAGAGTTATTGGCATCGTCCGGGGGGGTAGGGCACCGCACACCCTCACTGCACCGGGGGGACACATGGTTTGTGGCATAGCTCAGTATTGCGGGTCTTGAGTCACTAAGCACTGTAGTGCACTTTGGGTTCGTGATGGGCTAGCGCGATGGCTAGCTCTTCTGCGTGGTGGGCGTCTCGGGCTGTGAAGCTTCCTGCAGTGTACGTCTCCTCCCGACGCGGCTGCTATCACTACCGCGGCGTAGGTATTAGGTAGGTTGGGATACTTCGCGGCGTCAACGTAGTAAGCGCCGTGTCTGCAGCGTGTGTAGCGGTAAGCGCCTTCGCCCTGGCGGGTCGGCGTTCTTGATTATGCTCCGGGTGCATATGTCGGGGAACCGGAAGCACTTGGAGGCTGCGCAGTAGGCTCTGTGGCAGGGATAACGGGACGTTGTTGTCCTGTGATTCTTGTCTGTGGTAGCCAATGCGCTGCAAGATGTAGCGTCCAGTGCGGGTCTGTGACAGTCTCGTGAACTGTGCCATGCGCTGGGCTTCGGCTATTTCGTCCAGGGTGTTATGAACGCCCAGTTCGAGGAGCTTGTCTTGTTGGTGTGTAGGTAGGCCGAGTGCAGCCTTGTATGCCTTGCGGATGATGATGTTGAGCTTTTGGCGCTCGACGGCCTTCCAATTGTGAAAGGCTGCCACATAGGCAATTTGACTGATTGCAAATGATTGTATTAATCTGAGAAGGCTAGCCTCCCTCATGCCTGCATGGCGCGTGGACACCCTCCTTATAAGTCTGGTGGCTGTGGCGACTTGGTTTCCACTTGCTGATGGCGAGGCCGTTCTGTTTGAAGCGCATCTAGGTGGAGGCCTAGTACACGCAGGGTCTTTACGTGTGGGATTGTGGTTCCGTCTCTTGTTCTAAGGGTGATGTTTGCAGCCGTGGAGGTACGGGTCGCGGCGCTCGTGAGGAGGTAGGATTGAAGCTCAGACTTGTCGGGGAGCAATATTAGGCCAGGTGCTCTGAAGCCGGTCCTCGAATAACGTCAATCGCTTGTGGTAATGTAGCTTTCAATGTGGCCGTCGCCTGCCTTCGCGTCACCCATAGGGTGATATCGTCGGCGTAGATGGTGTGCCTGACGTCGGGAGGCCTAGCAAGATGGTTTAGCCACATCAATCATTACTAGGTTGAATAGCATGGGGGAGATCACCGACCCTGCGGTGTCCCTATGCTGCCCAGTGATTTTGAGGGGAGCTGTATATCCCCGGCATGGATAGTTGTGGTTCGGTCAGACAAGAAGTCTTTGACGTACGAGAAGGTACACCGTCCCATGTTGAGGCGGGATATCTGCTCTAGGATGGCTGAATGACGGACTCGATCAAAGGCGCTTTGAAGGTCCAGGCCCAGAACCGCTCTGTTGTCGAGGGTGCGAGTCGGCTGGTCGACGACTTCGTGTTTGAGTAACAGCATGGCATCCTGAGTTCCTAATTTCGCCCGGAAGCCGAGAATTGTGTTCGGGTATAGCTCTTCGCTTTCCAAGTATAGCTGCCACCGGTTGAGCAGTACATGCTCAAGGACTTTGCCCATGCAGGATGTGAGTGAGATGCGGCGCAGATTGTCTATGTGAGGAGGCTTCCCAGGTTTAGGTATTAGGACTGTTTTCGCCTCCTTCCAGCGTTTTGGTAGTCGACCGCCACGCCAGCACTCGTTGTAGAAACGTGTGAGAGCGGAGACGCCGCATCATTTAGGTTGCGGAGAGCTTTGTTCGACGTCCTGTCGGGTCCTGCTGCCGATCTACAGTTGATTGTTTGTAATACTGCCCTGACTTCCCACTCTGCAATGTCTCTGTCGAGGAGAGCGTTGTCTGCTCCCGTGTAATCTGGGAGAGGCTCAGGCGGGGTAGATGGCAGGTATCTACCGTTCAGACGTCGGCAGACTTCAGGTTCGCCGAGCTCTTGCTGAGCCCGATGTAGGGTACGGGCAAGTCCGTGGCGCTGCGTTCCTTTAGCTTTGTTCTCATCTAGCAAGTGTCGTAGGAGGTGCCAGGTGCGACTCTTATGCATCTGTCCATCGGCTTCTTGACATACCGCGTGCCACTGCTGACGACAGAGGACTGCACAGTGCTTCTCGATTTCTCGGTTGAGTATTGCAATTCTCTTGCGGAGCTTCCGGCTGTGTCGTTGTGTTTTCCATCTGTTCTGTAGGGACTTCTTTGCCACGAGTAAGTGTGCGAGTCGACTGTCAGCTTGTGGGGTGGAGTCGTCGAGCTCAACGTCGGTGGTGGCTGCTTGGGCCGCTTCGTTAAGGGCTTGCGTCCATTTCTCGATGTCGTCCACATGTTCTGGGATGCTTTCCAGTGCCCTGCGATAGGCGATCCAGTCTGTTATGCGTTGTGTTTTGGGGTCAAGTGTTTGCGCTGTGGACTGTAGCGAAAAACCCTGCAATTTACAACGTGACAAAAATGGCTTTTTGTTGCAACGTAGAAAAAATGATTAATGTATATTTTGCACCTTTTGCAATGGCTTGTCAGATGTTAAAGATTTATTTTTTTATACAAAAAGGCAGTTCTTGGACGTTAGGGCATTTATTGAAGGGACTGGGCGTGTATGCCACCTTTCAATAAGACCCCCTTCACAGTAGCTTGAAGCGGAGATCAGTAGACAAGTGAAATCATCAAGGCCCATTGAATAGTTTCTCTGAATGACTAATGCATTCGCTGCGCTTCCATTCATTACACATAATAAATATCAATTGCTATCCAAAGACTACAATTCACCAAGCACGGGCCCGTTATTACTGTCGCATTTTATGTCGCCCACTTTTTCCCTCAACGTTCTAGATTATATTGTTTGTGCTTTCACTTTCATTTGCTGTGTTCACACCTGTATAGAATCGACAAACTCTCAGTGAAAATAAAGAGTTAGTAAAGCACAGTGTCCTGTCTCCTCGGCGTGTCCCTCGTATGCCTGTGCTTAAGTTTTGCTATAATTGACCACTTCCCTTAAGAGACTATGCTTATGATTAATGCAGTTGCAACCATTGGTGTAAGCACAATTTCATTCTGGGAAGGGGGAAGAGAAGACCTATGAAAATAGGACAGGGCGAAAAATGTTTTTCGATACACACAGAGAAAAAGCAACTTTAATAAAGGAATGGATTGTAATTTAAAAATTTAGGATGATGTGGAAACAGTATATCATCGCGTTCCAACTGGTTTTTTAATTCGTTTTCATTCAGTGGCATTGCAAAATGGCTGACCACCACGGTGAAGGTAGATATTAAAGGCAAAAGCTGAGTGTTAAGGCCCAGACAAATGGACGCGAAATCACACGCCGCGTGAGTGTTGGCGTCGTTCAGCGGCAATGCGCTAACACGCAGGAGAGCGCAAGTAACCGCATGAGACAGGCGAAGTCACGTGTCAGACGCTGCGTCGACTTCCGTTGGTGGACACATTTGTAGGAACTCCGCTATCCTTTTAAAGTTATTTTGATGGTTTATGAGCAGTCATTTTCGATTTTTGAACTGCAGTAATACGGAACTTAGCTTCACCATTAAAAAAACACTTGCCATTCTCTATGCACTGCTAAGAGCATTTGCAGGCGAGTTTTGAAATGCCGCGAAATGTATTTCAAGCTATGAACACCAAATAACAAGAGATGCAGGATGATATACAAAAACGCACTCTGAGCAACTTCTTCTCTCGATACTTTATTTCCTACCTTGATGTTATGTGCAGTTTGCTTGATGAAATCAAAGCATGAGCTAAAACAAACTTCAGCGCTGCCTTGCTAGTGAGGTTAGAGTGGAAAGTCACTCGCAGATTGAAAGGGAAGGAGCAGGCAATACCGTGGTAAAAGAAGCAATTTATGAGACCCTCACCAAAAAAAAACTCGCAGTACGTTTTGCCAATATTCGAACCATGGTCGTTCAAAGCAGAAACCGACATTCACCCCTTGGCCATTCCCACAAAGCATGTATCGCAGGCCAGCAATACGGGGTCATATTTTTTACTTTACTTGATGACAACCATCTTCTAAAAAGCCTGTACTGATTGGCTTCCCCTTACGTCAAAGATTAAAACAAAGAATAAAAGGCGTTATTTATTATTATTGGAAATGCGCGCCGACGCAACGAAAGGCGCGCCGTAGGGAGGGCTCCGGATTAATTTTGACCATGATCTTTAGGTCGTACACACGGGCTTGCTTTTCGCCTCCATCAGAAAAGCGGCCGCCGCGGCCGGGAATCGAACCCGCGACCTGGTGACCCTTAGCCACTGAGCACCGCGGCGGGTGACGTTATTACGTGCCGCCCCACCAAGCCACGCACAGCCGAGCGTTCCTGTGAGGTGCTGGAGGCACAAAAAATTCCCAAAATTACTTGCTGCCTCTCCAAGCAGAGCAGCCAATAGGGCTCATATAACATCTCATTTTCTTTTCTTTTTTTTCACTGGCTGTCTCAACATGTGGACGAGCAGTAAGAACGGTCGGCTTTCACAATTTATCCGCATGCATTTTTGACAGCAGTTGTCCATACAGGGAAGCGATTATTTGAAATCAAAACTTAAACAAATCTGAGCGCCTGTTCAAAGGCATCTTATTTGTCGGCTTCTAGCTGACATTACTGCCTTTTAAAAAAAATGGGCTCGACAATAACCTCTCATAGCTTTTAAATTTACGTGTCCTTGCATCAGTGTTCATTTCAAGAGAACGCGGTCTTTCATGATTCACGATTGGCGATGTCAAAAATTGCAGTGCAGAGAAGTGAATGGAGGGTCTAACAGCTGTTTGCATGCTTTCAGCACTCTGTGTTTAAAGGGAACTGCTGCGACGGCAAGGGATGTACATCTACTCGCGGCACTCTAGTCTACGATACAAACCAAATAGGTTTTATAGATTAGTGACCCATTAGGGAAGCGTTCACTAAGAAACAATTGGGCAACAATGGGCACCAAAATGAACAAAATTTGTTGCCCTATCACACGGCACCAGCAGGAAGCTGACAGGAAACGTTTCCCCGTGCCAGGCATTGACGCCTTGCACCACCCACAGTTCAGTGAAAGCATGTCACGGGCCCAAAATATCAAGGGGCTTGCTCACATGTGTGCTCTGTTTAACGAAGTGACAGGAGCAAAATTGTTCTAAAGTTTGCTTGAAAGAAGTATGCAAAACATTTTTTCGTCACGTTTAAAAAATCCAAATCCGTGAATCTTTCGGCTGGCAAAATTCTCACTTTACTGCTTCAGTTCTTGAGTGACTGCACGCCAAGACAAAGGAAAGTATACATGCATGACTGGTGCTTTCCTAGGTACTATAAAAGCACTTGAGCTCACGCAGCTTAGCCTGGGAGACACAGTACTTACAAACGTTTGTTTGGAGAAACGTTTGTTTAGCGGAGCACTTTTTGTTACATTTTAGCAATCAGATGTTTAGTAGTCGTAGTAGTAGCGTCCTGTGTATCGAAAACAGTGTTTTGTCATCCATCAACACGAGCTCCTCGGTGCCTCGGGCACAGATCTTGTTTTCCGAGTGATATGGTTGCGTTTACATGAACTGTGCTGTGTGAATTCAAAAGCTCTTTCTTTTTTTTGAAGTGTTTTTACTGTTCTTAACTTGGCCCTAAAATTCCAAAAGCGAATCTTGCATGGAAAGGCTAAACCAGTCTACATTCTATAGGAGGTTCTCAAAGCAGCTCCATTGGTAAAAGGGCTACAAACCTACAACATAATCTTCGCTCGCAAGATATGCTGTAGACAGGAACAATGATAGATTAACTGATGGCACCTAGGGCTGTACGTGGGCTACGCCCAGGCCTGTTCTAGACTTAGAAGTCCAGGCCAACCACAACCAGCAGCATATGTCTCTATGAAGCTTTGCCGGGCCCACATATACCGTATTTACTCGCGTACTGATCACACTTTCTTTTCCAAAAACATGATGCAAATTTAAGGGTGCGTTCATTACGCAAGGTAAATTTCCCCGAAAAATGTTTCAGTGCAAAAACGCAAGCAAGTTTCAGGTCAGAATTTTTACGATGCGTCTCATGAACATAAATAAATAAATAAATAAATAAATAAATAAATAAATAAATAAATAAATAAAATATAACAAAAACTCCACGGGCAACCGCCAGCCGAGTTTCGAAGTGACGCAAATGTTGTTTTTATGAATTACGGAACGCACCGGAACGAGTTCGCTGCGAGATGAGAACGGGTCGACCAATAAGTGGCTTCTGGGTGTGACAGTGCGGGACATCAGAACATGACACGGCTGCCAACGCAGTAACCTGAGCGCGTTTTTACTTTGTCTTGTGAGTACATTAGTGCATTTAGTGTCTTCCACTCTAATAATGAACTTATGCTTGCTGATATCGTTAATATTGGCAAGTCTGCGGCCATAACGTAGCCATTTCCGCTTTTAAAGAGGAGGAAACATAGGTAAGCATGACCATGGTCAGCTAGTCTGGGCACACATTCGACATATGACTCTGGCAAGTTCAGGGTGCGATCATTGTGCGGGAAATAAAAAAAGTCGTGTTCTGACGACGACCTTCACGCGTGCGATAATTATGGGAGTGCGATCATTACGCTAGTAAATACGGTAAGTGGCTTTGTCTAACCCCTGTCGATCCATAAAACACCATCCACCCAGTGCTCTAAACTCAAAGGCCCCTTCACACTTGCGACGGAAGCGACAAAATCGGGCAATACGACTGGAGCGACCACCGAGGTTCACACTATCACATGATATGATCGATGGTGGAGAAGTGTTTTTACTTCTCTTGTCATGGTCTCTCGTTCAGAACTAGACTCCACGGGAGTTTTGATGTCGACATCGCACAGTAATGGGAGTGCTAATGGCAGGATATGACATCGGGGACTTTGGCCTCCTCCTTCGGAGTCAATAGTGATGGCAAAAACAAGAAGTGGTCGTGACCAGTCGCTCTTGTCATGCGATGGAACCGATGCCAGGCGACAAGAGCCACAGGAATTGGATTACTTTTGTCGCTTTTGGTCGCTTTGTTGCAAGTGTGAATGGGCCACAAGTCAGCCCAGTTTAGAGTCACCTAGCTTTATCCCAGGCATTTTCACATATCGAAGCGCGATTTAAGTAGCCCTTAAGAATACCTAAAAAGTTTTTGGATTTCGCCCTAACTACACCAGCGAGGTGATTCCGCATTCCGGATCTAAAACGGTGTTCCTAAAGATTCTCAAATAAATCTTTCACCGATTCAGTAATCCAACTGATTTTTGCTAGAGGTTACTCATACAAATGCACAGAACCGTTTTTAAGGATTTCGCTCTGCGGCGCCGCTAAAGGGTCAAATTGTTTTTTACAAATTACATGGCTGATGAGCCCAAAAGGCCGACAGGTTATGTACCCGTCTAGCCAAACTGCTCTTTCAAACGGCTACAGATTGCAAGGGCACGTTCTGATTACGGTTTGGAGGTCAATAATTTTTAAAATTTTAAAAATTCCACCATGGAAAGAGTGAAAAGCGGTAAAATTGTTTTTCACATATAAATTTTTTTACCGCCCGCCATCGGAGATATCGAACTGGTTTTTGTTGAGATAGGCAACTTACGTGAAATCTACAATATAATTGTGAGGAGGGTGCTATTTTTCCACATGGCACACTTTTCACCAGCAAGAAAGCAGAGACTTGAGACCAATCGGAATTATACAGTACAGGAAAAAAAACCATAACTGAATGCACACTGCTCGCACAAAAATAAACCACTCCACTGACCGGGCAGGCTGGCGTACCACAGAAATCATGAAAAGCTTTAGTGATTACAAATTTTACAGCACCTTGGTGCTATGTAGTAAGAGTATGTACAAAACAAAACTTCTCTGACTGTTAAAAACCATTTCCACATAGAAAACAATATTTACTTCATCAAATGAAGCAGCTACTCAAACCATTCCATTGTTTAAAAAAAGACTCGTTCATACTTCCTACCACCATGAAACCGAAACAGGCCGCACCACAAAAGCCTCGAGCGCATTGGGTTCTTTGCTGCTTGGAAGCAAAGGTTAGGACAGTGCTCGGAGATTATCTGGCTGCATGCAACGAAATCACAAAAAAAGTAATGATGATAAGGTGAATCACTACAATATCCGTGGTGTGCATTTAGTTGCAGGTGAGGGCTACGCGGCGTTAAAGCATTTATCTCGTGCCTTGTCACATGCTTAAAACCTTACAAGTAGCTTAAAATTTTCGCTATTTAGTCGAGCCATTGTACTTTACGGGTGAGGCAAGCCCGCTTGGGCACTCAGCCTCAGCCTAGGCTAATTTGATGGTCCCGAGGTGAACACGCTGTAAAAGGGCACTCGTCAGGTAATTGTTGGCTTTGAATGTTTTCCCCTTCCACTGCTTCCAAATGACCAGGTGTGTTCTGTGAGCCACCTCTGTTAATAATTTCTGCTTTGTTGACACACAAAAAATTACGCACGTGGAAATCATCGGTGGAATCTTCGTCACCCAAGTATACATGTAGTCACCACCAATGCCTGCCAGGCAGCTTCACCAGGACGGCACAGGGAGATCTGAAAGGAGTTGTGGAAAGAGGTGAAGGGTGGGGAGGGGGTAATAGTAGGCACAGAAAGGAATATTGTACACTCAGTTTAAATTTAAAGTCTATAGAGCAGGAAACAAACTGTGCCGTCCTAACTACTAACAACCTAAACCACTGGTCCTTGCTTCTATCTTCAACGTGGCTCGTTCTGCCCTTTTCAGGAAGTTCTGGGGAATGCTGTCAAGCCGAACAATATTCGCCCTGGCGACACTGCACTAAAACAACGTGAACTAGGGTGTTCAGATATGGGTTTATTTTTTCTGCAATGCTGAACTGCATCTCGCAGTCAGCATTTCTGTGTACTGACCAGTTCAACTTCTACGTATGGCCGACTACGCCAGCTTTGGTGCAATGTGGCCGGACATAGATTTGGCAAAACACGGGTGCGCTTTCAGAAGTCTCTGGTTTCTGGCATACAGTCCTACAAAACCATCAAAATTGGAGCCTCCCAGAGAATTTCGGAAACCTGGCCGGTATGAAGCACCGCCCCCAATTTTTAACACGTACATGCCTCGTTATCATTCCACCTTTGCGTAATCACTCAGCTTCACTGGGAGATCAGATTAAGGATGGTCACGCGTTGAACGCATCAGAACACTGTTGTCAGAGTACTTCACCACCTCTCACACTCCTCAAGAAGTGCCCAGCAGGCTTGAGAGGCACAGCAACACCAGCACCTGGTCTCGCGTGCCACCATTACATAAAAAAATAATGCAACCTCGGGTGGAGAAACTTCTGCAACACGAGACCCAGTCATTTGAAGCACTAGAAGATGTAAAAAATCAGCGGACAGGGATGACACCTAGCTAGCACAAAGCAAACCACGTTATATGCGCTAATATAGTCGGTGCCACCGAACCGCCGTGCGGTCGAGTGGCCAGAGCACACAACCCATGGCTAGCATACACTTGCGATGCTGATTTTGCACAAAAGAGGCGCTTTGAGCACGCTACACAAACCTTGCAAAACTTTCACTGCTGGCATAATCAGCGCAGAAGTGTCGAATAAGTCGCCTAACTGGGTTGCAAGTGCCACCAAGTGCCACTTGAAACACGAGGGGCCTCGCATTAGGTCACTGCGAGAACTCGTTGGACAATTCATGAGATAAAAACGATACACAATAATACGGGCCATGCTTGCTTACTCCATAAATGACTCAAGATATATGTAGTCAAAGTTCAACACGCACTGAAAGCAATGTGGCTTGCCTTTATATCTCACGTTCTGCTTTAAAAATTCATTTCCTACTTTGGCATCACACTTCAGGCAGAGCTGACAGAAGTGCAATGAACCCGGATGCCCATAAAAAAGCTTTAGTGCTTCTAGCACCAGGTTTTTCTCTTTTTTCACAAGCACTGTCGCAGTATTGAAGCCTGCATACACTTAAATTTTAAGCAGCAATCAGCTACTTAGTACAGACTTTCTGCGCAATTTTTCGTCATGAATAGCAAAATAAAAACCGATAAGTTTACTGGGACTTGCTCCGAGCACCGAGAATGCTTACGGAATTTTGTAGGCCATGGGTAACTTCAGAAACATCATATCGCGCATGAAAAGTGTTTAAACGTTTATGTGGGACATTGCACTAAACATTGCATTACATATTTTGGGTGTGTGCGTCAGTACGTGTGCGGACGTAAACCTTTGGCGTACACAAATGGGATGTTAGACTTCATTTCCTGCCCGGTTAATTAAAGAGCATTTTCGTCTCTCTTCCTCTGATTGTAAAAAGAATAATTTACCTTTATGTGCTGACACCTATGCTGTAAAATAATAAAGAAAATGCTCGCGATCGCGATTACATAATTTCGAAAAAGCACAGTCAAGCAGCGAGAGACCACAACAAAGCTGTGTATAAGGAGTTTCAGGTGCTCCAGTTTCTTTGTACTCCTGCTTGAAAATAAATGGGGCAAAATGAGCTGCAAGTAGGGTGGTTGTTGTCAAGCTTCTTTGTTTGCGACTAACTTCCCATGCTTCCTTGTATTTTTGATATTGGAAAGAAGGAATCACTGTCTGCTGCTGAACGGCACATATGAAATGTATATCTAACTATAAGCGCGCAGTCACGGTTATCACGTATCGCCATTCTTCTAACACGTGCCGATATGCTGCCGCAGGCACTTTCACAGGCCTAACAGGAACTGGCGCGTGCATATGACAGCTGCTTTTGAACTGCGAGCATGGAGCCCGTCAATTCTACGCATGTCTAATAAACCTCGGAAATTTTTCACAGATACCGTGACAGTTACAAAGGCTTACTTAAACAGAAGCCAAAAGGGATTATTTTTCAGCGTGACCATTCCCCTAACGTTGCACGCATCCTTGTGTTTTTTCCCTAAGGGCGCCGGCATTGGCATCGTCATCTTCTGGGCATCATTGCTCTCGATTCTGGTCGGCTGCGTTCAACTTAATTCTCGGCGATTCCAACCATGGGTAAGCAAACAGCCCAAAAGGCAGGCTTTACTGAATGCCTCCCATTGCTGTACTCCACGTTTGGTGCTTGGGTAAAGGAGGCAGGTTAGGTAATGATTGTACACTCTAACACGCACAGGAACGACGGTAGCCTGGGATGGTGACCGTTTTTGCGGGGGGTATACTTGCCAATGAGTTCAAGGGCAAGGGACACAATAACTAGTTTCGTGCAGCTGAGGGATAAAATTCTTGAGGGCGAATTATAAAGCCATGGCTCCGGCAGTGTTCGCCTACTAGTAATGTTTGGCACCCGTGTTACCCAGCTGTTTGGTTGAATTTCCAGCAAAGGGCTGTTCCTATTGCGGTCTAGGCGATAACAGCCATGTGCAGAAATTTGGTTTCAGGTAAACAGCCACACTGGTATATATTATTCCCAGCCCGTTTAAAATATTGCTAGATCAAACGCGTGAATTTCCCATGTGGAAGAGCAGGACCGCAGGCCGCTATTACGCTTTAAATCTACCGAAGCTATAAACTGCCATCGCATCTTTCACACGTTCTAGTTGGCGACGTATCCAATGAAACAATGCGTTTTAATTATTCACACTTCTACAAGGGTAGCGTTTAGGTGAAGAGAAATAGTTGAGCTTAAAAGCAGTGCTAAAGAGGAATCTAGCAAGGGTCACTTGAATTCCGCGAAGCAGCAGCCGAGAATCGACGCAAACTAATTACGGAGATCCATAGCTGGCTCCATGGAAAGATTCGTGATGGGACCGTTTTTCTTTTCAGATATTTATGGAAACCGATGCTGGATGCTGGCTTGTTCACTGAAGCCAGCGCATTCCAACGCCTCGTGCAATAGAAAAGCTCCACAGGAGTTGCTAGCCGTAAAGGACGCCGCCTTTCACGCTCAAAGAGCAATTTAAGGCTTCCGGCCTCAAACGTTTCAAAAGTCAAATCATTTATTGCTACGCTGCTGCCATGACACCTATCATCTTCGACTGTGTTCAAGGGCCGACACAGTAATAGTGCGACATCTACGGTGCAACCAGCACAAAGGAGCCAGCGCTGCGTTGAATAGCACAGCGCTGTCAGCATAGTGGGGTGTCAAGCCGAACAAAATACCGGATAGGTTATTTGGGCAAATCAGTGTCATTCCTTTTAAACTAATCTCACATTCGCAAGCAGTTCAGAAAAAGGTTCGACGAGTTAGTATATTAGCAAAGTGGGAAGTGTTTTGTTAAATTAAAAGCGACGATAAAGACAAAAGATAACTCGGGTTTTAATAATACTGCTGTTTACCGATAAAATCTGTGCCATTTCAAAGACAACAGATGTAGTGACGATTTACCCCATGCTTTCCATCCTGCCGTTATGTTGTTCTAGGGAAGACGTAAAGGCACCGTCGAGAGACATGACTGTCATATGTTTTCTAAGGTTTCTTTTTCTTGTTGTTTTTAAATCACAATCATCTCTATAGAATGGCCCATCCCACTGGCCGTTGAGATCCAGAGCCAAGCCTGAGTGCAAGCGTCGGTGCATTGTGATTTCAGGGGCAGACAAAAATGCCTAAGCGCTGTCACACCGGATGTCTTTGACGCCCGCCATCACAGCAATCACAGTTTGCGCTTAAGGGTTGATGCCGGCTTGCCTGGGCAAGTGATGTCACATGACCGTGATCCACAGAAATGTTGTCCCCATTTCTGCTAACTTCTCTGCAAATGTCTTCTACCACCTGTTACGAAACTGACTCTATTCTCTCCCTACCCACCTCTCACACTTTCTCCCTTCCATCTCTAAAACTTCTCGGTCTTATGACTACTCTGGTAGTTCGTACCCTGAATTCCAAACCACAGAAGACAAAAAGGATAGAGAGAGACAACAGAATTTCCAAGCTTAAGTAGCCTGGTAGACTATCGTCTTTAAAACAGCAACTTTAAAACAGCGCGTTCCCGCCTCGAGTGAAGCTTACCGTTTGTTTTTTCTTTGCAGCTACGACCTCGGAACGTTCGAGCAACAGGAGTGAGCTTGGTAAGTATTCGCCTTTTGTGTGAGATCATCTGCCAGATTCGTCTCTTTCAGTTATCTTATTTCCCTTGTTTTTTTTTCTGAACAGAGTCTTCGGCGATGTAAGTACCTGCCACAAATTGTTCTGCTATTTTCGCTACTATGGGTTCTCTTCATTATTCTCACACAAAAAGCGAGCGGAAAGGAAAGCTCCCCGGGAGAGATTTCAGTCCTCAAATTCTTGATAACACGCCAGATGCCCTACTAGTAGACCTACGGATAATGGCTGTATTTTCAATAGCGGACTCGAACAGAACGATCGAGGCGAATAATAAAAGAGATGTCGGAGGGCCAGATATCCTGTATTTTGTTTCTATGTAAGGTATTTTGAAGCCTTCTACCTAGTTTCTTTTGCTTCGTCGATTGGTCAAAAGCAGCGTCTACAATAGTGACTCTGGTACCTGAGTGTAGAAAACTGAGCTTTCCTTAATAAAAACCCACTGTGATATCGGCGCCGTATCTTGGGAGCAACCTCTGTGTTACCCCGCCTCGTGAAAGTAGAACGGCAATGGCTGGCACGTAGGAAAAAGCAGCTGAAGCACCGAGCTCTGTTCGTTTCTCAAAGGAATCAAATTGTGGAATGTATACATAGTGCGTACAAAGGTGACCCCCAGATAAGAACTGCTGATTCTTTAGCGTTGCACAGCATGAGCTTCGTAAACTCCGTGAATCGCGCGCCCTAGCCGGGTGGTGGTCTGCTCATTAAACCCTTGAGCAGAGGAGCAGGAATGATTTTATCACAGAGAAAGTGCTACACACCGAACATTTGTCGCTGCCTACATTTGCTTGGTTACGACAGACATTTGGGCTGTATTTGTTGTGCACGAACTGTAAGCGCACGTTCGGGCCTCTCTCCTAAACTGTTTGGCATTGCATTGGCCTCCGACAATGTTGCCGTTCTGGTTTCGGGGTCAATTTATCGGCCACCGATTTTTGCTGCCCCACCACATCTCTTCTCGTCATTGCTT
Organism: Haemaphysalis longicornis; assembly: GCA_013339765.2. Classification (NCBI taxonomy): domain Eukaryota; kingdom Metazoa; phylum Arthropoda; class Arachnida; order Ixodida; family Ixodidae; genus Haemaphysalis; species Haemaphysalis longicornis. The sequence continues at coordinate 71,679,219 of CM023457.1, read as the reverse complement.
TGGCGTGTGCACCGGGTCAAAATTTCCAAATCTGTCCAAAATTCATCTGCCACAAGCTCAATTTTAAGTTCCTGAAGGAGCTGGCGTTCTTTTTCTTTCCAAGCACTCATTCCTCCTAGAAACCTCGTCATGGTATAAACGATAATGAGAATAATCCACAATAGTGCATGCATGGTTATTTATTTTTAGTGGGAGCAATAATGGGAGCCTTGAGTAGTAACAATAGAAGTTTGGTATCATATGCTGCTGATGGTAATCGTCAGCATAACGATATGCGGCAGGGTGCATTTTCTGCCTTCGACAGCAGCCTCGTCACCAGGAATGCCCTGTGTCCGCGCCTTTGCGACATGCTCGCGCTGCAGGCTGCGGCTAGCTCGCTGCGCCGTGCCATGCAGCAAACCGTAATTTACTAGAATTTGCGGGTTCTTTAAGGCAGTGTGGTACGGTAGGCGGCGTGGGATGCATTTGAATATGAAAGGGTCGGTTTCGGTGCCACCGTGACGTGAGAACAAGACGGACAGCGCCGACCTTTACCAATGCTGCTCAGTGCCGGCGGTGCGTATATCCTTGCCAACGCGCTGCAGATGTATTGTCACCGAGCAGAATAATGCTATAGAGTTACACACCTTAAGGCAGAGCTTTAGCACCCTCATTTTTTTCGAATGACGGCAAAAGTTTGAGGCATAGCAATTTTCAATTAGTCGAAATGCTACTTAATTGATGACGGACTGCAGGAAGGCAACGGTGTACGGCGCAATTTTTGTACGTTCGTTAACGAAGGCTGCGCATAGAAAAAAATACGTGCCAGCAGCTGTGGCTCGACCGGACATTTTGTAGAGTGACCCTATTAGTAGCGGCCGCGTATGTTAATTTTCTGAAACCGAAAGACATTTGTGCGCGTGCTGCTGTACATCGGCCCAAAATGTTTATTACCCGAGCAAAGTCATCCCATGCCCCCCAAGCCGGCGTAGAAACAGCCAAATTCTAATGGCGATGAACTCTAGTCACTGAGCATTTGGAAGCAACCTGTTACCTTGGCGGAGACGTCTCTGTACCAAGCTCGTCACCTCCTTCATGTAGTGGTAGCTTTGTGGACAAGTGGTGAGCAGGGTACCTACCCTGGTGTTGACGACAAAGAGCCGAGTGCAAAATGTAAACGCTTAACTGCATAGCAAGATGTGAACAGCAACGGTACAAAAAGAGGGATTGTGAACGAATGCCCACGATTTAAAAAGTTGCGTGTCAGTTGTCCCGCTCCAGAAGCCCCGCTCATTACGCCCCATTTTCGAAAACCCCGTACTCATGATACCGACAAATTTGCCTCTTTGCGACTGCCCCGAGCCAAAGCACTCACTCAATCGGTGGCGTACTCATGTTCTACGCCCGCGGAACTATTCTTATTTTACCTTTCTTTCATTTTTTGCTTTGTAATCTTTCTGTGCGGCACATGAAAGATGTAAAGAGTGGAGAAGGAACGTAACTTTGACCAACGTTGCTACCTCGTCTAGTGGTGAATGTTTTACTTCTGAGTACAAGGCATGCCTTGCAATTATGAATTTAATTAATTACGTCAGTCATATATGTGACATGACATACTTATGACCATCTATAATGAGCGTATCCTGTCCTTTTTGGACTGAATGACTAGCATCTCAAAGTCGTTATCCGATTCTGGAATACGGCACACCTTGGACCAACCTGTGGTGCGGTCGCGATGACACCCCTAGAGGCCTCGGCAACTAGTTTTGTTTGCACTGGGCATAGCCGCAGGCGCGGCATGACGAAGTTTACTTCAGGGCTACACTTGTGCCGCAATGGGCGTCAAGCCCACCAGACTTAGACCAGGCATCGGAATAAGCATTGCTAAGGTTGGAAGGCATTCACTACTGTGCCTGTTACGTCGGGGGGAGGAGAGACGTGATGTTTTAATACCCGGGATTCAAGCAACTTGAAAGAGAGCTGTTTTCCTTTTTGAGTTCCATGTCTGTCCCTTTTGCAGCCTCTACTGTTCTCTTGAGATTGTCGTAGAACATTATTTTACTATTTTTCATTCATTTAGGCACAAAAATTAACGTTTCCTCGTATTGCCACCGGAGAATGGTTTGAGGAAACAGACATCGGGCTTTTGGCAAGCGGGGATTATGGCATGGGGCTATTGTTCGCAGGACATTTGAGACAAGGGGCTGCCTTCAAGGGATGTTTTTCGACGGGGCTTCTGTGCGCTGGACAATCATGATACACCCTGCAGGAACAGCACGGCAGTCCACGGGCAGAGCGACGCTCAGTGCAGCCTGAAACATCAACTGCCACGAGTCCCCGAAAGGGGAGAATTTACACGCGAAATCGCCCACTGTTCTGCTGCCTCCAAGCACTTTCCGCAATACCGGAACAAAGCACAGGCACACAAGAACACCCTCCCCTGTCTCGGGACAGCTTGTGCACGTGAATGCGAGAGAGGGGGAAGGAAAGGTTCTCAGCGGCAGGAGTCAGTTCGCCTAGTCAACTCTGAATACGACGCCGCTACAAACAATTTGTTCCTGATCACAACTGCCGTGAGCGGGATCGTCACTAACAAGGGCCTGTACAGCAGAATTCTCCTGCTTGTCGTATGAGGATGATGGGCTTTGATTGTTGCCAGTGCTTTTTGTCTAGACAGTGAATACAGCAAAAATAAATGCTGTGCAGGTTAAAGTATTGCACAAGGTCCTTCTTTAGAGGGACCATGAATACAACGTACATTTTATTGTTTTAAAGGACAGGGCTTCAGTTACACAACGTTCTATTCTGGCCCAAAAGATGGTCTCACATGGACAAAGAGTTATTGCAGACCCAAATGTTTTACTTCACAGTGTAAGCACTAAGGCCATTTGTGAGGTAATCAACCGGCGTAGTCAGTGTGTTAACTGCATACTAGCTGTGAAATCCAGGTTACCTTGCGCGGTAAATACGGGACAGTAATACCACACAAGACGAACGGTGGCCACATCTATGCGTGAACGTGCATGCTAGCATCCAGGCAGTGCAATCAAATGAAACCTCAGGCCGAATACAATTACACAGTCGTGTTTATTGATGATAGCTTTTGTCGGCCGTGTGCTGCTCCACTAGCCCAGTCCCAGCGACGCCACAGGAGCAGTGCGAGATGCTGGCTAGTCGCCACTCCGACATTCGGGGACGTAAAATAGAATGATTGTTAGAAGTTTGCTGTTAGAATTAGCGAGATGGTTATTGTCAATCCTGATGTCGCCATCTATCGAATGAATCAAACTTCTTGCCTTCGTGACCTCAATTTAATTGCCTAATGTTCAGGCGCAAGTTGTTGGATGGCAGTCCAGTAGTGCTTTTTGAGAAACTGAAGACAAGAAGTGCGTGGAATCTTCTCAAACTTTTTCTCATCACATAAGCTGGCTGTAGCTTTGCATAGTGTCCTTGCAGTTCACGTTGTTCTTGGTGCAGTTCATCTCTCTGCAGATGCTCTGCTCCTTGTAAGAGGTACTATTGCGGCGAACCTAGGAGATTTCGGTAAAACTCTAATGGCAGCTAGGGGCCGGAGATAAGTCACTTCTACTTTTGTTCATCACCAAATCCAACACCCGAATGCGAATGACATTTTTTCATTGTTGGGGCTTTCGCTTTTGATATAATCTGCCAAAAAGAAACATGGATCAAACGTATGACCTTCGAGGCGCATGCGTGTATGTTTAGGTGCAGTTTAACCAGCGCATTCATCTTGATTTTTATGTGGTGCGAATCTTTTTGTTCATAATTGCCTTGCCTTGCATTTCTGCCATACAAACATGTGTGCCTTCTTAATTCACTTGATGCTGTATGGAGTCAGATGAACGCTTGCAATATTTTTTAAGCAAGTCCTTAATACGTCGTGGCGATAGGCCCCACTTACCAGTTACAACATGTTCGCTGACATTTTTAATGACATTACGCTTCTTGATGACTCATTGTTATAGCAAACCTATTTAAATGCTCTGTGGTGTTCTGGGCTATGTGGTGTGTTGCATTAGTGTTGCAATAATGCAAGTCCAATGTGCTACATGTGCACCTTATTGCAAAAGCTTCCCACAGCAGATTTTCATGAATTTTACATTGACTGTGGATTTCTGGTTTGTATGCATGAAGTTTTCAGCAACACCTCTAAACGGAATTTGGGTGGCTGGCAGTTGACGCGGGAATACATACGTAATGAACACGTAGATCTTTTTGGGGGGTTTTTGTTTTTGCTGGTATGCTTTGTGCACAAGAGCAATTTGATGTCCAAACAGACCAAGCAGTTTGCATAAAAAGCAGGAGAGGAGTGGTACCCGATGCTACATGGCAGAAGTCCCATAGGCACCCTGTTTTGTACAGAGGCCGCTGAGAGTGCACCACTTTTCCTATTAAATCTGCCTGCATTGCACGCAAAAGCTTCAATAAATGGGTGGTAATTTCTTGACCAGTAATCACCCAGTGCCTGGCTCTGCACACCATTTTGTGGATACTGCACTGAACTGTCATTTTTTAGACAAGTGGTGGAAGCAGTAAATTGTTAAGAATTCTCCGGTGTCGCTCTTTTATTTTTATTCTTTTACTGGTTTCCCGGCTATTACATCAAGACTCGGGAACGGTTGATCTCCTGGACTTGGGCATCAGTGATCACTTATGGCTTGCTGAACGAGATTGATTGATTGAAAAAGATTTAATAATACAGGAAGACCCGAGGTCCAAGCGTGGTAAGAGAAGAAAGAAGGGAAATGAAAGTCAGTCACTTCTGCACTTGTTCATATTGATGTGTCGATGACGTCTATGAGCAGAGAAAATCGTAGCCCAGAGTCTTGTGTCCATTGTTAAATAGTCCCAGCACTACAGTCACTCATGGCGCTCTCATACCAGTCGTGCTTGGCCACTCTTTAGAGTATACGTCGCTATTTGCGCGAATAAGGACTTGTCCAGTAGATTTAAGTCTAGTTGAGGGTTCGGGGCAGTGAAAGTACGGTGGTGATTCAAGGCTCATGTCCAGACCAAGTGGCGGAGTTCGGCTGGGAGATTTGACGGAAAATTCTTGACATTCAGTCAGGAAAAGGGAGTTCCTCAGGTCATGGTAATAAGTGTGACCTTTTTTGCCAGTAAGAGAAATTCTCTAGCAAAGGTCATCTGCAGGCGTGCAGGTCATGTGCAAACCAGGGCCGTGCAGGCCTGCACGGCTTCCATGGCTCCAGCCAGTCATGTACTGCCTTTATGTAGACGACCTGCAGATAACTTTTCGCTTGTGTAACCTCTCGATGTGTGAAAGGCAGGTCCAAACTACGGTAAATCGGTTACAACGATGGGCAGATGAAAATGGCTTTCGTTTTTCTCCCGAGAAGTGTGCAAGTGTGCGCTTTACGCAAAACCAGGTATTCATCCCAACCCTGATAGAAAAATTAAGGATGTAGTCGTTACAGTGAACTGTGATCACAAATACTTGGGTGCCAATTTGACTCGAAATTAACATTTGCAGCTCTATATAAAGAAACTCAAAATGACTTGTATGAAAACATTGCACATACTGAAAATTTTCGTGGGATGCAGACCGCAGACGTATTCTGTGAGTTTATGGCTTGGTGGTTCGGTCTCGTTTTGACCATGGCTGTATCGTGTATGTGTCAGCCCGCCAGTCTGTCCACGCCTCAGTCGACCCAGTACACAACCTGGGCCTCAGACTTGCCACAGGTGCATATCACACCTCCTCTACCGACAGTCTCTATGTTGAGTGCAATGAGTGCCCTTGGAGTACCGTGGAGCATATTTAGGTGGAGTATACGGAGCCAAAACAGCATGCGTAGATGATCATCCTCGTGCCAGTTAATTGTTTCAGAATAAGTACACGAGATTGTACGAAAACAGGCCTAGACTGGGCCGCCCTGTTTCCCTTTGTTTGCAGGAATACGTCTCGGTATTCTTTCAAGATCTGCCCATAAAACCTTCGGAATTTTTTTGGGCACCGTTGGCCCTCGGGACCGCAGAGCCGGCGTGACCTGTCCCTGTTAAAATAAGACAAAAATGTTTCCACATCACATTTCGCGCCGAGAATTTCTAGCAATTAAAGACAAGTGAAGTAGCTTTTCTCACTACTTTATTGATGGTATAGTTTAAATGTCATACATGCTGTAACGTCCCTTGTCCATTCTAAGATTGCAGCTGCAGGTGGGCTAAAAAACCGACTGTGCTGTCTTATATTACAGGGGTCAGTGTTGTCCTTTGTTGGGTATGAAGCCATGTTGGCATCCCAGAAAATAAAACTGCTGATAAAGCAGCTAATGAGACCAAGCATCTTTAAGTAAGAGGTAAAGCTTTTCTACCAAGGACCTTCCAAACACCACACGAAAATAAATGAAGTAGCACTGGCAGTCTGAATGGGATAAACAAGCGAGAATAAATTACATCTACTCAAACCTTATGTACCTGAATGGAAAAGTTGTAGACACCGAGGTCGTTTCTTCGAGGTTGTTTTGTGCCAGCTGCGTATAGGTCACAGTGTGATGACACATGCTTCCTGGTGTAAAAGAACAGGAACCCATTTGCGAGCACTAAGGAGAATCTCTTACTGTACTACAGATCCTAATAGGTTGTCCATACCTAGAAACGGCCCGCATTAGACATTTTAGAGCTTTATACACCTTTTGTATGCCCTTACACCCAATGCTTTTACTTAGTGATGAACCAATGGTACCTGTGACTAAAGTTTTTGAATTTTTTAGAGACACTGACTTTCCACACCGGTTTTAGCTTTTTCTTTTCACAGAAGGGTTTTTAAACGTAATCATTTCTATATTTATGATACCATAAACAAAAATTTGTAACTTACAGTTTGTATCTTCTTACCTTGTGTTTGGCGCATTATAACCGAAAGGTTGCTGCGCCAAAGAGCCTCAACTTCATCGTCATCATTCTTTGTCGGTATCACCACACCCATGACTGTGTAATGCCCTGCATTTCCACAAATGCACAATTTTTGTGGAAGTAACACCTGTAATCGTTATAATAGCCTGACTGAAGATATATGGTCGGAGAGAATTGTGAAAAATAAAACAAGAAAAATAGATAAAAATTGCGAAAATGGCGATCTCTGTAACGCCCTGCACTTTCTCAAAAACTCAGATTTGGTGGAAGTACCATGTCCAATCTTTGTAATTGCGTAAATGGTGATCAATGCATCGAGAGAATCTTGAGAAAAAGAAAGAATAAAAACAGTTGAAAAAAATTAAGGAAATGGCGAACCGTGTAACGTCCTGCATTTCCACGAAAAGCCAGATTTGGCGGAAGTAACACTTTTATTCCTTATAATGGCGTTAATGGAGATAATTGGAGGGAGAGACTTTTTAAAAACTAAAAAAAGTGAAAAATAGAAAAAAAGTTGTCAAAATGGCGAACCGTGTAACACTGCATTTCCACAAAAACGCCGGCCTGGGGGAGTAACACCTGTAAACGTTATACTAGCGTGAATTTAGATGATTGGTCAAAAAGAATTTTGAAAAAGCAAAAAATAAATGAAAACATACTGATAATGTTGAACCGTGTAACTCCCTGCATTCTTACAAAAATGCGGATTAGGCAGACGCAACACCTGTAATCGTTATAATAGCGCGAATGCAGGTAATTGGTGGGAGCGAATTTCGGAAAAAGATTATCCACTCCTCCGTGTAACGATAGTTGAGCGTGAAGCCTTCTTTTGACGGATTCTTTGTTTGTCGTCTGTCTGTTTGGACAGAGTTTCGACCATGTACAGCAATAAAGCGACCACTATACAGCAATCGGATAGACGTCAGCTTCATAAACCGAGGGAACCAGGTTTAATTCTGGCCACTGAATCTTTCATTTCTTTTTACGCCAGCGACAATCTTTCGTCATCATCGTCAGAGAAATTTGGATTTCCTGCAGTGCGTTTTCGCGTTAGACGCCATCTGTAACGACACTAAAGCTTCGCTCTACTAAGAAAACTAGAAAAATAGTGAAAATGGTGAACCGTGTAACGACCTGCCCGTCCTCAAAAATGAAGATTTGGCCAACACTTGTAATCGCTATAATACCATGATTAGAGGTAATTGGTCTGAGAGAATTTTCAAAAACCAAAGAATAAGAAAAAAAGAAAAAAAATTGAGAAAATGGAAAACCGCGTAACGTCCTGCCTTACCACCAAAATGCAAAATTGGTGGTAGTAACGCCTTTATTTGTTATAATAGCGAATTGAGATATTGCGTGGGGCTTATTACAAATTTAGGAAGAATAGAATAAGATAGTAGAAATGGCGAACCGAGTATTGCGCAATGAAGATTTTATAAAAGTAACACGTGTAATCGCTATAATAGCATAGTTGGAGATAGTTTGTCGGACAAAATTGTGAGGAAAAAAAAACATAAAAAGAAAAGAATTGGCGAAGTTTGCACCATGTCGTGCAAGGCTTGAACCATTGCGAAACTGGGGGAGTTCGTTTTATATAAGCACTAAGGACACAACACCACGCATTGCATTAAGTTTGAATTGTTAAATTACACCTTCCGCCTTTTTTCCTTGTGGTAGTAGCTATCATCATAGCCATGTATATCGTCGTCTTCCTTGTGCATGTCTGGCATACCCGGATCGTTTTCCCACAGGCTTGTATATTTCTCGAAAAAAGAAACGCGTCAGCATGCGCTAGAGCCGGCGGCAACGAATTCATGAACTGTGCGTCTGTAATGCGAGCTATCTTGCGCTCTACCCTAGAGCCACAAACGCCCATTAAGAGTTTCCTTGGTATTTTGATGCGAGCGCCGCACGATATGCTAGACGACGCCAGGCAGTCCTTTCGAAATGCATGCTCACGAGCGCTGTAAACGCCGGGAGGAACTATAAATCAATGTTTTGGTGACGCCGTACACTGCACTTATTACGGCCAGCAACGAAAGCTTCACTGTTAGAATTGAAAAAAAAATTGCGAGAATGGTGAGCCGCGAAACAGCCTCTAGTTCCACAATCTGCAGATTTGGCGCAAGTGACACCTTTAATCCTTGGGATAGTGTAAAGGAAGGTAGTCGGTTGTACAGAATTTTAAATAATGAAAATATAAAAAAGCAAAATAGCGAAAATGACCAGCCTGCATCATTTACACAAAAATTTAGATCTTGTGAAAGTAACACCTGTTACCGTTATAATACCGTAAATGGATAGAATGGATAGGGTAGAATTTTTAAAAACCAGAAAACTTGGCTGTGAAGAACTTTTTCGACAAGCGGCATATGAACGCGACGGATTAGTGGACAATTCTCTAAATACTGCAGACTTTAATGGAGGCCCCTCAAAGCACGGTAGACGTTTCGGCAGGAATCTGAAATACCAATATAGCCCTTAAAGTGCCCGGCTTCGTGTAAAGTCCAGAAACTTATAATCTGGTGCTTCCGTTTCATGCGTCTTTTTTCTCCTCTTAATTGGTCCAATTATATTGTATAGGGTTGCCAAGATCGAGCGGCGCATGACGACCATTTTCGGGATGGCAGTGATCCTCTTCTTGATGCTGGTTCTCGCCTTCGTGCTCGTCCTTGCGCTCACTTTGGTGCTCGTCCTTGGGAAAGGTAAGTCATTCAATTCCGAATGTTCTCAACACTAAAAATGACTTTCTCTGCAAACAATATAGGCGTAACTAACAATAAAACGATCGTTCAAAGGATTTGTATGTGTTTTTGATCGGAAGTGAAGGTGTTATCAAGAACATAACATTCCTTAAAGGGACAGACAACCGATTTTTGTTGAGTATATGTTTTCTATCCCAAATAAAAGGGCATCACTTAAAGCACATTAGCGAGAAACGGTATTGCTCATAATGCCCTAAATATTGTTAAATAGAATTTTTTAGATCTACGAGCCGTATGTGCTCCTCCCAGAAATAATGCTGCCAACCATGACACAAAATAGCTCGGCCACATACTTTTTTCTGTATGCGAGATGAAAAGCGATATTCAAAAACTGTCGCCAGCTAAAAAAAGTGTGAATCGAAGGCTTTTTGTTTCCTTTACGTGTTTTTTTAATTCACCAGTCTATTTGGAACGAAGGCGCCATCTGTTGGGATGGACGATTGGGATGGACGATTGAGGTCGCACTCGGAGCGTGCGAGCGACGAGTGCGAGCACAGTGCGATGCGCGAGCACAGTGTTTTTTCTAATTTTTCTCGATAGAAGTGCCTGATCTGATTGGTTTTTTAAACGAGTTTACGCAAGTAATGTCCAGGATCACACTGGATCCAGCCTTCCCGGGTGCCTGTGATCCCGTACATCGTGCGGTCGGGCTGCAGTGTGTGTCGACGGTGTACCCGGGGGAGCTCCGCGCCGGGATACCGATGGTCGTTGTCATCGCCCTGGTCGACGCTGGCCTCACGGCTGTTTTTTGACATCTAGAACCGACGCACACTGCTGCTGCCATCAGCGGCTACCACGTAAAATCGACAAGGGGGCCGTATTGCAGGTGAGACGTCCGTTCCAATCCCGGGATAGCACCCAGCCCGTCAGCATGATGCCACCAAAGAGAAACCGTCGCCCTACCGCAAAAAAAGCAAACGCAGATGCCAGAGGTAGCATGGTGCAATGCGGCGGCTGTGACAGCTGGGTCTACTCCTCGGACATGTCATCCCCGACCCTCGAGGAAGCAGACAGAGCAAATTTCAAGTGCAAAATATGCACAACGCTGCGCACCATACAGGCGAACATCACGCTCTACGAAAAGAAACTGAGGGGCGATCTCCAACTGGAAATCGACAGCCTAAAATCACAAGTGCGAGAAATGGAAGCCCACAACAAGGAGGAAGTAGAAAAACTCACGCAGGGCCTACAAACTGAGAGCGACCGTTGGAAGGGGCTGGAATCGGAGGTGAAGGCTCTCCGAAACCAAGTTCAACTCACCAGGAAATCACCAGACAACGTACCAGACAAATCACCAGACAATACGCAGACGCCCACCCCAGCTTCCTTCTGCCTCGACTCTACTCCTCAAAGCCCCAAGACTCCAGAACCGAATAACCAAACGCCAGAGCCGGGGAAACCACCAGGGCGACTTAACACCAAAACTCTGTGGTCTAATGTGGCGGGAACAAAGCAGCACAAAACAACAGCTAAGGACCCAGCTGAAGGGTGCCCCCCTCCTGAGGGTGCTCACGGCACGACCTGCAGCAGACCCATGTCAGGCGGTGGGCACCAGGCGCAACAGCAGCACCAAGGGCACGCGTCGGTTCTGTGTGATCCTGGGTGACTCAAATGCCCACCGTCTGAAGAGGACAACGTACCAGACAGTGAAGGACCGACGGGTGCGCATCACCACTAGATCAGGGGCCTAAGTCGAGGAAACGCTGGTCCGGGCAGAGGAAGAGATCGCCCGTGCCAACTCGACCAGCACAACACTGCAGCTGGTGCTCCATGTGGGTACCACAGATATCCTTCAGAAGGAGGATACAGCAAAGTTAGCTGAGCTGCTCCGCCAAAAACTCGCGTCATGGAGCGAGAATGCACCTCAGCACTCATACTGTGTCTGTGCTGTCCCTGAAATTAACACACGGGGAGCAGAGATCGAGAGGGAGTGCTGCGAGTGGAACGCCAACGTAGCTTCCATGTGCAACACCTTGGGTCGTGCCGTGGAGTTCCTCCGACTTGCGGAGTCATTAACGCAGGGGAACATGGAGGACATCCACTACGACCGTCGCCTGGCAGATGACATTGGGCACCAACTAGCCCAAAAAGTAGCGTCTTTTTTAGGTACAAACATCCGTCCCGAAAAGAACAAGGGACATCACAAGAAGACCCCCCTGCCTCACCCCAAAGCCATGCAGCAGTTCATCCACGTAATGACGACCGCGTTTGGGCAGTTGACGAAGAGCAGTCAATGGCGGTAAGCCCAATCATGCCTCATCCTCTTGTGCCTGCTGATGTCAAGGACAACACCGACAAACGCTACCTCAAATCAACACCAACTTGCAGCCAAATGAAAAACACAAGAAAAAGACACCAACACACCAGGCACAAACACGAAAAAGGTAAACAAAACTTAACTATGTGCCTTCTTAACATTCAAGGAAACAATAAGTTAAAATGGGAAGAAATCCAAAACCAAATGACGAAACAGCACATTGACCTATATGCATTGACAGAAACTCATCTGAGGGAACAAGAGGAACCAAATATGACAGAAGAATTCAAATGGCACGGGCAAAACAGGACCAAGGGAGAAAAGAGAGGAGGGGGAGTCGGCTTTATATGCCGTACCCCAAACCTACAACTAGAGCACACCCCCAACAAATGTAAGGAACACACATGGGTAAAAATATATCTGGTAGATTGCTGCCTACATGTATGTGTTATTTACATGGCCACAAGCCAAGAAGACCCACAGTGGAACGACGACATCTATGACTGTATCGTGAAAGATATCGAAGATGAGTGCCACGGCCAGCCTGTCCTCCTGCTAGGAGACTTTAACTGTCATATAGCAGAACTAGAAGGTAAAGACAAGAATGCCTCAGGCTTTCGTAACTTAATTGAACGCTGCAACCTACGAATTGCCAATTTGGATGAAGCGAGCCAAGGAACGTACACGTGGTCAAGAAATACACAAAAAACAGCCATTGACTACGCCCTCTATAACAACCTTGCAGTCCAACACAATATAAATATTACGTCACTACATATAGACGAGGAGAAGCTAGACAGTTGCGGTAGTGACCACAACCGGATAAAGATCTGCCTAGAAGCAGATCGACCTCGACAAACAGAGAAGAAATGCAACCGCACAGGGACAACAACTGCACACTGGAAAACACAAGATACGGATGCACTGACAGCCTTTGCATCCCAGCTAGAAACAGAACTGGACGAATATTGCACATATGAGGAATTTATTGAAAAATGCATCAAGACAGCAGAGGAAACCGTTGGACGAAAGAAGCAGCACTTGTTCCACAGAGCCACTCCTTGGTTCGATACTGAGGTCAAAAAGCAAATAGCAGAAAGAAAAAGACTCTCCAAAAAACACCGTCATATACAGCAATATGACGCAGCAGCTAAGGAAGTAGCCTGGAAGGACTACATAGAACAAAAAGAAAAAGTAAAACGATTCGTCGCAGAAAAAATCGACGAGACCCACAGAAAACAAGAGATCAACATCACGCAAGAGCGCAAACACCTCAGCAAAAGATTCTGGTCGTACATCCGTTCATTGGGCCCCAAAGAAACAACACAGAAAGCGACAAGCCTAAAAACAGCAACCGGTATTGTTCTTCAATGCGAAGACAAAATAGAAGCATATATGACAGAGTACTTCAACAACCTTCAAAAAGAGGTGCAGACAGAGGAGCGCCCAAAAGCGGATAGGTCTCACACAATGCAAAACAGACCAGAAGAATCTCTGCTTCAGGCAATCTCACCTACAGAGCTGAAGCGCCATATCAGCTACCTAAAAAATCAGAAAGCGGCCGGCCTGGATGAAATTCCCAATGAATTCATAAAAGCAATGCAATCAAAAGCACGCGAAGCACTCCTTCACTACTTAAACAAAACTCTGGAAACCCTGCAGGTGCCACAAAAATGGAAGAAGGCACGGATAAAACTTCTACACAAGGGCAAAGGAAAACCCATTGATGAACTTGAGTCGTACCGACCAATAGCTGTTCTCAGCACAGTGCTAAAGCTCTTATGCACCATAATAAATCGCAGAATTCAAAAATATTGTGAGGACAACAACAAATTAGCAGATGCCCAAATTGGTTTTCGCCCTAACCGAAGAACAAGTGACCACATCTTCACGTTAACCCAAGCCATAGAAATGAAACATAAAGACAAATCACAACTATTCCTGGCATTTCTTGACATGGAAAAGGCATACGACACTGTGCCCCATGCAAAGCTGTGGGACAAACTTGAAAAACTAAACCTAGAAGATGGGCTGATTGAACTAATAAAGGAGATGTACAAAGACTGCACTGCCATAGTACGAATTGGACGAATACAAGTCACAGGAAGTCAATATCAACATCGGACTAAAGCAAGGCTGCCCATTATCCCCAACGCTTTTCAACATCTATATAAACGAACTCTTAAACACCCTTGACAAGGAGGGAGCAGGCCTACGCCTGTCGACCATCACGAAAGACGGAGAGGAAGAATATACCAAAATAGCATGCCTCGCCTTTGCCGATGACATTGTTCTTCTAGCAGAATCCGCAACAGACCTACAAGACCTGCTCGACATCTGCTCAAAGATAGCAACAAAAGACCAGTTGAAATTCAACACAGCAAAAACGCAGTGGATGGGCATAAATGTAAATAACGAGGAGATCAAAGGTCCATTCACGCTCCAAAATGAAAAGCTAGACCGGACAAATTCATACAAGTACCTGGGCATCACCATCGGCAGTCAAGCGAACTACCTCGAACAGCACGAGAAGGACAGTGTGAAAAAATCAAACAAATTGAAAGGGCTAACATGGCACCTCGCAAGACATTCATACAACCCCTACACTGTAGGGCGCACACTGTGGAAGGCACTCGGAGTACCAGCCGTAACATACGCAGATGATGTGCTGGCCTACTCCAGACCAACGCTGAAATGCATGGAGCAACACCAAAACGAGCTGGGCCGGTGGCTGCTTGGAGGCAACTGTGCGACCCCAAACGCCGCCATCACAGGCGAAATGGGCTGGTCCCCCTACGAAGTCAGAGAGGCGAGGGCAAAACTACACTATGCTGGCAGGATCAAATTCATGGCGACCAAAAACTACTGCAAACGCATATACATGCACCTTCGATACAGAAATCTGAAAACTGAATGGATAAAAAGACTCACCAGCCTCGAAATGAAATACAGCCAAAATTCGACAAAACATGAAGCTAAATCTGAACAAAAGTGGCAACAAATCGTCAACAAAGAGCTAGCAAGCGCGAGCAAATTAACCTGGCGCGTAGCGGTCTCCAGAAAGCAAAGCCTCACCGAGTACCTCCAACATAAAGAAGAACCAGTGCCGATGCCATATTACCGTGGCGACAGAGACAGCGCCCTGCTGTTCCAGGCACGCGCGGGATCCCTGCTCACGTAGCAAAGGCGACACGACCTATTTGGCGCGGACCCAACGTGTCGGCTGTGCGGAGCGCAGAGCGAGACGATACAGCATGTGATCCAGGAATGTACAAAACTAAACGACGAACATCAGGAAGCGACGACATTAGCCGATAGCCTGGCATTCACGGGCGCCCCTGAAAAAACAAAAGAGCAGCAAGCATCGCACACCAAACGACGACTGCGTCGATGGGAGCAGTACTGCCGAAGTTTAGAAAAGGTCTCCACTCGGCGTATTTCCTGCATAGATCAAGTGGAGAACTAAGTGGACCGACCCGCCGGACCTACCGATGGCCTCACTTCTCTGCTACAACCGGACCGGCCGTGGTGGGACCGGCATTTCCACGCGTGTGTGCGAGCGTGCGAGCGTGCGCGTGCTCGGTGTGTACGTGCGTAGTGTGTGTACTGTGTACCCTGACACCCGTGGTGCCTCCTGACGGTGCAAAAGAAAACTACTGTGCCAGGAGAAGCTCTGGTGGCGCTGGTGCAAATACTCGATCCCAAACACCACACCACGGGTGGCAACAATTTCTTAACAATTTCTCCGTATGTGCAAACATATGTTCGAACTTCCTGTGGCGCTTGATGCGCCGGCCCTGTGTCAAAAGGGATCAGGACCACGACTTACTAACTTACTTACTGGTAGAACCTTACTTCACGTTGAGGAGGTCGGAAGTTCGATTCTTCCCGGCGTGTCCTTTTTTCACCTGCCGTTGGCGTACTTGGGAACTGAAATGGTATCATATGGCGGAACAAACTCCCCTGACTCAGGTCGAATCATCAAAGCTCCTTCACTGGGTCTGTTTACTGAACTCTGCCGTTGATTCTGGGCATGGAGGCTACACTGATTGCAATCCAGCGGTGGCGGGCGGCGTGTCTTAATAATTTTCAAAATAATGTTTTAAAATACATATACAATTTAAACTTATACAAATACTCGTGTTAAAAGGTTTTCCATAAGTAAACAAACGTTTCAGCAGTTACAGTAGCTGCTAGGCTTGCAGGTCACGGGACCGCGACACATATTGTAGCTTCAAGTTTCGACACTACCGACCACCACCCTTGCACGTTTAGAAAGTTTGCTGCCAAATTAAAATTATTTCCTTCAATTCGTTTATAAAGTGCTTGTAGTTCCCGGGCTATATAAAACGCTGCCTTTCACATGAGCTAGAGGACATATACGGCACAAAAATCCGTTGTCCGTCCCTTTAAAGGGAGTTTTTCTTTTGTGTTTTGCTAGGGGGTTAGCGTGTTAGCGTGTAAGTTATAGACAACAAAACACTGAACATTGTGAAAATATTTTACGGTTAGGGCAAATCTAAAAGGTGCGGGGACCAAGGCTATCAAGGAAATTTACTGCAAATGTGCATCTAATGTGAGCAGGTTCGGTCGCACAATTATGTCACCAGGAGCTGTAGGGTAAATTTAAGCCCAAATTTACAAAATCTCTTAGTCCCTCTTTCCCGCGGAATAGTTACCAAATA
The DNA here is from genome assembly GCA_013339765.2 of Haemaphysalis longicornis. Taxonomy (NCBI): domain Eukaryota; kingdom Metazoa; phylum Arthropoda; class Arachnida; order Ixodida; family Ixodidae; genus Haemaphysalis; species Haemaphysalis longicornis. The sequence continues at coordinate 71,662,639 of CM023457.1, read as the reverse complement.
GTTTTATTTCGAACTTCTGAAAAGACTGCTTTACGCTCTTCCTTTATGCCACGCTGTGACATGTCTAGCACGGATAACAGCTGTGTGGGTCATTGGTAACTGTAAACAAGCTTCTTTGTTGTAATACTGTTCTGACCCAACTCAGGCATGTACTCTGTACATGGAGAACTCACGCAGCTTAACCTATCATCGATTATATCGAAGAGAATACCCTCCACGCTACAGGAGGTCGGGTACTAGAAAACGCTTGCACCACAAGGAAGACAACTGTTGTTTTCGAGTGGATTAGTCGATACCGTATCCGTACTCAAAATCAGCCAGGGGGCGTGTATGCGCACCCACTGAAATATTTGTGCGCGTCCTACATGGTGAAGCATACGCATGCGCTGGTATACAAATCCGTTCCAGAGGTTACGTGGCCCTATGTGACCCTTCCCGAAATCCGCAAACGGCGAGGCAACTTGAATCACATCATTTATACTGCTGCTGAAGGTATCACCCACTGTATGAACGACGTGTAAACGTTTACCAAAATTGTAGCAGTGTTGACTGAGTTCACGAGAAGCCACTAACGATATATCAAAAAAAAAATTTTGCGACCCTAACAAAAAAGGTCGATAATTCGTTAAATAAATAACAAAACACGAGAGGCGTGGAAGTGATATCAATGCTTGCTGTGGCGGTTGGCGCAGATAAATCGCCATCTGAGTGGTCGTGTGCAATTCCCAAGCTTCGATGTAGAGCTGCTTCTGCATGAAAAGCAATGAAACGCAAAGCAGACACTTGTGTTTCTCTCGGTGGGCATGTGACAGGCGTTGTATCCGCATTGTAAATTAAAAAAAAAAACATGCTGGCTTTACCATTATGTTGTACGCAAGCTCACCAGCCTACGCAGTCTATGACCAAGCGCTAGTGGTGGGGAACTGTGAGCATCAAACTGCGCACGGCTTATGTTCATTTAAACAACCTACGCTTGTTCACGCTGCGCGCATGAGCTGTGTTGTTAATGCGGCCGGCCAACAACGTGGTTCGGTTGCTGCTGCGTCTTCTGACGCACAAGGGACATGTAAATACGAAGAATGCGCCCACATCGTGGATATTCATAATTGTATACGGAAATAAAGGGCACAAAGGTAGTTTCGGTGATGTATATATGCAAAACAGTCAGTCTCGAAGAAGAATTTGCGGGGTACTCTGGAACTTCCTCCAGAAATATGAAGACACGTTGACCCATGTGCCCATCGGTGTGCCCAGTGGTCTTGGCTGAAAATACTGGTATTCTGTCCACAGAAGTCCCGCGAGGGGCTCTGGAATAGAGGCTAGAAAGATTTGATAGGGCCTCGCTTGGAGAGACAATGTTCGTCACTTGTTCCAACCTGGTTGACTGCCATAGCTGAGCAGAGCAAACCAAACAATGCAGTTGAATGATGACCGACCACACGTGAAAGTGTCTCTGTTGAACTTTCTCTCTTCATGGCCTTAACTCCATGAGCTTTTTATTAAGTTGCCACTGATGTATTTGAGACGTCAGGTTTCAAGACAGCAAGCAACTTTATGAGCGAAGTGTTTCGTTGCCTTTGTTGTATTTCGGAAAGGTTTTATGCTACCTTGCAGGGGATCAATTTTGGCGTGTTAAAAAGAATAGAAGATGAGAAAAAATTTCCTCACAGCTTTAAAGTTTTAGATCTAAGGTTCTTGTCTGTACTTGACTGTCGAAATGTCTGTAGAGTCTGTTTCGGGACATTCTGTTTTGAACGTTTGGTTATTTTTGAAGTGCGGCCACTTCGGTTATGCTATTGGCATGAACCCTATAGACGCTTTGCAAAAAAACGGCAGGCCACGCTAAATATTCAGCGGTGGCAACACTGGTGGCTAACGCGACGACGCCATTATAAAGGAAGCGTCGCTCAGGAACGTCGTTACGGTTCTGCGTTTTGGCCCGTCGCTTCACCATTCTGCAGGCACACAGATTTGCTTGGCTATTTTGTAAACGCTGCTAGTGCTCTTGTAGCATTATGTGGCACGATGCCCACGCAATGCTGCGTACGTCTTTGCAAGCGGTATGTTTACGTGTAGTGATGCTAAGCAAAAGGTGCGTACGGACGCGAACCTTTAGCGTCTCCAGTTTTAACTTGGAAATCTCTAGGGCAATGCGTCTTTTTATACACGATATTGAGAGCTTCGTTTCACGTGCTGGTCACGACAGCCAGCGTTGTTAGCGCCGGACATTTACACAACAGGGTTGTTTCGGTGCAGGCGAATTTGAGCATGCATTCGTGCTTTGATCTTCCCGAGCACATGTGGATGTTTTGACATAGTGAACTCTAGACGCACTCGTTTTCTTTTTTTTGGAGAGCTGTTTGTGGTATGTTCATGGGCCAATCGTGACTGCCGAAGTTTTAACGCGAACATTCAGGCAGGAGGGTTCTGTCGGTGTAGCCCAAAATTCAAGCCTGCAGGCGTTTTTGCTCTGCTTATTTTTGACACTTCAATGGCAGTAGATCGGCAATGCGGTCTAGGAGTTTAATTTTTTGTATTTACATTATGCGAATTCTGTTCTCTCAAGGAGTTAACGGCGAATACCGGGCAGGTACCCCGCTGTACTGGACCTGAATCAGAATCCGGCTTTTCTATAAATATCGAGGGAAGTACGGCCCCCCTGACGCAATGCACGAATTGTACTGCTTATGTGATACAGGTGATGCAAAAAACACCCGTATGTACGAGATATCTTCGAACGTTAAATCCCCAGGTGTTCAAAATTATTCCGGAACCCTTCACTACGGCGCGAGCCTTATCGCTGCGATGTGTCGGCGCGTTACACCCTGACAATCTGTGTGATACAAGTAGAAGATACACCAAATGTTTATAACTTTATAACTTCGTTGCATGTGTCCTATCAAGTGTTTGGACTAACAGACAAAAAGATGGATCGCAGCAATCAAGAAAGCTACGGGACAATATTTTGCTGTCTGTAAGGCAACGAAAGTTTGTTCAGAACATTTCGTGGAGACGAAAGCAGTGTCTTTATGTATGCTTTTGTCCTCTATGCGCGTGGTTCAGAAAGTTGAACTGTCGCGGCCGTGAGCGCTAAGCAAGAACGGGCTCCTCGTAGTACGCTCATTAAGGCAAGCCACCACTGAGATGAGGCAAGCCGCACCTAGAATAAACACAATAAAAACTCGACGACTAAACGAGTAGGCAGCGGTAAGGGTATGGTTCTTATTAACAATCCTGCATTTGTTTGCTGTTGATCGTCATCCGGACGACTGGTATTCCACACTGAAATTGTAGGGTTTATAGGGTTTGTGAGTCGGCTACCTTGACGAATAAAGTGAAGGATATGCTGCTCTTAAATAAAAAATGCGCGCCAACGGTATTCTTTCACCCACTATAGAAAAACAACTTTACGAGAAGCACATGCCACTGTTATGTCGCGGCGGACGTTATCCGCCTGCGTTTTCTACCTTCTGCTGTTTTCGCTTCCTTCATGATGGCGGCGCAACAGTGTTGCCGGCATAGCTTACCGCTCCTGCGCTAGCGCTTGGGACATTTTTCAAGGTGTCTATAGATAACGCATACTCTTGAATCCCACCCTGGATATCTTCGGGGAATATCTGTAGGAATATATAGAATGTACATTGCGTTATCAGCAGCCATTTCTCAATGTTATCTTCATCACGCATGTGCCGTGTTTTCATCAACCGAAATATACAAACAAAAAATGGTATTCCTGCCAATAACTGCGACTTGAGTGCGTCATCAATTTTAGAACTGTTGGTAAATGAACTGAACTGACAAAATGTTTCTCTTTTTAGATACAACGGAGGTGGACAAAGGTAAGGATATTTCCCCTTCTGTCTTCTCGTAATTGCAATTGTCTGACCCTTCGCGACTGGCTCGTAATATCGTATGGTCCAGCACTTTCCATGTGTACGTATGTATCAGGGCCAAACTGTGCACTTGAGCTTTGGTTCCTGTATGGTGGCTTAGTTTCGCTGACGGGCCGCCCCCGCCTAGCTGCGCGCCTGCATTCATTCCGCTGGGGTGCGCAATCGGTTCCCTGTACGCACGGGACATACGGAATGCTTAAACTCTCTGATGTCGCGAGTCTAGCACCTACTAATAACACGTCAACAAAGCTTGACTGCTAAGAAACCTTGTGCTTGAACCCATGACAAGAAAAACTTACCACTACCCTTTATTTCATCAGCGTTATACGGACCCTCCAAGCGACAACGGGAAAAGCGCTATCTCTTATGAGCTTTAATATTACATGTTCCAATATCGACGGAGCTGCGATTTGGTCATGGCTGCAGCGCTAGCTGGAGCGCCGTCGGCCGGCACTCTAAATACTGCATTTTTAGATACCGCATACGGCATGCTATTCCTGTGACTCTCCCGGCACTCTAAACAATGTATACGGATTGGTCTGCCCGGTTCTTACTCCACGTGTGGTTGCGACGTCTGTCTATACCAAAAGAAGAACGAGCAGTTTAAAAGCACCAGGAATATGCTTTCCCGCGTGGTCTGCCGGCGACTTATCGCGAGCACGGCGCCAAGACGGAGGCAGGCTTAGCGAACCCGCGGAATGGCCGCGACGGTAGCGTAGCGCTATAGATTATGCCTGAGGATGCAGTAAGTGCGTCTATCTTTAGATCAGCAGCAAAAAGAAAGAACATAGTTTCTAGAAGGAAACTGCGCTGGGGCAATTCATGTCGTCGGCGGGTTATAGGAAGACCCTCTTTCTGGCTTGGGCTTGGCATGACAATTGTATTCTGAAGCGGTTTTTGGGATGTTGTTTTCTTCCCTATGCATTAACACGTCTCCGAGCTACGACGAAGCCGAAACCTTCGGTTATGCGGTAGGCAGGTTCGGTGAAACAGCAGGCACTGCGTGATCGCACCTGGCGCTGGTCATGCCACAGTCGAAGGACGTATGACTGACCGGGTAATATACCGCCGCGAAATTTGTAGCCGACGAAAAAAAGAAACAAAACGTACTTCGACGAAGACAAGATACGACAGATACGGGTGTCTGAATCCGTCCTATCTGGTCATCGTCCACGACTGTTTAACGCCCCGTTTTCTTTTTTGTTAAACTGTAGCTGAAGGCCGATGCAGCGTCACCACGAAGGCGACGTTTTCATAGGCATGCTCAAAAAACTTTCCAAACTCTTCAAACAACGTGTTATTTGAAGTATAGGCAAAATAATAAAATAAGAGTCTCTAATGAGTTTCCCTCCAAATATTAGCATTGTTCGTGACTACTACCGTAGCCTGCAAAATAGCAGGCACAAATGCTCCGGCAGAAATGCGCTTTTAGATGTGAAGCAGCTCATGGTTGAGCCGGTTCTCTCCCCCATTGTGTGGGCGCCGTTGTGCGGCGTCCACACCCACTGCGCATGCCTGGTCAGGTACCGCTGATGATGATTGCGGCAAGATGCCCCAGGGATTGGCCAACCAAAGAATCTATCTCGAGATAGCATCGCGTTCAACCACCGTCGTCATCTTCCCGTAGGGGAACCCTGAGTAGTATGCGAGGCATTCCTCCTCTCCTCTCCGAAGCTCCTCTCCTCTCCCGGATAGCGCAACGAATGGACAACACCTGCGTCTCCGCGTGGGATGATGCGAAGCATCTTAGTCTTAGAGACGCCACAGTAGCCGCTGCATACACCGCTGGGGGCGCCACTGTAGCTCCGCGGCATAAATGACGCGCGCGCTAGCTGCGCTCCCCTCATTCTCCTCCCGCAACGCCGCGATCGAACTGAAAACTAATGGAAACTTGAGTCGACCCCATTATTGCTTCGCATACTAGTCAGGATTCCCCTACGGGAAGATGGTGAAATTTTTTTTACTTACTTTTTTCTTAGTTTTTGAAGCAGCCTGTTTTATTTTTCAGTTTTTACCATACAGATGAGCGATTTGAGAATGATTTGTTCGCACTGGGCACAATGGGCAGTGGTGACGTGACATACGAGTAGGTTAAATCGAAAACGTGGTTTTCCCACCTAGCCAAGCGCATGCACGTCACAGAGCAGGTGAGGTGCATTCCGCTACCGGCCCCTTTATCGAAACTCATGTCGCGCGATGCAAATCACCCTGGAGCCGATTTGATTGCAACGAATGAAGCAGTAACATAACAAAATAAACGTTTGCACGATCGGCACGTCAGCCTTGGTCGTCAAAAATTGACTGCGCGCTGCCAACAGCGTAAAAATTGATGCAACGTTCTGGGTTTGCTTATGTTTAGTTTTTTCGGCCAAGTGCCATCTGTATACAGAGAATTTCATAATTATCCCGTCAAATGATGTCAGCAAACTTGGTATGCTCGTGTTGAGCGAAAAGCGAGCTACATTGTAAAAGTTTTTTTTTCACGTGCTCAATAGGTAAAACTGTCACCTCACCGGCGATTTTCCCAGCTTTGGTTTTTTTTTGCGTATGTGCCTAGCCTTACAGACGTTTTCACGTGGTTTTTTTTCAAAGAATTTCTACAAATGGTTTACCGTAGAATTTGGATAAAATGAACTGCATGCTGATGCTATTTTAAGTGTCTCAATGTGTCTGGACTAAATGTTGTGATTAAGTGTTCTGAAAACTGTACTTGGCATAATCAGACTAATTTTTCCAATCAACTATCTTTACAGGAATATAATAGCATCAGCATGCATGGCAGGTCTTAAGCTAAACATACGTACCATTTATGTTTGTAAATTTTGAAAAGCCCCTTAACGGCCCGTAATAATATACTTAATTAGGCTGCAGTATATTCATTATAACTTAAATATTTACATATTTGAAATGAGGAAGACGTAACACATATGCACAGTGATTTTAATTATCACAGACCCATTATTAAAAGGTTAATTTTAAGATCAGTGTGACGAGCCCTTAAAGGGACACTGAAGTGATTTGTAAACATTGTGGGATTAGTAGCGCAAATTGTAGTCCGGAGTTTATAGGCCATGTTTCGACCAGTGTGAGTGCGTTTACGCGAATTTAGTAGAAAAATCAATTCGAAAATGCTGTCCTCCTCTCTGCACACTCGCCCATTTTCTGTGGCATTTTCGTGTGACGTCAGGAGGAAATGACTTCGCTTGACTGCGCTACTGCACGGCTCCCGACCTTCGACAGCCACTGGGCTCAGGGATTAATCCGCCGGCCGGAGACGGGTCGTCGCAGTTCGTTCGCTGAGTTGAAACTAAGCCACGACACGTTTATGAATGGAAAATTGCGTGTTTTTTTAAATTGTTAGTTTGTACACTGTATCAAGCCCCAAGTCCAAGTCGCTCCACACAAGCGCGCACAAGCGCGCACATGCGACGCTTCGCTGACTGGTACTCTAGCAGGAAAATCTAAGGCCACTTGAAAGCGGGAGAAGGCAACGAAGTCAATATAGGTACTGAGGAAATAAAATTGTGCTGGGTGAACAAGCACAGCGGTCAGCAGCACGACTACGCATCTGCGAATGCTTTTCCGTCTAAGAAATGCAATTGCTAGACGTGAGATATTGTGGAAGTTTGGGGGACGCTTACTGTACGAGTGCTATACAACAGTCACCTAAGCTGCTTGAAATGCTTAACTAAATAAAAGTGTAAACTGGTTATACATTGTATACCTCACATTTAGAATGACAGCAGAGTTGGCACGTGGCCGAGTGGTCTGGAGCGCTAGGCATGTTATTTTTCAAGTTGAAAGTTCGAATCCCCGAGGGTACGTTTTTTTTCAAGTTTTTTTTGTTTTCGGTCATAGAGTTCATTATTTGTGGGCCGTAACGTTCACTGCTCCAAGAGCAAGTTCTGAGAACACGCGCGGACTGAGAACTCATTTACACAGCCGTTTATCACCCCGTCACGTCATCTTCATGTAACCGTCTTCCGCTATGGGCGACGGTTTCTCCGGCGATTTCTCGCCGAAAACGGTGCGATGTGACTGGAAGCCGAGCTCTTACGTTTCCGTTCCGTTAACGCGACGGGATCACGCCCATGGTAAACCAGACAATGAGAAAACAAATTTTTGCGGCTAAATTTAACTTAAAGTGAGCACACGTAAAAAGTCAGCCATTTGCTTAACTTTCAGATTAAGTGCGATTAATTCTAGGCTAAACTGATCACAAGCCACACGACCCCGTACTTTAAGGGAGAGCTCCAGTATTAAGACTACTTCGTTCACGTCACCGTCGCAGTTTTTTGACGTGACGGTACCGTGACGGAGAAGGTGACGGTTGTGTGAATGAGGGCTGACACTGACGCACTTGCGATTTCTCGTTGGCGTGCCGTTGCCATAAGCACCGCCTGCTTGCAAGCAGTGGAGACAGTAGTCCAGTATCAGCATACCCTTGATCTGGTGAGAACACGCTTTCTACGGAGCAGGCATGAGTGAGACAAGCTCCAAATATCGGGGAAACGCGCACGAAATTTGAGCTTCTGCGGTGACGCGGAGGGCGTTCATCCACTGCGTAGGCGTCGGCTAGTGATCGCTACGATTCCAAGCTGTCCAGGGAGGCTTATCTTGGGCAGTACGGCCGACAAGATGGCAGAAGCGTGGTATGACGATTATTGAGATATCGAGAATGCCCATCCAATGTTAACGTAGGATGTCAAGGATGTTGTTTTACAGAACCGAAACTGAAACTGAGTTGAATGCTCATCTTGGACATCGTCCAATCACGGTGCACCTCATCCCGCCGTTACAGCGTTTAGTTAATGTGGCAGTAATAGACCGCGCATGGTAGTGTTTCTTCTTTCGGGCTTTACAAAATAAATAGTGCCTAATCGCCTGGACAAACGGTGAGAAGTGTGTTAATTTGGGCCAGTCTACACAGTGCACGCGAAAACGGGAGCTTGACAAATTCACTTAAGTGTCCCTTTAAAGGAGCCATGAAGACAAAATACAAGTTTAGTTTATTAGAAAGACTACTTAGTCCCGATAACAATGTTACCAATATCATCGCAATCTTCGAACAAATAACTGAGATATCAAGGAAAATGTGTGAAGCAGTCGTGACCCCATAGAGAATTTCCCGCAACTTTTCTATGACGTCACAGAACCTTGTTTGTGCGATTGGCGGGCGCCTAACTGACCTGTCGCGACGACCCATGACTGGACGCGTGTAATGGGGCCTCTAGTTCCATTTGACCGCATCACTTGAATGCTAACGTGAAGTTAACGCACTGAAAATTATGTTTTATTGTTGGCCCGTATGACGTCATTCTTGCTCATAACACGTCACTGTGGCGCAAATTTTGAAATTTTTAAATACTTCTTGCTTTTTTTTTTGTTAAAACAAACATCTTTTGGGGCTGTAATGGAGTTGAGTGTGATACTGAATCCCAGTTTTTTCAAATTACACGAAGATGTTTTTTCTCTTCATGGCTCCTTAAGGGGCTAGGTCACTGTATCCCATTTGGGTTGGTCCACACAGGGTTGAGAGGAAAAGAGACAGACACGAACGGGTAAAAACAGACAACAGTTAAGTTTAATTCATAAGGTGTTTTAAAGGGTGCCGGCTCTCTCTCACCGGTGTCGAGGACGGGGTAGCGTCGGCGCTCGACTGGCGCCTGGTCAGGTAGAAGCATGTCAGGCGGATGCCTGGCTCCGGACCCTGTCGGCGAAGTCCTCCGCTCTCGCGCCGAGGTGCACGGGAGACACACGTTAGCCTCCGGACCGGGGGCTCGAGCTCTCGAGCTAGGGGACGTGTACTCCGCTGAGCCGAGGAGGTGATCTCGGAGTGAAGCTGCGGACCCGCTGGTCAGTGTTGCCGGCAGGTGCAGGAAGTGGCGTTTTTCCCCGTCTCCTTCTCGGGCCCGGAATGCAAGGAGCGCGCCGTCTGATTCGCTTACGGTGGCTTCTTCCGACGGAATCGCTTGGCGTCGGGTGGAGAAGAGGACCATGGTGGCTTGTCTCGACGCCTTCTTATACCCTCCGCGGTTTGCGTGGAGAGAAGGATGGCATGTTGGGGAACAAAGGAGGTCCGGCCAGTCATTGTCCGCTTCCCGCGCGTACGTGACGTCTTTACCAGCGTTGCGGGTGCTTCAAGGTCGTTTCGCTCCCCGCGTGTACGTGACGCCTTTGCTGGTGCTTCAAGGTCGGCTTGTGTGGTCCCCACGAAGGACTACGTTGCACAAGGAATGGTACGGACTGCGGCACCGGCGGCAACGACCGAACGTCACACCCCCGCGAAGTACGGCGTTGAATGTCGAATGGAATGGACGGCGGCACCAGTGGCAACATCCGAACGTCCCACCCACCTATCCCCACAGAAAACTTTTGCCCCTGCAGAAGTCTTGATACGCGCGAGTTTAGGCACATTGCGTGGTTGGCCAGGCTAGCCGTACACGGCCCGACACACCCTCGAAGTCTGTTCACCAAGCACATTAGAGTCCATCGGTGACACATTGCGGGCAAAGGGTTGGGTGGGCAGCGTTTAAAACTCGTGACCAAACGCCATTTGCGTTTTGTACCTTAGATTCGTGACCTAAGCAAATTTCACCATGTTTATAAGAATAAGATACATACACACTCAGATACACAGGGCAAACGCTGGTTAGTTATGATACATAACCGCCCCCTGTTTGTAGGACATAACTGTGCGTCAGCCGGGGGTGCTGTTCGCCGCTGGGCTTTGGGAAAGTTGAATTATCTCCTCGAGCACAGCTTTAGATAAGGCGTCAGCGAACGGGTTCGTAGCTGGGCTCCCGCCTTCCGGGGACGAAGGACGACGCCTGTCTGCCTCACCACTCCCCCTAAGAAGTCTTTTTAACCGAAAGCCATTTTCAGCTGGTTGACGTTTGGAATTTTTCCATGTTGCATCCGAGTTACCCTGATTCGGCCCGTGACATTAGACAGCTTTTCGACTATCCGGAACGGGCCTTTCCATTTCGGCACGAGCTTCTTACAGACCGCAGGCCTGGCCTTCTACTTTGACGTAGACCGTTTCACCTGCCTGAAAGCTGGCATCTTTGCTCTTTATCGATGCGCGACTTGCTTTTCTCCGCCGTTTTGTTCAGTGCCTCAGTCGCGAGCTTGTGTGATAATCAAAAGACGTTTAGCCAGCACCGCACGGTAGCCCTCCATAGTGTTATAGTGCGTTCTAGGAGTGTCGTCAACAATGCTCAGGACCGCCGCGTTGCGGCCGTGGAGGAGGAAAAACGGGGTTCCGTTTGTGCCCTCGTGGACTGCCGTGTCGTATTCTTCCACACCGAAAGGAAGCCAGCTTTTCGAATCTCGTTTGTCACGAGCTATGTAATGAAACAACATGGTCACAAGAGTTTGGTTCGCCCTTTTTACTGCGCTGTTACACTCCGGGTAGTCGGCAGTTTTATACCCAAAAGGTCTTACACCTCCTTCATCACCAGTGAGACACAGTCCGTGCCCTGATGGGATCGAAGCTGTTCGGGCACGCCGTGCCTTAGTATCACTCCTTCGAAGAAAACGCGCGCTACGGTTTCCGCCTTCTTGTCTGCCAATGGGAAGGCGTCAGCGTAACGGCTCAGGTGGTCTACAAAACCAAGTATGTACTTGCTTCTGGCAGTGGTAATGGGTAGGATCCTTATATACCCATCACAGTACGCAGGAATAGCGAAGTTCCTCGAACAACTGCAAAGCAGCACGCTTCTGATTCTTGAGGGTTTTGTGGAGAGTGCGAGAGCGGCACTTCCGACAATAATTTAGGACGTCTTCCGGCATTCCCGGACAAAAGTACGCCATGCTTGTGCTCTGGCGAGTTTTACGTGCTCCTGAGTAGCCATACAGAGCACCGTGATGTACACGTGACGCAGGCACCACTAGACGCCCCGTACTTCCCCTGCCTTGTTTCTGTACCGTAGTAGACCCCTGTCGTCCGTGTAATATTGCCCCTCACTGTCGCCTGCTTCGAGCGATTTGACAATTTTCAGGATGTTGGGATCTTCGAACTGCTCCCGCATCATGAGGGACTCCTCCACAGAGGGCACAAATATATCGAGTGCCCCCTGCTCAAGGTGTCTGCGTTCCGATTAATTTTGCCCGCCCTGTGTACGACTTCAAAGTCGTACTCCTGCAAAAGGAGGTTCCTCCTGGTCAGCGTAGATCTGGGGTCGCGAGCATTCATGACTCATGAGCCATTTGAACGGCTGGCAGTCCGTGATGATCTTAGTGCCACCCGTATAGGGAACACCTAAAGTGGCACACCAACCAAACCATGGCAAGGCACTCCTGCTCGGTCGGCGCCGTATTTCTTTTCCGCGGAGTTCAGCTGCCTACTCGCGGACGCCTCAGTGTGTTCTTTGCGTCGAAATCCTGCGATAACACCTACCCTGTCACCACCTCGGAGGCGTCCGTCGCAAGTGAGGATGGCCTGCTGAAGTCCTGGAACTTCAGCAAGGAAGCCTCCGTCAGCTTGCGTTTTATAGCCGAGAAAGCTGCTTGCTCCTCGCCCTATCTGAATGGTTTCTTGGTTGTCAGACGATATAGAGGGCGCACCTGTTCGGCAAACTGGGGAATGTGTCGCCTGTAATAGGACAGAAGGCCCAGGAATTGCCTGACTTCGGTTTTTGTTTCTGGGCTCCGAAAATTCCTGGACGCATTGTATTTTGGAGGGTCTGGCCGAACTCCCTCCGCCGTTACGATGTGTCCTATAGGTATTTTACTTCGGGGCGAAGAAATTGGCATTTGGACGGCTTCGGTTTAAGACCGGCTGCATGTACCCTTTAAAAAACGTTACGCAGGTCGGTTGTCATCCTTATATAGATGACACACTCTTCCCAAAATGACAGCGAGGATGACGGGTGCTGTTTGTTGCCGTACCGCTGCGCTGTTTACTAGGCCCATAGGTATGCGACGCCACTGGTAGTGCCCTGAAGGTGCATTAAACGCTGTCTTTTCTTTGTCATTCTCATGCATTTCTATCTGCCAGTATCCGGAGGCCATGTCTACCACAGTGAAAAACTTAGCAGAACCGGGATCTGACAGTGTCTCCAAAATGTTCGGAGGGGGTCAGAGTCCACGCGAGTCACGCGGTTCAAGCCGCGGTAATCGATGACCAAATGGTACGACCCATCCGGCTTCTCAACCAGCAGCGGTGGTGCACCCCATGGAGATGTAGAATGCTCAGACGTACAATGCTAGAATTATGTCTGCGTCGAGTAGCTCGTTAACCTGTCGCTCCATTTCTCCCCTTTTGGAGTTGGGGATTCAGTATGCACTGTGGTAGACCTAGGTCGAATCACTAGTCGATACTCGCTGTTTAATTACCTCGCAGTGGCCGATATCCGCGCCGCTGGTGGAAAAAACGGCGCTCGAAGCCGATATTTATCTAGATCGTCCACGTGTGAGAGGTCAAACTGGCTGCAGATGTCGGCTCCGTTCTACACGCCGGCACACTCTCTTCTGCCGACCTCTCGGCTACCACCGTAGCTATGTGGGCACCGATGATGTTTATGCGGGGTAACTTAATTTCGTAGAGTGTGGTGTTAACTACGCGCAGGGAAACCTCGCCAGTATTGAAGTTCTAACAAAACCATAAGCGCCGGTGATACCCGACACCTCAAGAAGATTGCTTGCCGCTACACCCAACTGTTCCCTAGCCAGCTCGGAAGTTACCTCACCCACCAGCATGAAGTCGCTCGCGAACTCGCTTATGTCAACACCATGACAAGAACTCGCCAGCGTGTCAGTACTAGTACGCACGCAGTCTTCCCACTCTTTGTGGAGCAAAGAAGGTTGCAGGACGAGATGTTTTATGGAGTATAGATACATTACCCAAATTAGAAGAAATCAATTTAAAAACCACGTTAAATTGTGATTCGGTTCTGCGAATTGCTACGCTCTACATCTATACATTCAATGCTTCGAGCAGTCGGCCTTTTTTATTTATTGCATGGTTTTGACAATGTGCGACACACATTTTTGCTGTGGACTTACGCACACATACGTAAGGTGAGGCTGCCAGCCACCAAGGGCGGACGTTCCTGATTAAAATGCCACTCATAGTGACAATTTGCTCTGTTTGTGCCAGCCAGCCCACGTAGGAATTGGCAAACGGTTTATTTGAAATTATGCGTTGTACAACGCGCGTCAACATCATGGTACAGCCTTGCTGTGCGTGAGCGCCATATAGGTACTTTGGAGTCTGTGCCATGGTAAATCGTTAAACACTACATCCTTACTGTCAATTGCAAGGAAACGTATGACATAAGGGTCCTATGGAAAATGTTCGTGCAATGTCCTCTGTAGCACGTCCGAAAACTATAATCCCTCCGAACCATGTACAACACAATCTATCGTCTCTGGTGATATACAACTTAAACAATCTGCCCCCAACGCTGCAAATAGTCCCTTTTCTTCCATATACATTAGTACTGATAATGTTCCTCTATGTAATCAAAATAAACAAGACAAAACGCTTGGCTGAAACGTGAGACAGGTGCCACCGCCACTGTCTATACCTCGCAACTTGCCCCGGTAGTGGTTAAAACGTCGAGCATGCGAAAGTTTTCCTGGCAGCGGCTCTATGGCGTACGCGTTCATACTTGGGGCGGTGGTACCGCTTCTAGAGGAAGTGTGCGAGCTACGAAGAAACGGTTGTTTCAACGCAAAGATTCGCGGTACCTCCACATAATTTTTCTCTCAAATGCTTAATACTGATCAGGGGCTTCCGGTTTATCGGGACGCACACAGCGGCTGCAGAGGCGCTGTTTCTCAAGCAATTGAGGCATTTTAGCAACGAATCAATGCCTAAAATGGCTATGGGAAGGTAAGGCTTTCGTTTGAAACCAACCTTCTGGTTCCTGTTTTCAAACAAGCAAGTGTTAGACTAGGTGCAGCGGATTGAGGAACAAACCAGCGTGAGTTAACGCTTTGCTCTTGCGGAGTTTTATGTTAGATGGACTCATATTTACAGCAAATGGCTGAAAAGCTCCATTGCAACGGCATCCGAGTCGTTGTTTACCAAGTGTGGATTTGCCTGACCGATCCAGTGACCTTTGATTGGGCAGTTCTGTGCGTCGCCGCATTGCTCAAATGCATTGATAACGTAATCTCTCTTGAAAATTAGGTCTCATGCCCTTTCTTACATTAGGCACGGTGACACCGCAACGGACAGGTCATTGACGAACCACTTCGTAATTTTTCGTTTCAGGTCCTCGGTTTTTTTTTTTTCGGTTTGGCCAAGGTGGTTGCGACTGCGCATGGATCCTTCACGAGGCAGCATCGTCAAGCGTTGCTCACACCGAGCAATGTGACGCGTCGGAAGCCTAGCTGCGCTACGGTCCCACCCCTTCAAGCTGGACGAACCATGCTACATGTTCCTCGGGTTTATCTCGACAACCGGAGCGTCATCGACATCTGATGGCTATACAGCAAGCATCCCTCCGGGCGTGGGCAATGGGCACGGTGACACCGCAACGGACATGTCATTGACTGAACCACGTCGTATTTTTCGTTCAGGTCTCGGTTTTTTCCGGTTTGGCCAAGGTGGTTGCGACTGCGCATGGATCCTTCACGAGGCAGCATCGTCAAACGTTGCTCACACCGAGCAATTTGACGCGTCGGAAGCCTAGCTGCGCTACGGTCCCACCCCCTTCAAGCTGGACGAACATGCTACATGTTCCTCGGGTTTACCTCGACAACCGGAGCGTCATCGGCATCTGATGGCTATATAGCAAGCATCCCTCCGGGCGTGGGCATGGGCACGGTGACACCGCAACGGACATGTCATTGACGAACCACTTCGTATTTTTCGTTCAGGTGAGAAAACGCTTCGGTAAATGTTACAAAAGCAATGACGTGTTTCTGTTGGTGTTGCCGTGCCCACAGCAGATGTGTGCGCTTGTTGGTGATTGCATTGTTTCAATGAAATGGTTATTGTTGTTAGCTGGTCATATTGAAAGCATCCCCGGTCCCACTATGGAGCAGCTTGCCGCGGAAATTCGAAAAATGGCCGTGGACGTAACTAGTATCAAGGAAAACAACAAAACAGCGCATGATTCACTCGCCGCGATTCACAAGAAGTTGGATGTGCTGACGCACCTAGAAAGTAGAATAACTGAAGTTGAAGAGAGAGTGGATGGAATCGAAGCTACCCTGTCAAGGTTCGGAAAACAGATAGATGACATTGAAAATCGTAGTCGGCGCTCCAATCTTATCATCTACTGCATTCCAGAAACAGAAAATGAAACAACTGAAGACCTTTAGTCCCAGGTGGTAAACAAGCTAATCCAGGACAAACTTAAGGTAACCATCTCTGAGATCGAAAGAATACACCGTCTAGGAGCAAAAAGGGAGGACAAAGTGCGGCCTGTTATCTTTAAGCTACTCGCTTTCAGGACAAAATATAAATACTTAAGAACTGCCCCAAACTCAAAGGTACCAAGATATCTGTCGGCGAAGATTTTTCTGTCAGAGTACGTAACATCAAAAGCAGCTTTGGGAGAGTTGCAAAATTAACCGGGATAACCGTGAGAAAGTCTCGCTGGTATATGACAAGATCAAATAAATGATACACTCTACATGTGGGACGAAGAAAGGGGCGTCAAAGTAGAAGTACCAAAAAACCGCTCAAGCCAAATAACAGAGTAAATCAACGAGAAGTACCAAAACGCATCTCTGTGATTAATGTAAACGCGAGAAGTGTGGTGAACAAGACAGTTCAACTGGAAGCGTTTTTACTGGAACATTCCCCCGACATTGTTACCATTAGTGAAACGTGGCTTTCTTGTGATGTCTGCAGCAGCCATACCTTCCCGCCGGGCTATGTTGTTCTCCGAAAGGACAGGTGCACCCGTGGGGGTGTGCGTTGCAATCCTAGTCAGGGATAATGTACCCGTTACACCAATGCCTGACGTTGACGGTATAGAAGCCCTGTGGTGTAAAGTTACGATAGGCAAGTTTTCTATTTACGTGAGAACAATGCATCGTCCGCCGGGAGCAGGCTCTGATGCGATACATGTCCTGAATGATTATATGCAACGGCACCATCATGACTCAAAAAAATTATTCTGACCGGTGACTATAACCTTCCTGGCCTTGAGTGGGAATACCTTCAAAGTGGAACCGCCGAAAAGGCCAGCGCTGGAGCACTGCTTGATTTAACCTATAACTTCGAACTAAAGCACATAATTTTGCAACCCCCACGTGTCACTGCTTCTTCGCAGAATATTCTGGATCTAACATTTGTGAGTGATACATTTATTTAACAGATGGCCTTTCTTGGGAAGTTACCGAAGGGCATATCTGATCACAAGGCAACAAAATGTTAGTTATCGTTTCCGAGTGTACGTAACGGGAGAGTGAAAAACCGTATAAATGACTGGGATAACGCTGATGACTGCAGTGTGCTTGACTACATGAAAATTTCATACCCAGCTTTTAAAGTTCTTTCAAACGACCTAATTGTATCAGTTGACTGCTTGTGGATACGTTTTAAGACAAATCTGGAAGACTGTTTATCTAAATACATTCCAACTAAAATAAAAACAGCGAAAAAAAACTAACCCTTTGATAACAAGAGAAATCATACATCTCAAGCGCAAGCTATCAAGACTTCGAAAGCTCAAAAACAAATATTGCTCACAAAGGTATAACAACGACATTGGCGTAAAATCTCGAACTCTTAAAACTTTAGTTCGAAATGCTAAATATAAGTACATGAATGTTACGTTAGGCAACTTTATAAAAGCTTCCCCGGATAAGTTCTGGCGATACTTAAATTCGGGTAAACGCAAACATAGTACCTTGCCGCTTGCAGACGCATTGCTTAAAGCTGAGCAGTTTAACAATTATTTCAAGTCTGTATTTACTGTCGATAACGGTATTACGCCCCCCTCTAACCCCCCAAGTTTCGATAAGGGCACGCTTGAAGAACTACATTTAAGTGAAGCCGGAATTCTGTCCTTGTTACTCGCCCTAGATATAAAAAAATCATGTGGTCCTGGCAACATACCGAATCCTTTCCTTAGAAGATACGCGGAGTGGGTGAGCAAATACCTGCTGCTTATCTATAAAAAATCCTTGGATACATTTGATGTACCCAGGGATTGGAAAATCGCTAATGTAGTTCCGATATATAGGTCAGAAAATGAGACCCGTCTTTCAAATTTTCGACCTATTTCACTCACTTGCACTGCCTGTAAAATAATGGAACATAGTGTACTGAAAACATATTAACCTTTGTTGAGGCAAATAACGTGATCAATAAATAAATCAACGCGGATTTCAAAAAGGGCGCTCAACTACTACTCAATTGCTAGAAACTTTTCACGACCTTGCACGAACAGTAGACAAGCGTGGGCAGGCGGATATCGTATTTCTTGACCTATCAAAGGCTTTCGATCGCGTTTCACATCCAAAATTGCTATATAAACTACTTAACATTATCGGATCTGGAAAAATTACAGATTGGTTATCCGCCTATTTGTCACAGTTGTCGTTTGCAGTACGTAGAACTTGAAGGACAATGCTCAGGTACAGTGCAAGTTACGTCGGGTGTCCCACAGGGAACAGTATTAGGCCCGTCTTGTTTATTTTGTTTATAAATGATATCTCAAATAAGATAGATGCAACAGTACGGTTGTTTGCAGATGATTGCATTATATACAGAGAAAAACACTCAGAACGATCAAATTTTGCTAAATAACGCGCTAAACATGGATGGTGCCACGGCTGGCAAATGTTACTTAACTTCGACAAGTCTGTATGTATGACTGTTACTAGAAAAAAAGTGCCATTCATGTACCAGTATATGATTGATGAACACGTTCTGAAGAGTGGATGAATACAAATATTTGGGAGTTATTATCTCTGCTGGCCTGAAGTTTAATAAACACGTATAGTATATTACTGCTAAGGCCCTTTCTGCGCTCTACTCTCTCAAACGCTCCCTGAAATCAGCTTCATCTGAGACCAAACTACTTGCCTACATTTCCTTAGTACGCTCTATACTAGAATACGGGATAATAAGCTGGTTCCCACACACTAAAACGTGCGTAAAAAATTAGAAAGTGTTCAGAGAAAAGCCGTTACGTTTATTTTCAACAAGTACCGACACCACGACTCTCCCACAGAGCTTCTCGCCCATGCTGGCCTCCCAACTATCAGCAGTCGCGCTAGAATCCTGCGCTTAAAATTTCTATTTGTTCTTTTAAATGATGGACAGAGGATTGAAAAAAACTCATTTCTTAACACCGTCTAATACCAGAAGCACTAGAGCGAAACACAGCCGACATTTACCGAATATAGATTCCAACAAGACCACATTCAAGTACTCATTTTCCCCCAAGCAATCAGAGATTGGAACGCGTTACCAGATAACGTGGTTGCATGCAGAACCCTTGAGCTTTTATGTCGGCAGTATCACGCCTGGACCATGTCTGAGCAGTGCCCGTATAACTTATCTATTGTGGTCTTCAGTTTCATTTTTGTACGAATGTGCATGTTCTTTATACCGTTCACCCGTTCTCATCTTTATCCCCCATGATGAATTTGGTTCACAAAAATGGTATATTGTGTAATCTTGAATAGTGTACTGCCGCAGCTTTCCTACATGGTTCTTATTAAAGCAAAGCTTTTTACCTCTACCCCCGAAGGGTTCTGTCGCGACCGTTGGTGTCACCAGAAAACTCCTACGAACAAATAAAAGAATTCACTGTCACCGCCGGGACTCGAACCTAGAACTAATAGACTAACAAAGCGAGAGCCCGTGTTCTTACCGATTTAGCCACGAGCCCACGCGAAGACTGAGAAGACAGGTGGTGTACTCACCAAGCACATCTACGGTTTTACCCCCTGCGTTCTCGCTGAATGCCACGTAAAAGCGTCACGCGACCACTCACGCTCGTCTAGCGGCCCTGTGCGCACCTTGCTCATGTGCTAAGAGTTACAAAAAAATAAAGGAAGCTCACACCAATGCATGTCATCTCACATCTAGTACGCCAATGTGCTAAAGCCTGTGGCCTCCAGTGTTCACGTAAACAATCACAGCTCCTTGTCGTCCGCCCTCACGCCAAACCAAGGAATACATTCAAATACTCCTTGATGGCCAGGCCATCACTCCAAGTCCCAGCATTAACATCCTGGGCCACATCTCGAGGCTAACACCAAGAGTGACGTCTCTTTGCAGCGCCTCAAAAACAGCAATAATCAAATCATACACACAATCAGGCGAGTTGCCACCAAGAAGCGAGGCCTAAAGGAATCCGGTACCTTTCGATTAATTGAAGCTTTTGTCCTCTCGAGGGTTACTTACGTCAACCCCCTGTCTTCTTCTCGACAAGGAAGACACTATAGATGCTTTACAATAATGATTAAAAGGCGGTCGAGCCGGCCATTGGTCTTCTCATGAGTGCGTCCACTCAGAGGCTGCTTAGCACAGGGCTCCACAACACGGAGCTGATAGAAGGCCATCTTTCTAACCAGAAGGTCCGACTCAGAACTGCGATGGGTAACCGCATGCTTTCACAGATTGGCTGGAGCCCAGCCCAGAATGTCACTCCGCTTGACGTACTCCAACACTCTTGGCGACTAAAACTAAAGATGCTCCCTTTGCTTAGTAATATGAACCCCTCACATGAGAGGGGTCAACGAAAAGCAAGGGCTCAAATGCTAAACACCACCATTCGGTGGGGATCACGCAGTTATCTACACATGACGCCTCCAAACATCGAGGGGCGCCAATACGCCATCATCGTGGCTACCTCCAGAACCAACCTCCTTGTGTGTACCTCGCGTAGGACCCAAGAAATGACGGCAGCAGAAGAGGCAGCCATCACCTTGGCTGTCGCTCAACCAGGGGTTGGGAGGGTAGTCATCGATTCCCAGCAAGCCTACTGGAATTACCAGTAGGGTTGGGTGTCCTGACCTGGACTGCGCGTGCTAAAATACCACTCCCCAAACGCTTCTATTCAGCTCATCTGGACACCCCCTCGACGCTTCATTGGAGAGCAACAATACGCCCCCACCCAACAAGCCTGCACTTTGACCTCCCGTGCTATGGAGCTGACGAGGACAGTCACCCGTTGTCACGTTCAGGGAGATAACTCAGCATTATCGCCTTCAGAGACAGACCGTACTTCGCCTTACCCTGCCTGCCAGAGAACAAAAAAACTACCCTACGGCTCATACAATGCGGGTCCTTCCCACACCCCGTCTTCACTTAATGCCTCGAATCGCTCCGACGTGAATGTAAATTTTGTCAGAAGTCGGAAAACACTCCGCCCCGTAATCGGGGGTGTGCGACTTTAGCCCTGCGCACCCTCCTCTCTTTCCATCAACTACCCCTCAAGAGCAATGGGTCTGCCGTCCAGGCCCTCCTCTACCTACCCAGCTCAGCGGGTGGACAGAACACAGGCCGCGCGGACTGCATGGGCGCCCATAGAAGAAGGAATCACTCCAGGCTGCACTCTGGGCCGTTCAGAAATTTGAAAAGAAGTATTTCTTCCTCTTCATCCCTGCCGCAAATCTTGTCACCTCCGTCCGCGGCGCCGAGGCGGAGAAGCCACAGACCGTCTAACAACGGGTTGGAGCTTACTTTAATTTTATAAAAAACTTTCCACAGTTGTGCTATACACCAATACAACTCAAACGAACACCTTTTGCTCATGCATGATTTAACATTAACAAGAATAGCTCTTTGAAGTAATAAATGGAGTGGTTAGTGACACTTTCACCTCTTTCTGGTTGCTATTTGCAGAGGCGATGTTAGCGAATTAAGTACGGTACATTTACCATGAACGCGCCGTCGCCCCCGGTCATTCGCTTTCGCCAGCCGTGGTTTCACCACATGCTCCGCTTCTTGGACAGTTAGTTAAATCTCAAATTTCTTATTCCCACTTTCGTTCCATGCCTCCATTCTGCTGTGACATGCTTTGGTCATATACACGTTAACTTGTTGACCCTTAGTGTTGACCCATTTTATGGTAACTTCCACGCAAGACATACCTAGGTGCTACAAGTAATTAATCTCATAATGGTTGCGTTGCTGGCGCGTGCGCCCCTAGGACTTCTGTGAACTTGTGAACTGCCCTGACATTCCCCACGCTGCCGGTCATTGCTATTTTCAGGAATGGATATGTCACCGGCAGCCTCCTTTCTGTATGTGCTGTTCTTGTGAGCGTGTTTACTTTGCATTTCGTGTGTTGAGACGCTCGCTGCACCATTGGTATATTGGTGTAGTTCGCACGTGAAGCATCTGTTTTTCACTTGCTTCCCACCCTGTCTTTTTTCAATGGAATGAAGCTGGTTATTCCTTGCTATTTGGAAAACTGTTTGTCGCCCGCGGTACCTTTTCTCCTGTTTCTATGAAACGTCGCTTTTTTTTTGCTGTTTTCTCTTTTTTTGCTGCGGAGAGATTGTGAGGAGCATAATGTCACGACAGTTTCTACGCTCATGTATAGTGCCTTGTATTTCCCTGTTCCCTGGCCCAAACCTATAAACTTATGTTCTTAACGAGGGTGCACTGTAGCACACCTTGGCACCTCTGTAGCACACCTTCAGCGTGCTTCTAGGTTTTACAGTTGCTCAGATGAAGACTGGTCCTCCAGTCGGAGCGTCAGTAAACCAGTGTTTTAACGCGATAGCGGTATTAGGATCATTTTTGATATGTCCGTGGCTGCTGCCGGCCGCTATCAGCGTTGCTCATGAAGCGTCCACGGAAATACGTCACCGCTGCCACCGGAAGCTACGACTGAGGCAGCAAGATTGGAGGGCTCCGCTGAATGTGTAATGTGCCACAATGGTAACAGATGATTAGAAAGGAGGACAAAGATACAACGTCGAATACGACGAAAAGGGCGCACATTTTCAGCAAGTGCCGCTCCTGCGCGGTGAAATTTGGTCTATGCCCTGTTGGTGGTAGCATGCCCGTCCGATACGGTAGGCAGCCGTGTCCGCAACTTACGTTATCACAGCAAAGCGTGTACACCAGAAGATAAGAAGTACAAATTTCCGGTATTCATGCCCCGAAGCTACATGTTGGCTACAAGGCGGACCATAGCGGAAATCTCCGAAAGATTTTAAGATATACAAACGCAGAAACCTTGACACACTGGCTTTTTCGTTTTAAATGCAGAGCATTTCTTAGCCTCGCCTCTTCCTGCGTCGGACGGCGTCCACAGCTCCGCGTACGCAGCAGGTGCGCGCATGCGTCGTAGTCAGCCCGTTCGCTCGTCACCCCCGGAACGCTCCGTCGCGGTCTCGGCCACGGCCGGGCTGGAGGAGCGGCGGGCGCGCACTTTCATATGAAAGTGCGTGCTCGCCGCTCCTCCAGTCCGGCCGTTTTTGTCTCGGCGTAACAGGTGCGTGATAGCAGCGCGGTGGGGCGTAGAAGAGCGCGCGCTGCTTGCGCATGCGCGTTCTCCACCCCGTACTCGCTCTCCCTCTACTGCGCGCGCTGCAAATATAAAGCGGCTATAGCGGTCGCTCTGCTTCAGTCACTGCGTTGCTCTTTCCTTCCTTGGTTGACGCTCGCTCCCACGTTTACTCGTGTCTGCTACT
Source organism: Haemaphysalis longicornis (assembly GCA_013339765.2). Lineage (NCBI taxonomy): Eukaryota > Metazoa > Arthropoda > Arachnida > Ixodida > Ixodidae > Haemaphysalis > Haemaphysalis longicornis. Next base: position 71,639,174 of record CM023457.1, on the reverse strand, counting down.
CCAGCATCACGGAAGAAGCGATGGAAGTAACACTGCCTTCAACCAGTACTGAGGCCCCATGCTCTGCATTTACTCGTGTTCCCCTCGCGGGAAGGCGCGGAATTGTTTCTGCTTCCATCGGGAAAACGGCCGCTGCGGCCGGGAATTGAACCTGCGTCCTTAAGATCATCAGCCTAATGCCCACCCACTGAGCCATCTCGGCGTGTTTGCCAGCGGGTCCTAGGCCGGCAAAAACATTGCGTGACCTAACTAACGTGGCGACCTAACCTAAGGAATAACGTCGGTCTGTTAGGTATCAAAGAAGGCATAGATAATAAGCATAAAAGGACTAAAATAAAGCCCACTACATATTGTCTAATCACATCAGTTTTGAAAATACTATTCAATATTTCCACGGTTCTTTCTTTGCTGCAAGCTCGGTTTGTCAAGCGATAGATGGCGGCAGGCGGCTGAGCTAAAAATCCCCCTAAAAATAGGTACTCATGCCCTACCAGAGAACAGTCGATTACGAAGGATCGGCGTGGCTGTAGAAACAAGGGATAGGGCCAAACTCACAATCGCCAAAGGAAAAACTTTAATCAATTTCCGCAAGCGAAATGCCAAATCGAGAGCAGGATTGGAAAAAGAGAAGAAGGAATGGTAAAACTCATGTAATCACTGATCATGACCCGACTATTGCGGCGCCTACCGTGCCTGAAATTTACCCGCACCGCAGAAAGTGCAAGGAACGCCGTCATAAAAACCGCATATAAGGGAGCTCCAAACCTCGCAGTTTTACCCATGAGATGAATTAACAAAAGGCGGACAACAAGGGCAACAGAATGGACATGCATACACTGTCCAGAAGAAGGCAAAGGTCACACTCTCAACGCAGGGATAAAATAACAATATTTGCAGCAAAGAATAAACGTCGGAAGCGCAGGACAAGAGCGGGTGAAGGTCAATGGTAGAAGCCGTCACGCTGGGGTCGTTCTAAATAAGATGTCGGTTATAATTCCGGTGAATATGTCCTCAAATTTCGTCTCTCTAACGCATAACAAGAAAGGGAAGAAACCACCCTCCTCGCACCAGGAAAGCGGATGGAAACACAAAATAAGGAGGAGCCATCGTACCCCCCGACCGGCACCCCCCCCCCCCCCGCCTTTAAAAACAAACTACTCCACGCCATGATAGACACGGCACCCATCCAATGACCCCGCATAAAACCACTCCTCTACCAATACGATGCTCCCAATAAAGCTTATCCTCCTCCTCCCATAATAAGGATTCAATCCTGGCGATATGACCGGATCAAATTTTTTTTTGGCGCAAGTTCCAACTTCATGAGATCACAGTATATACCGGCTCGAGGTGTAAAAAATTACGAGGCCGCAATTGTGGTAGTTGACTATTCCGGCAATTTTTGTGACTGCATTACTCTCCAACATACAAGAACAAACAATTGAATGTTGGAGCCATCTTCTTGGCAATCCGAATAGTGGAAGGATCAAATAGAACCAAAAAATTATTACAAACTCTCAAAGGACATTATAATTTTCAGCAGGCAGAATACGGAAGCGTTTTTGTTCAATACTCCCGTCCACAATAGAAAAAGTTAAAAACGTCACCTGGACACCCGGACCCAATGATTTGAAAGAGAACAACGCACTGAACAAGAAGGCACATGAACTCACATACCATGCTCATTGTGACCGTGACTGCCACAATGCCCTCATCGAAAAACGTTAAGAACGAACCCGCATCGTATGCCCAGGAACACGATATTTCCCCTTGCTACAACAAGGACTCAATGCCGAAGAATAGCAAACTCTGTGTACAAAAAACCAACAAAAGTATCTGAAATCCATTTGCGTTAAGGTGTCCTGTGGGAAAATCACACGTTAAATTACCACTGTGCTAATATAGGAGAAACATCCATCCTGTTGCACGCAATTTAGCCACGTGCAAAGGTATGGTTAGGAGACAACAACTCTAACAAGTAACATATTCCGCTTTTTCCAGACATAGGAGGCAGATATGACCACCTCGTCACCTCAAGATCAGCGCGAGCTGATTGTGAGGGCAAGAGAAGGAGCTGCTGCCTCTGGTGCAATAGACTTAGGCTCCCCCTTTGAGGTCGCTGACATCTCTTTACCAATTTTCCTACCCCAGCTGTTTTTTCCTGAAGAAAGGACTTCCGTGTCTTTATCGCCCTCTTCGAAGAAAGCAGTATTGTTCAGCCCGGCCTGGACATCACCGAAGAAAACGATACACGGACAGTGACGCCTCCCCGCTACAACTTCCCAACACCTCGCATCCACAATCTTTCGCGCTCATATTTTAACACAGAAGCGCAGACAGCCTTTGTCTCGTCTGGCCCACGGCGGCTAAAACACTTGCTGCTACTTTTTCTCTTTTCGATGAACTCAAGTGCTGGTACGTTTTAGGATACAAACGTGGATGTCTCTGCAGCTTTTAGTGGACTTATTCGTGAGTCAATCATTTTCTCAGATATGTATATATGTATATATATATATATATATATATATATATATATATATATATATATATATATATTATATATATATATGTATATAGTCTCTTCTTATGTAAAAGGGTATAGGCTTCTACCAAAACTGTTGTCGACGTTACCGACGGACGGCGACCTTTCTCAAGACAACATTCCATATTTTCTTTGCACGTATTTATAAACTCCTCGTTCAACGACGCCGAATAAGAGAATGGAGGGGAGTAGGGGGAACAGCAAGACCAAAGATCAGCTGATACAAAGATTTACCTAAAAAAGAAAAAAAAAGAGATAAAAAGACAACAACCCTCAAACAATGCAGAGGGAAGAGAAGAGCACACAAATCTTTGAAAACGCTGCCCTCTAGTTCTTGCTATTGTTCGTCGGCTTGTAGAAAGTGCGGCAGGGTCGATCCGCGTCAGAAGGGAGACTCTATGCTCAAGGACGAAAAGTGCAAAGCAGTAACAGAAAGGCATTTACGCGGTCGCTTCCGGGGCACAGAATTCCAATGGTCACTGACATTATGGGAAGAGTTTAGAGAAAGCTGTCGCCACCGCACAAATGTTTCTGTGACGCAAACCTTTCAAGTAAATCGGAAGGCTCGTTAAGAGTGTAGGTACGATGTCCCCACTGCTGTCAAAACGTGCACAATTCTGCCGACGGCCAGGATGGGTGGGCGACTTTCATAATTGTTGGGTCTATTCTTCCGCCGCTTATCGAGGCTGCCGAAGGATCATACCTGAACATGAACCCGGCAAAAGCAGCCTAACTTTAATGGCAATTATTTTGCCGCGCGCAGGAGTAGCGTAGGTCCTTCGTTGGACTGAACGCCAGAGGGCGCCTCGATGTTGTTTGGGGTAACTTACGGGAAATTAAGAAGCAGGGATTCTATGACAATACGGGAGGCAGTACTTTGCTCTTCGAGGCACGGGCAGGGTGCCTGAGAACCCGGACATACACGGGTAGCTACAGGCAGCAGGATGAAACATGTGCGTGCTGCGGCAGGGCAGGGATCGGGAAACTATAGACCATATTGTCAGGAACTGCACAGAGATACGACCACCGCGGGGTGAGGGGAAAATGACGCTGGTGGAGGCTTTGGGATTTGGTGCGAGGGTGAACCTCCACTTCAATGCCATAGAGGTGACGAAGAGGCGACTGGAGTGGTGGTGGAAGAAAAAGTAGGGAAGGGATGAGTACGCAGGCGGAGTAATCATACGGATGAGAATTTAGAACGGCGAGGGGAGAAAAAAATACGGGGGGGGGCGATGATGAGTTTTAAAACAGGGAAGAGAGGGAGATGGGAGGGAGGAAGCAAATATATTAGGTTAGCTGGGAGTAGGGCGAGTAAGCGTAATAAAACTGGCAAGTCGGTTGCTGACAACCGACGCCCCGATTCAAAGGGAAAGCCACTAATCATCGTCATCATCATCATCATCATCATCATCATCGGGTATATACCGCGTGGGCGGAATCCCCAGAAAGTGAATAAATAAAATAGGAACAACTTGATTAGGGGCCTAAGCAACACAAAGACTTACAATTTAGAAAGTGGATTATAGGGTGTATTCACAGGGATTTTGAGCGTGCGGCGGCGCTACTTGCGGGGCTGCGACGCCGCCATATTTGAGGCTGCACGGGGTCGCGCGGCGCCGCCATTTGCTGTGCGGGCAGTTCGTTTCCCAACGCGAAACGTGGTTTTCGGTGTGGTGCTGACGAGAACGTTCCTGTGGACGGTGTTTTTTTTAGTGATTCGTGTTTTTGCGATTGGCTTCTCGTAACGAGTAGCTAGCATAATTCCGGTCTGCCCTGTTGACGTCTCCTAGAACCGCAGACCCGAAGCATGCCACACGACAAAATCAAGCATGCCGGTTATTTTTTTTCCTTTCGCCCTTCCGAAGTGACGGCTAGAGCAGTGCTTGAAGAAGGTCTGTCTTCATTTGACATATCCCAAACAAGTTATCGATAATATGGCTAATCAGTACCGAATATTGCTGGAGCCCGTTTTATTCAGGTGGGACCTGGGACGATGGGTGTCGGATCTTTCACATTGCAACTCGTCACATGTTTGGAACATTACGAAATGCTGAAAATGTTCACAAATTATGACAGCCGGCGCGGCTTTATGGATGAGACGAACCATATTGGGCGCCCAGCCTCAGCATGGGATCCTTCGACTGTTGAGGTGAACACACACGTACATGCAACGTCGCTTCCCAGGTAATTGCGGGCACCAAATTCTTCGTCGCCTTCGACAGTTCTCTAATGACCTAGCGTGTTACGGGACCAGACACTAAAGCTTGACGCTAGGTACACAGTTTGACTATAATTCAAAAACAGCAGAGAGACAAAAACGTATGCAGGGACGAACTAGAGCACTGTTTGTCACTTGTCTCTTTGCTGCTTTCGAAGTAGCCAAAGTATGTTTCATAATTTTGTTCTGAGTATAATTTATGCTTCGTCTTTACCAATTAAAAAATACTTGAAAATAATCGGTAGAATTTTTGTGGGCGGAACCATACCTAATTTTATCACTTTCTTACTTCGCGATGATGGTCACCCAGACCCTGTGAGTAAATGTTAGGAGCTCAGAGGGACAACCTTTGTGCGTTAAACGCACAGAACACAGTCCCAAGATTACCTCACCAGTTCTCATACTCCTCAAGAAGCGCGCAACATGCCTGGGTGGCAAGGTAAACAACTCCTTATCTCACACGCCACTGTTACATCAAATATCCTCGCGACCTTGGGTGAAGAAATTTCCTCCACTAAAGGCCCGGTCGTTTCAAGCAACGGAGGCAATAAGGAAATCAGCGCACGGGGATAACAGCGAGATTCCCGAAATCGCCAAAACGGACCGGGTTATGCACGCCGCTGGCCGCGCCTGTCAAAGCATTGGACAGTTGCATTCGTCGCGCGAAATTATACCATCTTGAAGTACTTCCCCCTGGTTTTCGTTTGTTTGAAACAGCAAAAAACAAAAAAAAAAACTGGCACGCTTGCTTTCATTACTTGTCCTGCTACTGGTCTGCGGTTGTATACGAGAAATGAACAGCGCATCCGGAATTTTGAAGCGAAAACAATGCTACCTACTTGTTATGACAAAGAATTCGCAAACCCCGGAATCACGCAGAGAAAACACTGTGCACACGAACGTTCTTGCCAGCACACCACCGCCGCAAACCACGTTTAGCGTCGGGAAATAAATTGCCCGCGCGACGGAGGGGAACCTCAAATATGGCGTCGTCGCCTCAGTGCAGGTAGCTCCGCCCGGTGGCCTAAAGCCCTGTGAATATACATGATTTCGGAAAGATTGTCAAGAGCATGTATAGACGACATAATGCCAGGGATACCATTTATTCCCCCCTTTACGGTATTGAACTTGTGAATATTGTACAATTTTCTTTGTTCCCGTTCTCTTGTACCAGAAAATCCACTCTGTAAAAGTAACTTTGATGGCATTGAATGGATGGTTTTCAGAGTTAATATGTCAGGATAAGGATAGGTCTGGGCGCGAGAGAACATATGTGCGCGATGGTTGCTGAAGCGCATGCGCAATGCTAAAGAAGAGCGCGAATCACATAAGGCACTGGGTGATCGAACAGACATTGTCATATAACCAGCCGATAAAGGGGAGGGATTACAATGATTAGTAAACAACAGTACATTAAAGAAGGCCTCCATCAGTTAAATCACAAATTTTTCTACCAGAAACGTGACTCAGATCCAACGCTTCAACATCAGGAAATAATAGCAACCACACTAAATTTTCTTGTCGAATTTGGGGGAATAGAGCCACGCCTCTGTAAAGCACTTACAGCTGCACACGCTACACCAGAAAGATTTTACACGCTGCCTAAAATTCACAAAGGGAACTCTGGTAGATGAATAACTTCGCGAACAGGCACTCTCAGCAAACCAATATCAAGCTATATAGACTTCCTAATTGAGAAAAATGGCGGCTACCCATTCGGCAACCTTCGTTATATTTCCTGCAGGAAAACGAACACATAAAAATCTCTCATGGCGCCTTCCTGGTAACGGTAGGTGTAACGTTTCTGTACAGAACTATATCTCATCGATATGAAATTAAAGCCATGGTTGATTCCTATAGCATACATCGGGTTAACGATTCTGTAAGCCCACAAGTTATCGAAACATCAAGCTAGTGCTGGAGTTAAGTAGCTTTGAATTCCACAACCAATCTTACCTACAAATAAACGTGACTGCAATGGGCACTCCAATGGCACCCAACTACACTAATATTTTTTTGGGCGATCGGGAAACAATATTTCTATTAGCTCGCGATATTAGGATATTTTTTACAAACGCCTTTTGGGCGATGTATTCCTTAATTTGAAAGGTACGGAGGAGGACTTAATCCACTTCATCGAATGTTTCAACAAGGCCCCTCCAAGAATTGCCTTCACTTAACCTACGGAACCAGGGAAATGAGTTTACTTATAAGCTCTTTAAGAACACGGTAGGCACTAAACTTGACGTCATACTTGCAGCCACCAATGCAGCCTGGTCTTCAGCCGCGATTCCTGACACTTGGCGTCACGCGAAAATCGTTGCTATTCCAAATCCCGGAAAAACGCCAGACCGGATTTCTGAACTTCGGCCAATAGCTCTGACATCAACGATTTGTAACTGGTTGAGCGCAAGCCAGCTACACGTCTTCACTCGGTGGCTTGAGCAATATTCCGGGTACCGTACCAGAAAAAAATGCATTCTGACCCCAGTTGGGCGCCGAAGAAGGGCTGCAGCGCCTTTTCTGATATTATCCTGATCGGAGGATGATTTCGCCGGATTCGAACCATCCTTGCAATGGATATTAGGGTCTACAACATCAGCCGCGAAGCCATTGTTTGGATCCTACAGTGGATTGAACTTGCCAGCCACGTCTGCACATTTGTGAATGCCTTTATCCGGGACCGCACCTTCATCCTTCGGTTGGCCGGG
>CM023457.1:71462777-71631603 GCA_013339765.2 Haemaphysalis longicornis | reverse complement strand
GTTTGAGGGCATTTGCAACGAAGGAGCAGATACGGGCCAATTTTTTGCGATACATGCGTTCGAAGTACTCACGTTTAGGGATGAACTAGTTTTAGACTAGTCGCAAGGTTTTTAATCATCGCAGCACTGCAAATTCAGAGGACATCTACGCTTGCGGGGTTATTGGTCAGTTCGAGAGAGAAAGGAAGTGCCATTGTTTAAACGTGTTTATCGGGGTAGCCTGGCTGAACTTCTGGGCTTTATATAACCCACACACCACACACACACACCACACACACACACACACACACACACACACTCACGCTCACGCTCACGCTCACACTCACACACACGCACACGCACACGCACACGCACGCACACAAAAAATACGCGATCTAAAAAGATGCGATAGAAGAAAGTAGTCACTCCTGAAGACCACAATCACATCTTTTAACGCATGTTGACTAGGAACCGCTACTCATCGGAAAACAGTGATAGCGATGCTTCCCATGATACAGCCTCGGCTGGTTTGTTTTTTTTTTTTTTGTAAAATACGCTTCACGCTGTGCTCGCGCCACTGTGTCACGCCGTTTTCCCGTAATGATTGTTTCATTCAGTAGCAGAACTCATTCACTGCCACACCCGCCGCAGTGATGGGGCAAGTGCGACCCATTGCCATTCTTCATGAAAAGGCATGCTCCCTTAGGCGGTCATTAACACATCTGCCGGTTTGACCGATGTACAGTGCGGTCCACTGTTAAAGGAAAACGGCGAGCGCGTGGGTGCCGCACTCCGCGAAGCGCCGACGTCGAGAAGTCGCGAGAGTCGGAGACAGCTGGCGCATGCGCACTGACGCTCCAAGCGCCTGAAGCCCCGCCTGCTACGGCGCTCGCCCTGCCGCTCAACTTGCGATTTCTGAGGCTGTTGAACAGCAGGGCGAAGCGGCAAAGTAGACGACGGCGCGGCTTCGGCCACCGTGTGTATTCTTTCCGTCCCTTGTGTTTCTGCTGCGCTACATTTGTTCACTATGAATTACCAACTAGCCCAGTATACAGAAATCCTAAGCACGAGGCACGAGCCAACGCACACCATCGTCGTCCGCTGTGCCACAAGACACGGGTGTAGATACTACACAGGCACAGACAGAAACTAATATTATCTTTGTGCAGGCGGCTGCGGGCGGGACTTGAATTCAGTGCTGTTTCGGGACCTTGGCGGGATCCAAGTCAGGCTGAATGTGCAATCAAAGCTCTCTTGGAGTTTCTTCGGAGCACAGAACTGGAGAGAGTTTTGTGACTGGAACTTTGGGGTCATCAAACGACATCTTTTCGTTTTTATAGTTTTTAAATGCAGAGCATTTCTTTAACTCACGATGTCACCCGTTCTAGTTGTCCATCGTAGTCCGCACCCCTCCCCCTACACTATATAAAAAAAAATAATACTTACCGACGCCTGGTTTCGATCCCACCACCCTGCGGGCGGAACGCAAGGTACATGGTGCTCTTCCCACTGCGCCACAAAGTCGACACAGAATGGGGGGCTACGAACGCGCCTTATATCCTTGACTCATTCAAACTACGTCAAGAAGCTGCTAATACAAAGCATTCACTACCTGTGGGCGGAACGCGAGGTACATGGTGCTCTTCCCACTGCGCCACAATAATCATACCTACCTGCTAATAAATGAGGTCATACCCACCTGCTAATAAGTGATGTCACGTGACCACGTAATTACGTCTCGTCATTTAATTACAATACAACAGCCAACAACAAGTGCAACAACATTAACGTAACGCAAACTACTTAACGTCGTGCGCCCCCGGAAATGCTCTGCATTTGATCGTGCCCCTCGCGAGGGGGATGTTCAGTTTCCTGCCGCAGCAAGAACCAGGCGGCCTCCTGCGCAGTTTGTGGCGCATACCCACTTGGGGGATTGGCAGGATTTTTATGACACAGCGACACGGCTTCATTGTCATTGACAGCGCGACGCAAAACTTTTTTTTTTTTTGCAGTACAAGAAAATACAGTCAACTGCGTTAAGCTTATCTATTGCTAGAGCCAAATCGCGCGTGAAATCAACAAGCTGCGTTGAGCAAGAAAACCCCGACGAAATCCGGGTTTGCTAAGATGCTGGCGATTATGTTTAAACAAATGAGTCATTTCCGAAGTGTAGCTAAGCTCACCTTCCAACACCGCAACTAAATAACATCGAGGCTTCGTCATCACAAGGCTGTGTTGTTATGGCGAATTTAAAATGACACGTGTTTCTAAATAGAGTCATAAAATCCAATAAAGCAGGGCACGAAGTTGAGCCCAACAATGCTCGAGCTTAGCCTCTTCTACGTTTATCACCAAGAAAATAGGGCAACATTGTTATAGTAATAGCCGAAAACTTGCGCTTTTGCGCGCCCTTGCCTTTCATTGGTGGGGAGTCCTTGACATGGCGCCGGTTGAGCTCCTGCGTGGCGGCCGCTTGCTCGACGCCCTTCAAGGCCACTTATTTTGGTGAACCACCGCCACCTCGGGTCGAACATCTCTGCCGCGTCGATGTCTCCAATGGTCTCCATTTCTTGAGGGGGCGAATAGCCTCGAGCTGATGCGTCGACGAAGCCGGCGGGCGAGGCGTGGTAGCGGCCATGACTGGCGAGGCTTAGCTCACCCGTCGGTGCAGCACAGCCTTCTTGTGGCAATAAATGGCATTCCGATGTCCTAAAAAGTTCTCTGGTAATTTACAGCGAGTCCTTGCACCTTGCCCGTTCACATAGAACACTTATTACTGTTTGACAAACGAAGTTCGTTCATTTAAAACGGAGAAACACCGAGCGGATAAAAAACGCGTCTGCGTCATCCGGTTCCCTAACAGCACTTTCTTCACCCAGGGAAAAACTGGTCCTACACCGGCGGATCTCCTTCCAAACTCGTCTGCGCATGAATTCTCGGCGCGCAGACCCGTGCCGTTGTTCGGCTGTACGCCGCTTACCGAAAGAATGACGTATAACCTGAGACCTTACGTAGGCTGGTCTCCTCTTGAGCACCGGTTGCCAGAAATTCTGCCGCCGTTCGCTTGCCTTAATTCGGCCGAGGACCGCTAACCGAATGAAAAATGAACATTCTGGGGCCATGCGTCAGCCGGTGTCCTGTATAACACCGGTTGCCGGAAGAAAACGAATATTCTGCCGCCGGACGCGCGGTTCACCGTTGAAAGAGCGAATGCGAGGCAGCCGCGCTACGGCCGGTCTCCTTTTGAACGCCAACTGCGACAAGAATAAGGATATTATGTGGCCGGTCGCTTGCCGTGCTTCGGCTGAAGATCGCTTCCCGAAGGAAAAACGGATTCCCTAAATCCGTACTTCGGCCGTTCTCTTTCTCAACATAGGCAGCCGAAAGTGAACTGAGTATTTGTTGTTGTTTTCTTTCTTTCGTTCGTTTTTTTTTTTGCTTTCTTTGTCTTTTTCTTCTATCATCTAGCGTAGCAAACTGTAGGGACTGTATATTTGATAGGGACTGCATATAGGCCACCCTCCACTTCACCAAAATTTTTGGATGACTTGAATTGTTTTCTAAACTCGCATGTCAATGAAAATATAAGGCTAATTATGGCTGGTGACTTTAATTTGCCACATATTAATTGGGAGAATCTATCAACGGGTCAAGTTGAAGTAAATAGTACGAACAAACTGAAGCAGATTATGTTTTCGCATAATCTTAACCAAATTTCTTCGTTCCCACACGAACGAAGAAATCAAAACAGAAAAATCCTTGGATAACTAGAGACATAATTCACCTCAAGCGCAAGCTAAAAAGATTACGAAAAAGGGAGACCAACCCTACGGAAATTTCACTAACTAAAAAAAAAGTCTGAAATCCGCCTTAGTAAAATCGAAGAAAACGTTTTCTAATAAAACGCTACAGATTTCCTCAAATGCTCACCACAAAAATTCTGGCGATACTTTACAGATAAGAAGGACGCAATCGAACAGATAATGGATGGCGAAGTAGTGCTCACAGAAAAAAAAGATATCGCGAACCTATTTAATCGTTTCTTCCAATCAGTTTTCACAAAGTATAGCGGTGACAATAAGAGCGAAAGCCTAGTCTATTCAATACAGTACCCAATGGAAGACCTACAAACATTTGTTAAAGTTGGACCCAAAGAAATCATGTGGCCCAGACGAAATATCAACAGCATTCCCTGAACGGTACGCTGAGTGGATGTCCTATTGCCTGCAGCTTTTGTTTGAAAAATCATTAAGGGATAATTCAGTACCTCAGGACTGGCGCGACGCGAACGTTTTTCCGATGCATAAAGGTGGAAATAAACTGTCCGTAACAAACTACAGACCCGTCTCGCTAACATCGGTGTGTTGTAAAGTATTACAGCATATGATAGCCAAACACATTCTTAACTTCTTAGAAAAAAACGATTTGCTATGTCAATTCCAGCACGGCTTCCGATTTGGCCTTTCGACAGTCACTCAATTAATCGAAACTGTCCATGACCTTTGCGAGGCTATACATGAATGCAAACAGGTAGACGTTGTATGTATAGACATTGCGAAGGCATTCGACAAAGTTCCGCATCACAATCTGCTCTACAAATTGCGAAGGCTAGGAATTAGTGAGGGTATTGTTTCGTGGATCGAGGAGTACTTACGAAATCGTTTTCAAAGAGTCAAAATTGGAACAAGCGTATCAGAAAAATGCGAAGTTCTGTCTGGAGTGCCTCAAGGCTCCGTTTTAAGACCGTTATTGTTCCTAATGTACATAAATGATATTCCTGCCATTGTCAACGCACCTTAAGATCAAACTTTTTGCGGACGATTGTTTGATTTATTCTCGTGTACTATCCCCCAACGATCAGATTGAACTAAACAAATGCCTGCAAGCATTAAATATATGGTGTCAACGGTGGGGCATGGAAATCAATTATAAAAAAACAACATATATGCATGTAACAAGAAAGCGTGATGTCATAAGATTTGAATATAATATAGGGGAATATGCCTTGACCGAGGTACAGAGCTTAAGGTACTTAGGGGTGACAGTGGCACATAATCTCGATTGGCGCATTCATGTGCATAATACCTACACCAAAGCATATCAAAAGCTCTGCTCTCTTAGGCGGAAGCTACCAAACGCGACTAAAGAAATTAAGTTAGTTGCCTACAAGACTTTCATACGGCCCGTTTTAGAATATGCAAATGCTGTATGGAGCCCACACCAAAAGGGTTTAAAAAAGAAGGTAGAAAAAATACAGCGAATCGCAGCACGTTTTATATGTTCTAGGTATCGCCGCACAGACTCAGTTACAGATATGCTTCAGCAGTGCGGGTTGGAACTTCTGGAAAGCAGAAGAAGAAAACAACGGCTGAAATTTCTTTTCCAGATATTGCATGGATCATTAAAACTAGATAAGGAACAGTATGTGAAAGCGCCTCCAAAACATAGTTCCCGAAAAAATCAGAGCAGAGCGATTCGAACTGTTATTACGCACACTGACGTGTATCGGTATTCTTTTTTTCCGGATGTGATTGAAATGTGGAATAAACTACCAAACGGTGTTGTGGAGTGCTCGGGTGTACATCAATTTGAATTAGCTATAGATATGTTTTTTAGAAATAGTGCGCCATCCGAAATCTGTTCATGACTGTGCGCTAAGAGTATTTTAGTTCACCGTTTTGTTCCCTTGCCGTATTTTGTTTCCGTGTTTTGTTCTCTTGCAGTATTTTGCAGTGTTTTCTTCATCACTGTGTGTTATTGCAGTGTTTGTTCCCTCCCTGTAACGACCCTCACTAGAGGGTCAACAGTATTACCAAATAAATAAAATAAAATAAATAAATAAAACCAGTGCAACGGCTCGGCTAACCTCACTGGTCTTCATTAAAGTTTCTCTCACTCTCTCTCTCTCTCTACGCACAGGTGCTTACACCCGTTCCAGCCCTGTGGGCAACTGCACAGTTGGTAGCCTGCCCCGTAGTTTTTGCGTATTTATCGCCTGGAGGGTCGTAGTTGCACACGTGGAAATATCATTCAAAACACCCCTGAAGGAGAGCGTCTTCAGGCATTCGGCGGAGCATTTCATTTCACCAAAAGCTCTGCCATGGGCAGGAATGTTTTCGAGTGTCTAGTTAAGAATTTTGTGTTGATAAAAACCCTGCTGGGCAGGGCAGTATCGAGAATTGCAAAGAACGCATAATACAACTTTATTGGAGACTCGCAAAGAACCAAAGAGACATTAATTTATCGTCCCAGATGGGCACGTCAACTTGACAGTAGAACAAAATGTTTTCGTTCAAAAATAAATCACCTAATTACTCAAACATATCAGTGGAACACAAATAAATACGATAATAGAGACTAAGGCAGATCTCGAAATGAATCACACGAAACTACTCAAATCAAGCATCAATCACGGGAACACACAAGAAATATGGGGGTAAATGTACGCAGCTACCAGTTGCTCAGTGGCTCAGTGGGGTTGTGCAACTGCGCCCAACGATGCTTGTTAGATCCTGGCCACGGTGGGCGTTTTTCTAACGGACGTGAAAAATAATACTCGTGTGTAGATATCGCCGCGCATGCCAACGACCCCCAGGCGGTCAAGTTACCTCCATCACGGCGCGTCGCTTTGTCATCGTAGCTTGGGCTCATTGAAACCCTCCGAAATATTTTATATGCAGCTCCAAAACACGCCCATCACATAGGTACCTATTCTCCTCACTCATCAGAGCTAATTCCAAAGAAAATGACTAGATGGTGCAAACTGGTCGTTAAAACTGTGCCCGGTTTCAACTATGTGTTTTATGTAAAACAGAAAGTAAATTTGAAATCAGCACTATATTTCATGAGTGCCATTAAGACCAAGTTTGTAACCATTTATAATAATGCCATAATGCCATGACTTGCCACCCCAGAAAAAATTACACCATCTTCCCGTGGGTAGATGAGTAGTATGCGAAGCAGCCATGGGGTCGACTCAAATTCCCATTAGTTTTCAGTTCGTCCTTTCCGTTGACGTTCAGCTTCGCGTGCCTTCGTTTTATCAGTAGCTTCTTGACGTAGTTTGAATGAGTGAAGGACGTAAGGCGCGTTCGTAGCACATGCTCCCGTCTCGCTTTGTAGCGCAGTGGGAAGAGCACCACGTTCCTCCCGTTGTGGCCAGATAGTCGTGGGATGGAAACCGGGCGCCGCCTATTTCTTTTTATAGTGGACTGCACTGACGTCAGCCCAAACGCTGACAGGGCTGAAGAGACGCGCATGCGCAGTAGAGTGCGGATGGCGGACAACGACAACGAGGGAGGGAGGGACACAGCCCCAAGCATGAGATGCTCCGCATCTAAAACATCGAAGTAAAATCATGCCACCCACATACGAGGTCTTCAATACAAAAAATACGCAAGGACTCGTCAAAAGAAAAAAATGAACAGGGCATTCGGACATTACGACAACGTTAAAATGCCACAATGGCCGAAGACAAGGAACAGAAATTTAATTCTGAGAATGTAAACACGATGACGACACTATAATGCGGGTAGGAACATGCGTAAAGTGCATATGTTCTTGGCGCTACCTTACTTGCTATGTGTGCGTATGTCCTTGTGGCGGATTCTTTTTCGCCGATCGCTGTCGGTGCTTATACCGGCACATATCAAGATAATCCGTCTGGTCTGGGTCAGAGGAAACAGAGGTATTGAACCTAACGAAACCGTTGATTACCTGGCAGGTGTAGCACTGAATGATCCTCTGGTTGATGATGTTGCCCCAATAGTCGAAGTTGTTGCAACTAGGTTTCGAAGGTGCAGTTCGCTGGACAGCTTCCCCCCTGACAGTATCTCTGGCTGCCCCAGCTCTGAACATCCCCGGTACTCTTGGAAGTGTGACTATGCGCAGTCTTAACAGTGCCAGGTCACATTGACCAGCTTTCACTGCCCAACGCCAAATTTCAATTTTTATCTTCAGCGCGTACGCATAGCGCCAGAGGCGATGTGCTGCTTTTGTCAAAAGAAAGAAACAATTGACCATTTCCTGTTGTGTTGCCGGAGGTTGCATTCCTCCGAAATTGTTACCTGGAGGTTCCCTCCGGCGATTGGGTCTTGCTTGGTCGGTGCCTAATTTATTGCCATATGGGGCATTGGGGCTTGGAAACTCCAGTATATACAGGTGGAGGACTTTAAGCAAAGAAAAGAAATGCATAGCTACTTTGTACAATCAGATGCTGCTTATAAAAAACATGTAAACTGAACACTGCATACGATTCGGCTATTGTACAGAAGACTGGATTCTTTTTGACTGACTTTTATCTAGTTTGAAGCAAAATGCAACGCCTGGAATATTTGTCATAAAAAGTGAGGATACTAGCGGGTTCTTTTTCGGATATGATTGCAGCCAGACATAAACACGTTCATCTTGAAAACAGGCTCGGAAAAAACGTTGACCAAGAAAAAAAATTCACAGGCCGACGCGCTACTAGCAACTGGCAACATTTATTCAGAGACAGAAATATATAGGGCAACCAGCTACATGACCCAACAGATTGACACTTATACAGAGATTATCAGTAAAAAAATACACCAGGCACAAAACATACAACCTATCGGGTGTAGTGTGCTATCACCGCACGTGTCGTCCCCGAAACGCCAACCCTGCGTCTTGTAGACTGATCGAAGGATGAGTCACGCACATCGACCCCTCCCGACTGATTTTCCAAGCTTCTATAATCTCCCTTTGCGTCGTGCCCTGCACAACGGTTGTTTTTTTTTTTTTTTGAAAATGGGTTTGCACCCTTGTACCTGGCACAGTGCTAAGCCTGGTGCGTGTAAGGCATACCCAACAGCGAACTGTACTGTTCCCGTAGCCGTATGTTCAAGCATCTTCCTGTTTGCCCGATGTAGACCTTGCCACAAGCTAGCGGCAGGCGATACACCATTGATGGGGTCAAGCAGCCAATTGCTACTCATGTTGCACGTGGGAGCCTCTTTTTTTGTTCCTCGCCGGCGCATCGATGTGTCTGCCAACGGCAGGGCATACCTGGCCTACCTTCGTCTCGGCAGAAAAAACAACGTTCACGCCGTATCGGGAACACACCCTCTTGATGCCACCAAAGAGCCAATTATCATACAGACTTTTTTCCATTCTGTTTCTTTCTTGAGATGAATTTGAGGCTTCGAAACAAGCGTGTCATTGGCTTGCTTGATGTCACGTCTAATTTTTTCGCACGCGGCTGCCGTAGCGCCATCCGGAAACCCCGCCTCGATCCTTGAATCTTTTAACTTGGCAACTAAACTAGTGCCCATCAAGTGCGCGCATGACTTGTCGAGTGCTGAGCGTAAGCATGCCCATGCTATGCTATTCTTAACCATCCGGGAGTGTCCTGCGCGATAGTCAAGAAGCAGCTTTGCTGTTCTCGGGGAATGCATCCAACATATGTGGTCTTTCTTGAAAGATAGGCATGCACCAAAAATTGCAGCTTCCTTTCCTTTGGCACTTCGAATGTAAAAGTGAGTCCCATCCCGTTTTTTTAAACATCCCGAACACTACCTCACACGCCTGATCAAAGTTAGAAGATTGAACTAGCACCAAGTATTCGTCTAAATACCTGTACACTTTGTGCACAAGCCTGTCCAAACCCACCTCAAATCCACCTCCCGATCTCTGGATGTACGCTTACCCTCGCAGCCCACGTATGTAGGCTTCATGTAAAATAGCAAAACCTCTAGAAAACTCTCTATGGAAATTCCGCATTTTGTAATCATTTCGTCTTTATTGTATGTGCATTGCTATACGCTGTTCATCAACTCACTGTGCGGCAACGAGTAATACCAGCCCTCAATATCACTGCTAAACCCATAAGACCCTTGTAGGCCCCCTTAGAAAACTGACCACAACGGAATAACGAAAGGGTCATCCAATTTCAGGCCACTCAGGTGCACCTGCAATACGTAGAGACATAACGGTACCACGGACCTTTTTCTGAGACAATGGTTCCAAAAGGAGTCTCCGGCTTGTGCCTTTTCACCGAGAAAAACGGTTCCAAATTTCTACCTTGTAACTGCTTTACTTCACTGCACACCTTCATCAGGTTGACCCTGTTGAGGAGTTCCACCACTTTCTTCTTCGCGTTTGCCGATTTTTCACACACCTTCCTAAAATGTTTGCTCATAGCAGCCCAGGCTTTCTCTGTGAACATGCCATCAGGAATCAGCACAAAAAACCCTTCTTTGTTGAACAACAGCAGGCAAAGGCTTGTCCTAGCAAAAAGTCACTTGTCGAACCACGATACACATACCGTTCCTGCCTTCTTTCAAACCGAGTAAAGATGTCCACACATTCAGATATGCACCTTTGTTTCTCCTCCCCCTTCACTTGTCGGGACACTGATCTTTCAAGGGCCATCTTGTCAACTGCTTGTAGGTTTGGCTTAAAGGAGCCATGAAGAGAAAACACAAGTTTGGTTCATTCAAAAGATTGTCTCGTTAGCATCATACTGACACCACTTTTAACGTAAACTTCGCTCAAATAAGCTACATAATTAGGAAAAACGGGAATGGTCATGCGACCCACCAGCTCATTTCCCGCAACAGAACCTATGATGTCACATGAGCTAAGCTCTGCGATTGGCGGAGGCTGGCAGAAGCAGACGCAAATTAGGTAGAGTTTACAAACCAGACGAACGAGCGATTTGCGCTTAAATTTAGGGCACATTATTTACAAAGCAATAAGAATCATGGGACAAACAGTGGAAGTTACGAAAGCACATGTAAACATAGAAGTACTGATGCGTTCTGCTGTTCGTACTGCGCACAGCATGCTTGGTTTAGCTGCACAGCACTACGGGGCTTGGGGTTGTCTCAGACGACACTGGCCGATTGATGCAAGCAACGGTGTCTTACGTGACCCCATTTGTCGAGCGAGCACTGTTTCAGGTAACGAATAACGAAAGTAATCGCTTCGTGAAACATGGGGTATGCTTGACAAACACGGTCACGTAAGGCAACGTCGCCTACGCCACTCGGTCAGCGTCGTATAAGACAACTTCAAAGTGTCGGATTGCTGTGCAGGTAAAACACGTATAGTGTGCCCAGTACTAACAGCAGTGCGCGTCGGTACTTCTATGTTTCCGTGTATTTTCGTAACTTTTGTTGTTTACCGCTTCATTCTTACTGCTGTAAAGTGGATATGCATTACATTTAGACACAAATAGCTTGTCCGGAAAGCTTATAAGCCCTGCCAAATTTGCGTTTAATTTTTTGCCGGCCTCCACCAAATCGCAGAGCAGGCTGGTATGATATCATAGGTTCTGTGGCGGGAAATGAGCTAGTGGGTCGCATGGCCATTGCCTTTTTTCCTATCTAGATAGCTTATTTGAGTGACGTTTACATTAAAAGTTGTGTCACTATGATTCTAACGAGGCAATCTTGTGAATGAACCGAACTTGTGTTTTGTCTTCATGGCTTCTTTAATAGCGAATGGTTAAATATAACTGCGTTAGAACATTCAAAAGAGCCCTTTGTACAATAAATAAATGTTGCCAGATGTAAGTAGCGTGTCGTCCCGTGTATTTATTTTCCTCGTCAACGTCTTTTCCACGCCTGCTTTCGAGATGAATCAACACCAACTCCCCCAACTTTCCATCCTGTTCAACACGTTCATACTCACGCAACGACACGTGCGTCACAGTCCGCGACGGTTCGCATCTTTGAATCAAAATTAAAATTCCATGCTCTGATAACATTACGGCCTTGCTGATTACATCGAGTGTGGGCTCCAGAAGTACAAAACATAGGCCAGAAAGCTTCCCTATCGTTTTCGAAATCCACCTCACTGTGCAGGAAGATTGGTTGCTTTCACAGCGCAGCACTTGTATGCGTACACGAGTTGTACGCTGGTTGTTGTGCCGATCGGCACTTCAAGCGTCCTGCTCGTGCTCCCGTGCGCAGACAACACCACATTCCACCACCGCAAATCGTACGCGTGCACCCAACACCGCTTCGGGGACAGTCTTGGTTCACGTTGCTGATACATTCCTTCCTTGTATGCATTTTAAGCGGCAAGGTAGTCGCTTCCTGGAAAATGCACATGACAGGTTAGCTCACTTTCTCCATGCACATCCACCAGGAGCAGCTATCACTTTGACGACTGCCTTCTCGTTTGTGCCGAGATCTCGCGAGAGGATTGTTCTTAACTCCGTTTACAGACGTAGCTTTTACAGACATGAACCTCCTCAGCCGGAGTTTTCTTGGAGGTTGTGGGGATCCTGACGCCCGAGCCATTGCGTGATCGCTTGGTTTGTGCCATTGCGCGGCGCTTTTTCCCCTCTCTCCTCGAAATACCGGCTCGTCTCGGCGCCACTGTGTAGAGCCGATCGAGCCGTCTTCCCAAACTCCTGCCTGAGGTGATGTCTGCAGCGACCGTTGCGGCGATAAAACGCTGTCACCCAGCAAGGGCTCCGCCCTGGTAGTAGAGCTAACTCCCCTCATTGGCCCGTTTGAACGATTCCCGAACCCCCTCTCGCCGGGACGCGAACGCGCGCCCTGCGCGGGGGTCCGTTCGGGGAGACGCTTCCAGGACGCCGAAGGCGTTGGCCGAAGGTATGTGACGCTTTCTTTACCAGTCGGCTGCAACTCTGTTTCGCCGGCGAAAGCCCACTAGCCCTCCCTGCTGCCGGCCGGGACCTTAGGCTGCTCCTGTTGTCCCTACGCTTGCATATTGTAAGGCCGTACGTACGCTACCACTCGACCATCACGCCATGCGGTACGCGCCTGTGAGCGAGTGGGCGGCGTCTCCACTGCTGCGAGCCGATCTGGCCAACACGGCGATGCGCGCGCACAACAGTTGCGCCGTACCCCGGATTTTGCCCTGACTGAAGAGCCCACTGGCTCTGCTCCGACGACGCGCACCCTTGCGCGTGGCGTGCCATCGCCCCGTTCACCTCAAGGGAAGTACGTACTTGTACTGTAAATTATGTAACTGGGACGTTCGTGTTGGTCTTCCCTCCGTACCCTGGGCATATTCCTTTGTCGCCCCTACTCCACCTGCCCAAATAGAGGCGGTGTTGAGTTGGCGCGACGGTGTTTCACTAGAGTGAGCGTGCTCAACTAGCTCGAACCCACGGTGGTTCCTCGCAGTATGCACGCCTTGTTCAATGCTAGGGTTGTGCATATTTTGAGGTAGAAACACCACAAGGTTGTGTTTAGCTCCGTTCTCGGTCGGAGCAATGCTAAGTTGTTATATCGTATTTACACCATCACCTGATTGACAGAGTGTTTAGGCGTATTCTGCTTAATACAATCCGCTGAAGGGAGCAAACGTCGTACTGCTAGAGGGTTTACCAGAGCATTCACCCAATAAGAACTCCCCATTCGGCTTCTTGTCATTTACACTGTGGAGAACAGCAGTGATACAGGAGGCTTAAACCACATTTGTCCTTTTAAAGCAAAGCTTTACATGTACCAGCCTACGGTTGTTTCGTTGCGTGCAAGACAAGAAACTCCCAACGCGGCTGGGAATGCGCAGGTAGCTTTTAAATCACGGAGCACAGTGTAGATGGAGCGGCGATAGGGGGCTATTACCCAGCATTCTCCGTGCTCACTCCGGCGGGCGCGTCGGCGGGACCCTTCCGTCGGCTTTGTAGTCTGCTTTAGCGACGGTGCTGGGCCTGTTTAGACGCAGCTTCGTCTCCATTGCGTGCCTACTTCGCACGGCTTGATTAACTTGTTCTACAGCGCCTCCTGGGCAACCCGGACCCGACGGAATTAAGTGGTCGTACGGCAAAGATACGTTAGGGATTGGTTTGCACGGCGGGAAAACTTACTGACATCTAGCCGCTAGAGAAACCGCCACCTTTTGCGCACTGCTTGTCACGAATGGTACTGCGTTTTCTAAATTGCTGATACCAATTCGGTTGTGTTTTAACAGGTATTACAAAAAACGAATGGAGCGACTGGTTCTGATAAATAGCGATTATAAAAGTCCCGTCAGCTTTCTGAGAATGAGAATCACTAAGCTCACATGCGGATTGTTTCGGTGTCTGCACTTGTGTTGCGCGGGGGTGTAGCTCCGACCTACCACGCCAAGATGCCTAGGTTTCGCTGTCTCACCCTTCGAAACACGCTCCTCTCCGTTTTCTTTCTACTGAAGCATGGCCGGGCTACAGGGCTCCTGCGCTGGAGTTTGGCGACATGCAGCGCCCCTAGTGATCGACGCCACTGGGTAGTCAAAAAGCAGACGACCCTTACCGCCCTCCGTGTGTTTTCAGTTACAAGCCAGAGTGAACGTCGGTTGTACTTAGTTTAATCGCTTTATGTCGCGCTTACACGACCGCATACTGTATGAAATAACCCTTAAAGTAGTTGCAGAGGCTAAACCAAATAATAACCGCTAAAACAAGCCGATTTATCGGCTTTCTTTTGAGCGAGCTGTAGCGGGCGTCGCGGCGTGGGACAGTATCACCAGGTCGGGTGGTCTAACTTCCTGATGACAATTATTGTTCTTTCTTCTTGCGTACGGTCGACAAAGAAAATTTCACGAGTAGCATAAACACGGAACGCTGCTCATCCTTTAGCCTGAGGTAACTGCGAAAGGTTGCTTCAGCGGGAGCATGCAAGCGAACGTGAGAATTGCGCAGCCGACTCAGCTGACACTGCTGGCCTGGCACCGCCTTAAAAATCAGTGAAAATTTTGTTTTGTATTTTCGCAAAGTAAATGATTCTTGCGAAAACGTTTTACGCCGCACGATTTATGAAGGGCAGGGTACATGTATACTAGCGAGTAAGTGAGGCAATAGCGTCAAATAAACAAATTAAGCGCTATTAAAGGACGCAAAACAAGCACCAAATCGCACGCCCGCGGCCTGCAAAGATGTGTACTTTTATATTTGCATAACATAACACAGCCGCATGCACGGCGCAAGGCCCCCAATATTTACATACGATCATCACTGGCTCTGTTGGTATATCTAGTGCAGGGGTCGTCGCTAACAATCTGAACGCCGACACGCCAGTTTTGTTCTCAAATGGAGTTTGACAGCGAGACAAGAACGGAGAATTGATCGCCTCCAGTTGAATTATCCCCCATCTTCACACTTCGCAAGATTATTGTCAAATATATTGGCAATTCACTTAATTTTTTCGCTTTGGATTCAAAGCCCCCCTCCCATCCACCCGATTTGCCGTCCGGCCCTCCTGCGTGTCGGCTGCATGCTACTGCCGGGCCCTACACCTCAAAACGTTGCTGACCCTTATTCTAGCCTATTAAATGTGAACTGGGAATATACGATGCATAGAGCGTAATTAATTAAAGCGAGAGCAAACAATGAAAGCGAGCGGCCCCTCAGTTCGCCCGACCACCTTGTTTTACGGCCATTAATGTCGGACTCGAAAAGCAGATTTCACGCTTATGACGCTTGCTGCATTTTGTCACTGAGACACGCAACAAAACAGCAAGCTAACGCTGCACCATTTATTCGTAACGGCGGCGCAAACAAGCACTGCTTATTGAAAGTGCATGCATAGTACGCAGATGCGCAAAAGAGCGGCACGCTCCAGCTATAGCCTGCGGTCCGCCGGACTCGCTGGCTTTTAAAGCGCGATCATCGCCGACTGCGCCATTCTTATTTTTTTATCGGGGGTTGTTGGAAAGTCCTTGTCACCTAGAGTATGAGTTTAAACTAGACGTTTCACTTCAATTTCCTCTTCATAGGACGATCGATCGGTGAACCTGCGAGTGGCAGATCACCGTCACCGTCCCGGCTCTTTCGTCGGCGCTGTAATCGTATTGAGCGCTGCAAAGCTTTTTCCCTAATCCCAAGTTATCGCTGGAAGAGATCGGACGCGTCGGGGATGGGCTGGTGACCATGTCGCAAAACAATCGGGAGCATCGAGCTCATTTGCTTCTGTCAACACGGGATCCTATGGGACCCGCGCAGCTTTGTACTACCCGGAAGCCGCTGCACCGCGCACCCTGGACAGCGCAGGAGGCGTACAGTGGTGGCGTCCGCAGCTCGAGCCGCCGTGGCAGACGCTGCTGCGTTCGGGACGGCACCCCCGCGAATCCGAGGCAACGGCTGGCAGAATCTCTGGTTTCACACTTTCTAGAGCCACGTGAGTGGACTCAAGTGACGTCGCATGTGGAATTTCTGTGGGATCGTTGGAAGCGTTGCTTTCCAACCAACTTCACAGCGTGGATTGGAGCCATTTTTTTTGTTCAGATTGGTCTCGCCCCAACTCTTTGTAAAAGACGCCCAAATAACATTTTTCATGCTGCAGTTTCCATGACCAAGTGTTCTCGCCTGCACCATTGTGCTCCATTGTTGTTTTCATGGTAACATGTTTGTTAGCGGGGAAGCTTAGCTCAAACGTGGCCCTCCAACACGTGGGCCTCCAAAATGGACCGCATTAGAACGCGCTAGAACCCGCGACAATCGGCTTCGCGAACTCCGCATCTGTAGCTCAATTCCGCGTCTGGGCTGGCCACCTCAGGCGGGAACGCACGTAAACTGGACAGCAGAACGGCGCGTGACGCCTTCAACACTGGGCAGAGTGTTCTTCAGGGTCGAGCTGGCCGACGCCGGGCACTCCTCGCGTGGCACACACTAATCCGCGCTTGGCTGGGCTGAGTTGTCTGGGAACACTCGACGGCGGAACCAAAAGCTCCAACAGCTCTTCTGTTAAAAGGAGTGGCAGGACCACTACAGTCGCTCATTTTTTAATGTGCCGTTATTGCGCGCAGTTTTGCGTTTCAACACGAGTAACCATTCAGCCTAACAACAAGCTAACACATGCTGAGGTCTAACATGCTGAGGTCTATATAACGAGCTCAGGTCTAACACAAAATCAGCAACCAGATGCGAAACACATTTGTCCTGCATGGTGCACTGCAGATTAGGTAAGGGAGCGGAAGGCTAAACAAAATATGATTTGAAAACAACCATCCCTCGTACCAACTTTACGCCATGTCAAATCGCTTCTTGGAGAACAATTCGACAGGGCATCCCACAAGAAGAGGTAAGTGCGCAACTTGCAGCACGTAAACGTGTTTTGCCGCATCACAAAGAGTGTGCTCACTGCTAACCCCCACTCGTCTTCGCAACGCAATTACTCAGCGACAGTCTTCCCTCTTCAGACAATAAAGAAATCGCGGCCACAAAAGATATCGCTGAATTGGATCTCACACTGACGTTTTAGAATGCATTGCATGAGAATGAGTGCACTTGAATTTCAAGCAACACAGTGAAGATGACTGTGCTTAGAGCCTAACACAAAACACTAACACTAACACAAAACACTAACACAAAACTTGGAATAATGTTTGCACTAATTAAATCACAAAACTACAAAACATACCGCACAGAAAAAGTAAAAACTGATGCAGTGGAACAAGGAGCACTTCGCGGTGCTCAGTTGGACAGTAATTCTCATCGGTGCTTACGTGTGAAGTGTCGCGAAGCTTTTATTTTTTCACTGGTGCCCAAACTGAACAATCGAGATTGGCCTACGACATTACATCCCTTAATGACAAGAATGCCCCTTATTAGCCTGTTGTTCGGCAGCAATGGAAGTACAGAGATTGGATAGCGCACAGCACACAGTTACAATTTTGTCGATGGGCGACAGATCCTGTCCAGGGCGCCTCGCCACATATTGAATCGGTAGAATACTCACTGTTATAACGAACTTGTTCCTGATGAGGCCAAAACTTCTTTTCGAGTGAATTCGCACATTCGAACGCTTCCTTGTGTCTTCGACTTCTTTTGCTGGCGGATGTTTCTTGCCCATACTGAATTCTTGCAGATGAGGACCGGCATAGTAAAAGCCAACGCTATCTGGTATACTCAAGCCGCGGTCGGCAAGCATATTATCACAAGGTAGTGAAATGCCTACTAGACAGCATTCCTCGGTAATGTGTTTGTCACTGGCCCTCCCTGCCCACCCTTCCATCCGATATGAAAGCAGCAACGCCTAGAGGAGCGAAGCCGATTTAAAATTTGGCCGTGCTTCCCTGGCACTGCGACCATTTTAGCGTGAGCTAAACTGGCCGAGGTTGACAGTTTCGCGTGGCTGCTGAGAGCGTGCTGTGCATGCGCAAGGAGCAGTGACTTCACACGGCGCACAGAACGTTGGTCGCTGCCCGGCGTCTCTCACACACCCCACGCCCCAGTGCCTTCGCCGACCTTCATTCCGCACGTGACGGCCCGGTCCCCTTGATGATCATGCGAGGAGTGGCGGGTGGCTCGTGCGTCGCGGCAACACCGGCGTGCGCCTGTGGAACCAGCTTAGCTCTGGGCCGATTGGTGACGCTTCGTCGGAGCGCTTGATAGATATACATGTGTCAATAATGCGTATACCATCTGTATGTCATTCAAGCAGCAGTAAGCATAATATTCAAGCTAATGCTAGACAACCAGGAAATCTAAGAAAAGGAAAACTCCACCTCCCCTCGCGGGAAACCCTGTGTAGATGCGACGCATAGGGGGTTCCCGTTGCAGCGTTGGACAGCGGAGGAACGGCGCTGGAACGATGGAGCGGAGCGGCGCAGGCACCGCGTTTTATAGCGCGCAAACGGTGAGGGACGCGCCGGCGCCAGTGCGCCTGCCGCGGCTATGACGCAACACAATCCAATGCCCCACAATCCAAGCCAATGCCCACGCGAGAGAGTGTTCGCTATCGGAGAGGAGAGGGGGTGAGCGGCGAAGAGCGCAGCTGGCGCGGCGAGGAGAATGGGGGAGGGGTGGACGCCGACAACGCCGACAACGCCGGATGGATGCAGGGACAAGGCGGGTGAATGAGATGCCTTGCATCTAATAACCCGCTGAACCTTAGCTCACGGCATAGCCGAGTGAAGCCACTACTAATTTTTTCGGTTTCGTGGCAAAAATGACTATTGCGTCTGCATTTTTACCGTAAAGGAGACAGTGACTGCGGCGACATTATGCCGAAAATGCCTGTGGCATCGTTTGCCGCAACACATTTCAGCCAGGCCACACTATCAGTGACATCCGCCTACAGTATGCGACGTGCAGCCATTGACGAAAGATGCGTGATACCGTGGACTCATAAACCCCAAAACTAAACGCTAAGATTCTGTAAATTTAACTTGATCTTTATCAAAAACCGGACAAAGTCTCTGAAATATAGTTAAGCTGTTGTTGGCGCCCTGGGAGATGCACTTCTATGTCAGACTGACCAAAGCAAGCAGCACGGCGAAGTTTTCCATTCCAGTGTAGAAGGAGACTCTTGCTTCGCTAGTTCTAAAGGCTTATTCCGCCAACTTGAGCCTTTCGCTCACTTTCTGCTGGCTGTGCAGCTGGTCGTTTAACGCAACACATCCGCGACGTCCACGTCTCGCATCCTCAGGCCATTCTTCACAGCAATGCCTAGGGGAAAAAAACATGCTACAGTAACGTGGTGGTTTGCACTGTACGTGGTACGTTGTGCTCAATAAAATTGTTTAAAATTTCACAAACGTCCAGGTTGAAATTCCAGAAACATGCAAGTAACCAACAGTTCTGTGAGTTTAGTTTATGTCGGCTTCGTCAGCGGGAAGTTCAAAGAATTGTGTGAGCTCTTTTAAACGGCAGTGCGGTAATCTAGGGGGGCCGTCGTCTGAAAACCCACATGAAAAATTCTAAGCGCACAGCTCTTCACACCCAACTGCACGTTTGCGGTGCTATAAGAAAGAGGGGAAGGCTGCCTTGTCTCATTTTTGACCTCGTCCATTCCACTGTGGCGATCTGGAACCGTCGCGACATCGACGATGTGGCCGGGCCCGTCGGTTGCGTGGTCGCCGCTTCTTGTGACACCACCATGGCAGCGTCCACTTCTGTGGTCTTTTTTCTGCACGTAGCTTTTTCAGTCGCTCATAATGCTCGGTAGATGTGCGCGTCAAACTGTGCCCAAGCGAAAGCGACGGAGCCCCGCCCGGGTGCGATCGTCCCAAGGCTTGGGTGGCCTACTAGAATATAGAAAAACAGCGCTAAAACGGGACAAAAGAAGGGACACACACCGCTGCACAAGCCGCACCAACACACTTTTTCAGTTCCTACCTAGAAGCATGAAAAAAATTCTGCATTCGTACGTGGCGCATAGATCTTCTGTAAGCGTTTCTGTCTTCCCTGTGATAGCGTGAGCACCGCAAACTAAAGTTTGAGCATTGTTCCGATGCAGAAATACGCTTAATACCCGCTCCTAAGGCTTAACCGCCTCGCACAGAGCTTCTTCGTGTTCTCACACTTATTCTCCACCACTGTCGGTAGACAAAAAAATCTGGTTGGTGTTCATCAATTTTTCTCTCAAATTCGACTTCCTTCGGTTAAACAGCGCACAAGATCAAAGCGGAACCTCGTAGTACTCGCTCCCGCTTTCACAGAAGCGCGGAGCGTGCGGCGTGGGATTCCAATATGGCGGCTATAGTATCCCAGCATTCCCTGCTGCCACGCACGCACGCATGCATACTACACACATGGCTGCAAGCACGCAGGCACACTCCCAAGCATGCCATCCACGCACACAACACAAGCATGCACTCAAGCACTTTAACCCCGGATGCACGCAGGCACACACACCCGCTCGGATGCATGCACACTCAAACACAAACACGGCTGCACGCACGCCCGCACCCACCTACGCCCGCATGCACACTCCCACATCGACCGCACGCACGCATTCAAGCACACACACACGCAGCGATGCCCGCCAGTACACACACAAAGGCGCGCGGATAGGGGCACACTAACTCATGGCTGCACGCCCGCACGCACACTACCACGCACGGACCACACGGCCGCACGCATGCACAAACGCACGGATGCACGCACGCACACCCCAACTACGGCATGCACACTCCCACAGAGGCCGCACGCCCGCCCCCCGCGCGCATTCAACCACACACATGCACACGGCCCCCACACACGCACAAACGCCGAATGCAGCACACTCACACGCCCTCATGCACACTCCCACACCCGGCCGCACGCACAAACGTACGCATGCATGCACACTCACACGCACGGATGCACGCAGCACACACCGCGACTGCATGCACATTCCCACACAGCCGCCCCCCCAACGCACCCACGCACGTACGCATTCAATCCCACACACGCGCATGGACACACTCAATGAAGCGTACAAACGTGCGGATGGATGCATGCACACTCACAGGGTCTAGGCCCACTCGTCACAAGTCCACTCGTCATAGGCCAACTCGTCACAGGTAAACTGGTCAGGAATGCCAACTCGTCACAGGGCATTTCGTACGATGACTTCTCGTATCACCGCAATATTCGTCACACGGAAAACTCGCATTACAAGCTTGTTTTGGAACGTTAAAGCGATGTTTCCGCCTGATATACGTCGCCCATTTAAAAATGATGAAAGGTGAGCGAGTGTTCTTTCAACGTTTTTGACGTAGAAAGTTAGATGAATATGCCGTCATACCCTGTTAATTATATTAGAATGATAATTCCATGCAAATTTGTAATAAAAGTCACCCAGAAATGGCACGCAGTTAAAAGGACGCATTGAACAGGTTGTGCATGAAATAAAAAATGTTTATTGCACCCTCTTTGTACTGTTGTACTATTTGTAGGAGTCTTCAACGCTAAGTTCCGACGTTGTTCACTGCATTAGTTCAGAAGCGGATGTTGCGGGCAATATTCCGAAGCGTGTTGACGGGGTCACCGCTGTCATGCTCACCCAGGATTCTTGATATGCGATCGTTGACATCTTGGTATTTGCGTGCGAGCCGTGGGGGGTGCTGTCCGACGATGACTATTGCTACCACCGTGAAAAGCGACAACGGAACATGTTAACATACAATTACCCGCCGCGGTGACTCAGTGGATATGACGTTGTACTGTTGAGCCCAAGGAAGCGGGTTTGATTCCCGGCCGCTTTTCTGATGGAGGCGAAAAGCGAAAACGCTCGTGTGTTCGAGATTTCGGCGCACGCGCATTAAAGATCCCCAGGGGGTCAAAATGAATTCGGAGCCCTCCACTACGGCACCCCTTATCCCCTGTGTGGCGTCGGCGCGTTAAACCCCCACAATCAACCAAATCAACAAATAAACAGTTGCAAACCTAATGCAATGTCTGGTGGTAAGTTCTTCAGTGTTTAAACAGAATAAAATTATTCAGCTTAGCTATGGTTCAAACCTAGTGCAAGCTTCATGAATTTTTTTTTTTATTCGCAGACTGAAAGTGGGGGTGCGGGTTGTATGCAAGGGCAGGTTATACGCGCGAAAATACGGACGTACATCACCTCAACACCCGTGACGATCAGAACTTGAAAAAATGCAGGTCGCGCTGGCCTCTTCCCTCCCGCCACTTCCGCCCAAAGAAAAAAAAAAACATCTTTTTATGCACACCTGCTGCTCACACAGACCTCCGTACGCCCTCCTAAACAGCCGTAACGAATTTACCATTGTAGACCAGCCTCAGACCAGCTTTCAACGACAATGTCCGGTCAGGGCTTCGAGGCTTTTGTTCACCCGGCCGCGGTGTAACGAAATCCATGCGACAAAAAGGCGCCTTGCACGAGAGTTCCTATCTCGAGATGGCACTGTACCAAAAGGCCGGTGTGACGAGTTGGCCTATGACGAGTTTTCCGGTGACGAGTGGGCTTGTGACGAGTGGGCTCGTTCCCCACTCACACACGACTGCACGCGCGCACGCACACACCCACGTCCGCATGCACAACCCCACGCACGGCCGCACGCCCCGACAAACGCACGGATGAATGCACACTCACACACGGCCGCAAGCACTCACGGCCAAACGCATGAACGCACGTACAAAAGCATGCACTGTTGCGTAGTGGAAGGCGTACCCGAGCCGAGCTCCGTCGCCTCCGGCATGCGTGTGGTAGCGTGGTGAAGCGAGCGGCCAGCCAATGTTGCTGCCTTGAAGAAGACCAGAAGCCGAAGGCAAACTTAACTTGTTTACTGCATGGCGAGAGATGAGCCGAAGCCAAGTAAGAACAATGCCCAGACAGGCTAGGTTACACTACAGGACTCGAGCAAAGTGGCAGCATTGATTCACTGCTCAAACAGGAATGAACTACAGCGCTTGGGATGGGGGGGGGTGGTCTTATTTATACCAAAAGCGCTAACGGTCAAACAAGCGTTCTTGCTTTCTGCACACGCCACGAATGACACAGACACACACAACGCTCTTTCCAGAGTTCGTGAGCGGTCGGTAGTAGCGGCGCACGCTGAGTCCCAGCGAGGGGAGAGAGGAGGTCTCCGAAACGGCTTCCCCGTCCTTCGGACAAGTCTCTGGATGTCTCGTCTGCCACCACCGAAGTTTGACTCGCGCAGATAGAGAGGCGACAGCGATCCGGACTTTCCCAGACATGTAACGGCGTGTTTGGATCCGTCGGCTGCAAGCGTGAGTCACCGACAGGGAGGCCTGCTCGAAAGGCGCACGTAGTGGAGGCTTCGCCACACAGCTGAGGAGTGCGTCACAAAGCTTGAAGCAGAGCGGCGGGCTGATCCGTAACAGCACTCAAGCGCACACACATGAACCGATGCAAAAAAAGCACACACACACAAACTCACGCATGCAAGCACGCACACACGCACGTGTGCATGCTCACTCACACACGACTGCACACACGCACACGCACACCCAAGATGACATGCACACTCCCACACAGGCCGATTGCGTGCAGCACGCACACACGCACGCACGGATGCATGCATACACACTAACATACGGCTGCACGCACGCGCACACGCACCCACGCCAACATGGTCGCATGCACGCACACGCACGCATAAACGAACGCACACATCGGCACACCCGCACTCACTCACGTGGCCGCTTGCACACACGTAGGAATAGTACGCGCGCACTCACAACCACATGCACGAACGCACACGCTCGCACACACGCACCCACCCACTCAGTGCGAATGCACGCTCAAACACACGGCCGTATTCATGCAACACACTCAAACACGCACGCACGCCCGCACGCACCCATAGTACTCACGATAGCACGCGCGATCTCCCGGTTGCACGCATGTACGTGCGCAGACGCGGACGCATGCACACTGGCGCGCATACACACTGCCATGCACGCACACAACACGCACATACACACACAGGCGCACGCAGACACGTGCGCCTGTATGTTTTCAGGTGCCCTCCGCTTCTGTGCCCTCGTCACCTCTGTATCGTCGGTGCGTTAAACCTTATAATCAATAAATCAATACACACATGCAAGCACGCACGTGTGTACATACTCATTTGCTGGCAAGTATACACACAAGCACGAACGCACACATGGACACCAATACACGCATGCACGCAAGCCAGCGGAAGCCATAGGAGTACTGCATAAAGTGTGCAAGTCCTGCTGAATCACGTCGAAAGCTCTAAAGGCTGTTTGTTCATTTTTTACGTGCAGTGCTGCCTGCAGGCATGCGTGGATGGTTAGCTTGCTGGCCGCGGCCCCAGATTCACCCTCTTCCTCACCTTCCCAGCCTACCTTGTGTCTTGTTTAAGTCGATGGGAACAAAGTGTGCTTACTCTATATAAAGACATACAAACTTTGCAAGATAAACACATCAGTATTTCGTCATCTGAAAGTACAATTGCTACAAAGCACGAGTTTAAAACTGAACAATTCGTGCCGATCACTTAAACGATGCTTTGTCGTTTGATATGGTAGTTCCACAGTTCAACCAAAAAGTTTGGTTTTGGATGCACGTATGCGATTCGCAAACCATGCCACTTAGAAGACAGAAAAAGAAGAAAAAAGCAAGACTGCGCGGGGTTTTGAAACCACGACTTTTGATGGGCGAGCGCGAGGCGTTCGTCCGCTGCCCCACGGCGCAACGGACCAACGGGCGATGCAGTGGAAATAACTCGTACACTTTTCTTCATGACAGATAAGACTCTCTCAGCCCCCAACCTACGTCTCATTTCCTTCACTTCGTGCATCTGCGAACTCTTCGAACCGACGAAAGCATCTCGCCTCTATCGCCACCTCGGTCAACAGCGTCTGCTCCTCGACAACATGTTCGGATGTCGCTCCCATTTGCAACGAACGACATACACCTCCAGATTTATCACCAAATGTTTAAAACACCTCCGGATCGAAACACTTCGGCAATCCTTACCATAACTAACGAAAGCTTTTGATGGAATCACACACTCAGCTATCCTGTCCTCATTAAATAACTTGAAAGTACGCACAAATCTCTTCTATTTCCTTCAATCCTGTCTGTCTCAACGGACACCCACACCTAAACTCGGCAATAGACAATCCCCAATTCTGCACCGTCCCAACCATGGCACCCCTCAAGGGCCGATTGTATCTCCCACACCGTTTATTATAGTTCTTATTCCTCTCGCTACGGCACTCGCCAAGATCCCCTCCCTCCACAATAGTCTATGAACCGACGACATTACATTTTGGGTACCTAACTCATGGCAGTAATGCCCACATAAAATCCACCCTTCTAGACGCTAGGGACACAATACACAACTTCGCCGAGTCAGCAAGCCTATCGTGTGCCCTGAAAAGTCCGGAATACTCCTCTAACCCCACACGGCCGGGCTGCCCCTTGGCCTCCCTTCATACAAATCCACCTAAATGGCCGGCCAATAACACCTACGCCAACCCTCGCCATACTCGGACCGACCCTACAAGATAGCTTATTTGAGTGACGTTTACATTAAAAGTTGTGTCACTATGTTTTCTAACGAGGCAATCTTGTGAATGAACCGAACTTGTGTTTTGTCTTCATGGCTTTTTTAATAGCGAATGGTTAAATATAACTGCGTTAGAACATGCAAAAGAGCCCTTTGTACAATAAATAAATGTTGCCAGATGTAAGTAGCGTGTCGTCCCGTGTATTTATTTTCCTCGTCAACGTCTTTTCCACGCCTGCTTTCGAGATGAATCAACACCAACTCCCCCAACTTTCCATCCTGTTCAACACGTTCATACTCACGCAACGACACGTGCGTCACAGTCCGCGACGGTTGCATCTTTGAATCAAAATTAAAATTCCATGCTCTGATAACATTACGGCCTTGCTGATTACATCGAGTGTGGGCTCCAGAAGTACAAAACATAGGCCAGAAAGCTTCCCTATCGTTTTCGAAATCCACCTCACTGTGCAGGAAGATTGGTTGCTTTCACAGCGCAGCACTTGTATGCGTACACGAGTTGTACGCTGGTTGTTGTGCCGATCGGCACTTCAAGGCAGGACGGCCGCTAGGGGGCCGCGGCGCTCACATGCGTTCCACGTCGGCTCTGTGTTTTTCGCTTCCAAGTGCGGGAATTCGTTACCCACAACAACGTGAGTGGTACCAAAGGATACAGCAAGGTGCAACGGACCCCCTGAACACCAACCGCTGACCTTTCGGACCATTGGATGCCGAGATATTGCTTCTCAAAGACTGTGCCACGTTTTCCGGTGAGCTAAGCCTAACAGGCCTAGCGCGCCTTTGAACTTAGCCGGCAGCGCCGGCACGCCGACTGCAGCTTTCTGCAGTTGCCGCGTAAGCCCCCAATGGAAAGCATCGTCGAAGGAGAAGACATCGACCCGGCGGAGCTGGCCCACCCTGACTGGGCTACCGTTCGCCGAAAGCAACAAGCCCTCCAAGCACAGCAAACTGCAATGCAGGCAAGTGCGAACCGTGTTCCCACCAATTCCCCACAACACCAACGGCGTCGACCAGCCCGGCGCAAACCACCGGCTCAACCACTGCCTGAGAATGATATCAAAATAATCCTTCGCCCGCATGGCGGTCTTGCGCTCACGACAGTTGCTCTAGCCACGTTGGCAGATACCATTCAAAGGCACGCGGGCCTTGATCCATGTAGCGACGACCAGGTCCGCATACAATCAAGAGCCAACTTTGCCATCGTTAGCACGCCCTCCGAAGAACGCGCTAGAAAGTACGAGAAGGTCGCTTCCCTCACGCTGAAAGGGCAGCAATATGGGGTCTCTACACACGTAGCGGCCCCAGCCAACACGGTAACCGGGGTGATCTTCAATATCCCCGAAGACGACACGCCGGAACAAGTATTTAACAGTATTTGCCAGTTCAACCCTGACCTCCGGATACTGGATGCCAAACGCCTTAATACCTCCAATATCGCCCAAATTCTCTTCGATGGCACCAAAGTTCCCTACTGGATCCGCTACCGGGCGGCAACGTATCGCTGCAAACCGTTTCGCAGAAAGTCCGAAGCTTGCCCGGCATGCTGGCAGCCAGGTCATCGCCGAGACGTGTGCCCCAACGCCCAGGCTCCTCCACGCTGTCCCACCTGCGGAACCATCAATGCCCCTGAGAACCACAAATGTGTACCTCGGTGCATCGTCTGTGAAGGCCCTCATCTCACTGGAACTGTGGACTGCCCAAAACGTTATCAACCACGTCGCCTTCCCTTCACCTACGCACAGGCGGCGGCAATGCACAACGCAGTACCTACTCAGGACGCCTTCCCCCCTCTTCCGGGCAAGACACATCAGGCTCCTACCGACGTCTCTCCCCGAAAGAGGAATGCAACCATGGGTACTTCACAACGCGAACTACCCCAACAAGAAGACACCGAAAGAAAACAGGTGAGCTACCCGCGCACGCCTCCCAGTAGCTCACCACAGTTTCAAATTCCCATCCACCCCACACTGCATTCCGCCCCTCATCCTGACCTTCTCAAAGAGCTTCGAGCGATCCGCGCGGAAATCACCCTGTTACGCCAGGAGAATGCAGCACTCAAAACGCGAAAATGCAGCCTTGAAGAAACAGACTACTGCTAGCATAACAGAACCTACCCCGCAAAGTGCACCGACAGGAGCAGCTGCTCACGAAAGTTCCAGTCCATCACCACCTACCAAAAGGAAAGCAGTGTATAACGAGACTGCTCCTCTATCTCCTATACATGTCGACGGTCGCATAGCCGCTGTAGAAGACGCCTGCAAACAAGCTCTGGCCGAACAGAAGCAGGAATACATTCAACTCCACCAAATTCTCTTAAATAATCAGAACACAATTCAGGCTACCATTCAGGAACTTAGAGCCGAAATGCACAATTGCATGCAACAGTTTGCCAACGTCGGTGCACCTGCCAATAGCGCACCCCCATCATTAGCCTTCCTCAATGGTCAAGCTCAATGAAATGATTACAATCTGGCAGTGGAACTGCAGGGGATACACCAGAAAACGGCCAAACCTACAAATGCTCCTATCGAACACATTGGATACCCCTTTAGTAATTGCTCTTCAAGAACCAGGCCTTAATGTCAAACTCTTAGGATATCAAACATTTCAACGTCCCGATAACCCATTCACAGCCACCCTTGTGCATAGAAACATGCCTGCAGAATGTATGCATTTCGACAGCATAGAAATACCCCACGATATTGTCGTGCTATATCCGCCTAAACGCACTGCTTCCCGAATGTACATACTAAACGTATACAGCAGCCCTCGTGCTAATACACACAATTTCTCTCAGCTCTTTAATCTAGCAACGCAGACAGCGGGTCCCCACCCTCTAGCCATCCTGGGAGACTTCAACGCTCCCCACACGGCGTGGGGTTATACCAGAATTACGCGAAAAGGTCGCCTCCTATGGGAGCTGGCGCAGACCCAACGGCTCACGATTGAGTCCGATCCGTCTATCCCCACGAGAATTGGAAATAGCGCGCAGAAAGACACTTCCCCGGACTTATCATTCACACACAGAATCAAAAACGCCAAATGGAGTTGCACATCCCACACTTTGGGCAGCGACCATTACATAGTCCAACTAAACATCTCCCTCTCTTCCAACCTGAAACCACGTCTAAGGCAACAATACATTACCAACTGGGATGCGTTTAGACGCACATGCGAGCAAAATACTCCCGCTGAAATCAATACCGCAACACTGGACAGCTGGGTAAACCAAATAGTCGAAACCAAACGACACCACGACCAACCACTAGACCCGGATATCCCAGCGGAAACTGTGGACGCACACCTACACCATTTGTGGGAGGCATACACAAGCTTGCAACGCAGATGGCGACGCCAGAAACAGAATCGGCGTCTTCGTCTCAAAATAGCAGAGCTCCGCAAAAAGATTGAGTCTCACGCTGCAGAGCTGGCGAAAGCACAGTGGGGCGAATTCTGTGACCAAATGCGGGGTAATCTTGGCATGCGTCGCACATGGGCCATACTCCGATACATGCTCGATCCTAAGCAGTCAAAAACGGCACATCACCATCGCCTAACACAAATAATTCAAATAACCCAGGCACCAATCAAGAACTAATAGAAGAAATCCAAACCCTCTACATAGCGCAGGGCTCATCTGAGCCCTTACCTCCTTATCGAGGACCAGACAATAGCGCGTTGGATCTCGATATAACTGAAGCTGAAGTCAGAGCAGCCCTGACTCGTCTCCGTCCAGGGTCTGCGCCAGGTATGGATGGCGTGACCAATAAGATGTTACGAAACCTCGATGACAACTCAATTACCACGCTAACCCGATACTATAATCATTACTGGTCATCAGGAAGCCTACCCCCCGCGTGGAAACATGCTAAAATATCCCTTATTCCTAAACCGGGAAAGCCCCTCAGCCTAGAACACCTACGGCCAATTTCTCTAACTTCGTGTATGGGCAAAGTGCTGGAACACATTATTCACGCACGATTAATAAAACACATAGATCAAACAGGTGCACTTCCCAACACCATGATTGGCTTTAGGGCAGGACTCTCCACGCAAGATGTGCATCTCCAATTGCTTCATGACATAATCATCCCCCCTTCAAAGGTCGATGCAGCGGCCATACTCGCACTAGACCTCACTAAAGCATTTGATAGAGTATCCCATTTAGCTATACTTAGCAACTTGGAATCACTAGCTCCGGGACATCGCACGTACAATTATATCAAAAACTTCTTAACGGCTCGAACGGCAATAATCCAGATTGGTGACATCACCTCGGACACCATAACTCTTCCCTCTATAGGCACCCCACAAGGCGCAGTTCTGTCACCACTTCTTTTCAATCTTGCTGTGCTAAACATCCCTCGGCAACTTGCGCAGGTTCCCAATTTACGACACAGCATCTACGCCGACGATATTACCCTGTGGGCGTCAGGGGGCAGTGATGGCCAAATCGAAGACACCCTACAAACGGGTGCCCGAATCGTCACTGACCGAAGCTCGCAAGGTCGGATTAGAATGCTCCCCACATAAATCACAACTACTTCTCCTTCCAGCTAAATCGGGTTCAAAAACGCCTCCCAGTATAAAGTCCACGTGGGGGAACGTGGAAGTGTTGGAGGTGCCTAGCATTAAAATTCTGGGCCTTACTCTCCAGCGCAACCGCGCGAACACCTGCTTTATAACTCAATTAAAATCCCAGGTAACTCAAACCATGGGCATATTACGCAGAATTTCCGCTCGCAACAAAGGCCTTAAAGAAGCAGAGAGAATCCGCCTTATACAGGCGTTTGTAATAAGCCGTATTACGTATTCTCTGCCATACCTCAATCCCTCTCAAGCAGAGTTGGCAAAAATTAATTGTCTCATTCGCCGGATATACAAGACGGCATTGCAGTTACCCCACAGCACTCCCACTGCCAGATTAGAACAGCTGGGCGTTTACAACACTGCAGAAGAAATAGTCGAGGCCCATCAACTCAATCAACTTAAGCGCCTATCGACAACATCCACTGGTCGACAGATCATGCATAGATTAAATCTGCGAGCTCCGATAATCACTGATCCCAAAGTCCCCATTCCTCCAAGCATTCATGCGCACCTCTGCATCCGCCCTCTCCCACGCAATATGCACCCAGTGCACAACAAAGCACGCAGGGAACAGCGAGCACGGGCCTTGACTGAGAAATATCCCATTAAGCCGAGCACCCTCTACGTAGACGCAGCAGACTATAGACATCACGACGCGTACGCTGTCACAGCAATATTCAGCCCTAACTCCCCACCCCTCACCTCCCTCACAATACGCACCCGTCATCCGGCAACGGCGGAGGAAGCGGCAATCGCCCTAGCACTAACGCAACGGCCAACCCCCACAATTATCATCTCTGATTCGAAAACGGCCATTCAAAAACTTTGCCAGAGGTACCATCTCTCCTCAGGCGCTCCAAATTCTTGTTCAAAATCCCCCTACCGACCCCGTGGAGCTGATCTGGACTCCTGCCCATACAGGGCTGGGGGGCAACGAGGCAGCCAACAAAGCAGCTCGAGAACTCACTGTCCGAGCAGGCCCAAGCCTCGTACCCTTACACGGAGCCCGATCAGCCCGAGACAGCTTGCTTAGCTATCGGGAAATAACTGAGCATTACCGCCTCGCCCGCCGCATATTCCCGCCGGCTCATCCTACCCTCTCTCACTCTGAAGAACGCTTATGGCGCCTCATTCAAACAAACACTTTGCCCTGTCGCGCCAAACTGCACCTAATTCATCCAACACTGTATCAGTCCCCCAACTGCCCCGCATGTGGCTTGAAAGACACCATCATCCATACCATGTGGGCATGCAACAACGACCCCTTCCCATTAATCCGTACCACCGAGCAATGGGAGGCGGCGCTGGGTAGCTCCGACCCGCAGATGCAAACAAGTCTGACGGAACGGGCTGCCTTGGTCACCGGCAAACTGCAACTACCGGTCACCGCCCCCTCCTAACTACGCATCGCAATAAAGTTTATTCTCTCTCTCATGCTCCTCCGGGCACTTCAAGCGTCCTGCTCGTGCTCCCGTGCGCAGACAACACCACATTCCACCACCGCAAATCGTACGCGTGCACCCAACACCGCTTCGGGGACAGTCTTGGTTCACGTTGCTGATACATTCCTTCCTTGTATGCATTTTAAGCGGCAAGGTAGTCGCTTCCTGGAAAATGCACATGACAGGTTAGCTCACTTTCTCCATGCACATCCACCAGGAGCAGCTATCACTTTGACGACTGCCTTCTCGTTTGTGCCGAGATCTCGCGAGAGGATTGTTCTTAACTCCGTTTACAGACGTAGCTTTTACAGACATGAACCTCCTCAGCCGGAGTTTTCTTGGAGGTTGTGGGGATCCTGACGCCCGAGCCATTGCGTGATCGCTTGGTTTGTGCCATTGCGCGGCGCTTTTCCCCTCTCTCCTCGAAATACCGGCTCGTCTCGGCGCCACTGTGTAGAGCCGATCGAGCCGTCTTCCCAAACTCCTGCCTGAGGTGATGTCTGCAGCGACCGTTGCGGCGATAAAACGCTGTCACCCAGCAAGGGCTCCGCCCTGGTAGTAGAGCTAATCTCACCTCATTGGCCCGTTTGAACGATTCCCGAACTCCCCCACTCGCCAGGACGCGAACGCGCGCCCTGCGGGGGGGTCCGTTC
The DNA here is from genome assembly GCA_013339765.2 of Haemaphysalis longicornis. Lineage (NCBI taxonomy): Eukaryota > Metazoa > Arthropoda > Arachnida > Ixodida > Ixodidae > Haemaphysalis > Haemaphysalis longicornis. The sequence goes on along the minus strand of CM023457.1, from coordinate 71,599,265 downwards.
GGGGAGACGCTTCCAGGACGCCGAAGGCGTTGGCCGAAGGTATGTGACGCTTTCTTTACCAGTCGGCTGCAACTCTGTTGCGCCGGCGAAAGCCCACTAGCCCTCCCTGCTGCCGGCCGGTACCTTAGGCTGCTCCTGTTGTCCCTACGCTTGCATATTGTAAGGCCGTACGTACGCTACCACTCGACCATCACGCCATGCGGTACGCGCCTGTGAGCGAGTGGGCGGCGTCTCCACTGCTGCGAGCCGATCTGGCCAACACGGCGATGCGCGCGCACAACAGTTGCGCCGTACCCCCGGATTTTGCCCTGACTGAAGAGCCCACTGGCTCTGCTCCGACGACGCGCACCCTTGCGCGTGGCGTGCCATCGCCCCGTTCACCTCAAGGGAAGTACGTACTTGTACTGTAAATTATGTAACTGGGACGTTCGTGTTGGTCTTCCCTCCGTACCCTGGGCATATTCCTTTGTCGCCCCTACTCCACCTGCCCAATAGAGGCGGTGTTGAGTTGGCGCGACGGTGTTTCACTAGAGTGAGCGTGCTCAACTAGCTCGAACCCACGGTGGTTCCTCGCAGTATGCACGCCTTGTTCAATGCTAGGGTTGTGCATATTTTGAGGTAGAAACACCACAAGGTTGTGTTTAGCTCCGTTCTCGGTCGGAGCAATGCTAAGTTGTTATATCGTATTTACACCATCACCTGATTGACAGAGTGTTTAGGCGTATTCTGCTTAATACAATCCGCTGAAGGGAGCAAACGTCGTACTGCTAGAGGGTTTACCAGAGCATTCACCCAATAAGAACTCCCCATTCGGCTTCTTGTCATTTACACTGTGGAGAACAGCAGTGATACAGGAGGCTTAAACCACATTTGTCCTTTTAAAGCAAAGCTTTCTACATGTACCAGCCTACGGTTGTTTCGTTGCGTGCAAGACAAGAAACTCCCAACGCGGCTGGGAATGCGCAGGTAGCTTTTAAATCACGGAGCACAGTGTAGATGGAGCGGCGATAGGGGGCTATTACCCAGCATTCCCGTGCTCACTCCGGCGGGCGCGTCGGGGGGACCCTTCCGTCGGCTTTGTAGTCTGCTTTAGCGACGGTGCTGGGCCTGTTTAGACGCAGCTTCGTCTCCATTGCGTGCCTACTTCGCACGGCTTGATTAACTTGTTCTACAGCACCTCCTGGGCAACCCGGACCCGACGGAATTAAGTGGTCGTACGGCAAAGCTACGTTAGGGATTGGTTTGCACGGCGGGAAAACTTACTGACATCTAGCCGCTAGAGAAACCGCCACCTTTTGCGCACTGCTTGTCACGAATGGTACTGCGTTTTCTAAATTGCTGAATACCAATTCGGTTGTGTTTTAACAGGTATTACAAAAAACGAATGGAGCGACTGGTTCTGATAAATAGCGATTATAAAAGTCCCGTCAGCTTTCTGAGAATGAGAATCACTAAGCTCACATGCGGATTGTTTCGGTGTCTGCACTTGTGTTGCGCGGGGGTGTAGCTCCGACCTACCACGCCAAGATGCCTAGGTTTCGCTGTCTCACCCTTCGAAACACGCTCCTCTCCGTTTTCTTTCTACTGAAGCATGGCCGGGCTACAGGGCTCCTGCGCTGGAGTTTTGGCGACATGCAGCGCCCCTAGTGATCGACGCCACTGGGTAGTCAAAAAGCAGACGACCCTTACCGCCCTCCGTGTGTTTTCAGTTACAAGCCAGAGTGAACGTCGGTTGTACTTAGTTTAATCGCTTTATGTCGCGCTTACACGACCGCATACTGTATGAAATAACCCTTAAAGTAGTTGCAGAGGCTAAACCAAATGATAACCGCTAAAACAAGCCGATTTATCGGCTTTCTTTTGAGCGAGCTGTAGCGGGCGTCGCGGCGTGGGACAGTATCACCAGGTCGGGTGGTCTAACTTCCTGATGACAATTATTGTTCTTTCTTCTTGCGTACGGTCGACAAAGGAAATTTCACGAGTAGCATAAACACGGAACGCTGCTCATCCTTTAGCCTGAGGTAACTGCGAAAGGTTGCTTCAGCGGGAGCATGCAAGCGAACGTGAGAATTGCGCAGCCGACTCAGCTGACACTGCTGGCCTGGCACCGCCTTAAAAATCAGTGAAAATTTTGTTTTGTATTTTCGCAAAGTAAATGATTCTTGCGAAAACGTTTTACGCCGCACGATTTATGAAGGGCAGGGTACATGTATACTAGCGAGTAAGTGAGGCAATAGCGTCAAATAAACAAATTAAGCGCTATTAAAGGACGCAAAACAAGCACCAAATCGCACGCCCGCAGCCTGCAGAGATGTGTACTTTTATATTTGCATAACATAACACAGCCGCATGCACGGCGCAAGGCCCCCAATATTTACATACGATCATCACTGGCTCTGTTGGTTATATCTAGTGCAGGGGTCGTCGCTAACAATCTGAACGCCGACACGCCAGTTTTGTTCTCAAATGGAGTTTGACAGCGAGACAAGAACGGAGAATTGATCGCCTCCAGTTGAATTATCCCCCATCTTCACACTTCGCAAGATTATTGTCAAATATTATTGGCAATTCACTTAATTTTTTCGCTTTGGATTCAAAGCCCCCCTCCCCATCACACCCGATTTGCCGTCCGGCCCTCCTGCGTATCGGCTGCATGCTACTGCCGGGCCCTACACCTCAAAACGTTGCTGACCCTTATTCTAGCCTATTAAATGTGAACTGGGAATATACGATGCATAGAGCGTAATTAATTAAAGCGAGAGCAAACAATGAAAGCGAGCGGCCCCTCAGTTCGCCCGACCACCTTGTTTTACGGCCATTAATGTCGGACTCGAAAAGCAGATTTCACGCTTATGACGCTTGCTGCATTTTGTCACTGAGACACGCAACAAAACAGCAAGCTAACGCTGCACCATTTATTCGTAACGGCGGCGCAAACAAGCACTGCTTATTGAAAGTGCATGCATAGTACGCAGATGCGCAAAAGAGCGGCACGCTCCAGCTATAGCCTGCGGTCCGCCGGACTCGCTGGCTTTTTAAAGCGCGATCATCGCCGACTGCGCCATTCTTATTTTTTTATCGGGGGTTGTTGGAAAGTCCTTGTCACCTAGAGTATGAGTTTAAACTAGACGTTTCACTTCAATTTCCTCTTCATAGGACGATCGATCGGTGAACCTGCGAGTGGCAGATCACCGTCACCGTCCCGGCTCTTTCGTCGGCGCTGTAATCGTATTGAGCGCTGCAAAGCTTTTTCCCCTAATCCCAAGTTATCGCTGGAAGAGATCGGACGCGTCGGGGACGGGCTGGTGAGCATGTCGCAAAACAATCGGGAGCATCGAGCTCATTTTGCTTCTGTCAACACGGGATCCTATGGGACCCGCGCAGCTTTGTACTACCCGGAAGCCGCTTGCACCGCGCACCCTGGACAGCGCAGGAGGCCTACAGTGGTGGCGTCCGCAGCTCGAGCCCGGCCGTGGCAGACGCTGCTGCGTTCGGGACGGCACCCCCGCGAATCCGAGGCAACGGCTGGCAGAATCACTGGTTTCACACTTTCTAGAGCCACGTGAGTGGACTCAAGTGACGTCGCATGTGGAATTTCTGTGGGATCGTTGGAAGCGTTGCTTTCCAACCAACTTCACAGGGTGGATTGGAGTCAATTTTTTGTTCAGATTGGTCTCGCCCCAACTCTTTGTATAAGACGCCCAAATAACATTTTTCATGCTGCAGTTTCCATGACCAAGTGTTCTCGCCTGCACCATTGTGCTCCATTGTTGTTTTCATGGTAACATGTTTGTTAGCGGGGAAGCTTAGCTCAAACGTGGCCCTCCAACACGTGGGCCTCCAAAATGGACAGCATTAGAACGCGCTAGAACCCGCGGCAGTCCGCTTCGCGAACTCCGCATCTGTAGCTCAATTCCGCGTCTGGGCTGGCCACCTCAGGCGGGAACGCACGTAAACTGGACAGCAGAACGGCGCGTGACGCCTTCAACACTGGGCAGAGTGTTCTTCAGGGTCGAGCTGGCCGACGCCGGGCACTCCTCGCGTGGCACACACTAATCCGCGCTTGGCTGGGCTGAGTTGTCTGGGAACACTCGACGGCGGAACCAAAAGCTCCAGCAGCTCTGCTGTTAAAAGGAGTGGCAGGACTAGCACAGTCGCTCATTTTTTACTGTGCCGTTATTGCGCGCAGTTTTGGGTTTCAACACGAGTAACCATCCAGCCTAACAACAAGCTAACACATGCTGAGGTCTAACATGCTGAGGTCTAACGAGCTGAGGTCTAACACATATTCAGCAACCAGATGCGAAACACATTTGTCCTTCCCAGCGCACTGCAGATTAGGTAAGGGAGCGGAAGGCGAAACAAAATACGATTTAAAAACAACCATCTCTCGTATCCACTTTACGCCATGTCAAATTGGTTCTTGGAGAACAATTTGACAGGGCATCCCACTAGACGTGGTAAGTGCGCAACTTGCAGCACGTAAACGTGTTTTGGCGCATCACAATCATTCTGCAGAGCAATGCCTAGGGGAAAAAAACATGCTACAGTAACGTGGTGGTTTGCACTGTACGTGGTACGTTGTGTTCAATAAACCTGTTTAAAATTCCACCAACGTCCAGGTTGGAATTTCAGAAACGTACATGTAACCAACAGCTCTGCGAGTTTCGTTTATGTCGGCTTCGTCAGAGGGAAGTTCAAAGAATTTTGCGAGCTCCTTTAAACGACAGAGCGGTCATCTACGAGTGCGCCGTCGTCTAATAACCACATCGAAAAATTTTCTATAGCCGCACAGCTCTTCACGACCAACAATACGTTTGCGGTGCTAGAAGAAAGAGGGGAAGGCTGCCTTGTCTCATTTTTGACCTCGTCCATTCCACTGTGACGATCTGGAACGGTCGCGACATCGACGATGTGGCCGGGCCCGTCGGTTGCGTGGTCGCCGCTTCTTGTGGCACCACCATCGCACCGTCCACTTCTGTGTCTTTTTCTCTGCATGTAGCTTTTTGTAGTCGCTCATAATGCTCGGTAGATGCACGCGTCAAACTGTGCCCAAGCGAAAGCGACGTAGCCCCGCCCGGGTGCGAATCGTCCCAAGGTTTGGGTGGCCTACCTAGAAGCATGAAACAAATTCTGCATTCGTATACGTGCCGCATAGATCTTCTGTAAGCGTTTCTGTCTTCCCTGTCACAACGTGAGCACCGCAAACTAAATAAATTTGAGCATTGTTTCGATGCAGAAATACGCTTAATACCCGCTCCTAAGGCTTAATCTCCTGGCACAGAGCTTCTTCGTCTTCTCACAGTTATTCTCCAACACTGTCGGTAGACAAAAAAATCCGGTTGGTGTTCATCAATTTTTCTCTCAAATTCGACTTCCTTCGGTTTCAGCAGCAAAAAATAGCGCACAAGATCAAAGCGGAAACCCGTAGTACTCGCTCCCACTTTCATAGAAGCGCGGAGCGTGCGGCGTGGGATTCCAATATGGCGGCTATAATATCCCAGCATTCCCTGCTGCCACGCACGTACGCATGCATACTTACACAAATGGCTGCAAGCACGAACGCACACTCACAAGCATGCACTCAAGCACTTTAACCCCGGATGCACGCAGGCACACACACCCGCTCGGAGGCATGCACACTCAAACACAAACACGGCTGCACACACGCCCGCACCCACCTACGCCCGCATGCACACCCCCACATCGACCGCAGGCACGCATTCAAGAACACACACACGCACCGATGCCCGCCAGCACACACACAAAGGCGCGCGGATAGAGGCACACTAACTCATGGCAGCACGCCCGCATGTAGACTACCACATACGGACCGCCCCGCATGCACAAAACGCACGGATGCACGCACGCACACCTTAACTACGGCATGCACACTCACACATAGGCCGCACGCACGCACAAACGCCGAATGCATGCAAAACTCACACTCCCACATGCACACTCCCACACACGGCCCCACGGTCGCACGCACAAACGTATACGCATGCATGCACACTCACACGCACGGATGCACGCAGCACACACCACGACTGCATGCACATTCCCAACAGCCCCCCGCCCAACGCACCCCCACGCACGTACGCATTCGACCCCACACACACGCATGGCCCACACTCAATGAAGCGTCCCAAACGTGCGGATGGATGCATGCACACTCACAGGGTTAGGGCCACCACCGTCACCAACCCCCTCGTCCCCAGGGCCCCAAATCGTCACACGTAAACTGGTCAGGAATGCCAACTCTCCCCCAGGGGATTTCGTACGATGAATTCTCGTATCACCGCAATATTGGTCACACGGAAAACTCGCCCTTACGAGCTTTTTTGGAACGTTAAAGCGATGTTTCCGCCTGATATACGTCGCCCATTTAAAAATGTGTAGGTGAGCGAGTGTTCTTTCAACGTTTTTGACGTAGGAAGTTAGGTGAATATGCCGTCATACCCTGTTAATTATATTAAAATGATAATTCCATGCAAATTTTTAATAAAAGTCACCCAGAAATAGCACGCAGTTAAAAGGACGCATTGAACAGGTTGTGTATGAAATAAAAAAATGTTTATTGCACCCTCTTTGTACTGTTGTACTATTTGTAGGAGTCTTCAACGCTAAGTTCCGACGTTGTTCACTGCATTAGTTCAGAAGCGGATGTTGGGGGGCAATATTCCGAAGCGTGTTGACGGGGTCACCGCTGTCATGCTCACCCAGGATTCTTGATATGCGATCGTTGACATCTTGGTATTTTCGTGCGAGCCGTGGGGGGTTTCTGTCCAACGATGACTATTGCTACCACCGTGGAAAAAGACAAAGGAACATGTTAAAAATAAAATTTCCCGCCGTGGTGACTCAGTGGATATGACGTTGTACTGTTGAGCCCAAGGAAGCGGGTTTGATTCCCGGCCGCTTTTCTGATGGAGGTGAAAAAAAACGCTGTGTGTTCGGATTTCGGCGCACGCGCCTTAAAGATCCCCAGGGGGTCAAAAAGAATTCGGGGGCCCTCCACTACGGCACCCCTTATACCCCTTTTGTGGCGTCGGGGCGTTAAAACCCCCCCAATCAACCAAATCCCAAAAAAACAATTCAAACCTAATGCAATGTCTGGGGTAAGTTCTTCAGTGTTTAAACAGAATAAAATTATTCAGCTTAGCTATGGTTCAAACCTAGTTCAAGCTTCATGAATTTTTTTTTTTATTCGCAGACTGAAAGTGGGGGTGCGGGTTGTATGCAAGTGCAGGTTTACGCGCGAAAATACGGACGTACATCACCTCAACACTCGTGACGATCAGAACTTGAAAAAATGCAGGTCGCGCTGGCCTCTTCCCCTCCCGCCCTTCCGCCCAAAGAAAAAAAAAATCTTTTTATGCACACCTGCTGCTCACACAGACCTCCGTACGCCCTCCTAAACAGCCGTAACGAATTTACCATTGTAGACCAGCCTCAGACCAGCTTTCAACGACAATGTCCGGTCAGGGCTTCGAGGCTTTTGTTCACCCGGCCGCGGTGTAACGAAATCCATGCGACAAAAGGCGCCTTGCAGGAGAGTTCCTATCTCGAGATGGCACTGTACCAAAAGGCCGGTGTGACGAGTTGGCCTATGACGAGTTTTCCGGTGACGAGTGGGCTTGTGACGAGTGGGCTCGTTCCCCTCCACAACGACTGCACGCGCGCACGCACACACCCGCGTCCGCATGCACAACCCCACGCACGGCCGCACGCCCCGACAAACGCACGGATGAATGCACACTCACACACGGCCGCAAGCACTCACGGCCAAACGCATGAACGCACGTACAGAAGCATGCACTGTTGCGTACGGGAAGGCGTACCCGAGCCGAGCTCCATCGCCTCCGGCATGCGTGTGGTAGCGTGGTGAAGAGAGCTGCCAGCCAATGTTGCTGCCTTGAAAAAGACCAGAAGCCAAAGGCAAACTTAACTTGTTTACTGCATGGCGAGAGATGAGCCGAGGCCAGGTAAGAGCAATGCCCATACGGGTTAGGTGACAGAACAGGACTCGAGCAGAGTGACAGCATTGATTCACTACTCAAACAGGAATGAACTACAGCGCTAGGAGGGTGGGGGGGGGGTTCTTATTTATATCAAAAGCGCTAACGGTCAAACGATCGTTCTTGCTTTCTGCACACGCCACGATTGGCACAGACACACACAACACTCTTTCCAGAGTTCGTGAGCGGTTGGTAGTAGCGGCGCACGCTGAGTCCCAGAGAGGGGAGAGAGGTCTCCGAAACGCCTTCCGCGTCCTTCGGACAAGTCTCTGCATGTCTCGTCTGCCACCGCCGAAATTTGACTCACGCAGAGATCGAGGCGACAGCGATCCGAACTTTCCCAGACATGTAACGGCGTGTTTGGATCCGTCGGCTGCAAGCGTGAGTCACCGACAGGGAGGCCTGCTCGAAAGGCGCACGTAGTGGAGGCTTCGCCACACAGCCGAGGAGTGCTGCACAAAGCTTGAAGCAGAGCGGCGGGCTGATCCGTAACAGCACTCAAGCGCACACACATGAACCGATGCAAAAAAAGCACACACACACAAACTCACGCATGCAAGCACGCACACACGCACGTGTGCATGCTCACTCACACACGACTGCACACACGCACACGCACACCCAAGATGACATGCACACTCCCACACAGGCCGATTGCGTGCAGCACGCACACACGCACGCACGGATGCATGCATACACACTAGCACACGGCTGCACGCACGTGCACACGCCAACATGGTCGCATGCACGCACACACGCGCATAAACGAACGCACACATCGGCGCACGCGCACTCACTCACGTGGCCGCTTGCACACACGCAGGAATAGTACGCCCGCACTCACAACCAAATTCACGCACGCACCCACCCACTCAGGTGCGAATGCACACTCAAACACACGGCCGTATCCATGCAACACACTCACGAACACGCACGCACGCCCGCACGCACCCATAGTACTGGCGATAGCACGCGCGATCCCCCGGTTGCACACATGTACAGAAACACGAATACGTGCGCGGACGCGGACGCATGCACACTGGAGCGCATACTCACAGCCATTCACGTACACACACAGCCGCATGCGGACACGTGCGAACGCACACGCAGATCCCAAGGTGGTCAAAATTATTCCGGTACCCGCCGCGGTGGCTCAGTGGCTAAGGCGTTGCGCTGCTGAGCACAAGGTCGCGGGTTCGATTCCCGGCCGCGGCGGCCGCTTTTCTGATGGAGGCGAAAAGCAAAAACGCCCGTGTGTACGAGATTTCGGCGCATGATAAAGATCCCCAGGTGGTCGAAATTTATCCGGAGCCCTCCACTACGGCGCGCCTCATCGCCTGCGTTGCGTCGGCGCGTTAAACCCCACAATCAGATCAGAAAATTATTCCGGTGCCCTCCACTTCTGTGCCCTCGTCACCTCTGTATAGTCGGCGCGTTAAACCTTATAATCAATCACTGAACACACACATGCAAGACCGCACGTGCGTACATACTCATTTCCTGACAAGTATACACGTAAGCACGAACGCACACATGGACACCAATACACTCATGCACACAAGCCAGCGGAAGCTGTGGGAGTCCTGTATAAAGTGTGCAAGTCCTGCTGAACCACGTCGGGAGCTCTAGAGGCTGTTCGTTCATTTTTTACGTGCAGTGCTGCCAGCAGACATGCGTGGATGATTAGCTTGCTGGCCGCGGCCCCAGATTCACCCTATTCCCCACCTTCCCGGCATACCTTGTCTCTTGTTTAAGTCGATGGGAACAAAGTGTGCTTACTCTATATAAAGACATACAAACTTTGCAAAATACACACATCAGTATTTCGTCATCTGTAAGTACAATTGCCTTTCTATATATACAACGCACGAGTTTAAAACTGAACAATTCATGCCTATCACTTAAACGATTCTTTATCGTTTGATATGGTAGTTCCACAGTTCAACCAAAAAGTTCTGTTTTGGATGCACGCACACAATTCGCAAACCATGCCATTTAGAAGACAGAAAAGGAAGAAAAAGCAAGACTACGCGGGGTTTTGAAACCACGACTTTTGATGGGAGAGCGCGAGGCGTTCGTCCGCTGCCCCACGGCGCAATGGCCCAGCGGGCGATGCAGTGGAAATACCTCGCACACTGTTCTTCATGGCTGATAAGCCTCTCTCAGCCCACGACCTACGTCCCATTTCCCTCACTTCGTGTACCCGCGAACTCTTCGAACAGACGAACGCATCTCGCCTCAATCGCCACCTCGGTCAACAGCGTCTGCTCCTCGACAAAATGTTCGGATTTCGCTCACATCTTGCAACGAACGACATACACCTCCAAATGTATCACCAACTGCTTAAAACACCTCCGGATCGAGACACTTCGGCAATCCTTATCATAGATCTAACGAAAGCTTTTGATGGAATCACACACTAAGCTATCCCGTCCTCATAAATAACTTGAAAGTACGCACAAATCTCTTCTATTTCCTTCAATCCTGTCTGCCTCAACGGACAGCCACACCTAAACTCGGCAATAGACAATCCCCAATTATGCACCTTCCCAACCGTGGCACCCCTCAAGGGTCGATCTTATCTCCCACACTGTTTAATGTAGCTGTTATTCCGCTCGCTATGGCACACGCCAAGATCCCCTCCCTCCACAATAGTCCATACGCCGACGACATTACAGTTTGGGGACCTAACTCATGGCAGTGATGCCCACATGAAATACACCCTTCTAGTCGCTACAGACACCATACACAACTTCGCCGAGTCGGCAGGCCCACCATGCGCCCCTGAAAAGTCCCAAATACTCCTCCTAGCCTCACGCGGCCGGGCTGCCCCTTGGCCTCCCTTCATACAAATCCACATAAATGGCCGGCCAATAACACCTGCGCCAACGCTCACCATAATCGAACTGACCTTACAGCAAAATCGAGGCAACTCTTCCACAATGCAAACACTCAGTCGGCATGTGACACAAATAGCAGGACTCACCCGCCGGATCCCCGCCCGCGGCCACGGTCCCGCCGAGAAAGAGTGATTACTACTAGTTACAGCGCTTTTCACATCACGTCTCACGTACTCTTTACCTTACTTATCACTCTCAAAAGCGGCACTCAACAAATCGGAAGCCTTAGAGCGCGGGGTATACAGTGCAGCACTTCTTCCTCCCAACGCCTCCATGATCCGCCTCCTCTCAACTGGCACCTTTGACACCATCCCCGAGCTCTTAGAAGCACACTGCCTAATTCAAATCGCTCGTCTACCCGCAACCCCCCCAAGGTTCGATCCTCCTACACCAACTCAACTTTGCTGCAACAGTTCCCCTCTCCCAACTTTACCATCTACCACTATCCTACCGTGAAAGCCTCGACATCCTCCCCCTTCCCCGCCCAATGCATCCTACCCACCACGCTGCCCGACGAAGGGCGCGCGCCTTGGCGCACTCACGCCTATTCCCCCCTCTCCTGACTCCATTTACGTGTACGCCGCAGAATACAGACACCGACAAGCTTTCGCTGCCGCTATTATTACAGGAGATAGACCTATGCCAGCCGCGGCAGCCACCATCCGCACAGCGCACTCTCACGAGGCCGAGGAAGCAGCAATAGCGTTGGCCATAACACACCAACTGCCCCCATCTCACTTATTCTCCGATTCAAAGACGGCCGTACAAAATTTCGCGCAGGGACACATCTCCTTCCCTTCTCGCCAAATTCTCCTATCCCGCCCTCCTCCCGACCGAACCATAATCCTCCACTGGACCCCCGGCCACGTTGGCTTTGGCGGTGCGGAAACGGCTCACTTGGCTGCTCGAGGTCTGATATACCGCGCATCAGAAGTAGACACCTCGCAGCACGGCGCCCGAAACTCCCGTAAACCCTTGCTTACCTTTAATGACCTTACCACGCCATACTGCCAACGGCGGCTAGAACTACCTCCCCCTCACACGTCTCTCCCTCCACCCTTAGACAGGTTATGGCGACAATCACAAACCCATTCCCTCCCCACCAGACACGTCCTCCACCACATCTATCCCACATCGTATCACCACCCAAACTGCCCGGCATGTGGCGCTCGAGATACCATGCCACACGCCATTTGGGAATGCCCTTCTTTACCCCCCTCCGCTTACCCAACCCTCCCACTACCTGGCTGGTGACCGGGAGCTCCTCACCCAAGCTACAGCTCCTGACCACCACTATGGCTCAAGATTACCTGGCGCGCCTTCCCCACCTAAGGGACACTCTCTAGGACTGAGCCTCGCCAGAAAGAAAAGCCTCTGCTTATAATACCGTCGGACGGCACTCTAGACACGGCAAAAATTTATACTTGGCACAGCTGAAGTTGACCATCCAACCTAACGATTGCGCTAGTTCATTTATAGTGCTCAAAATGCATTTCAGGGCCCCTTTAAAGATATTTTCCTAAACATAACAAAATACAGGTTTGGGCGAGTTTGTAAATCGTACTGGACGTTCACTGCGCAGTCTAGACGAAGACGACAGAAAGAACTCGAGACAATGCGCAACTTGCAACTAACTTTTTTAAGAAGTAAACGCTTATACATACACCACATACCATGCATGTCACCCTACCCCTTCCGCCACACAACCCATCTTGAACACGTGTCCGAAATGTGCCGCCAATTCCACGAATCGGAATGTCTTAACAAATACAATTCTTTCTCACAAAGCGGCAGGGAGGGCGTACTAATGCAGTGATTACTGGCACGTGCAATGCAATCTGCCTCAATTATTTCTCGAGTTCGCGGATTGCTGCGTTTGCAGACAATGTTGTTCTGATGAAACAACGGGGTACATTCATAGTTACGACAGTAGGCGGCCAAATGCCTTGTTTGCCGTTACGCACATTGTTTGCGTGCTCATGCATGGAGTCGTTATTTGAGATAACGCGTCCCCTGCCCAATATATTTCTTACCACAATTGAATGGATGACGTAGACCACTTCCACAATGCAATTTATGAACTGTACCTTGAGCATGATAACAAATGCACGTTGATCAGTGGTATCGCAACCCTTTTAACAATGGCTATTCTTGCCCAGAGCTGGGTGACTCCAGCGCATCTAACCACCTTCTACGAAAAAGTCCAGAGATACTGGAATGAATTGTTTTATTCATTGCAGGACAATCGTCATTGAATTACAAGGATTTTCATTCCAGCAAGAACGTAATTGAAGTAAATTACTTGCAAACTTTAACCTGTTACAAGTAACTCATTGCACGTAACGCGTTACCTACAAGTCCGGAATAAATTGAACATGAGGTCAAACAAAGGCCCGCACTTGGAAACATATCGCTACCGCTATGGTTTCTTTCTTGAGGCACTTACAAACGAGCTCCTGAAGATTTTCTACACATTGATACTTAAAGCTGACACTGATCCTTATAAGCATAAGCCCAGCATATTATTTGGGTGTTGTACAGTAAGTGCCACGCTCATTCTAAGATCCACACACTTGAGCATCTCAAAGCGTCAAGAACTGAAGCCGTTTCTGGTGTCGCGTGTTCACTTAATCGCTAAGCAGTCATCACTCGACCGGCGTCCGCTATTGGGTCTCGTCATGTGGTCGACCAGGTGGCGGGTGATGTTGAGCCGAGCGAAGTTGCTCCTCCAGTCCCGGCAGTGGCTGCCTTCCAGAGCGTCGTATTCGAGGTCGAACAGCGCGATTCCGTAGGGGACGCCGCTCAGGATGCGTTGGAGCTCGCAGTACTGCACGTAACCACAGAACATATCCCGTAAACCACCTGAACGATGCACATGAAGCTGCTAACAGAAGAATGATGGATTAGCGCAAGTTAACGTGGCATTCCTCCCGAGCTTGCGGATCTGCCTCGGGTTCAGGTGCAGGCACTCCGGCATTCGCGTACACCGACAGCGCCTGACTGATGCCGTTCGCTACGATGTTCACAATAGTCTAGGGAATTTTAGGTGAGGAATACCTCAGGGCCGCACAATGTCCGCCAGCGTGCATGCGCACAGCATTTACAATCGCAAAAATTACGCCCACCTCCCCTCGCGGGAACCCTGGTGTGATGCGACGCTGAGGGGGGTTCAAGCGCAACCGGAGAGCAACCGTTGACCGAAAGGCCGCCGGAGAGCGGCACACCGGTCATATGCGCAGCGCGCCCGAAGGAGAGGAGACCGCGGAGAGAGTGCCGCGGCTATGACGCAACACAATCCAACACAAACCCACTTTAATCCAATTCAATCCAAATCCAACCCAATCCAAGTCAAGCCAAGTCAAGTCAAGCCAATCCAATGCTTCTCGCGAGAAAGTGTTCGCTATCGCAGAGGAGAGGGGGAGAGTGGCTGCGGACAACAACGGACGCACGCAGGAAGGACAGAGCCGCCGACAAGAGATGCTCTGAGCGTCGCATCTAAAAAATCACACAGGCACCGGCAGGATTCGAGCCTGTGTCTGGTAGACCCGGCAGAGGTAGTGTTAGTCGTGTTACCCATTGGCCTACGTCCGTCAGTTGGTACCCGAGAGTCAAACGGCTTACTCTTTCGCCTGTAATGGTGCGGAGTACCTTAGCCTCCCAATGTCTGTCCGCGTCCATCCGAGCTCACACCACCATCAAGCGAAAATCAAGCGAAATTCGGTTTGAGCCGTGAGTTGCAGTTTAATTTAGGGAATAATCAACGTGCAACTTAGGGCTCAAATCGAATGACGGTCGCGGCGCCAATCGGATGTCACCGGGGCGCAACTTGGATGACATTTCGAGTCCCCGTACTCCGTACCCTCGCCATCATCCACAGAATGGAGATGCTGCCATTTTTTTAATGCATAGCATTCTTTGCCGAATGCCCCTACAGCCAGGAGCGTGTAATACCCTCCATTTTCACAACGCAGATTTGGCGGGACTAACAACTGTAATCGTTATAAAAGCGTCACTGAAAATAAGTAGTAGAACATATTTTTGAAATAACCATAGAATTACAAAAACATGCAAAATAAATTTTCAACAAAGATCATCTGCCGGAGCCAAAAATATGCATCTTATACATACCCCCCACCCCACCCCAAAAACGTAAGAATAAACGGAGAAACTCAGGACAGAAACGGTCAAATACGTATAAAAAATTAGCGGTAATGGCTGACCGTGTAACGCGCAGCATTTCCACAAAAAATGAATATTATGCGGAAGTAGCACCTGCATTCGTTCTATTAGCGTAAATAGAGATATTTGGCAGAGCAAAATTTCGAGAAATCACAATTTTCGGGAAATAAAAAAATGGAAGTTTCACAAAAAAGATCTGACAAAATAACAAAAAGAATCCCGGGACGCTCGCCGCCGAGTCTGTACACAAAGCAGCCGCGTCGGCGGATTGCCTCGAAAGCGCGTCATCCCTATTTCATAATTGCCGCGCTTTCGAGGCGCTTTTTCAAAGAAAGTGCTACGAGTTGTGCCGCGCCTCCGCCAAATGGCGCCACGGGTCCGGCAACAGAGAGAAGACGCAGTGAAACATCCCCCTCGCTAGGGGCACGATCAAATGCAGAGCATTTCCGGGGGCGCACGACGTTAAGTAGTTTGCATTACGTTAATGTTGTTGCACTTGTGGCAACTGCTGACGAGAGAGCACTCGTCAGCAGTAATTTGAATGAGTCAACAATATAAGGCGCGTTCGTAGCGCACCATTTTGTGTCGGCTTTGTGGCGCAGTGGGTAGAGCACCATGTACATTGCGTTCCGCCCGCAGGGTCGAGGGATCGAAACCGGGCGCCGGATAGTATTTTTTTTAAAAGTAGGGAGGGGTGGGGTGCGGACTACGGACGTCAACGCGGGTGACATCGTGAGTTACTGAAATGCTCTTCATTTAAAATTGCATCTTACAAATGTATCCCCGAACCCGAAAAATAAACTAAGAAATTCCGCGAGGAGCGATGAAAATGCGGATAAAACATTAGCAAAATACGTTAGAAATTCGTATACAAATGCCACTCCTAGTGCTCCTTTCATCTAGGAAACAAAACATAATTAGTAAAGTAAAGGTACTTTATCCCTATAATGGTGTACATTTACATCATCGTTCCCGAGCGAAAAGAAACAAAAGAAAACTGAGGAGAATAAAATAACCCCACCTCTTTCGCTACTCATTTCCCTATTTGGCTGTAAAGAACTCACACTCTAGACCAGCGGCATAAAAATGTAAACTTTAAGCGCGAGACACATGCACGACTATAGCATGAGATTGGCATGCGACGATCTTTAAAGACTGTGCCACGTAGTCGTAGGGTTTAAATTTTGAGATTGGGGGATCCTGACGCCCAGGCCATTGCGCGATCACTGGGTTTGTGCCACCACGCGCCGCTTTTCCCCTCTCTCCTCCGAAATTCCGGCTCGTCTTGGCGCCTCTGTGTAGAGCCGAGCCGTCTCTCAAACTCTTGCGTGAGGGGAAGCCTGCAGAGTCCGTTGCGGCGATAAAACACTGTCACGCAGCGGGCGCTCCGCCCTGGTAGCGGAGCTAACCTCACCTCATTGGTCCGTTTGAACGATGCCCGAACCCGCCCTCGCCGGGAGGCGAACGCGCGCCCTGCGCGGGGGTCCGTTCGGGGAGACGCTTCCAGGACGCCGAAGGCGTTGGCCGAAGGTATGTGACGCTTTCTTTACCAGCCGGCGGCAACTCTGTTGCGCCGGCGAAAGCCCACCAGCCCTTCCGGCTGCGGCCCGTGCCCAAGGCTGCTCCTGTTGTCCCTACGCTTGCATATAGTAAGGCCGTACCTACCACTCGACGAACACGCCGTGCGGTACGCGCCTGTGAGCGAATGGGCCCCGTCTCCCTCGCTGCTGCGAGCCGATCCGGCCAGCACGGCGATGCGCGCGCGCACAACGTGCGCGCCCCCCGGGAAATTTTGCCCTGACAGAAGAGCCCACTGGCTCTGCGCCGACGAAACGTGCGCACTTGCGCGTGGCGCCCCATCGCCCCTTTCACCTAACGGGAAGTACGTACCTGTACTGTAAATTATGTAATTGGGCTGTAAAATATGTGACTAGAACGTTAGTATAAAATAAACGTCTTCCCTCCGTACCCTGGGCATATTCCTTTGTCCCCCCTTTTCTCCACCTGCCCAACAGAGGCGGTGTTAAGTTGGCGCGACGGCGTTTCAGTATCGTGAGCGTGCTCAACTAGCTCGAACCCACGGTGGTTCCTCGCAGTGTGCATGAATGCCTGCCTTGTGCAAGCTAGGGTTATGCATTTTGTGAGGTAGAGAGACCACAAACTGGCGCCCAACGGGGGCCATTGGCTCATTAGCCTTTGGCCGCTAATTAAGCTGAGTACGCAACCGGAATCAGTCTTAAGCTTATCCGCTAGCGGTAGCTGCTACGGGGACGAGGCGACTGCCCCTCCGTACGCGAGTGTGCGTGCACCCCTCGTTAACGCAGCCCCACGGGGCAGTGCGACGGTGCAACCGCGCCCACTGGAGCGCGGTATACGTATTCCGGGAGAAAGGCCACAGCCGCCACTCGGAGTAGTGCACGCGAGATATATGCTTGTTGCCGTCCCCTGAGAGTAGAGCACGAACGTGGTAGTTGACGCGCTATCTCGTGCTTCGTAATATATCGAGATTCATTGTCCAAGTGTGACTTTAGCCGGCGGCGCAAAAGCGTGGCCCGAAAAGGAGGCGAAATTGACAGCCGTTGGTGGAGGAAAAAGGCCCAGAGTTGAAAAGGGGGCGCGCGGACACCCCGCAGAGAGGGGCAGGCGCTTTTCGCAAACTCCATGCCGCCGGAAAGCGGACGGGCCTCGGCTGTAAAATCAGGGGGGGGAAGCGATGCCCGTTGCAAGGCGGTTGTATTGAGCCGAAAAGAGCTAGTAGCCGGCCAGCAGAATGACCCGTTTTGTCGCCGGATTTGCGACGGTCTCTGGGAGACAATTTTTTTAATTTGTTTTTTTTTTAGACCCGAGACGTAGCTTGTCCTGCTGCGGGCGTGCGCCGAGATGCTACTTGTCTTGTAGCAGGCGCGGGAGGGGGGCTGAAGTCAGCGTGTGTCGCCGACCCCCCGGGGGGACTCATTTCTGCTGGACGGTGAAGGACTCGTGCTTAACTACGTAGCCACCGATGATGAGGCAATTGAACCATTAAATGTGGTAACCCCCTAAGTCTGAGTTGCGCACTGCTGCGCTAAGCTCATGACGAACCATTCGCCGGGCATTTAGGCGGCTCCAAAGTTTTGGTAAACTGAGTCGCTCCGTGACCGGGCCCCGGGGACGAAGCGAGACATTTTCGCTGTTGCCGATCCTGCCATGTCTGTCAAACGGCGAGGGCGCACGGTGGGAAGCCGCCTGGAATTGGGAGCCATTTGACAGTATGCGTCCTGGCAGGTAGTCCTTGCGACTTGAAGGGACCTCTGCCGAGAAGCAAGCAGAGCTTTACTTATAGGTGTCACGGGCTGACTATATGGCGCTAGAGCACAGTGATTGATTGTTTGTTTTTTAGGGTTTAACGCCCGCGAAACCAGGCGATGAGGCGGGGATGGGGGGCTCCGGATTAAGACACCTGGGGATCTTTAACGTAAATCTCACACAGGGCTTTTTTCCGCCTCCATCAAAAAAGGGGGCCCGCCGGGGCCCAATTAAACCCCACCTCGTGCTCTGCAGCGCAACACCTTACCCACTGAGCCACCGCGGCGGGTACTAAGCCAGTGGCTCTGCGCGGTGATGACAAGGCACCCACGTTATCCAGGCTTCTCTCGGCCAGCTCATCAATAAAACGTCACGAAGAGGTCACCTCAGTAATCATAGCACACTAAAGGGCAGGTATTTCGCCGCCCGTGCTGACTCCACTTTTTTCAGTCTCAGTCAGCGCGGCCCCGTGGCCGCCCCAGCCCATTGTGTGTGGTCAGTTTCCGCTACCCTCCAGCAAGTTGTAAGCAAATGTTCTTTTTTTGTTCGGTTTGTAAAGTGTGCATGTTGCGGGGCGTTGTTTGTCTTATCGTGTTCCATTTATGCCTGCTGAGGGCAAATGGTGTATTTAGTACCCATTTGTTTGGGTGATTATTTTGTGTTCTCGCTTTAGCGACGGCAGGATAGGTTGTGTTGACCATTTGTATATAGCGTGTAGCGTGAAGGCATTTTTTTTTTTTGCTTTTTTTTTCATGGTTCTGTATGGTCCGAGTGTTTGGGCCCTTTCTGAAGGCGTTAAGGTTACCTTTTTTTTTTCCACGATGTAAAGTAGTGTCTCTTTTATGCGTTTTTTTAGTTATTTGTTTGAGTACAGGAACCCTTAGTCTGTACATGTAGGACGAAGTATGTCTATGGTTCTTTTTATTTACTTCTACGTAGCGAGAAAGGCTAGCATTCTTTTGGAGTTGCTTCTTTCGGGGCGTACGGTGTTGGCTGGAGAGCGAGGGTGAGAGGGTGGAAGCTCGGTCGGTCTTCGAGGACATCCCCCTGCTCCTCGCGCGCGGGGTTCGAGAAGTAATGGGCTTTTTTTGAAAGTGTCGGATTTCGGCCGTCCCGGCCCCGTGTTGAGGCGGCAGGCGAGCAGCGTGTTTTTGGGGGCCGTTGCGTGAACTGTGGAAGTTGGGAGAGCGGCCAGACTTTGGGGGACCATATACTCAATGCCAACGGGAGGTTGTGTTTTCCTGGAAAACGCGGGCCGGGCGTATGCTACGAGTGGGGCCACCGCGTTGTGGCGAAGGAACTTGGCCCCGGTGGCACGAACACTGTGACACGCATGTTGTGCGGGTTTTGTGAGTGCGTGTGGGTGTGGCCCCTGCCGGCTTCAGCGAACCCAACGGTGCATTCCGCGAGTGGCTTCGGGTTCGTCCGGTGCGGGGCCGTCACGTGGTGTCTCGTCGGTGTGGTGGAGGGTCCGCAGGTGCCCGTTTCTGGGAAATTGACCGAGCCCGGAACAGTTACGCTGACTATGGGGGTTCAACGGCATGTAAGGCTGGCGAATGCAGCCGGGCTGCCCGGCACCGACGAGAGCGGGACTGGCGGCCGTTGCGAGCTGCGGAAGAGGTGCCCTCTCCAGATGTGGACAATGTGGTGCCATATCGGAACCGCACCATGCGTCATCGGCACCACGGCTGTCGTCCGGCAGCTGCCTCGCTCGCGCTGGGCGGCAGCCACCACCAGCGACGGGTCATCGCTCTTTGGCGGGGCACCCATCGGGTGCCACGCGAGGTCTACACCTGAGCGGCGCCATCGCGGTCATCATACCTGCCGCTGGCTGCTCAAGCCGCATTTCCTCCTGGCTGGTACCCCCCCCCCCCTTCACGGAGCTGCTGTCTCGACGCTACGGTGAGGTCGTTCCGGCACTGGTGCCACCATCTTCCTTTCTTGATTGACCACACGGACGTTTCCCCGAAAAAATTTCGTGCTCCCAACCCCCGAACTTTGCACAGGCCCCCCGGAACCGCGTCTCCTGAATTTGTAGAAATATTATTTTCGTAGCTCAGCGTAGTTTCTAGCATACCTGTGTCTTCTCTTTTGCCCTGATTCTTTATCGTCGTAGTGTGTGTTTTTTTTTTTTTTGCAATCCTATGTAGCATAGTATCGTCCCGCATGTATATATTTATACCATTTTGTTATTATTATAGTGTCGCGTTCATTGTAAACATTGTATTTTCAATAGCTTCTTTTTGTGTATGCTGTGAAAACCCATTACTATGTATTATCTACTCAGCGTCGCGTGTAGTTTTCTGTTGTATCATTCGTGCTGGAGGGGGTAGTGTTGGTAGAGTTTGTAAAATTTTGATGGGGTGGGGACTGAGACCCCCTGTGCATGCATTTTTTCTACTCTTCGCCGTCTTTTGCATGCCTGGGCGATGGCCGGTCAACTCTTCTCAGACCGGCGAGGGCATTTAAGGAGAGGGGAGTGTGGGGATCCTGACGCCCAGGCCATTGCGCGATCACTGGGTTTGTGCCCCCACGCGCCCCTTTTCCCCCTCTCTCCTCCGAAATTCCGGCTCGTCTTGGCGCCTCTGTGTAGAGCCGAGCCGTCTCTCAAACTCTTGCGTGAGGGAAGCCTGCAGAGACCGTTGCGGCGATAAAACACTGTCACGCAGCGGGCGCTCCGCCCTGGTAGCGGAGCTAACCTCACCTCATTGGTCCGTTTGAACGATGCCCGAACCCACTCTCGCCGGGACGCGAACGCGCGCCCTGCGCGGGGGTCCGTTCGGGGAGACGCTTCCAGGACGCCGAAGGCGTTGGCCGAAGGTATGTGACGCTTTCTTTACCAGCCGGCGGGAACTCTGTTGCGCCGGCGAAAGCCCACCAGCCCTTCCGGCTGCGGCCCGTGCCCAAGGCTGCTCCTGTTGTCCCTACGCTTGCATATAGTAAGGCCGTACCTACCACTCGACGAACACGCCGTGCGGTACGCGCCTGTGAGCGAATGGGCCCCGTCTCCCTCGCTGCTGCGAGCCGATCCCGGGCCCGCACGGCGATGCGCGCGCGCACAACGTGCGCGCACCCCGGAATTTGCCCTGACAGAAGAGCCCACTGGCTCTGCGCCGACGAAACGTGCGCACTTGCGCGGGCGCCCCATCGCCCCTTTCACCTAACGGGAAGTACGTACCTGTACTGTAAATTATGTAATTGGGACTGTAAAATATGTGACTAGAACGTTAGTATAAAATAAACGTCTTCCCTCCGTACCCTGGGCATATTCCTTTGTCGCCCCTTTCTCCACGTGCCCAACAGAGGCGGTGTTAAGTTGGCGCCACGGCGTTTCAGTATCGTGAGCGTGCTCAAATAGCTCGAACCCGCGGTGGTTCCTCCCAGTGTGCATGAATGCCTGCCTTGTGCAAGCTAGGGTTATGCATATTGTGAGGTAGAGAGACCACAAGATACATGGTCTGATGCGCGCGTGCGATGCGTCGTCGGCATCGCTCCGCCCATTGTTTTTGCTCCATGGTTGCCTCCCTGTTAGGTGCACTTCGGCCGATTCATATATTGCAAGAGAAATCCGAGGAGGAAAAGCAAACATTTATCACCTTGAAGTGAAAATGAATAGTACTATTACGTTATGCATTGCATTTTTATATGTTCAGTAGAGCGGTGCGGGAACATTTAGCACCCATGATTCCGCTCGTCCATGCTGTAGGTACCGCTGGCAGCAGCATGTGTCTACCAAGCGGAGAGCGCAGGGGTCGGCGGCGGGGGCGCCGCAGAGCTGTTCCCCAGAAAATATCGGAATTGCCACTGGCGCCTCCTCGGGGCTTTGAAATAAACTTTCTCTGCACTCGGACTCCCATTGGCTGTGGCCGCACGACGATCGGAACGATGGCACGACTGCACCTGGCTTGCCAGTAGCACGTCGTGACCCTCCTCCGACCAGCGAACGACTCTAAAACCGGTCCTAACGATCAGTCGTAAAGATCAGTCGCATGCGAATCGCATGCACCAGTCGTCCATGTGTCTCGCGCTTTAGTCGACCATTCTCTGAATTTCTGCAGGTTTTTTTCCCGCCGTATTCCCGGTCATGCACTCAGTTCACCGTTCGCTTCAGGCTACGCAAGATGGCGCCCAAGCGAAGACGTGACGCGCACCAGCAGAAGCGGCTAGCCATGCTGAGCAACCACGGCTGGCGCCAAAGCATGGTCAGCTCGGCGAGCGTCGTCGTCGCCTTGACTCGTCATTACTTAACCTTTCCTCGTCGAAGATGGTTGCCTCGCCCTGTTGCTGGATCAGGGGTGACCATTTACGTCAAAATATCCACACTACTGTTGATGAGCAATTTGACCCAATAGGACGCATACAGGCAAGATCATTGCAGTGCAAACAAATCCTCCGTCGGCGCCGCCCCTCCTCCTGCCTGTTCGACTCTTTTTATTTGCAATTCTCCCTCGTTCGCGGGCACCGGCGACGTCCGTGCACGATTTAATCCGCGTGTACCCCGAGGTCCTAGCACGCTGACATCATCACTTCACATGAGTACAGTTATTGTAGCGTGAGCTACACTGGCCGAGGTTGAGCAGTTACGCATAACTCCTGGAGAGCCGTGGTGCGCATGCGCGAGGAGCAGTGACATCTCACGGCGCACAGCTGGTGCGCCGGAGCCGCCGCCGCCGCGACTGGATTGGATTGGATTGGAAATCGTTTTAGCAGCAGTAAGCCCGATAATCAGCCAATCCTAGACAACCAGGACACCTAGGAATAACCAGCTTAACCTTAGCTCACGCTACTTATATATCCTGGCCTAGCCGAGCTAAGCCACTGCTATTTTTTTTCAGTTTGCGTACTGCCATAATAGAACGTGGCAACTGTGATTTAGAAAGACGTCCCGTGCCTTCACTTCTAGCTAGATGCTCCACGGCGAAATGTCTTTGCACTGACGTTTCCAGCAAGATGCGAGTTTTTTGGCTTTATCTACGACCTCTTTTTAAAGGCCCACGTCCAGCAAAGGTTGACCCCACAGCGTTTTTGTTTGTCAAGGCCTAAGATACCTACCAGGGTTACCCACGACTGCTAGTGAGATAGTTACCATTTTCTCCGTACGCAACTAGGTTGGTAAAAGATGAGATATACCCAGTGTTCGCCCATGTAGTAAAGCTATTTTTCTCACGGGCATATTCGCGCACAGAAAAAAACCTGCTGAGGGTATACAACAAATACATCAAAAGATAGAAAAATTATAAAACTGGCTCCAATCCACGCTGTGAAGATATTGTTGGAAAGCAAAGCTTTAAACGACACCCACAACAATTGCCCATGCGACATCACTTGAATTCACACACGTGGCTCTACATAGAGTGAAACCAGAGATTCTGCCAGCCGTTATCTTCAATTCTCGGGGGCGGAGTCTCGAACGCAGCAGCAGCGTCGGCCACGGCCAGGCTAGAGCAGCGAACGCCGCCGCTGTAGCCCGGCCGTCCGTCGGAAGAAAGAAAACGGAGAGGAGCGTGTTTCTAAGGCTGAGACAGCGGAACCTAGCCATCCTGACGTGCTAGCTTAGGGCTACATCACCGCGCGACACAAGCGCAGACACCAAAATAATTCGGCATGTGAGCTCAGTGATTCCCATTTAAACCTATTTAGCTAGTTAGTTTAGAAAGTTTGAGAATTGCGAGAAAGCCGAGGGAACTTTTATAATCGCTGTTCAACAGAACCAGTTGCTATTCTCGGCTTTTGTAATACCTCTTAAAACACACCCGAACTGGTATTCGCCAATTTAGAAAACCGAGTCCCATTCGTGCCAAGCAGTGTGCAAAAGGTAGGGTTCCTCTAGCGGCCTTATGTCTGTATGGGGTCTGTGCACTTTGTTTACCTGCCCTGCAAACGAATCCTTAACATGTTTGCCGTGCGACCGCCTAATTCCGTCGGTTGCGGGTTACACTGGAGTTGCTCTCGAACAAGTCAATCGAGCCGTGCAAAGGCACCGCGCAATGGACGCGAAGCTGCGCCAAACGGGCCCAAAACAACCTTCGCTAAACCAGACGACAAAGCCGTACCGGCGACGCCGCCACCGGATAGGAGGCACTTCCGCGCGGGCAACGCTTAGTAAATTCGCCACGCGATCTCTAGTGTGCTCCGTGAGTAAAACCCCCGCATCCCTCCCCCTCGCCCTCTCCCCGCCCTCGCCCCGCCGCCGCCTCCGACGCGTTGGCCGTTTGTTGTCCCGCACGCCTCGAAAGAACCGTTGGATGGTAGAGCTAGAAAGCTTTGCTTAAAGAGGAACAATATTCATGCTCTCCTGAATTGAAGTAGTGAAAAAAACCTATAGTTATTCGTTCAGGCGCGTACATTTAAACATATACTATTCTCACAAATTATCAATTTATTTAGTACAGCTATTTCGACGGTGATAGTAGTTAGTGCGAAAATTGATATGTACTGGTTGTGTAGTGGCATAAATTTTATAGACATTGCAAAATCACCTGATTCCCTCAACAATTAGGTTATAAATTGGCATTCATAGAAAATTATCAGAATGAGATTGTTCACATTGGTAACAACCAATCAGGAATTTTGGAGTCCCTGGACGGTCCATTCTTGTAGCTATATTGTTCTCATTTTGTATTAATTTTCTCCCATTATAGCTAGGTAACGCCAGTCCGGTGCTTTACGTATATAAAATGGATACATTAATTGCGGGCCGCTGTAACATACCCTTAATAACCAACGTTAATAAAGAAGTTCCAAACGTGCACTTACGGTGTATGGCCATTGCTATTCAACTTAACCTTCAAAATACTCCTTCTGGTACATTTTCCTCAGAACTAAAAAGTAGTAGTTTTATTTCCGGCTGCCTATAATTCAGAATAGTCGATAGCAGGTATTAAGATATCAATTTGTTTAGTTTTGCGTTTCAGTACTCATAGCCCTATTTGGCTGTAAAGAACACACACTGCAGACAACGGTTTAAGAATGCTACGCATTAGTAGACAATTCTCTGAATTCCTACAGATTGTTTCGGTGATTTCTCGTCCTCTTGCCGCACGTTTTTTTCGGGGAGAACACTCGCCTTTTTCCTGATCGTAGCGTCGCTGTCAAAAAGGATGGAGCGGGACGTGCTTTCACTGAAGGTGAACACGAACTGCTTGTCCTCCTCCCCAGCCTTCTCGCCCGCGTGGGTACGCAGGTGATCCACATAGGGCTGCTCCTCGGTGGTGCACAGCTGCGAGCAACCGAAGCGTCAGTAACTACTCGTCCAAGTGACGGGCACGGGTAAAATGGCCGAACACAGAGCGCGCTTTGCGCAACAAACACATCGCGTTTACGCACCCACTTGTATGTATGCATGTATGCACGTATGTATCTATGTAACTGCTTACGGTGCTTGGTAACAATATCAGTTTCCTCAAATACCGGGGGGTAGCCGCACGTGATGCAGTGTGAAGGCAAATGCGATTTTCTGTATGCAACTTCGCCACGTGCGCCGCTGTTCGCCGTTGGTATTAATGTGTGTGGCGGGTTCTTAATAAACTCAGCTGAAAGTCACAGCTCGTCCTGTGCTTATTATCCTTTCTGTCTCGTCTGTCCAGCTGTTATTAGATATGAACACCAACCGACTCGCCCAACTTGCAACCGTCATATGTATGCTTGTATGTATTAAGTGGCCTCCGTGCGCAATTGTGTCCACGCTCAGGAGCGTAATTCGGCAGCCGGTAGCTGAAGCCCCACCGCGCACTGCTTCGCCATCACTTAACTGCTGTGGCACTACATACGCGGAAACAACGTGCTCGGGTTCGTCTGGACAGCAGGCTGCGCCATCCCACCAGCGTCTGGCAACACCGATGCGACCACCACTTCAGCCAGTCCACCCTCCGCCCAGTACGGCGAACCCGCCACAGCGCCCCATCTGTTTTAGTTGTGGTTATGACGAAGATGGTTATAACGAAAAAAATGGCTCTTAAGCCCCGCCCATTTGGTTTTCATTCTGGTTGTAGTTCCAGTAATCTTGCAGTGATGTATTTAACTGATTACATTTAAAAAATTTATCTTCTCTTAGGAACATCTGTGAAATCCGTTTTTTTTTTGTAATTTCACTACCATTAATCACAATATTCTGTTCCATAAACTGGAATGCCATGGCTTAACCGAACCAGTTCGAAATTCTTTGAAGAGCTTTCTCACTTACAGAGAAGTCAGTGTTTGAGTCGATAATGCGTATTTCTGGAAAAGGCGTTCCACATGGTTGTAGTTTAGGTCCTTTACTGTTTGTTATATATACTAGCTGTGGTACCCGGTGATGCCCAGATGGCCCATTATACTAGTAACACTAATCGGTGTCCTACTTACTCATAGGAAGTAATATGTGGTAGGTGCAAAGAATACCCAACAGTCAGTTTTATCAGAAATAACCTGGGCCCCCACGGCAGAAGTGTGGTTCGCGGCCGCTAGGCTACGCGAGAAAATAGAACTGAATTCCACTTCGAGAGGAGTGCAATTTAAAAAATCCAGCTTGCCTGTTTAAAATCGGATAAAATCGGGATAAAATCGGATGTCATCTTTTCTCCCCCTTGTCTTAGTCTATTACGCTGTCGTTCAAGATGCATAACCAGTACCAACTCGCCGAAATGTCGATCTTTTTATTGTCTTCCTTAAACACGTGCTTAAAGATTTTTTCTTTTATAAAGAATCACTCTTTTCATAAGCTGTATTTCTGTTACTGAGTATTCTTTAATTGTGCATCTGTTTTGGCCGAGCTATGTCCGTCCGTCACACCAAGAACCCTCGAAGCCTCAAGAAATCATTGTTGTTAGAAAGCTCGTACCCCAAAGGCCTGAGAAGTACGGGATAGTACCAGTGGGGAACAATATTGGAAAGAAAAATATGTCTGCGCCTTAGCTCAGCTAATATTTCATATGCAAAGCAAAAGCTTGACTTAGTCTGGTTATCGCGCTAAAGCTATCGCGCTAAAAACAAGCTCGGGCGAGAAATTCTAGAAGCTATGACGACAGACGAAGCTTGAAATAATTGCGTCAGTGTGCCGTCTGAGGCCTTATCAAGCTTTGAAAACGAGTTTCCGCGCAGCAGTCTATGCTGTGGAGATACGTTCTTTAAAATACATCTGTTCCTCCACTAATATATTCTCACACACTTGTTAACGATGACGCGTCCAAGTCAGACACCTCTAGCAATTAATTTTCGCCAGTGTTTAGTCAAAGTTATTCGCGCGTTGTTAACGCGGTTTTTTCAGCTGTAGCAGAAGTAATGCCTGAGGTCACTTTTAGTGTGTCTGGTGTTCGATAATGGTTAGAAAGCGTAAAACCAGAAAAAGCGTGTGGCCCAGATTGTATTCAAGCAGCGATAATGATGAACTGTTCGGCAACGTTCGTTGTACTTTCACTTTTTACTTCGAAAATTCTTAATTGAGAAAGCACTACCTGGTGATTAGAAATTAGCACGTGTTACACATGTTCATTAGAATGGCCCAAAAAAGAACGTTGAGAAGTGCAGGCCGGTGTCGTTAAATATCTGAACATGTCCTTTATAGCCGTATAATGACAACTTTGGTTAAACATAATCTCCTGCATCCTAGTCAACACAGATTTCGCAACGGTTTTAAAGCGAAGCGTTTTACCTCTACTCCCCAAGGGTTGCGATTGATTGATTGTAGGGTTTAACGCGCCGACGCAACGCAGGCGATGATGCGCGCCGTAGTAGAAGGCTCCGGATTAATTTTGACTACCTGGGGATCCTTAACGTGCGCCGAAATCTCGTACACACGGGCGTTCTTGCTTTTCGTCTCCATCAGAAAAGCGGCCGCCGCGGCTGGGAATCGAACCCGCGACCTCGTGCTCAGCAGCGCAACGCCTTAGCCACTGAGCCACCGTGGCGGGTCCCCCGAAGGGTTTGTCGCGACCGTTGGTGTCAACAGAAAACTTACGCGGACGAATAAAAGAATTTACTGGCACCGCCAGGAATCTAACCTGGAACGAATATCTAAACGCAGCGAGAGCCCGTTGTCTTACAGATTGAGCTATGAGCCCATGCGGAGACCGGAGAGACATACGATACACTCACCAAGCCAATCTGCGGGTTTATGCGTTCTCGCGGAATGCCACCTGGTAGCTTCACGCGACCTCTTCCGCCCGCTGTGCGCTCCGCTCACGGCTCGTCAGCGGCCGTGTGCGTGCCTTGCGCATGCGCTAGAACTTAGTAAAAATAACACGAAGCTCACACCAACGCATGGCATCTCACTTCTCCGTCTATGCCCCCGATTTTGTCGCCTCAGTCGGCAGCGGCAGAGACGCAGGGGAAGTAATACCGTCAAACACCGGGTTTGAGCTTCCTTTAATTTTATAACGAAAGTAGTTTCCACTCATGTTCTTCACCGACACAACCGACCGCTGTTCATGAATAATCCATTAATTTAACCTTAGCAAAGAATGGCTCTTTGAACCAATAAAGGCTGTGGTTCAGTGCATTTCACTTGCCTCTGGTTTCACTCTCTGTAGAGCCACGTGTGTGAATTCAAGGGACCTCGCATGGGTAATTGTTGTCGGTGTTGTTTGCAGCTTCGCTTTCAGCCACCTTCACCGGGTGGAAAGGCGCGCATTTTTTTCTTTCTCAGCGCAGCTTGTTGGGTTCACGATGATTTGGCGTTAGCAATAAATAAGGAAGTAGTTGACGCTATCTTCTTGGACTTGAAAAATGCCTTGGACGTTGCTCCTCATGACCTTCTTGTTGATGTGGCTATAAACTGAATGAATCTCTTTTGCATGAATAGCCGAGTATTTCTCTCACTAACTCAGCAGTCGGTCCTTCTCAACGGTTGTTCTTCTGGATGAGTTCCCGTCACCGCAGGAGTTCGTCGGGGCTCAGTTCTGGGCCCTCTTTTATTTCTTTTACATATAAACGATATTACTGCTGGCCTCAAATCTTCGTTAAAAATGTTCGCGCATGACTGTGTAGTTTTATTCACACTAAAAAACAGCGCACGGACGAGGATGTAAGAAGTGACAAAAAGCGCTCTACTTTGTCACTTCTTCAGTCCTTGCCTATGCGCTGTTACTTAAACCAGTACTGACACCAAATTTTGACGCCTAAAAAACTATATAATTGGCTTCATTAGTTTGTACAGATGCCTCACAGAAATTTTGCAGCGACCCGAGGCCGGAATCGCATCTAAAATCGATTTTGATTGTCCCGGCCGTGAGCTTCCACAAATCGGCAGCACTAGCGAAATCGCTTTCGGCGTGACGAAACATCGGCCGGCGTGTCTGGCCGGTTCCGGCTGACGCCATATAGTCGTTTTCGGAACCGCTAATGATATCCTGCGCTGCTGTTGTCAGTGGTATTCGTTTGGGCAGGAGACGTACGGGTGTAGCTGTGTGAGCAATGCTTGTAAACTTTACGCACTTTGCGTGTTCGACGTCTTTGCTCTTCAGTTCGTGGCCAGCGCATGGTGTTGCCCTTGCACTGGCGCCGAAAACTGCGCGGTGCCGGCACCGCGCGGTGCGGTGACGTGGCGGTGCGCCTCGCCGAGCTCGCCCAAGTTGTGCTATGGCAAGCTCGCGGAATGCGAAGTACTGCTCGTTGAAGCCTGTCCAAGCAAATCGACGACGACGCCAAGATGCATTATTTTCCACGCGACGGCATGCAGCGCTAAACGTGGACTGAGTTCGTGCGCGCGGCGGCCGCAAGAACTGTCGCCCAAGCCAGCGGGCTCGGCGTTGCTCGGGTCAGCTTGGGAGGCTTAGTATCGTGGCGAATATTTGATCGCCGGTATCTGTACAACTGCGAATGACCATCCCTTACACAACTTTTCACCACACTATCATCCCTTTTTCGCATACTGAGCTTTATTTTGGCGATAATTGGCGATTTGGCCGTTTCGGCGATCGGTGACCAAGACATCTGCCGTGGCCTGTTTTGATTCCAGCGCGCAGGTGGCGCCATCTTTCGGCCGCTCGCCGCACCGCGGTGCCGGCAGTGCTGGGTCGGAGCGCCGAACCTCCGCTGCCGGTCAGCGTAGGCTTACCATCGCGGCAAATATCTGAACGCCGCTTTTAAATTCAGCGCTGATAACAACCCCTAGCACAATTTTTCACCACACTAACATCTAGTTTCTCGCATGTGGAACTTCTTTTTCGCGATCAGATTGATTATAAGAGTGGCGACAAGCTGTTGCTATCACGGTCTGCGGCGGTTCGAGCCGCAGCGATATTAAAAAACGGACGACGGCGAAGACATCGCCGGCCTAATCGCCTGGCCAAATAAGGTTGCTCTGTCTGTCGGGTGGCAGCGACTCATCCGAGTCTGACGATTCAGACGACATGTCGACTGCTCGGGCGAGTGCGGACCATGTGCAATCGTAGCAGACGATGCGGCGAACGTCCCTGACGTCACGGGTGAGACCGTGACGTCAGACTGGCCCGCTTGCAGGCTGGCCTTCGAACGGCCATTTTCCCGCGCGGCGACCGAATTTGAAACTGGTTGCAGTAAACGTGCTGTAAGTAATTCTGTGTTGGCGGCTGACGGCTTTCGGTTCGATTTTCGTAATTACTTGGCCAATAGGTATTCTTTACAGCA
This sequence comes from Haemaphysalis longicornis, assembly GCA_013339765.2. Classification (NCBI taxonomy): domain Eukaryota; kingdom Metazoa; phylum Arthropoda; class Arachnida; order Ixodida; family Ixodidae; genus Haemaphysalis; species Haemaphysalis longicornis. Next base: position 71,568,298 of record CM023457.1, on the reverse strand, counting down.
TAAAAACTGAAAGCGAGAAATTTAGTGTCAGTATCCTTTAACACGAAAGAGTTTTATGCCAGGATCCACCAAGATCTGACTGACGTCATATCCGTCACGGAAATGACATGGCCAGAAAAACGCGGCAGCGCCAGGTTTTGAGCCCGGTGCTCCGTCGCCGCAACGGGAGGTGTCTGGCGCTTTACCGACTCCGCTACGAGCTGAAGCGCAGACAGCCGTATGAACGCGCTATATATCTTTCCTACAACCTGCTCTATTTCGATGGTGCTGCCGTCTAAGAGAGATGAAGCGAAGTAGTGCATCGTGGTGCTAATGAGCGCCGACAGGTGGCGCCAGCTGAGCTCGACGCAACGCAACCGTCTGCCGTACACTCCACGGAACAGGGATGCAGTGGTCGAGCATTTGCGCACACAAACCAGGCCACGCAAATCAGGGCCGATGCCTGATTTGTGTTCGCAAATCAGGCTATTTTGCTCCAGCGGGCCGTGAGTTCACCAAACGATTCGCTGGTAACCCGGTCGGTTTCGTTCGCATGGTTTGCGAGCGCGTGTGGTTTCATTCGGGTTTACGCAGTGCTTCAGCGCGTGCAATCCAGTGTCTAATGTTGATAAGTCTGAAGGTGCCACACCGACTAAATATAAATAGCAATGTGCAAGTTCCTATCGATGCAACATAAACATTCAACTGATTCTGTGAAGGCACATCTCACTTTCGTGTTTTACCGATTCCTATGAAAGAGGGATCAACAAAATTTATTGTGACTAATGCGTACCCAACTAGCCCAACGTCGAGACTGTAGTTTACAGGACTATACCGAATGAACATGATTCGAAATGCCTGCAGCATCACTTGAATGTAATAGCATCCTGGTGGGCCCATTCAGAAATGTCGCTGAATGTTAAAAAGTGTGTTCACGTCATATTTACAAGGTAACGTCCATACCATTTCAATATGTATATCATAAATAACGCCGTTATAAACACGACCAGGTAATATAAATATCTAGGAGTTTATTTAACGAGTGATTTCAGGTGGACTAGGCACATTCTGAACATAAAAGTTAAGGCTGCATGTGTTTTAGATTTTCTAAGGCGAAATTTAGGCAAAACTTCCATCTAACGTAAAATAGCAACTGTATTTCACTCAGGTGCGCTCATTGTTAGAGTACGCTGTGTTTGCTGGGATACGCATACCAAACAGCTGGCCGACACGCTTGAAAATATACATAATAGGGCTTGTTTTGGGTATTTGGGATGTTCAACTTTGCATGAGAGAAAGCAAAAGTGAACTTTAATAGGAAGAATTGAAAGATCGTTTACGAAAACTCAGGTTGAATTTTTTTTCATAATACCCATAAGGAAAACTATATTCAAGCGCCTTCCTACATCCCCCGAAGAAGGGATCCCAATTTTAAAGTAAAGCAATTGTCCTTTAAACGTGACGCATCGCGCTATTCAATTTTTGTTAGATAAATACGAGTTGAATTATCTTCCGCCTGTGATTGTATCCATGGTCTCTAATGATGATTTTTATCGCGCTGTGTGCAATTAATTTCATTGTTATGTGGACTGAGATGTGATGAGTATTTTGTGTCCCCCTGCCGTAATGGCTGCAATGAGCAAGCAGGTATCAAATGAATAGAATAAAATGATACTCATGTCAATGACCTATCATCGCAATTTTTGTGAGTTCATAGCTACAGGCAGTTCCACGCCTGTGAAATCTCCTGAAACAGTGGAGCTGACTCCGGCACCCTGGCAGCAACCTCCCACAGAAAGGGGGGGGAGCGGGGAGGCGCTCCTAATGCCACTCGCCCTGGTATGTAGGTACAGTCGTCCACAGCCTTCGCTGGAGCAAAGCTTTCTGCACTTACCGTCTTCTCATTGGTTAGCGTAAAGTAATTCCGACGCACCTTTTAGCACTGCCATGAAATTAGAGGTGGCACTCATGTCCTGGTTATTTGTTTCAAACGTTTTACGACAGAAGAATTGAGCTATGCTACGCCAAATTCGAAAATGATGTTCCAGCTAAGCCTGCGGACGACTGTACAGACTCGAAGCTCACGCACAGATTTCTGGTTGTTCATCGTTGCCGACGTATGGGGATGCTCTGGACTGCCATCGAGGCGGTGGCTCCATCTATCGGCCCAGCGGGATAACTTTGCCTGGCATGACGAGCTTCAGCAGAGATTACGAGCCCCTATACGGCTACGCTGTTAAATATCAGTTGTTAGCAGCGGTGTGTCCTGCATTTCCTTCCTGTCTTAGTGATGTTCGTTTTACTTCAGGCTGCTTTCCATCCGAGTTTATTGTCGTCATCAGCAGCAGCAGCCTATGTACATCCACTGCAGCACGAATGCCTCTCCCATTGGCCTACAACCGCTCGTGTCCTCTGCCGCCGTAATACAATCTTGGCCTCCCAATTTTCCTATTTAGTCCCTCGATCGAGTTAATGGCCTTCCCTTTTTTATACCCGCCTTTCGGTATCCACTCTGTTGCCTTGTCCCACCGGTTGTCATTTCGTCTCGCTACATGCCATGCGCAATTCCATTCCTTATTTATTTAAACCACGGTACCGTCTACTCGTGTTCCTTCTCTGATCCAGGAAACTATTTTGCTGTCTCTGAGTGTTACTCATACATTTTCGTTCCATGGCCCATTTTGTCATCATTTGCAGGACGCATTTGTTCTATAACGTTCTTTTGAGTAACAGAGGTAGCTTACTTTTCATCACGTAGTAGTTCTTGCCGCGCGCAATCCACCCCATACTTTTTCTGTGCGGGATTTCGTCATTGTGGTTTCTATGAGAATTGACGACCTCTCAAAGGTAGTTATGCTCTTTTACTTGTTATAGCGTTGAGTTACGCAAAGAGAAGGGGGCGCTTTCAGCATGCCTATTTATTATTACTTTAGTACACTTTAGTCACAGTTATTTGTAGTTCCACGGCCAAGCTTTCTGACGGTTGTTCTCAAAAAATTTTCCCAGGTGCGCTGGAGGCTCACCGAGCAAGATAATCGCCCGCAAACCTCGAGTGGCTCAAGTATTCCCCGTTTATCCGTAATCCTGCGATTTCGCAGTCACGATCCTGAGTATTCTTTCCAGGCATGCCGTCAGGAATTTTGGCGAGATCATATCGCCCTGTCTTACTCCCTTTCTGATGGGGGACATTTGGCTTTTCTTGTGCACGATTACCGCGCCCATACATACATCCCTTATACAGGATGTTCCAGCTATCATGTACACGATTTTAAGATAGAGAAATGACGTTACTTAAAGAAAACGTGGTGCATATTGTTTCCAGTACACTGGAGTGGCGGCCAGCACGTTTTTCGTTAATGAGATTTAATTATTTCATTGTAAGTACTCCTCTAACTCCAGAAGTACTGTCCTAATCATACCCACCGCGCGGCTCAGTGACTGAGGCGTTGTGCTGCTGAGCACGAGGTCGCGGGTTCGATGCCCGGCAGCGGCGGCCGCTTTTCTGATGGAGGCGAAAAGCAAAACGCCCGTGTGTACGAGATTTCGGGCGCACGTTAAGGATCCCCAGGTGGTCAAAATTAATCCGGAGCCTCCACTACGCCGCGCCTCATCATCTGCGTTCCGCCGGCGCGTTAAACTCTAAAATCAATTAATATTCTCACTGGAAAAGAAACCCCGCGAAACATGAAAAATACCACGTGATGGCACTCCCACCCGCATCCGCGCCCGAAATGCGCTAATTGAAAGCAACTTCATTGTCCTGTCGCACGATGGAAGCGAGCGCACCCCCTTGATTAGGACATGCGTGGGAGGAGCAGCAACAGCGAGCGTCGCGGGGCGAGTGGCAGATAAGGCGCAAACTTGGTCACGATTTCTTCTTTCTTTCTTTCCTTTATTGATGCTGGTTAACTCCAGTCAGCCTGTTTAAGGCGTGGCCTCCGCGATTTGCTGCCGGCGGCGCGCCGTTGCTCCGGCCGTCCCATTAGGCGCGGAAGCAGGGGAGCGGTGTAATTTTAGATGCAGAGCATCTGATTCACTCGCCTTGTCCCTCCGGCGTCGTCGTCGTCGGCGTTGTCCGCCCCTCCCCCATTCTCCTCGCTGCGCCAGCTGCACTCTCCGCCGCTCACCCCCTCTCCTCTCCGATAGCGAACACTCTCTCGCGAGGGGCATTGCATGGAGGAAAAAAAAGTTAGGAGACGGCATGACGTCACGCAGCTAGCCTTCGCAAGCCCAGGTCCGTTGAAGCCGCTCCCTCCGCCGTTTCCCTTTCTCAAGCCGCCGTAGTCGGCCCTCCAAGGTCGGGTGGGCCGGCGGCGGCGGCGGTCTCCGACTCCGGGGCATCTCTCGTGTTTCGTTGGCGGTAGCTGTTCCCCGACCTTCCTGCATTTGTCTGCTCGGCGATCTCATGCCCGTGTGCGGGCAGGAGTGCCGCGTATGTGCGGAAGACAAAAGCCGTGGGAAAAAAAACAACATATAGCAGGCTTCGCGACAACGGGCCGCAGAGCAGTTTCGAGCAGACGAAATTGAAGAGCGCGGCGGCCCATACAGAGGCGGTGCGGTGGGGTCACGTGGTGCAGTGACGCCTGGGCCGACTTCGATTTTACTTTTTATGTATAGGCTTCACGTTTCTCCGGCGGCGCCGTCTAACTTTTCTTCCTCCATGGGCATTGGATTGGATTGGATTGGATTGGATTGGCTTGGCTTGGATTGGATTTGGATTGGATTAAAGTGGATTGTGTTGGATTGTGCCGCGGCACGTTGCGTCATAGCCGCGGCTCTCCTCTCCGATAGCGAACACACTCTCGCGAGGGGCATTGGATTGGATTCGATTGGATTGGCTTGGATTGGATCGAATTGGATTGGCTTGGCTTGGCTTGGCTTGGCTTGGATTGGATTTGGATTAGATTGGATTAAAGTGGATTGTGTTGGATTGTGTTGCGTCATAGCCGCGGCAGGGGGTTCACGGCACGTTTTTACGCGATGGGAGAATCAACCTAACAGAAACAACAACGGAACCCCTATGCGTCGCATCTACGCAGGGGTTCCCGCGAGGGGAAGTGGGCGTTTTGCTAACTCCGACACACGCCGCGAGGCGGCGCCGTTAGCCTAAGGTTGAAGCGAGGCTCGTCTGGCCGACGCTGCCTGCGCTTTGATTTGTAAATCAGCCTTCGTTGTCGCGTCTTCGGGATAGAAAACTCTCAATATGTGGTCTATGTATTTTGACTCGATCCTACAAATACAAAGTTGTTTAACGTACGTTGTTTAACACCCACGATTGCCTTTGCACGCAGCTTTAGTGGTCGTTTGCTTGAAAGGCGAATGCCATAGCCCAGGGTTCTGTCATCTCGGGCAGAGTGAATCCAGCGTGCTGAATTCTTTTTTCGCTGTTACAGCATTTTCGCGCGATATCGCTGCGCGAAAATATGCTTTTTTTGCCTTTTAAGTTGTTTCAACCTCTGGGTATCCGTTTTGTGTGTGCGTGCGGGGCGTGCGTGCGTGCGTGTGTTTCGTGTGCGTGTGCGTGGTGTGTGTGTGCACACGAGTGCACTTGCGCGAAAACAGCGTGATACCGATAAGCTCTCGTGTCTTGTTTATAGGCAGGCGACTACGATAGTCAAATAATCTGTTAGGCTTCCTCGGGTACGAATCAATCATTTTTTGCGTTTTATTTAATATGCTTAGTTTTCAAGTACCTACTGCAATCTCGCTACCAAAATATTTGCCGTGAGTGAAAAAGTCATGGTATTCCGCGATGCCTTTCATATCGCTATCGACTCTACATATGTATTTTTTCGAAAGGCTGTTTCTGAATTTCTAGATTTGCTGGGGTAATATATTCTGCACATAATTTGTTGGCATGACATATTAAGGGCATTATTTTTTTCGGTGAGCAGTTAAGCTGATCACTAATATCTGTATGCACAACATCGGCTGTAAGTAAGTTGTTCGGGATATTAGTGAATAAACACATCAAGTGGAGAACTATACCAATCGTAACTCGGGTAAAGATTTTTATTACATTACTTAGACCACGTCCATTTATGGTAGACTGGAAGTCTCTCTGTACGTTTGTATATGCAAGCATGCATGCCAATAAACGGCACCAGCACGTTTACCCTGCCTATTGCGGAAGAAATACCGATAGCCATTTGGACAGTATACACTTCAGATGCTGAAGTATACGACGTCTCTGTTAATAGTATCGCGGTAAAAGTTACGCCAAACGTTTCAAGTAGTGTTGCCATGTCATCTACTTTATCTGTCAAAGACCGCACGTTTAAAGGAGAAAAAAGGAAACGACATAGGGGGTATTTTCGTGTTTACTAATGCTTGGATTTCGGTCGGTTGAATTCCCATAATTTGGTTCTTGCTCGGAACGCACGGAATATGCGTTCCGTGCGTTCCAAACAACATGTACGAGATTTTCAGAAATAAAACCGGAAAACGTGTTGTGTTTTGGAACCATGCGTGACTACAAAAAAGAATACTGCTGTGCAATGAATTCACTTATGCATCACCCCGGGCATAGTCTACGTCGAAAATTCAAAGGCACCAGTAACTACCCTAATGGCACCAGCAACTACTTCTACCTTTCTCCTGCATTGGTGTGCGGTAACTTTTTATTATTAAACGTCGCACACAGGCTGCAAAGGCCGAGTTTTCGTTCTCTGCGCCCGCCCGCGCCAGGGAAAGCGACCTTAGGCTACGCGCCCGCCGGTAGCCGATCGCGGAGGCCACGGTGTAAGGCATAGAGTTTCATACTAATATACACTAGAGGGAAATCTGGCGCCACTGTCTAGGGGCGCCGCGCTTCGACGAGCGTTCCGTCATGTACCGGCCAGGCACGTTCCACTTGTCCTTGGCATGGTTCATGAACAGGCTGAAAGTTGCCTCTGTGCAAAAAAGCAACAATATTACTCTAGAAGGTGCGTCAAATTTGTTTTGTTGTTATAAAATTGAACCTCCAAAAGATTAATTTGTCCATGACGATGTAGAAGCTTTTGCACGATGAACCAAAAAAAATGTTACCACACATTGTTTGATTTTGGCTTCGAGACAAAAAGAAGTCATATGGCTAGCTAATCCAAGTAGCGATGAACGTCGCTACCGGCAATGGCGCCGCTCACGGTGGCCCGCGACTGCAACGACGAATTTCCCTCTAGTATATTCAGTATGAAACTCTATGATTCGAGCGTGGCCTCCGCGATCGGCTACCGGCGGCGCGCCGCCGGCAGCAAATCGCGGAGGACACGATTCGAGGGCACTGCTCCGTGGCGGGAGCACCGTCACGTACCGGAAACATTATGCCGTAGGTTTTCTTCGATAAACGCGATTACTCTTTTTCGTAAATCTTGGTGCATGATTGCTGGGACACCCTGTATACGCCGCCTAAAATTCTTATAAAGGCCTCCGCTGTTCTCTGGTAGTTCAATGCTTCCAGCACTGCCACGGGGCTGGAAGCATTGGCCATGAATCTTTGGGCCCCTGCTGGAAGCAGGAGCCATGAAGACAAAGTGCAAGTTTGGTTCTTTCAAAAGATTGCCTCGTTAGAATCATGCTGACACCACTTTTAACGTAAACTTCGCTCAAATAAGCTTATAATTAGGAAAAAAGACCATGCGACACACTGGCTCTTTTCCCCACAGCAGAACCCATGATGTCATACCAGCCAACTGTGCGAATCGCGAAGGCCGGCAAAGCAAACGCAAATTAGGCAGAGCTTATAGGCTTGTCGAAGAGCTTTTTCCCTTCAAATTTAGGCACATTCTTTTTATATCAGTAAGAATGGTGGGACAAACAGCGGAAGTTACGAAAGCACACGTAAACATAAAGTACCGATGCGTGCTGCTGTTGGTACTGCGCGCACTATACTTTGTTTATATGGACAGCACTGCGGGCCTTTCGGGTTGTCTCAGACGACACTGGCCGATTGACGGAAGCGATGGTGTTTTACGTGGCCATATTTCTCGAGCGAGCACTATGTTTCCCGAAACGATTATTTTCTCCGTCCACAAAAACAAACCAGGTTTAAATAGGTTCACAAGCCAACCAAGAGCCGAACACGGCTTGCCGCGGTGTGGTGGGGCCATCTAGGTTGACTAACAGGAAACAAGTCTCCGCTCCACACCAAGTTTATCTGAAAGACCTGTTCTTATGATGTCATTGCAAACGTCGTTCAAACACATATTGACGCGAGAATCAAAATTCTAGCTTAAATTTCGAAGTGCATAAAGGATCGTTTGCTTCCGGAAAAGCGCTGGGGGCACTATAGAACATGAAATCTTTCGAATAAAACTGACTTGTATTTTGTCTTCATGGCGCCTTTAATGAATCAAACGCTTTTTCATAGCGTATAGCTTTTCATAGCAACGCTTCTTCATAGCAACGTAAAGGAGCCTATTATACTCTGCGGATTTTTCTATTGGTGCACTGATGATATGGATGTGATCTACTGTAAATTATTTCCTTCTTAACCCAGCCTGTTCCCGGGGCTCTTGGAAATCTAAGCTTCGGCTTACGCTCTTAACAATTGCTTTGATAAACAGCTTGAGCCTGTAATTCTTAAGGCCCTTGGTATCTCTCTCCTTGTGAATCAAAATTATGTTGGAGTTTTTCCAGGTTACGGGCACTTCTAGTGTCCTTGAGCATTCTCAAAGTGGGCAGCAAGCTTTTCCAGTACGATATCTCCTCCTTCCTATAAAAGATTCCCGTTTATGCCGTCGTCACCTGCAGCGGGCGGGCACACGGCCGCCTTAAGTGAGGCCTTAATTTAATGCTACACGAAGGGCTGATGTGTCGACTCGTACAGCTGTGAGGCGCACGCCGCAACAGACGACACAAGCAATGCGTACGAAGAAGTAGCTGGTGAACGCCTCGTCGTCGTCGATGCTCCAACAGGACTGGCCCGGTTGAAACCCCGGTACGGGTGCACGACCTTGAACCAGGAGAAATAACCGTGCGAGCCGGTGTCCACGGGCTGGTACAGGCGGGCCATCATGGTGAAGGACACCGCCACCGAGAGCTTCGTGAACGAGTTGCGCTTTTCGTGCACAAACTGCACCACGTCGACCTGCGACAAAGGCCGCGAGACGACGGTCAGTGTGGGCCAGCTGGTCGCGTGGACGGTGAACCGTGTAATACCGCGCAGTAAGGACGCGACTGACGGCGTGACACACCGGCCGGACAGGCGTCACTGGCAGGCTACGTTAGCCGCAAGAGACCGCTCAATCACCGCCGCCGCCTGTACCCTCCACACTTTGACAAGACGTTGTTTTAAAGATCGGTAATCGATGACTTCGTGTAGCGCAAAAAAAAAAAACGACGGAGGACACAGGGAAGCAACGGGCACAAGCGCTAACTTCCAGCTGAGGTTATTGAAAAAATGCGTGAATTTAAAACACCGGGCCGGGACATTATCATAAAGAACCAAAGTTAGGAAAGAACAGAAAAAAGCACGTCATGACAACATTTTGCAAGTCATGAATTACCGCTACCAACTAGCCCAAACCCAAACTCTGATAAGTTGAAGATCGGGCCAGCAGTGAAATATTTGGGGCTTTTTCCGCTATGGCGATACGCTGAAATACGAGCACTGGAGCGCGTAGCTTCCAGTACAAGCTGCGCATCCTGGGTACGAGCGTGAGCAGTAGGAGTGAGGTCCCTATTCTCGATTTCGTGAATTCTTCGTGAATACGCCAACAGCTTTGTATGACTGGGTTTCGGTTCTGTCATGTGTTTCCGGCAGACAGAGAGGTTGCGTGTGCTCTCGTCATCGTTACGACAAAAAAAAAAAAGCGTCGGGGTGTGGGGGTGGACGGCGGACACAGCAAGAAGCCGGGACACTGAGTGCAGTGCTCCGTCCTCTTGTTGTGTTCTTCCCCCCCCCCCCCCCCCCGCTCGCCCCAGCGCTTTTTTGGTAGTGGATAAATAAGTCGACCAAAAAACCACTGTGACGTTTTATGACGTTTACTGATATCAGTTCTAAAGTTTGCCTTATTTGTCGCTACTGGATGTGCATGATTCTTGTCCGCCATTGCAAAACTACACAGTGACAACAATCACTGCGTAGATGTCTGGCCCGGTGAAACTACTTCGCTCCGCTCTGGAATATGGATCTTTTTTTTTTCAAATCCACGAAATTTACTATAATCCTCTATACCCCTGCATCTAGCTGCTTCCGTTGTCGTCGTGTAATTTCATAGCAGTCTGCACCAGATGTTGGCGTATACTGGTGAACACTTGCTACGTGAGGTTCTGCTGCTGAAGACAAGTGGCGGCAACACCTACTCCTTGGCTCTCATTTGAATTTTGAGGCGCTGTCATAGCGATTATGAACGCCGGGTACTGCAGGAGCACATTTCTTGAGCACGATGCGCAACAAGTTGACAATCACTAAAAGAGATAGACACACCTTTCGCTGTGTGTGTCTTCCGCTACGTCTGTCTCTTTTCTGTCTGAATTTTTGTAGAGTAACCAGCGTCAAGCTATGACATACCGATTTGGCCAGGATACTCATTGTTCTTTAAAGCAGAGCTTTCTACCTCTGCGAGCCAACGATTCTTTCGCGGCGTGCGGGACAATAAACTCCGTACGGGGCGGAGGCGGCGGCGGCGCGGCGGCGGGGGGGGAAGAAGGGGGGGGGGAGGGGGGGTTTCACTCACGGAGCACACTGTAGATGGCGCGGCGAATTTGCCCAGCGTTCCCCACGAGGAAGTGCCTCCTCACCGGTGGTGCGGCGTCGGCGGTACGGCTTTGTCGTCTGCTTTAGCGCGGTTGTTTCGGGCCTGTTTTGACGCAGCTTCACGTTCACTGCGCGCTTCCTTCGCACTGCTTGATTAACTTGTTCTATAGCAGCTCCTGGGTAACCCAGACCCCACGAAATTAAGCTGTCGTACGGCAAAGATACGTTAAGGATTAGTTTGAATGGCGGGAAAATAAAATGTTGAGACCACATACAGACATCTGGCCGCTAGAGAAACGCTACCTTGTGCGCACCGCTTGCCACGAATGGGACTCCGTGTTCTAAATTGATGAATACCAATTCGGTTTTGTTTGAACAGGTATTACAAAAGGCGAAAGCAGCAACTGTTTCTGATAAATAGCGATTATAAGAGTTCCCTCAGCTTTCTAGGGATACCCAAATTTACTAAACTAGTTTAAATTGGTATATATGAGAATCATGAAGCTCACAAGCCGGATTGTTTCGGTGTCTACGCTTGTGTCGCACGGTGGTGTAGCCCCGAGCTAGCACATCAGGATGGCTAGGTTCCGCTGTCTCACCCTTCGAAAGCCGCTTCTCTCAGATTTCTTTCTTCCGACGCACGGCCGTGCTACGGCGGCGGCGTCCACCGCTCTAACCCGGCAGTGGTCGACGCTGCTGCGCTCGGGATGCCGCCCCCACGAATTCCAAGTGACGGCTGACAGAATCTGTCGTTTTACTCTTTGTAGGGCCATTTGTGGGAATTCAAGTGACGTTCGCCCGGGCCTTAGCTGCGGGTGTCGTTTACAGCTTTGCTTTCCAACCACCTTCACAGCGAGGATTGGATTTTTTTTTTTTTTGCTTAACCCAAACCAGTCAGTTCATCTGCGGAGACCTGCTCGGCCTAGCTGAATTAAGGCGCAAATATACTTCTCTCTAGAGCTCAGCACTTGCCAGAAATACAGGCTTCTTTGTTGGCTTTTCGCGCTTGTTTGTTTTCTTGTTCCTGCTACGCAACGTGCACCTTCTGGCGGTGAAACACTTCGTAATACTGCCACTTCGACATCTTGAAAGTTGGGAAGGTATGGATGGCATCACGCTCGCTTCTTTTTAGTGGTGACCAGTGGGTTTTTTTTCAGCTAGGTGCAACTGGCTTTCGTTTGCTTCAACTCTCTTGGGCCTCGTTTAGCACCCTATAAATTAGCGGAAGGTACCAATGAAATAAAACGCCAATCGGCCAAGAATGAAAAGCCCTGCTGCGGACAGAAAATTGAACGAGCGGGCCTTTTGCCTACAAGGAATTTGGGCGCAAGAGAGATGCGCTCGAGTGCGTCTTGTTCCTAGCAAAAAAAAAAAAAACTGCTTAGGCATGGGTGAACACTGGCACTCACCATCGCTACTTGGTAGGCGGCGTACGGATCCCTGTAGATGGTGGGGCCCGTAATGCGGCAATCGGGCCGCATGTCGTCCCTCATTTCGAGGTGCGTTCGAGCGATCAATGCGTCAGTGGGAGTCCTGCTGCGGGACAGAAGGCGTTTTCAACCATTCTCGTTTAAAGAGTGGACGCTTTCTGCATGCGCAGAAAATGCAAAGCACTGGACACTGAACGCGACACAACTACGCGACACAACTACGCTGCTCACAAATTGCGGCGACATGTCGCTCAGAAATGCTCTTCCTGAGAGCCTTTGCGACAGGTGGGATGGGCGCAGTGAGGCATGGCAGGGACAAACAGCACCGCCATAGCTTATTTTCTATTCAGCCCTTACTAGCCCTACCGCTTTCTCCTGAATTCTTTTCTCAAGTCGGCCACTGGACGCGGGAAGTAAGGCTATGTTATTACATGCCATGGCATTTGCTACTTGCACGAGACGCATGAAAAGATCGCTCCTAATAGCACTGTGACAATAAAATGTTAAACCTTACGTAAAGATATTCCTTCTTCAACTGTATTCGTTTCTCAAAGCGCGTTTTAAACCAATGCTAGTATCTTCTATTTTAAAAGAAATAAACAGTTGTTCATCACCGCCCGTGCTTGTTACTCTTCAATTCGCCCCGTCAAAGCGCTGTTCAACTTCCGCCGTGTACCGACTTACCCAGCTGCAAACCCTCGTTCATCGAATCGCAACACTCCGCCGTGTATTGAGACGCTCCACCGTTACGTTTAACCTATTTAACGTTCTGTTACATTGTTCACATACTTCGTTAATAACTGCAAAACACAGCTGACGTGCAGCGCATTGAACGCACGATCTGCCCGCGCACATGGGAATAGAAGAATCTCTTCGTGTGCGCCAGCGTCACAAAATAAAGGCTTTTAGAGCATCGGCACTATTTTCTCTCATTGTTATGTGCCGCCAGGATTTTCATTGGTCGGTCGGCACCACGTGATATTTGTCTACATATGGGCGCAGCCATTTTGTTTCTGGGCGCCTCTCCTCCTCCTCCTCCTCCCCCTCTCTCTCTCTCTCTCTCTCCTCTCTCTCTCTCTCTCTCTCTCTCTCTCTCTCTCTCTCGCTCGCTCGCTCGCTGCTGCACGGACGCTAGAGCGGCCGGTCACGCTCTGCCCGTCACAAGCGGCGGCGGTTTGTAGTAGTAGTAGTAGTAGTAGTAGTAGTAGTAGTAGTAGTAGTAGTAGTAGTAGTAGTATAGTAGTAGTAGTAGTAGTAAACTTTATTCACAACAAAGGTAGAAGGGGATGAGGTGGAGTTAAGGGTGGAATCCTATTTCCAGGGCTCCAGTGGCGAAAGCCCCTAGCTTGACTCTTTCCAGCAGTTCTCGCTGACTGGAGAGGTCCGAGCTGGACAGTGCCGCTCCCCAGGACTCTATTGATGTGCTGTAGTTGTTCTGTTGCCATATGGTCGGGCAGTTCCATATAGAGTGGAAGAGGTCTGCCTTCTGATGGCATTTATGGCATCCTTCGTTGTACTTATCCGGAAATATAAGTGCTAATCTGGACTTATGTGGGTAGGTGTTGGTCTGGATTTTCCTGAGATTTCTGGCCTCCTCTGCGTCTAGTAGAAGGTGAGCTGTCGGCATGGTTTGTGTGAGCTTGTGTGATGCTTGTGTGAGTGGTACGGCCCCGGCTTGCCGTTGTGCCATTTGCGAAGTATGTGCGCCGGCCCCCCATCGATTTCTCATCAAGTACTTGAAAAGCAATCGCTTCATTCCACCGCATCGTAAGCGTATGCACAGGGATTTCGCAGTGAGCGAGAAAATTCTCCCAGGCTTTTCTTGCCAACATCGACAAGAGCAGGAGGCAGGCGGAGAACAGGCAGGCACACGAGGCGCTCAACCGCGAAGCGACTTCCCGGTAACACGAGGGCTGGGGAATAACACGAATCTAGTGTCAATGTCAAGCCAATTATTCTGCTCTGTGAGATCATCGAGAGAGATCATGTTTCCGGCATACCTGGCCTCGCCCCAGCAACTTTTCATGCAGGGTTATTTTTCATTTCGCAGAGTTTGCTTTCTAACCATGACCTGCGGCCGCTTCACGGGCTACAGTGAGTGCCATGTGCATGCCGGTGACGCATTGCTATTGATATCTGCCATAACAGAATCACACGTCATTTTTCTGAGCAATACAATTGTTTCTCACAATTCCAGCGTGAGATACGTAGACGTGTCTGTACGGTCATGTGATCTTCATGCAGACCCACTTTTAGGAAGCTAATCGTCCAGTCAAATGACTGTGGCGTCTTAAGAAACATTTTAGGCTGTTAGGCATTTCCTGAGTGTACCGCGCTCACAATAAACAATATCTTCTAAAACGTTGGTGCGAGGTAGATCCAAAGCTCCGGTTTAACTTAGGTTCGCAAGGAAAGGGGCAGTCTCGGGGCCGAACGAAACAAGCCGAACCAGCATGGTATGCGGCATGATAGAAGCGCTTATTACCAGCTCTTTTTTAGAGATCCTAGTACAATTTTTCAAACTTTTGTTTGAAATCCAAAATGCTTCCAGCAGCGTAGTCAAGCAGCACACCTAGGGGGTCACAAACTACCTCGGCAACAGTTACTGCTATAGTCCCATCAGATAACTTAGAAGCTTGCTGAAAAGATTTTTGTCTCTTGCCGATTTTGGCGTTCTTCGACCGCTGGAATTACTCAATGCAGCAGTGTAGCGGGTATTAGCCGGCTTTCGTTCAGTTGCAACAATAAAGGCATTCGACAGCCACTTTAAAAGAGTTTCATACTAATATATACTAGAGGTAAATCTGTTGTTGCAGTCGCGGGCCGCCGTGGCCGGCGCCATTTCCGCTAGCGACGTTCCTCGCCTACTTGGCTTAGCTAGCCATATGACTTCTTTTTTGTCTCCAAGCCAAAATCAACGAAAAATGGTAACATTTTTTTCTTGTTCATCGTGCATGAAGCTTCTACATAATCACTGACAAATAATTCTGTTTTGGAGGTTCAATTTTATAATAACAAAACAAATTTGATGAACCATTCTAAAGTAATATTGTTTCTTTTTTACAGCCAGAGCCAACTTTTCAGCCTGTTTTTGAGCCATGCCAAAGACAAATGGAACGTCCCTGCCCGGTACATGACGGAACGCTCGGCGAAGCGCGGCTCCCTTAGGCAGTGGCGTCAGATTTCCCTCTTAGTATGAAACTCTTACTTCAGTCAGAGTTTCATATAGTAATATGGCACTCTTAAACGTAATAGTATGAAACTCCGACTTTAAAAACAACAACCACAACATCATAGCAGAACTGAAGACGCTATCGCGCAGAGCCGCTCCGCGCTGGCGATAACTACGGTTCTCTGAGTGCTTCCAGACGCGAAGGAAAGAGCCAACGCCTTTAACGATCTCGATAAACACGTTCGCTCTTTCCTTCGCGTGTGGAAACACTGAGAGAACCATAGGAGCGTTTCATAGTCTCACTAAGGCAATGGCTCAGCAGTTTCTCCACCACTCGCTATGACACGGCCACTCTAGTAGGTTATTTTGAGAGATTACTTCAATGTGGACGTCAGTGGCGTCGCAACTCCATCAACACGGAACTGAGGGCTTTGTTCACTGACTGATGCTTACGCGAAAAACTCTTCCAGGGCTGTGTAGACGGCGCCAACTCTTGGAGTTCTGAACGTGACACCAACCACGAGGTAGGCCGTGGGCTTCGGATCTGCTTCCGCTTCGCGCAAGTCTTGCTGCTGACTGCGTAATTCCTGCAATTTTATAATTTTATCCCGGTAGTTCTACGTATTTTTAGTGCAAAAACAGTGCTTGACAAGCAAGAAATGCTGCTGAATTTTCCATTTTCTATAAACTTACATAAAACAACCCACACAGAAGTCGGAATGTAGTTTTTTTTTATCAGGACAGTAATTGCAGGGCGATTATGGCACTCGTTGAGTTCTCGCACTGCAAGCGATGACATTCAAACTGTCACCTATTAGGAACATAGCGGCAAGTATAAAAAATAGCTTGACTACATCGAGTTCATTACCATTTGCAAAAGTGGTCGTGCGAAAAGAATGAAGAGAGGAGGTCGCCCATCGTTTCCATAAAACATTTCCGCGGGCATGTACCACGTGCAAGCTGAGGTTGAAAACGAACACCCACTGGCGGGGTTCATCAGTCCCTGCATCCTTCACAAAAGTGGGCTTAGCTAACCACCTATGCTAACTCTCCGGCTGTGCAAACTAATACGCACATTTGTGGAGAAGTCTCCAGAATCTCCGCATATCCAGCGCTGAGGGCAAATTTTCAGGCTTTTTTGTGACGCCTGTTTCCCCTTCTTGCAGAGTGCCAGCTGATGTGTGCAACAGCAGCAACCCACACACGGGCCATGAAATATGAGGTATTCCTAAGAAGCTACTTAGGTCACTGCTTGCAAACTGTGCTGGTGATGTCAACAGCTGTCTGGTGACACAGTGAAGCTGTCACAAAAGCCTCTTTCTGATCTCTCCCACCAACCAGCTCTTCTGTTGAATAAACTTCTTTCTTCTGCTTCTTATTGTCCCTCCTCCTTTTCACCAACTTTTATGCGTGTAAGACTTCATTGGTGAACCGTCTGAGGCAAAGGTGCTACAGGAAAAACCTGTGATACGAGAAACTTTAAACTGACACTTCGCTTTTTAGTCGAAAGCGCGCCGTGTGCCACTCGATAGATAATGCGTTCTAAGGCCCCCGGAAGTCAACTGAAGAGCTATTACGTGCAGCTATAATTGTTAGCAAGCTGGGGATGTTTTCTCATTTTCACACGTTAATAGGCTACGTCGGTTTAAATACAATAAAATTTCTTGCTTCTTAGTTTGCGTCAGTCAACCAGAGAAATCACAAAGCAAGCAATCTAAGGAGCCATTAGTGGAATTATATGAACATGGGAAAAATCCACTGACATTTGATTGATTGATTGATTGATTGATTGATTGATTGATTGATTGATTGATTGATTGATTGATTGATTGATTGATTGATTGATTGATTGATTGATTGCAGGGTTCAACGCGCCGACGCAACGCAGGCGATGAGGCGCCGTAGTGGAGGGCTCCGGATTAATTTTGACCACCTGGGGATCTTTATCGTGCGCCCAAATGTTGTATACACGGGCGTTTTGCTCTTCGCCTCCATCAGAAAAGCGGCCGCCGCGGCCGGGAATCGAACCCGCGACCTCGTGCTCAGCAGCGCAACGCCTTAGCCACTGAGCCACCGCGACGGGTCCACTGACATTTGTAAAATGCGCTGTTAGAAGCCGGTGATATGCCAGAGCGTTTAAGAATTTTGTTATTTTAATCCCGCAAAAACCAAGGACTGTGGGTGTTCCGCTTCGTCTTCTGAAGATCACGCAGTGTGGTGAATATTAACAATAAAACGGTTCGTCAGAGTTCTTTTAGAAATATTACCACTGATGCTCATATCAAGGCCGTCGGTGTCGTCAGGAGCCGCCATTAAACCAGGCGCTCGCCTTAGTTTCGTTATTGGCTTGATGTAAACGTTTTAGTGGCCGTATATTCGAACACAGTACCACAAAACCGCATAGAATGGTGTGTAATGGAAATGAAAATATAATAGTCTGTTTTAAAGCTAAGGAAAAAGGAAGTAAAGCGTATTTTTGGCGGAAAGGTTGTGCCTACTATTTTCCAGGAAAACCTGGTAGTTAACAACAATGTTAATATTTTGGGGGAAACTCACAAAGACTCTCATTTTATTATTTTAACCATTATTTGAAATAATAAGTTGCTTCAAGAGCTTGAAAATGTTTTTGAGCGTGCCTATAAAAACGTCGTCTTCGTGGTGAACCGGTGCACCGACCGTCAGCCACAGTTTAACAAAACTTGTTGC
Source organism: Haemaphysalis longicornis (assembly GCA_013339765.2). Lineage (NCBI taxonomy): Eukaryota > Metazoa > Arthropoda > Arachnida > Ixodida > Ixodidae > Haemaphysalis > Haemaphysalis longicornis. The sequence continues at coordinate 71,550,330 of CM023457.1, read as the reverse complement.
TGAGCGAGTTGGTTCATGACTGAAGAAAAATAAAAACGTGGGATTAAACTTCGAAACCACTGTAAGTGATTCTAGGTCTATTTTATTCTGTAGGACGGGACACAAGAAAATGCGTGGGACGAACGCGAGGCTTCAAGGGAATTTTTTAAAGCGAAAGCTTTCTCAGTGGGACCGATGGCGTTCTGTCAAAGAACTAACGCATTTCCCCATAGACCGGTTGGTCGACTGAAAAGCTTCGATAACAACTCTGGACAAATGGCGCAAGCTTGAAACCGGGCTTGCATTGTGTCGAAGCGGTTACTTGAAAATCCCGATAAAGGGACGCTTCTAGATAAGACACTATACACGCATCCCATGAACAAGGAGTACGATAGTATACCTTTATCGCATAAAGCACGCATCGGGACACATTCAGATCGTTCGTAGAAGCATTCCCTTAGTGCGCGAATGTTCGTCCCATGGCTTCGTTATTCGTTTGCGATTTGGGTCTTTGGAGGTTCAACAATCGATTGGGCACACATTCAGTGAGCGTTTTAGCTTTCTCATTTCTCTCAACTTTCTTTAGCAAGATATGCCAAAGTTTTTTTCTACACACACATGCGTTACCACGTCGGCGCGGGTGCCAAAAGGAGGAGAGAAAAAAACCCTAAACATTACAGACAAAAGCAGACGCCTCATTCATTTTACACGTGGGTGCGTTAATCTGCGATCCAGGAACCATACTTCTGTTTTGGAGCATGCAACGGAAGGGGTGCTGACACAGCCGTCAGCTTCTTCGCCAATGCGAAACACCTCGAATATTTGTGGTTGGCGTTCGCTGCTCGATCTGCGAAAAACTGCGCATTTTTGTATGTTGGAGTGCACTTGCACCTGCGGCAATAGTCAGCGTATGGTTATTTAAATGTTGCGAGGGTTGTTTGTAGGGGCATTCGCGAGGGTCGTTCGGCCTCGACCGTGTGGTGTACCTCTGCAGGCTGTCGCAGCAACAGCGTTGCGGAAGCAACAACGTCACGTGACTCGATTCGTAGCGTACCCTGACGCGCCACTCCGTGTAGGACACAGATGCCGCCGGCCAGCCTGACCTCAACAGCTCCCTTCGAGCTGGGGAATCGAATCAGCAGGCCTATTAGGGGGTGTGAAGAGCTAAGGCGCGGACGGCAGACGAAGAAAACAAAAAAACGCCTGTTTTCCCGAAACCTTTCGGGACGTACGAAAGCGGCGTCCACTTAAAAGAAATGCCACGCATCTCCACGAAGTTGAATCATGGACGAGTGGGCGACAGCACCGGGGATCGGTTCTTACCGTAAATAACCCTGGCAGTGCCCACTAGCGCATTTAAATGAGGGAACAACGCGTGTGTAGAGTATATTCAATTGCCAATCAATCAAATTCGATACAATTCAATTTAATCCAAATCCAATCCAATATTCCTTGCGGCATGCGCATCCGCTGGTGTAGCAACGGACGCCAAGCCCCGGACAAAGCGAGGACCTAAGGTGATTCGCCCCTAAAACGCACCCTGCGTGCAGCCCCTTCGACGCCGTCTTGGAAACGGACCTCCGCCGCGAATCGGGGAAAACTGCGAGGTGCGGAGTACCTTCGGAACTCACAATGTCCGTCCGCGTCCGTACGCATAGCATTTACAATCGCATAAAAATCCGACAGGCACCGGCAGGATTCAAGCCTGTGTCTGGTAGATAAGACAAAGTTAGTGTCGGTCGTCTTCCTTATTGTGCTGCGACCGTGAGTTAGAGCCCCAGAGTCAAACGGCTTACTCCCTCGCCTGTAACGGTGCGGAGTACCTAAGGACCTCCCAATGTCTGTCCGCGTCGATCCGTGCGCACACCACCATCAAGCAAAATTCGGTTTGAGCCGGAAATTGCAGTTTCATATAGGGGATAATCAAGGTGAAACTCAAATCGAATGACGGTCGGGGCGCAACTTGGATGTCATTTCGAGTCCCCGTGCTCCGCACCCTCGCCATCATCCACGGAGTGGAGATGCTGCCAGTTTTTTTTTTTGTCCCCGTTGGCGCTTTCGTTTTGAATGAGCCGGCGGAGGGCGCGGAACAAAGGGCGGCCCGCACATCTGTTCCCGCATGGAGATGGCGGCAGGAGGAGAGGAACCGCCGGAGGAGTGCGGGAAAAACAGTGGACGCGGCAGGTGTGTTGAGGACTCGAAAGCGAGAGGTCGACCCAGACTTGCCTCCGTCGTAGATCCCAAATCTATACCAGAAGCTTCAGCGTGTTTTTAACTGCCAGTGACGACCGAACGACGACCCGACCGATAGACAGTGAACGACTGACTGCTGTAACTGTTCTGCGGCACCGACGGCAGCGCGGGGATGAGCAGAGGCATTCTATTCCTATTAAACTGTTGTCTGATGCAATCTCTCGTACTCACCTGTCGCTCTCCAACCCAAAAGGGACCCTTTAATGTGGAACGGCTTGCCAACTATCAAGACCATCACAGCGGTGCAACAGGAGTTCATCGCCGCTGAAAACTCGACGGCCATGCGCAAACCCACTCACGAAGCGGGCTGCTCCCCAGCCCAAAAAGCGACATTTTTAAAGACGATAGTCTTTCTTGGGCTACTTAAACCCAGAAATTTTGGTCTGTCTGTATGTCTGTATGTCTGTCTGTCTGTGACTCGATTCAGCCACCCGGCCAAAGCAAAACAATGCCTGCGCAATATTCTCATATAGTCACAGCTAAATCTACCCGTATATGTGCGGTGTAATGTTCATACTTGTCAACATTGTTGAAGAAGAACAAGACATTACGCAAATATGAGACAACAAATCAATACAGAAGTGATATTTGCAGTGTTCCTTTATAAAAACAAACATGCTTGACTTTTGTGAAATAAATACTTCATCAACTCTAGAAAAAGAATTCACTCCGCCGTCACCTGCTGTCGCCCGCGCCACTATAGCTTCTGGCGCCATTTTAAGAAATCAACCGGCAACAGTTACGCAAGGTTCCACTAGATAGGTTCCACGTTCCGCTTGCAACGCACGTGGAGTAGGGAAGCGCGGTTCTATAAACGTTGAAGTAGGGCGCCTCGATTAACGCGCGTCTTCGCCGTACGGCAGCGTTCGCATCGAGACACCCGGTTTGGAGCAGTGGAACGCGGGAAATTTAAAATGATTTAAGCAAACCTTTGGCGTCTTTACATAGGGAGGAGCGCGACGCAAGAGGAACAACATGAGAGGTGAGCGGGAAAACGAAGGGAGGCATTTACTTCGCAAAAGCGGATAAAGACTATCGTCTTTTGACGGCATTTGCAACGAAAGGAGCAGATACGCGGCCAATTTTTTCTCCTTGTCATCACTGTGCTAATCATGCTGCGATAGGACAGTTGCGTTGCGCGGCAAGTCTCAGACCCCCCCTCAACCTTCTTCACAGGCGTCGCGTGTTCAACCGCCGCGTACTTTCTCGCCTGCGCGGATAACCTACAGGATTTTGGTTAGTAAGCCGTGGCTTCGAAGTGTTTGCCAGATGACTGCGAGTGACAGCTGCATGCGCGGACTTTGAGCCCTCCCATATATATGCAGGCGGAGAACTGGAGAAGCATTGTGGAGACAACGAAATGCCGTAAAGAAAGTTCTTAGCTGAGCATTCGGGCTAGCCAGCTTCCCGCGATACTTGGGGTCGCGACCATTGATGCTAGGCTTGGAATTTACAAGCCCCCTAAGCGAGAGGCAGACTGAAGATGGCATCAGAATGGCATCGGATACAGCTCTGTTGTGGGCAGTTTGATGGATCTTGCGGCGGGAGAAGAGTCTTGGCCGTTGTCGTTCCAGTGGTGTGTGTACACTCGGAGCATGCGAGAGAGGGGAATTGAAGTTTGGGCAGCTCAAGGGGTGTTCACGCGCTTGGAGCTGGAGTTGAAGTTTTTCTTTTATTACTCATGAAGTTTTTCTTTTATTACTCATGTACTCAGCTTTGTTAACATATGTAGTTGTATATTAATTCTTTACACCCCTTGATCATTTAACAACATCTCGAGTTCGCCACCCCTGCCAAATCAGCCAGAGCCTGTCGATTCGGTGCCTGATCGACGCCGCAATTCCGAACAAAAAGAACTTTACTGGTTACAACTTGCGACAATACATGCGTCCTGCTGATTTTTATGCGTATAAAACTAAAACCTTACAGGGGCACGGACATAAAAATTTTGCATCTTGGTTTTTGTTGCGACAAGTAGCTGAGCTACTTATCACGTGTGGAAACCTCGTTTGCTTCAGCGTGCGACGGTTGTTTAATTAGAGACGTTTTAAATGCGACCTGTAGCGGTTTCGGTTTCAGCGGGCCCCGCGAAACGTGGTATTTTGTGTAAACAAAGCTGTCCACGTGACCGTCAGACGGATATCACATAGCAGAGCTGCCGTAGCACTGTCGATTCCGCGTCGCCGGTTATTTCTGCGAATGATCCTACGTACTGATATCGTCAGCCGCTTTATTAAAAAGCGACCGCGGATGCAGACGCCGCGAGAGCAAATCGCTGCAAGGCTAGAAAACGACGCGCGGTGCAGTGGGTGGGGAGGCGCGCGCTCGGAGCAGCCAGCCGGTCTTCCTACAGGTCCGCCTTCAGGTGTGTTAGGCTTGTAGAGGAAGCCGTTCGGCACCCCAGAGCAAGCCGCTCCCACGATACGACACTTTTCCTTTCTCTCCGGTCTGCCGCCGGCTTGACGACAGTGCGCCTTTGTGGAAAACGTGTATAGGAAAGGACGCCGGTGGATTAGTATGGGGTCATTCCCCCACTCTCTTGAACGGTCGCCGTCGGGAGAGGCATAACTTGTTGTCCGGCCGACTCCTGGCATTAGTCCTGGCGCAGTTGTCGTTTGCTCGCTTGGGAAGCTTTTTTCTCTCTCTTTTGAAGGAGGCGGAGGTTCCCTTTTTTTCCCACGTCGGGGGACGCTCTCAGCGTACTCATCTTTTGAAAATAAACAGTCTAGTCTTGAAACTGCAAACAAGCTTCACGTCTGCTTTATCGCCTCCTTCAGCAGACGACATTCCGGGCTGCTACAAAATTGGTGACCCGAACAACGCTTCAACGAACACGCGGCGATGAGCTCCGACGACAACACTGCTGCCTCCACGCCTGCAGTCTTCGCCACAGAACTGAAGCTACCAAATTTTCGGCCTAAAAATCCAAGAGCTTGGTTCAGCCAAGTGGAGGCCCGTTTTCAGATCCGGCACATCACCTCGCAGTCGACGAAGTACCTTCTCGTCGTCGCAGCCCTGGCCCCAGAAATCACCGACGCTATCGACGACATTTTGGTTTCACCCCCCACACAAGGGGAATAGGACACCCTCAAGAAGACGGTGCCGGGCCGCCTCGAGGCGCCCGAAGAAAGCAGACTTCAGCAGCACTTATGTCGGGAAGAGCTGGGCGACCAACGACCTTCCAAACTGCTGCACCGTATGTGACAACTACTCGGTGTGCACGCGAGTCAGGACGGCCAGCTCCCACTTCTTCGTGAACTTTTTCTGCAACAGCTGCCCCAGTCGGCGCGCGTGGTTCTCGCGGGTTCAGATGAGACGTCCCTTGATCTTCTGGCGAAACTTGCTGATCGCATCACAGAATACTCTGTTCCAAACATCGCGCCCATAGCTGCTGCAAGAACAGGCGAACAACCAGATCGACTGTCGCGCCTTGAGGAGAAAGATGCAACAAATTACCGAGACCAGTGCAGCAACTTTTGCTGTCTGGCGTTCCACAACAGGGCGAGCAACGACGCAACCGATCCCCTTCAAGACAGCCAAGCTCCTCTGAGAGAAGCCAGACACGAGATAGACAGAATGGAGTTTGCTGTTACCACCGTAGTTTCGGCACGGGTGCTAGCCGCTGCACTCAACCTTGCTCGTTTCCGGGAAACGCTCCGGCCAGTCGTTATGGCGGCTTATGACATCGGCCCTCCACCCAGCCGCCTGTTCTTCGTAGTCGACCGAGTAAGCAACCCGCGCCTGCTAGTCGACACAGGAGCCGAAATCTCTATTGCCCCGGCAACCTCCGAGGATCGCCGACGTAGCAAGAACATAGTCGCTGCAGGCGGTGAATAACACTGCCATCGCTACGTACGGCTTCCGCTCGCTGACAATAGACGTTGGACTCAGGCGTCTGTTTCACTGGGTCTTCGTGGTAGCGGACGTTAATTCCGCCGTACTCGGAGCAGACTTTCTCAGCAACTTCAACCTGCATGTGAGCGTACGTGACCATTGCCTCAAGGATAACACCACATCCCTCAAAGTACGTGGTTTGGAGTCAAACATCTGCTCATCTGGCATCTGCGCCTTCCAGCCTTTATCTGCCTACCACCACATCCTGGCCGAATTCCCTTCTTTCACCAAGCCCCGTTACACGGAACAGCCGGTGAACCATAACGTGATTCACCGCATCGTCACCACCGGGCCGCCAGTCACCGCCCGGCCATGACGCCTGTCCAGCAACAGGCTTCAAGCTGCACGCGGTGAGTTCGAGCATATGCTGCAGCTGGGAATTATTCGCCCTTCGTCTAGCAACCATTCATCGCCACTGCACATGGTGCCTAAAGACGACGGGGACGACTGGCGCAAGTGCGGTGACTGCAGAGCCTTGAACGCATCGACAACGCCGTACCTGTATCCTCTGCCACACATTAAATAAATATAAATAAATTCACGTTAAAATAAATAAATAAATAAATTCACGATTTTAGTGCGCGGCTGGCAGGTACAAAATATTCAGCAAGATCGACCTCGTAGCGGCATACCACCAAATCCCCGTCGAACCGGAGGACATACCAAAAACAGCCATAACAACTCCATTCGGCCTGTTTGAGCTTGTCCGTATGCCCTACGGCTTGAAAATGCAGAACAGACCTTTCAAAGATGCATGGATGAAGTCACCCGGGGTCTTCCTTTCGTCTTTGTCTACCTGGATAACATTTTGGTGGCCAGCAGAACTCCTACCTAGCGAGAGCGAACAGCACCTCCGCCAGCTCTTTCAGCGTCTGGATGAGCTCGGTCTTGTGTTGAAACCTCAAAAGTGCGTGTTTGGTGTCGAGGCTCTCAACTTCCTCGGCCACCACATCACTGCTGAAGGCATTATGCCATTGGTATCGAGGGTGGAATCCGTCAAAAAGTTTCCTTCTCCAACATCTTTGCGCAAGCTGAGAGGGTTGCTGGGACTCTAAAACTTCCACCGGTGGTTCATTCCGTCTTCTGCTCAAGTACTCCAGCTGTTGACCAATCTGCTGCGCCAAGGCGACCAAAAGTCCCAAGAATTTTGTTGGTCTGACGAACACCACAACGCTTTCCAGAAAGCGAATAGAGAAGTGGCCGTGGCTTACCCTCTCTTTCATCTATTGCCTGACGCTCCTACAGGGCCAATGGCGGACGCCTCTTCCACATCGGTCGGAGCAGTGCTGCAGCAACAGGAGGGTGCACAGTGGAAGCCACTGGGCTTCTTTTCGAAATGCCTGAAGCCTGAAGAAGTACGGTACAGAACTTTTGGAAGGGAGATGCTCGCAATTTATTGCTCCATTAAGCATTTCCGCTACTTCCTCGAAGGTTGTGAGTTCTACATCTTGATAGACCACAAGCCCCTCACCTACGTATTCAACAACAACAGTTCCTCCTACTCAGAACGGGAAATTCGTCAGCTCTCATTCATCTCTGAGTTTTCTACAGACATCCGTCACGTTCCCGGGGTCGAAAAGGAAGCAGCCGACGCCTTGTCTCGCGTCAACGATTCCGGCACAAAAGTCATGGATTTCGAAGCGATGGCCACGGCTCAGCGGGAGGACATTGAGTTGACGAGAGTGAGGGATTTTGTCTCGTACTTTCGGAGGTTGCACTTCCCTACGTCCAGGGCACGATAACCTGCGATACCTCCCAGGCAACCCCACGACCTTTCGTGCCACTGAATTTTCGCCGAGTGGTATTCAACACTTTCCACTCCATCAGCCACCCAGGTGTCCGCGCCACCCAGCGGCTGATAGTTGGTCGTGCTGATAACAGAACGCTTCGTTTGGCTCAGCGTCAACGCGGACGTGCGACGTTGGGCTCGGACATGTGAAACGTGTCAGCAAGTGAAGGTGATTCGCCACGCTCGGGCTGCACTACTGCCCGGACTCGTGAATCCGAATTTCGGACTCCTGAGTCGCGATTTGACCACGCTCACCTCGACCTGGTGGGACCGCTACTGCCGTGCCAAGGTTTCAGGTACCTGCTCACATGCATCGACAGACACAGCCGATGGCCCCGAAGCTATACCAATTGCGGACATATCAGCTGAGACCGTCGCGCAGGCCTTTATTCAGACATGGGTGTCCCGTTTTGGCTGCCCCGCCCGCATAGCAACTGACCGGGGACGGCAATTCCAAAGCAATCTTTTTTCCGCGCTTTCGACCCTCCTCGGCACGAGGCTGCAGCATACAACCGCCTACCACCCCGCCAGCAACGGAATGGTTGAGCGCTTGCACAGGCAACTGAAAGCTGCACTTACAGGCAACTCGATCACCCGCACTGGGTGGAAAAGCTCCCGCTCGTTCTTGGCCTACGCTCAACGGTGAAGGAAGACCTCGGCTTCAGCGCAGCGGAAATGGTGTACGGCTCAGCAGTGCGCCTCCCGGGAGAATTCTTCTTCGACCAGACACCTTCCGCCCCAGCAGCCTCCGACCACATCGAGAAGCTGCGCGCATAGCTTGCGCAACTCAGGACAACAGCACCTCGCATCGCCCGCAACAGAAAGGTTTTCACTTTTCCCGACATGGACTCAGCTACACATGTGTTCGTGCGACACGAAGCAACGAAGCCGCACCTCACTCCGCCGTACGATGGCCCTTTCAAAGTTTTGAGACGTAATAACAAGACCATCACAATCGACGTGGGGAGAAACGAGAAGTCGTCGCCGTCGACCGCGCCAAGCATGCTCATATTGAGGTTTCTGTCCATGCAGCCTCTCACGTACGTTTTCAGTGATAACCAGTGCACTCTGACCTTTCGACATTCAGCCCGGTAACTTCTGCCTTTCTTTAAAAGCTCCGCAATCTAGGGGGAAGGGGGGGGGAGGGGAGGAGACTGTCGCTGAAGCCGCTCGGCACTCCTGCGCAAGCGGCTCCCGCGAGACAGAGCTTTTCCTTTCTCGCCGGTCTGCCGCCGGCTTGACGACAGTGCGCCTTTGAGGAAAACGCGTATTGGCTCTGTCGCCGATGGCATACTACTGGAGTCATTCCCTCACTCTCTTCAACGGTCGCCATCGGGGGAGGCATAACTTGTTGTCCGGCCAACTCCTGGCATTAGTCCTTGCGCCGTTGCCGTCTGCTCGCTTGTGGGGGGCTTTTTCCTGTCTCTTTTGAAGGTCGCGGGGGTTCCCCTTCTTTCCCTCGTCGGGGGATGCTCTCAGTGTACGCATCTTTTGAAAATAAATAGTCTAATCGTGAAACTGCAAACCAGCTCCACATCTGCTTTCTCGCCTCCTTCAGCAGCCGACATTCCCGGCTCCTACAGGCTTGACACTGTGGCGGATATTTGATTGCCGTTTTCGTAAGCGGTGGAGTTGATGATTTTAATACAGTCCGCCATCGTATCCCTAACTCCTTTATCGTATGTGCTGCCTGGTATGGGAGTTGACTCCAATTTAGTGCAACCGTAACAAGCTACCGCACGAACTACCTGCGTCAGCTGCGTCACTTCGCGGCCGTGGCCGCCGTCTGCGGAGCGACCATGCGGCTCGCTCAGTTTGCGTTTCGTGTCCCCGGCGCGTTTTGCTGTCCACTGTAATAAAAAGCAATAAAAACAAAGTGCTTGGAATCACTAGAACTTAGGCCACGGCCAGCTGCCCAATGAGCCGAAGAAATGCCGGCGCCTCCACCGCCAACGATCGGATCGTTCGTTGCTCGAGAGCAGAAGTTCCAACCTCGAATGGGAGCGGCGTGCCGGCAGTGCGGAAGCGGTCAGCACAAACTTGTGACGTGTTTGGATGTTGTTTATTTTCTCAACATCCAGGGAATGTCTATTGCGCGAGGTCCTCCACTGGCTCCTCGAGTTGCGTTTCGCACACTTTAAAATTGATTTTAAATATGTTCTTGGCTGTATATGCCGCTGATTTTTCGCAGGTGATGTATGTGTGTTCACACCAATCTATCTCTGAAGTTACGTCGCCTTCAAAATTTTGTGTCAGTGTCACTTTAAAGGCTTAATAAAAAGTGCTTCTTGTAAGAAAATACTCTTCTGTACTAAGGCGTGTGTTGGCCGACGGGGCACTTCGATTAATTGAGAAATTGTGATGGACCGACCATCAAACGTTACTAACTTTCAGCCCTGATAAAATCCGTTATATAATATAAGATATCAAGACAAAAATTAGTTATCCGAAACTGTAAAATTATGTAAAATGTATCACTGATCAGTCAGCATAACATGGGCTTCAAAAATTTTCGCATAATAAAGCGGAATCGCTATCATCACCGCCATCACCATCATCATCATGAGCGCCCCAAGAACGAAGTAGCCCCAGGCCCCCAAGTTTCCTAATCCGGCACGGTATTTCCCTGTCACTACTTTTCTGAGTCGGGAACTTGTCGCTTCGTTTGTGAAAAATTATCCTGGGGTACATCCTAATATATGTCGCCTAATTGTCTTACGTCGGTCTCCTGGTCTTTTAATGCTTCCTGCCCTGCTGCGGGGTGTACTCAATCTAACACTTTGTGATAGTACATAAATGCCGTGTAAAATGGGTTTGGCGTACTCTGCGGATATTCCTATTACTTGATTCACGAGGTGGATGTGATCCATTGTTGAGTACTGTTTCCTAAACCCCGCCTACTCTCTTATAGGCTGTAACTGATGCGTACGATTATTACTTTGGTAAACAGCTTGCATACAACTGAGATTAGTCTCATGGGTCTGTAATGGTTACGGTCATGGTTATCTCCCTTCTTGTGAATAAAAATTACGTTGGCGTTTACCCAGGCTATGGCCACTTTTAGAGTCCTTAAACATTCTGAAATGAGTGCTGCAAGCTTTTGCAGTGCAATATTTCCTCCCTCTTTTAAAGGATCCACGGTTAAGCCATCGTCACAGGCAGGGTTGGACCTTTTCAGGCTCTTCGGAGCTTTTCTCCCTGCTCTTTAGTTATTACTGAGATATGCCAAGCTAAGCTTTTACAGTCAGTAGTTTTACATGGGCTTACCGCGCTGACATATAGACTAGTGTAGAATCTTTCTGCTCCTTTTATTATCTCGTCCATGTTGTGCGTAATGTTATCCTGCCCATCTCTGAGTGCGCATATCCTCTCTTTGGTGATAGCTGCTTCCTCTTAGTTGCTCTTGAGCTTCTTCCTATTTCCACTGTTTCCTCGATCACTGCCATATCTAACGCTTAAATGTCGTTTCTTTTTCATGTGGTAATCGATTTCGACATCTCTGCTAATTCAGTTTCATCGTCCGTACTAACTGTAACACGAAAGTGTTTTATTCCCGGATACACAAACATTTGATCGACGTCATATCCGTCACGGAAGTGACGCCAGTACAACGAAGCAAGCGGCCTGTAGAGGGTGCACCCCTGCATACAGGGTTTTCTTGTTGGCAAGCAACCTTTAGAACAAAAGAGTACGTTATATTTAGGGTTGTTTGTTTTTCATTTCAACACAAAAGTGTTTCATGCCGCGATACACCAAGATGTCACTGACGTCATATCCGTCACGGAATTGACGCCAGTAAACCTTTGCCGAAGCGACCCGCCAGCAGGACGTCGCTCGCCAAGCACACCCCAAAGACAGCCACCGACACGCAAATCATGCTCAGCTGCAGATTTCGCTGCACATTTCACTTTCGTGTTTTACCGATTCCTATGACAGAGGAATCAACCACATTTTCCGTTCGTCCGTTTCGCAATTAGTTTCTTTGTTTTCTGGGTTTGTTTTACAGTTTGTTTTATGCATATTTCTTATCGCACAGCTGGTGCTTAATCTGTGATTGCCGTTGCTGGGTTGCCATTTCGCCTGTTAACACTATCCTAGCTTTCGTTGCTTAGACACGCCAATTTGTATTCAAGGGTTATTTTATATTCTTAAGACCTGTCAATCACTGGCTTCATGCTGGGTGTCTTACCTTTCTCTAGTTTCCCTCTTTCTCTTGTTAGAATGAGGCCTACTTTGCATTTAACCATGCTATGATCGCTTCTCCGACTCTTGCCTAGCACATCTACGCCCTGCACAGTACCAGGGTGTCACCTAAAACGAAATCACTCTTAGGGGCGATGCACCTTAGGGCTTTGTTCGGGGCTTGGCGTCTGTGTACACAGTGTTGCGCATGCGCGATGAGCTTTGGATTGGATTGGATTGTATTGAAATAGATTAGATTGGAATAAATTGAATTATATCAGATTAGATTGGATTGGAATTGTATATACTGTACACACGCGTTGTCACTCATTTACATGCGCGGGTGGGCAATGTCACGGGTGATTTATGGAAAGAACGATCCTCAGTGCTTGGTTAAGCCAACCATTATACCAGCGAAAAACGGACAGGGATTTCGAAAGAAGTAGCCGGGACAATCGCTAGACTTCGACTCAACAGCTTTTACTTGAGACACGTAATATATGAAAACGCTAACAGACAGGGCTAAAAAGATAATTACACTTAAAATCATAAAAAAAAAACAATCTACAGTCATAGATGCGTGCCACCCCGCACGGCCAAGCTACGTCCCGCGCATGCGCTCTTGCAAGAAGCTCAGCTCTTTCGCCGTAAGAGCGATCGACTGTAGATAGACTATAGTGTTATCTTTTTAGCTCTGCCTGTTAGCGTTTTCATATATTACGTGTCTCAAGTAAAATCTGTTCAGTTGAAATCTAGCGATTGTAGCGTCAACTTCTTTCGAGGTCCCTGTCCGTTTTTCGCTGGTAAAAGGGTTCTAAGTCAGCACCAACTAGCTTAACTTTAAGCCCTAACTACTCCCAGACGGCGCTGCAAGCACTTCGGCCGCCGTTCTCGTGCACCTTTCACTTAGGACGGGACCTGTTCCTTGAGCTGACAAAGAAGTGGCCTTGACTTTCAAAAACGAGTAATGCACGCTTGTAGGGTAAAAAAAGCATTTTTTCTGAGATTAATTTTCTCGCTCAAAAAGATAATGCACGTCCGCTTTTTTTCCCGCTGAAAAAGATCATGCACGTCGGCTTTTTGACGACCACAAGCAATGCTTTTTTGTTTCCCCTGCGTGGTCGCTTTGCGCATGTGCTTCCCCCAGTATTTCTCGCGACATCGCCAGCTCTGCTCATTAAGCACCTCTTATCTGGTGAGTGTGTTCCATAACTTTCCCCTTTGCAGCAACCACTGGCCTTACTCCGAGCTAATTCCGCTCTCCCGCAAGCATGTCGCGCAAGGGCGCGCATAGTTCAACAAAATGGCTGCTCACCACGAGCAGCCGGTGGAGGTTCAGCACGTTGTCTGTCTGGTCCGCTGTCGCCATGATGTCCAGGACTCCGAAGTGTCGCAGCCCTTTGCCCTGCCACAGGCGAGTCAGGTACTGCTCGCCCTCGTACGTGTTCAGCTCGCGCGTCGCCCGCGCTGCGCCGCTGCACGAGAAGGCCCGCCGCTTCGAGACACCTCCAAGGGTCACCCTCGAACAACTAGATCAAATTTCAGAGTATCGGCACTCTTTTCTGTCCATTGTGTATGCCGTCTACAGCGGCCATTGGTCGAACCAGCGTCACGAGACATTTGTTTACCCCGAACGACCCATGGGCGCTGACATTTTGGTGCCTCTGTGTTGCCGCGCCTGCGCGCGTTCTTCAATAACCGTGTTTCGGAACGCAGTGTGGCTGTATGACACGTCGAGAGTGAGTTTTTAAGCCCCAGGCAGAGTAGCGATGTCCGTGCTGCTCTGTACCGGGCTGTTTCAACCGGCCGGACGGAGGAAAACGCCTGCTTCGCTTCCCGCTGCGAAAGAATTCCGACTGTGGCCTGGCATAACCTACAGCAACTAGTAAAGCGTAGCTTCTTTAGTGGCTCTAGTGTGACCTAGATCCACTAAACAAGCTACGCTAGCGCAACCGAGCGTGACTCTGTCGCACAGGCGTGCAGGCTCGAAATCCTCAAAAAGTAAACACAGCTGTCATGGTTGCCAAGCGGCGCCCGGACCAATTCCACCCGTCAATGTCGGCCCGAATAGGGCGCATAACGCTGCCCACTGTGGCGACAGGCACCAAAATGGCTGCCGCCGTGCGTCAGTGTCGCTTACTCTTAAGCGTAGCTGATTTAGTGCTTACAGGTCACCCGTTGCCTACTGACGGGCTGTATAAGCGGGATCGCCACTGGGAATGTAACCAAGGCGCAACAACGCTTCAGAGCGAAGCTGGCGATAGTCACCTTCTGTACACACTTTTAACAAAAAGCTCGTATAATGGTAGTAACAGTTGTGCCTACTAACTCCTTACGAACTTTACCACCCCCCCCCCCCCCCGAACTCTACGTAGGTCCTGCCACTAAGTGTGGAACCGTTACTAGTCTAGACCGTGCACTTAGTAACTGTTGCTTGTTTGATACTAACATTCACTGACAGAAATAAAGTCTATGAATTATTGAACGTAATAACTACAACACTTTTACCACTCCAAATCACAATTAAAAAGTTTTTGCAAATCCGCATGCTGACTTGTATATGCTCTCATCAAACTGCATAATTCTAAATTTATCGCTAAAATATTTTATTTTTGCGACAAACCCACTAACTCTATCAGATGAATTCTCGCTGCTGGCTTTAAAAGCAAGAAGAGCAGATTTATGTCTTGGGTAACTAAGTTGTACGCGCTCTTCCCGTGCATCCCGTTCGTTTTCCTGCTGAATTTGCTGGTTGCCTAAGTGTGATATGTGCGTCTTCAATGTGTCTATGTCGCGCTGAACGCTCAGCCAATACATGTTGTCGCGAACAGCTTTTTACTAGGTTATGCATGACCAGTTAGCAAAATCCACTGAGTAACCTAGTTTATACTGGTAATTCTGTACTGGTAGTGTTCTGTTAGTAAATGCGCCGGCCTTTTTTTTTTTTAAGAGTGCATTTTGGTGTCTGGTGCGTGGACGCCAAATGGGACACAGTGTGTCCCCGCGTAAACACAGAATTTTCAGTCTGGCGTCAAAGCCAACTTTGTGGTGAATGTACGTAGCTCTCGATACTATTGAAATGAATATATTTAAAAAAACTACACTAAAATCATCTGCCGCTAGGGCGACTCAATCAATCAACCCAGTTTCATTTACTTGGCGCAATCTATTCACAGTGGAGTTGTAATTGTTACACAATTCACGGCTGCTGTCGATACATGGCCATCTTACGGCGTACCATGGCTGCAGAAAACGGCTGTAACGGGTTTCGGTAAAACTTAGAGCGCGCTCCAACAAGGACGGCAGAAAGACGACAAACAGGAGCGCCCACTCGCAACTAGTTTTAGAGGAGGCATTATCTCTTATATCATCATTGTCATCATCATCATCATCACCAGCTTATCTACGCCCACTGCAGGGCAAAGGCCTCTCCCATTATTCTCCAATTACCCCGGTCCTGTGCCAACTGTGGCCAATTTATTCCCACGAAACTTCTTGATCTCATCTGCGCATCTCTTATATATACACAAAAAATTCCCCGGAGCATGCAACAAGAACACTACAAAAAAAACACTGGTGAGATAGCTGCAATAAGAGAGCAATCAAAGATGACGTTTTTATATTGGTTTCAAAATTAGATAAATCTTTCTGGCTTACATGCAATGCGGAGTATTTATCAAATAAACCATTTATTTTACATAGACCAGTATTGGTACGAAAACTGAAAAATTATGGGCGAATAATACTCAAAAATTGAACTCCCTAGTTTGGCAAAATACAGAAAAACGGGACGTAACATTTTGTCAAATTTTGCAGATGGACCCTTGCCTGTTATTCTAGTTCTAAAAAGTTTCTTTCCTAAATCAGAAATAAATACTTAACTCTTTTAAAGCCATGCATAGCC
The DNA here is from genome assembly GCA_013339765.2 of Haemaphysalis longicornis. Lineage (NCBI taxonomy): Eukaryota > Metazoa > Arthropoda > Arachnida > Ixodida > Ixodidae > Haemaphysalis > Haemaphysalis longicornis. Next base: position 71,534,329 of record CM023457.1, on the reverse strand, counting down.
TCGAGGCAAAAAGGCCTGCGGCGATAGCGGCAATCGTTGTGTTTTGGCGAAGAAAAGTTTCAAATTTTAAGGGACCCGTTCAGCGTGCATGTGACCCAAAGCCGGCCATGCGATTTACTTAGCAAGGGAAATTCATTCATGCGAAATAACTTCTGATAACTTATACGTCGTGTAAAGGAGCTACATATATATAAATTTTTCGTGGAAATAAAAATGTAAATAACGGTTGGTCGAGAAAAGTACTGCTGTATCGCCAATACTTCATGCTCAATCGTTTAAAGCTTCTCTTTGAAAACGCACATGGTTATTGTGAAAAAGCAATATTTTAATTTTTGTTTATATTTTTTGTTTATGATCGCTTTAAAATAGAAAACATTCTTTTTTCTCACTTCGCTGATAACTCAACGGATCGAACGGTTCGCGAACTGGTTCAAGCTTCCGAACTGGTTCAGCCCCATGATTTGTCCAACCGGAACTGAACAGCAACGAAATGAATTCACCCTAAGCGGAACTGTGAGCGAACCGGTATTTTTTTCACGTCGACACCCTGGTTTATATGGGATTCACGACCAATTGCACAAATCTGCCGCTTGTTACGATAAACAAGTCTTCATGCTTACACCTGGGAGAATCCGATGCCGAGTTTGGTGGCAGTATAAGAACCGTTCGCGACTTTCCCGAAGAACACTTTCAGTGAGGGCGTGTGGTCAGCGTGTTCACCGAACTCATTGTGGCCGTGCTTGTAGAAGGAGTCGTAGTACAGGTAGTCGCATATTCCGTCTCCGGGCCGAGGCGTTGATTCCGCGAGTCTGCTACCGTAGGTACAGATCAGCGGAAACGGTACCATCGATGCCTCTGGAACACACGGCGCCGTAAAAAGGACATGGAATGATTGGCAGGCAAACGCTGTTTCCGGAAATCTGTAGTCTATTAACCTCAACAACACTGCTTGTACAGGGTGGTGCAACTATAATTGGAACACTTCAAAAAAAAGTTTCAGTGAACCGCCGGTCTGTTCGCGCTCAAACTTCCCACGAAGGCCGCAATTTGTGGTCTATTTTGTTTGACACCGGGAACAACTACGATACTTACCTGTTTATTCTTAAAATAAATAAAAACTATTTTCGGCTATGGGAAAATGGCGGCTGATTTGGACATGAGGGCCAGCGGAAGTTGATCTTGGAACGGCGGCGCCCCCTGGGGTATTCAGAGCGAAACGCACGCTTGGGATTCACCGTAGGAAGGAGCCAAATAGGGCAGCAGACGATCAGAAAATGCACCTAGGAAGGAACCAAATGAGCTAGCAGACGATCAGAAAACCAGCTCATTTTCTGATCGTCGCTAACACCATTTCGGCTCCCTCCTATCATGAATCCCCAAACGACCGTTTCGCTCCTGAACTCCCCAGGTGGCGCCGTCGTTCCAAGACCACCTTGCGCTGGTCCGCACGTCCAAATCAGCCGCCATTTTCCCATAGACGAACAACGTTTTTATTTATTTTCAGAATAAACAGGTCAGTGCCGTCGTCGTTCCCGGTGACAAAGAAAATAGACCAGAAAATGCGACCTTCGTGTGAAGTTTGAGCGCGAACAGAGTGGCGGTTCATTCAGGGAAAAAATTTTAAGTGTTCCAATATCGTCGCACCCCCCTGGATTTCACTTCTGTTTCCTGGAGTTTCAGCAATAACGAAAGTCCCCTGTAGTGTTAAACAAACTAAACCAATCCAGCATAATGCATGATGCATTCATTTGGCCTGCCTCAACATGAAGAGCAAAACTCGCCCCGACACATTGCACGCCTGTGCCACTCAGCGGTAATTTTACAACCCTCGAGTAAGCAATACAACAAAGCACGAAGAGTTGCAGGTGTAGGCAGCAAGGTGAAGAATCTATTGAACAAACGCGCATGTGGAAAACAACCTTGTGGCGTGTAAACAACAAATTTTCTATTATTGCGCGTGAGGGGCGGATCCACTACCCTTCTCTGTTTCATATACCTGAGCGCAAATGTATCTTCAGTAAAACGCTGTTGGCGGGAACTACCTCTAATACTACGGGCAAAGAGGAAATTATCTTTAACTCGCGATCGCGGCTCGAAGGTATACGACATGTGCGGAGAAAGACAGAAAAACTGTGGTTGATTCCTCTGTCATAGGAATCAGAAAACACGAAAGTGAAATGTGCAGCGAAGTCTGCAGCTGAGCATATTTCCGGGTCGGCGGCTGTCTTGTGGGTGTGCTTGGCGAGCGACGTCCTGGCTGGCGGGTCGCTGCGGCAAAGGTGTACTGGCGTCATTTCCGTGACGAATATGACGTCAGTGAAATCTTGTAGCATCGCGGCATAAAACACTTTCGTGTTAAAATATAAAACCTAAAAACGAACAACGCTAAGCATAACGTACTCTTTAGTAATAAAAGTTGCTTCCCCGCAAGAAGACCCTGTGTGCAGGGGTGCACCCATTACAGGCCGCGTGCTTCGTTGTACTGGCGTCACTTCCGTGACGGATATGACGTTAGCGAAATCTTTGTGTATCCGGGAATACAACCCTTTCATGTTAAAACATTTATTTGGGAACGAGTGACTGAGATTTGACGACGGCCAGGTCCCTCCGTCCAGGGCCCCGGTCTCTTCCGCTCCTCTCCAGACTCCAAAGACCAAGTCCTTGTGAACCCAAGATCGGAGCTGATTGGCGTTGCCTCCCATAGTTGGAGAGTGTTTGTGGTGTTAGTTGCTGACGGCCATATGATAGGACAGCCCCAGATTCCTGGTATTCCGCACTTGTTACATTTCTTGTCGTATTTTTGTGAAAAGCAATCTGCCGCTAGCGGGATTTTCATATGTTACCCGGGACATTAAGACTGCTGCCGAAACAGAGGCTCTTGCTATGCATGTAGCTAAGCATTATTGTCAGCGCACAGCTCGTGAGGAAGATAGGCAAAATATCGCTGTCGAGGATGCCAACGCAGGAATAAATAGGGCACATTTGTTGCTTTTTGCACCCATTGGTGTGTGCAAGCGTTCGGACGAAATACAACAACTGTATGCAAACAAATTTCCGTGTGCCACCCTAATAGGACCTCAGCCCCCAAAACTTTAATTAACGCATATGAACCGAAATTCGCACAGCTATTGAAACACGGACATCGTAAGAGAAGTGCGCGATTTGCTCGCGCCTTAATCACCCATTTGATTTTTGCGGGAACATACCGCACATGGGCGCCGAGAAATTATGATATGATGTGCGCGCTTATCCTGCCTTTCTAGGCCGCCTGGGCTGTCTCATGTGCGTACTAGGCCGCCTAGGCCATCTCGGAATTTACAATTTTGCTGAAGGAGTCACTGCATTTCCCTTAATTTTCAGGAAAAAACAGTTTTACTTTTTGCAGGGAATGTTGTCGGAACCGGACGGGCAAAGAGAAGCGAGAAGCCACTGTTCCAAACAGGTGCTGCTGCTACTTCTTGCTTCACTTGTTTATCCTCTTTTCCTACGTTCTTTCCCCTCCCGTGAGGGGGTGGGGAGAGAGAAACAACGTTTATTAGGCCCAATAAAGGTACAGGGTGGTGCGACGATAATTGGAACACTTAAAGTTTTTTTCCTGAATAAACCGCCGCTCTGTTCGCGCTCAAACTTCGCACGAAGGTCGCATTTTTGTGGTCTATTTTGTTTGCCACCGGGAACAGCGACGGTACTTACGTGGTGATTCTGAATAAATAAAAACGATTTTCGCCTATGGGAAAATGGCGGCAGATTTGGACGTGCGAGCCAGAGCAAGTTGATCTTGGAACGATGGCGCCACCTGGGGTATGCAGAGCGAAACGCACGTTTGGGATTCACAGTAGGAAGGAGCCAAATGATGTAGCAGACGATCAGAAAATGCGAAATCGGGTTTTCTGATTGTCTGCCAGCTCATTTGGCTCCTTCCTAGTTGCATTTTCTGATCGTCTACTGCACCATTTTGCTCCTTCCTACCGTGAATCCCAAACGTGCGTTTCGCTCTGCATACCCCAGGTGGCGCCATTGTTCCAATATCAACTTGCGCTGGCTAGCTCGTCCAAATCTGCCGCCATTTTCCCATAGGCGAAAATCTTTTTTATTTATTTTCAGAATCAGCACGTAAGTACCGTCGTTGTTCCCGGTTTCAAACAAAATAGACCACAAAATGCGACCTTCGTGTGAAGTTTCAGCGCGAGCAGGACGGCGGTCCGCTCAGGAAAATTGTTTAAAGTGTTCCAATTATCGCCGCACCACCCTGTATTGGCTAGTGCACGCAGGCACCGGACGGGGTGGGACCCTCTTCTCGGGTCCAATATGTGTCTAGCAGCTCCTGGCCCCAGGCTGCCAGCGCGAGCTTGGTCATCAGGCCGGGGCTAGACAACAAGGTCTCCCATCGCTCTCGGGGGTCGGGTGTGGGAATAGGGGGTTGGAGGAGGGGGCGGCCGGTTTTCAAAAGACTCGCACTCGGACAAGACGTGCGCCGGAGTGCCTTCTCTCTGCTTACAAAACGGGCAAGTACTCTCCTATCTGTCCGGGTACATCTCGTTTAGGAGTGCGGGATGCGCTAGCGACCCCGCCTGTATCTCAAGCCCAATCCCCTGAACCCCGTTGTCATGAAATGTAACCAAGCAGAACTCGCTGCTACGCTAGTTGTTGACTAGTTTCCATGTTTGATGCGCAACAATAAACATGGCCAGTGAACAAGATGTACTCGGAACAGGCGCTACCTTCGAACCTGTTTATAGCACTTCCAAATACTACTACGCACTACGCACCTTAACGGAGACTAGTTGCGGCTCCAGAACCCACAACTATATCAAGGCTTTCACTGTTTTTCCTTTACTTTTTTATTTTTTTTATTTTCCTTTACAGAAGACATAACGTTTGTATCGCTGCATCCGTGATGTGCAGCAACTTCTGGGCACGGCTCCACAAGCCTTTTTTTTTTTTTTGCTTGGGCTGGCCCGCACATGTAGTCAGTGATGTGAAATAAAGATTATTATTTTTTTAAAATCGTGCAGATCTGAGCCCGCGGCCAGGAGTGTGCTCCGGATAAGTCGGAACTACTGGCTGTCCAGCCCAAGAAGCCCAAATACCCAAAACAAGACCCGATCAAACTGCACGTGGGTTTCATGCCTATCCCCGCCAGGCAGGAGATCCGTGTCCTCGGCATACACTTTTCCAACGCGGCGCACAACACCACAGCGGTGAGTCGCCTTAAAGCGGCGGCCAACCAGGTAGCCCGGATGATCAAACGAGTGACCTCCAAAACCACTGAATGGAGGAGACTGAAACCACTAAGCTGGTACAAGCCTTTGTGGTCTCTAGATACACGTATGTTGCTCCTTTTCTGAACCTCAAATCCGGAGAGGAGAACACACTAGACCAGGCTCTCCGTACGTAAGTGCGTAAAACTATCTATTGGTCTCCCAATATCTACGTCTATCGAGCGCCTAATGGCTCTGGGGGTCCATAATACCCCAAAAGAGCTCGTAGACGCACAGGATTCGCCTCACGAGGACAAAACAGGCAGAGCCATCCTAAATAGACTGGACATAACCCCTCCGACCACGGTGCAAGATCGATTCGACATCCCTAGGAAAATAAGAGAACTCATTCACGCCCATCCACTCGCCAGACACATGCATCCGGAACACGGTCAAGTCCGCAAAACACTTCGAGCCCAATACCTCTCCAAAACGTGTGACTCCCACCCTGCTACAATCTACGTGGGCGGTGCCGGGGCAACCACAAGGTAATGGGGTGAGCACAGCAGCAGCCTGGTCGTTCAGTGGTTATCCCATTGCAATGGCATCCATCAAAACGACGGATCCGACCCGCGCGGAAGGGGTCACCATCGCCCTGGCCATCTCTGCCCATCCTCGCGTCATTATACTACCCGCTTCCCAAGAGGCTTGCCGAAATTTTCTCAGAGGCAGGATATGTCGCCAGGCCCTTCGCATAATTGCGAATCATCCTCCTGAAGGGGCACAGATCATATTCTGGGTAATCAGGGACAGACCGGGGGGAACGTCGCCGCGCACGCGTTAGCCCGCCATTCATTATTCCCGGTGCGTTCACCCCCGCTGGTTGCACCCCCCCTCCCAAGGCATGGGAACCAGTAGATCACCTCCACCCCCTTCATTGCGTACCACCAACAGGGAGATACTGCTTGCACAGAGGCTCGACAGGAGGATATTTCCAGCCCACCAATCCTCGCTCACAAGAGTGGGGAAGGGGTTACTCCGACACGTTCACACGAACACATTTCCCATTCCCGCTACCCTACATAAACACTACCTGGACATATTGGCGGTGAGATGCTTGAGTGGCGTCCCCTGGCTCTGACGTCGGCTTAGGGACTCGCGCCGCTGTCGTCTGCTACACTCCCCCTTGTAAGGGGAGCAGTGAATGTGGCCTTGGAAAATCGCCTGCTTTGATGTTTAGGCCCCCAAAAACTATTTAAAACAAGCTTCTGACACATCTAAATAATTTCAACCTGTATCCTCCACAAGTTTGCAACACACGAGGAGAGAGAGAACAAGTTTTTTCACGGCACCGGTTAGAAGATCGTGTGTAACTAGTCCTTATTAGTTTATTCGCGATGTTCAGCGCTCAGAGCTCCTCGAGGCTCCCCTACAGTATTTTTGATGTGCTCTTTACCAAGCAGCGGGCCCCTACACGCGCACCGCATAGCAGGAAATAAAGCGGCTATCTCCTATTTCTTTCGTTGGTCTTTCTTTCATTGCTGTTGAAAAACATTCACGATGACGCTTTTTTTTTCTGCCCAGCGCATTAATTTTTCTGCACCGTCACAAACGTCCTAATAATAGGTTTGGAGATGTTTGGGTGGCTCACAAAGATCGTGTGTATATTTTTTTCAGGCTGTATGGCATATATTCCCATCTTGACAAATTGGCTTTCGTTATGGTTGCGTGCTAGAAGGTGCATACCCGCAGCGTGTGTTGTTTATTCACATGCAAATACATGAGAAGGTTTGTGCTGCGCCACCGCTCGCGCCGCAGACAGTGTTGTCCAGGGTACTCGAAGGCGGCTTTTGTGCTCTGAATTTCTATCGTTACCATCGTTATCATAACGAACTGACTCTCAACCCGAAAAATTTTGACATGATTACGGTGTTGAAGGCTTGATACACTCGCTAAAAAAAGGCAATAAATAGTATACGTACATTTATTGGACGTATCGAAACCGATGATTATTTCCAAGCAGCTCTTTATTGTTTTACAATCCTTCCAGGCGTAAAGAACAAATCCTGGTCTACTCGGAATGGCGTTCTATGAATTGTAGAAAATTACTCTTACTCTCTTCTCCTGGACTGAGGACCCAGCCCACTAATCAGCTCAATTTTACTGTTAAATAAAGTTTTATCCTTTTCCTCCTCCTCCGCGTCCTCTTGCTTTTCAGTGCAGTTTTCCTATAACGCATATCTGAATATTGGGAAGATATGGCTGTGGGAAATGTACCTAAATATCTCTCCAGGTGTAAACAACGTAGTGATACTGTATTTTTAAATGCAGAGCATTTCTTTAACTCACGATGTCACCCGTTCTAGGCGTCCGTAGTATTCCGCATCGCTCGCAGGTGCGCCCTCTCGGCGCGATCGTGGCGTGATAAAGGCGGTTGTCGGCGAGGCTGGAACGCACTCATCGCCGAGCTCTCTCGTCAGCCTCGCTCCTCCTCACCTACTCTCCGCTCGCATCGCGCGCTCTCTCCGCGGTCTGTTCGCGCCCAACAGGTGGGGGCGCGCGCGTCACGGGATTAACAACATCTGTGGCGTGATCGTGACGTCAGCATCGCGCGCGCGTGGCGCGATCGTGGCGTGATAAAGGCGGGTGTCGGCGAGGCTGGAACGCACTCATCGCCGCGCTCCCCGTCAGCAGTTGCCACAAGTGCAACAACATTAACGTAACGCAAACTACTTAACGTCGTGCCCCCCCCGGAAATGCTCTGCATTTGATCGTGCCCCTCGCGAGGGGATGTTTCTTCCATCAGGAAAACGGCTACCGCTGGCGGGAATCGAACCCGCGTCCTCGGGCACAGCATTTCTTTTTTTTTATTCGGTTTCAAAAGCCACGGAAGACGGCCGGTAACGGCCGCATGATCGATAGGACCGTGCAATCGCGCCAGCCGAAGCCCCCTAGCCGACATGAAGAACCACCGCAAGCAAGAAGGTTATCTTGCTCCGTGACGCAGCATAAAATGCCTTGTCATGCATGCTCCGCCTCCGGTGTCCGCGCGGCTGCGACTTGGGGTGCGGTAACTTTTTCGTTTTGTTTTACAACTGGCAGAATGTTCTGGAAGACGATATCGATGTGAAAGAGTGGAAGGGTAGGCGGTAGCCGACCAATATCAGCGCTCTGTAATGCCAAGATAAGCGAGTTTTAGAACAAGTGGTACGCCATCTTGCCTGCCGGTTTTCGCATCGGGCGCAGAGTAGGTGGCAGCGCGCTGCCGGCGGCGATGGACAGGTGAGTTTTTTTCCACGCGGTATACTGTCTATTGGGGAAGTTTGGTTCGCGCTAAGAGGTGTTTTAATGCCATAAGTGTTTCGTTTTCTTTTACTTCAGTCGTTTTTCGTTTGTGCCTGTGCCCTCCCCGCTCCCAACCGGCTCGCTCGGACAAGCGAATACCCACGAGGGCCTCACGGACTTCCTTCACGGTATGCTGCTTCACAGTCTTCACCGACGACTCTTCCAAGTGGTGATTCTGATTCTGATTGCACGGTTTAACGCACCGACGCAGCGCAGGCGATGAGGCGCGCCGTAGTGGAGGGCTCGGATTAATTTTGACCACCTGGGGATCTTTTAAAGTGCGCCGAAAACTCGTACACACGGGCGTTTTTTTCTTTTCGCCTCCATCAAAAAGCGGCCGGGCCCGCGGCCGGGAATCGAACCCGCAACCTTGTGCTCAGCAGCGCAACGCCTTAGCCACTGAGCCACCGCGGCGGGTTTCCAAGTGGTGAGTTCCGTGGCCGAAAGGCCCGGTGCGACGTGCGGCGTGCCCACGAAACCGGCTTCCGTATAATTTTTTCGAGACGCCGAACGTTTGCGTATTTGAATTTTCCTAACCGAGCGCACATTTGCCTCGGAGCCGGACGTTTCCTGGGCCGTCGCGACGGGAGGGATTCCGACTGTCGCCAAAGCTTTGCGGTGCTCGTTAGGCTGTAGCTTTCGGAACAGCTGCGCAGTGCCGGTGTTGGAGCCCTTCGCCGCTGCCTCTAACGTCGGGCTCAGCTCGGAAGCCCCGTTAGGGGGTTTTGGTGATAGCCGGTCTTCCTTCCCGAACGCCGCGGTAGCCGAGGTATACACTTTGATAAAGCCTTCCGCTCGTACGTCCTCGGTTCGCGCGGCGTTCGGAATACAGTCGCCACCTTCAACGAGCATCACTGAAGCACGGAACACAGCTCTGCGGTCCGCGGCTCCAAATTGGGGTCGTGGCAAAGGCGAGTGATGGAATTGGTGTCCTTGGTTCCTATTTAGGTTCGCGTCCGGCACCGCCTCCGCCCTCCCCTTTCCCTGACCCTTGTGTCCTGTCTAATTGCACTTGCTCTTTCACGCAAACATGCACTACTCTTCTGGCTAGGCAGGTACACGTCTCCATCCGTCCTATCTAGCTCGACGACGTGTGTTTTGTACAGAGGTGTTTTGCGGTAATAAAAGTGGTTCTGTCGCTGTTCGTCTGTTTACCGGAGACGTGACTCGTTTTGCTCTAAACCTCGATATTGGTTAGAAGGCTGGTATGAAACCATCACGCACCAATACACACAGTGGGTTATTTAGATCTCAACCTACAGTTTTTGCAGCCCATCGTGCATGTAGGCACACTCTCATGCCATGACAACGTAAAGTAATATGATACAATACTTTCGATAGTTCGGTAAGGTTGTAAAGGTTGTTTTACCTTACATACTATTACCGGGAATCGTAATGCCTTCTGCCAAAGCCGACAACCCGAAGGCCAGGAATTTGTTTTCGTGTTACTTTTCGCTATTGTCGGTTTTAGAAGTTCAAAAAATTTCTGAACGTGTGTGCTGACGCCTAGCTACGACTCTTCGCGCTCCGCACAGGACTGGCCTCGCAAGAAATGGGTCGACGCCAGCAACGTCTCTTCCGTAGCGGTATCAAAAAACTACTTTAAATAGCTAGTGCATGCGATTTTAAGTCTCTTATTATAATAAAAAGTTACGCACACGCAAAATCTGGTGCGGACAAGCATCAAACGTCAACCGAGCGGAAAAAAACAGCAGGGGGAGCGAGCCCGAGTGAAGCAGACGACAAATCGAGAATCCCTAAGCTGACGTCAAGGAGGCGTGATTCGCAGCGCCGCCCGTGGTCGCGCTCACCGCCAATACCCAACACCACTATGCCCACACTGCGACCAGATGGGAGATTTACTGCACATGATGTTGCACTGCATACAAAATCCCTACATGAAGAACCTCACACCGAACAACAGATCCACGAAACAATGGGAGGCCACCCTCCTCAACCCGCACCAGCTTGCCAGAAATGGCTCACGGACCGGGGAGAGAGAGCTACTCGTGGGCCACCGGAAGCCCCGGACTAGCGGGCCCGACCATAGATCTGAGCAAATAAAGTGTTATTTTTCTCTCTCTCTCTCTCTTAGCTTATACCATGGCGGCCGCTTTTCTGAAGGAGGCGAAAAGCAAAAACGCCCGTGTGTTCTATATTTCGGCGCACGTAAAGATCTGCAGGTCGTCAAAATTAGTCCGGCGTCCTCACCTACGACGGGCCTCATCGCCTGCGTGGCATCGGCGAGTTAAACCTCATAACTTTAAACCTCAAAGCCTTTACATAAAGAAGGTTCATTCAAAAAAATTGAAAATTACAGGCCTATTTCCATTCTGTCTGTCGTTGTCCTGATTCTTGAAAAACATATTCTCATAACCATGACCAGTTTTTTGGAAAAGTTTGATGTCCTATCGCGAGAACAATATGGCTTCACTCCGGGAAAATGCACAACTGCACTTTTGGAAGACTTCTGATTTGCTGTATTCGGCGTTTGAAAATAACGAGGTTTCATGTGGCCTCTTTCTTGACGTAAGCAAATCATTCAATTGCGTACACCATAATCTCTTGCTAGAAAAATGAAATCTTCTGGGGTTCCGGGGTCATTTTAATGCACTGTTAAGGGACTACTTGTACAACAGAACGCAGATTGTTTGTGTGGGGGATTACTCTAGTTCTAAATCATTGTTAAAATCTGGCTTGCCTCAAGGTTCAATTTTATCGCCCCTTTTGTTTAATCTTTACACAAATGATCTGCCTTCGGTGGTGACATATTGCCGTATTTTTCAATACGCTGATGATACTGTCCTTTTGTCGACATGCCCCGCTTACCGTGAATTCAAAAAGATGTGCATTCTGTTATGAACTGGTTTAATGTTAACTCCATCACGATAAACCCACAAAAAACAAAGCTCGTATGTTTTCGAAATCCGCACAAGCAAATTTCACTCAATCTACCCCTTTTTCTACACTTTTCTTCTTGTGTTTCCTGCAGTTGTGCCCCGATCTTGTATTCCGACAGTGTAAAATATTTAGGGATCTCTTTTGACTATGATATGACATAAATACGCATTTGAATAATATCTTTAGTAAGCTCACCGAGGCATTATCCTGCATTTTTTATAACTAGCCGACATTCTATATGACATTCCAGACTCGCAAAATCATTCTTCATGCACTTGTTTACAGTTGTTTACGATATGCCATCACTGTTTACTATCATTGTTCAACTACCTGTTCAAAACGCGTTCAACTACGTTTAAAGGTTAACTCCATTTTGAAAAACGTACTTCGTAGTGTCGCTTATAATATCAATCTTCCAAATGACAGTAATCCCTTTTCAGCGTTACACTTGCCTTCCTTTGACACCTTATTTTTACAAACAGTGATTTTGTGCTCATTTCTGGAACCAGGATTTCCTTGTTAATCAATGTACCTGCAAGACCATTACGACACCATATGCGTCTTCCATGTACCCAGATGCTTCACCCGATTTGGACGCTTTGTTAAAAAAGTATTATGTTCCCGCCACCTTCAATTCACTTCCTGATACCATATTTGCTGTGCAATCAATATCTGTAAAATTATTTATCCGTGGAAACCTGTTTTGAAATGTGAAATAGTGCTGTCCTACGTGTTAGTTCAGTTTTATTATATTTTTTTCTAGTTACCGGCAGGTTGCAGTGCACTGATGTATACGCCTTCTGTTTCTGCCTCTGACTGCCGGGTACAGCCCGACAAGCCTTTCTGGATTGGGCCGACCCGACAATAACTGTATTATCACTATGGATCAATAAACAAAAATATTATTATTATTAAAACTAATCAAGCAATGAGCTTATACTCCCGGTGATCCTGTGCAACTTGAGAGGAAGGAGAAAATGGCGCAACTTGCACAAGTGGTGCAGGGCTGGAGAAACAATGGAGCTGGGGTTCGATGTAGCTTCTTCCCCCCTGGGTTTCGGGGACTGACGAGCGCGGTACTCAGGGTCCTCCGCTCTTCGCTGCCGTTTATGCACGGCGGCTTGGTCTCGACAGTCGCGGTTGGATCGTAGCCGTCTCATATGTTCTCGAGCAGAGACGCGACGGCGTTCGCGCTGCGCGTCTTTTTGTAGCGTGAGCTACACTGGCCGAGGTTGAGCAGTCTCGCGTTGCTCCTGGAGAGCCGTGCTGCGCAAGCGCGAGGAGCAGTGACGTCACACGGCTGCTCGGTGCAGAGCCACGTGGCTCTGAGCCTCGTGGCTCTGCTCGGCGCAGAGCCACGAGGCGTTGTGTGCCTCCCGCGCACCTTTTTGTATGCACGCGTTCCCCGAGTACAGTTGAGCCCGGATGCGAGGCTAGCTCTCGACGGTGCTGGAAGTTAGGCCCTACTAGAGTTCAGGTCTGCTGTGAGGCTAAGCCTGGAGGCTGGCCCGTAGCCTCCGCTGCTATCTGGAGCACGCTGCTTTCGATCTCTCCATCTTCGCCAGGAGGCACCGTCTGCGTCTTTATCTCGGTGTTTCTTCTTTTTTTTTCATATTCCGCCGGACCTTGCAACACCACCTAGACTACTTCAGGCCTCCGCACTCCCCCGCAGTACTGGCGTGACGTCAGCGCACCTTGCCCGACGAAAAGATACCAAAAGTTGCCATGCGTTCCCGACAAATGGCGCTAGTCGCTGCACGCCAAACATTCCGCGCTCTCTCGCCGCCTGACAGAACATGGTTGCGGGCGACGGTATCTCCGGAGCAGTGCACGCGGTCGTTTACTTTGTTGTGTGTTTCGATCGCAAGAAATCAGAGTTTTAGCTGACCGTTTCTGACGGTCCGCTCCGCTCCGATAGCTAGCGGGAGCGGCATTGCACATGCGTGGCGCGCAAGGGCGCTAGCGGCGATACCGGAGCGGGGCCCCGGGGAAGCGATGGGATTCTCGGCGAGGCACGCTGCGGGACCGGTTTTTTTTTTTTAAGTGCACGGTGGAGAGGGTGAAGAGGGCACGGATGGCCAGCATAGCCCAAGGCATCCCGGACTAAGGAAGCCTCCCACCGGGCGGGTGCCCTAACAATAGCACCTGGTCTCCAATAAAGTTTATTCATCATTATTCATCATTTAAGTGCGATGCACTTTATAAGCGACCCCAAACCATCCACCGCCGGCGGCGGCGGCGTCCGCAGCCCTGCTCTCCCTAGCAACGGCGCAGAGCGGAGAGGAGCGTCGGTAGCAACGGCGCAGTGACGTCACTCACCACGTGACGCCACGCCCTCACCGCTCCCTCGCGGCGCGGCGGTGTGCGCCGCGCGCATCCCTCTCCTCACCCCGCGCCGTGACGCACGCACCACCTCCTCTCCCTGCAGCTGCCGTGCGCCGCTGCGCGCGTCCCCCTCCCCCTTCGCTCGCCCCCTCCTCTCTCCTCGCTGGCTGCAGCTGCGCGCGCACCCCTCTCTCTCGCGCGCCCGCCTCCTCTCTCACCACCTGGCTCGGCGCGCTCAGCGCGGCGTACCCCCCTTTATATGCAGCGATAAACCGCCAGACCTCCGTGGGTCGGCTCGCGCGCGCTCTCTCGCTACAGTCTCCTGCTCGCTCTGCTCCAGTTTAGACCGCTCGCTGGCTGGGCGCCTCTCAAGGCGATGTCAGAATTACTACGCCGTGTACTCTCGGCGCAAGAAATGCATTCGCACTTCCTCACGATTCCCTTCGGGGAGGTGGGGGCATTTTTTTTTCTTTCTTTCGTTCGCCCATTGCGCTCCCAAACGCCAAGGCGCCCTTCTGTCTGATTTCAAGGGCGCCCTTCTGTCAAGGCGCCCTTCTGTCAGCACCAGCAGTAATAGCAATATTCCAAGCGGTGGCCGCACCTGTCACTTCACTACGTGTCGACCACACCACGTCGAAAAAGCCGCCATTCCACCCGCTTCGACATAAAACCACGTGACCACAATGACCAAACGTTGCCAGACTCAGTGCCGGCCTATGTGCGAAAAACAGGTTTCATTCCCTGCGGAGGGCCGCCGCCGCCAAGGGAAGACATGCGGAGGCATTTTCTTTCCCGGAGCATCCGCGGGCGGTCCCCACCGAGGGGTGGAGCCTAAAACTGGTCACGTGAGCGGGCCCCGCGGGCCAGAAAGAGAGGGTTTCTCCGTCGTGGGGGCCTCTTAGCGAACCGTCGCGGCAGCTTATATACGTTACCGTGCGGAATATCAACATGGCTGCCCCGCGATGCGAGCGCGCTCCCAAAAACTTCGTTTCCTTAGTTGAAACGCGAGCGACGAAATCGTGAAAGCTCTTCCGAATAGGCAAAGGTGCTCCTCGTTCTCCTCTCGAAACCAGTAAACAGAAACATTTCGTCGGATTAATCCGAAGTTTGGCGTTGTTGCTCCAAGTGGTAATTCTCACCAAGGCTTGGCGAGCCGCTGTCTCAAGCTGCCTTCGCGTATGCCCATGTATGACAACGATCGTGCCATCCACGTATGCCTGAAGGTATACTTTATCACGCATCGGAAGAGAGAGCAGGCCATGGATATAAGCATTCCATAATAGCGGGCTTAAAGGTGAACCTTGGGGGCTTCCCTTTGTCGCTGCATGGGTAATGCTTCCGGAGTGGGAAAGAAATGACATTGTTCGGCCCTCCAAAAAGGAATGCAATAGCCGGTATATTGCTAGGGCACCGTTGCGTCCGGAAGAAATATAGAAGCCCCGGATGCCAAATTGAGTCAAAGGCGCCGGCAAAGTCCAAATATATGACCAAAGATAAATAAATTGGTTTCTACATAAAAAAATATTTTTGGGCTATCGCTCCTTTCTATTTATTTTTTATTGGCTGTTAACCTGCCATAGCTTGGCGGGAGCAAGTTTCATTCCCCGAATTTTTCTTGTTTTTTTTTTTATGGGAACACGGAATCAATAAAGGAATAAAGGCAAGGGTGCGCGAAAAACGTCGAACGAAGCGCGGGGCTGCTTCTATGCAGCGCTGAGAAAGACAACCGTGTCTTGGCTGCTCCAAAGTTTATCGGCTTCTTTAAAATAATTTAGAAGTATTATACTGTGTAAGCGGCTACATTGTATTAAAAATGTGAAATAAGGCACTAACACGGTACTTTGCATTACTCGAGCGACCAAATTACAATTCGCATCTTTACTTCGCGATGACGATTTGTCTTGCCCTCGCACAGGCCACGACCAGTGACGCGAATCATTCCCCGTCGAGGGAGATGCGTTATCACTTAGCTAAAAGCCTTTCTGCCGCTGACGCTGTGGTTGTGCCTAGCGGCCCGTCGGGAGCATAGCGGAGCGTCAAAAACGGTCAGCTAAAACTCCCTCTTGTGTCCCTAAGCCGTGGTTTTTATGTTGCTTGCGCTTCTGGAAGCATGGGCCGGTGCTGCGCGCCAATGTGCCGAGGAAACTACGATTGGGGACCAAAAGTGCGGTTGTTCTCGTTCCCTAGAGACCCGAAGCGAAGAGACGATTGGAAACGTGCGGTGCGGCGCGACGATGTCGATGTCCATGTTGCACAGTTGAAGGACCCCAAGGTAAGCGAAATTGTGTATATTGTTAGTCCTCATAGGTGAATACTGTACTAGTTGCGATGAAGCTATAGATTTTCATAGGATCCCTCCATTTATGTGGGTGTACTCGCTTGCTGCATCCGACGAGCAAACTGAACAACAAAAGCAGCAAGTTGATTTTATTTGTATTTGTTTTGTAAGCCCCACGACACCCAGCTTGTAGACGGGCGCTCCGATTAGGCGACCCGTCTACAGCAGACGACAATACAAGCACTGGCGAAAACTGGCAAAGGCCTGGCTGCAGTACATCTTAACCCAATTTGCAGTACATATGTACGAATGAATTGTTTCACAAAAAAAGCGTATTAGAGCGGACTATTTTGTTAGCACCAGAAATGCAGTAGGCACACAACGAAATAAGCTGGCATCAAGCGGCGGGAGCACTGCCGCGCAGTCGGAAAGCAAGTCTTCTTGGCCTTGTGGCAGTGCCGCAGCCACGACAAAAGAACCCGCACGCGAGCGCCCGGCACGCGGCGGAGAAGCAGCCGGACTGGTTGGCCTGCTCGGCTTCCTCTTAGCCCTCTTCTTTTTCTTCCTTTCGTTTGCGAGATCTCGGGGAATTCTACACCACCCGGCCTTCAAATATTGTCCGTAACGCCGGTCTTCAACCTCGAGGCCTCAATTGTCGTGAACAGCGAATAAACCGGTGTGTTGTTGAACCACTGGTTCAGCGTATGCTCCTGGCCAGTAGCAGTACAGCAGACCTGTTTTACATTCATTGCTCTCGTAACGGGTAACACGCCACGCTTTAAGCAGTTGATTGATTTGATTGCAGGGTTTAACGCGCCGACGCAACGCAGGCGATGAGGCGCGCCGTAGTGGAGGGCTCCGGATTAATTTTGACCACCTGGGGATCTTCAACGTGCGCTGACATGTCGTGCACACGGGCGTTTTTGCTTTTCGCCTCCATCAGAAAAGCGGCCACCGCGGCCGGGAATCGAACCCGCGACCTCGTGCTCAGCAGCGCAACGCCTTAGCCACTGAGCCACCGCGGCGGGTGCTTTAAGCAGTGAATGACAACGTCCACGAATGTTACCAAAGTATTTTCTATTACTGCATTTACCAGCCACTGATGTGAAAGGGTAAGTCGAGGCACAAAAAAAAGAACGGGCGTCTGTATTAACTTCTACTTTCAAACAACAATGCCGCTGGAGTAATCATGTCTGAGACCTGCTTTCCAGGTCTCAGACATGAACTCCATACAGACATAGGACAGACATAGGTTGCGTCGAACTTCGCTACCTTATCCCGAATACTTTTGGTCCCCATTTGATTAAGGAAGTTTCAGGGTCGCATGTGGGTCGGCTTTGTAAAAGTTCTTTTTTTCTGTTTTAACCGTGAACAGACTTAACCAATAAAACATGGTTTATGGCCATGTGATGTGAGCTCACTTACGGTTAATGCTTGTGTTGAACGAATCCTGGGGAAGCTGTGAGGCAGTATCGGGTGCCCGAGTGGTCTGTGCTTCCTGGCGGCCTGCGAACAAACGCATTCAACACGGACAGCCGATGCTAATAGATTCTACGTTGAAGATCACCAGTGCCTTTATTAAGCTTAACTTCACTCATCTCTCCTAATTAATCTGAGCTAAAATATCTTCTACCACAGCATGAAAAAAGAGAACTCTGGAGAAGCCCATAGTATCACCATGGATAGGAAAGGTGTTGCGGAAGCGATGTCATTTTGTAGCGAAAGCTACACTACGCTACCTCGGGCAGTCTTCGCGGGGTGACCAGTTTTGCCCTTGAGAGCTAGAGGTCAACCACACCACCTTCCGCAAGCGCCCGGATTGAAGCAGTGCCCGGGGAGGGATAGGCGAGGAGAAAACGGAGACGCGCGCGGAACTTGTGTCGCCACCTGGCGGAGGAAGGCGAGGGCGCCGCCACCGCAGCGATAAGTGCGCGCGACGAAGAAAGGCGACGTGCGCGCAGAGCCGTGTGCGATGGAGAAGGACGAACATCCAGCTGTGGTCGCTCATAGAGCAGCGACGCTTAAACAACGCCGTGAGGCGAAAAAAAAAGGTAGCAGGCTTCTGTTGCGTCCAACTTCGCTACCTTCAAATTTTGCGAGATAGTGTGAGCTTTCTTCATTTTTCACAGGGCACGTGCTAGGTATTGCGTTAGAGTTGTATAGAGAGGATGCTGATCGATTCATAGTACCACATATGCCGCGGGCAGTTCGGCGGAACCGCCCTAACTGTTGCGTCTGCATCAAGCCTTCGGTGCTCCAGGGCCAACTAACAAATCGCCTCTCAACGCAGATAAAAGGCTGTGTTTTCGGCATCCGGCCTGAGCAACCATATTTTCGCCGCTTTTCGATCGAGAATCAAGCCCCAACGAGGGCAGTCTCCCCTCTGCAGGGGCCGCAGCGCCATTCTGCAATGCATGCACGCAGAGATGCGAATAACTCACATTAGCCCGCCATCGACGGGGAAACTATGAATATCGGAGAAGTACAACTGGCAAGGGCCAGAAACTGAAAAAGTCTAGAGAAGCTATAAATGCTAGAAAATGCTAGAAAGGTAGACGAAGCAACGAAGAAGACCGACACAGAAGCACAGCCGCGCAGCGACCCGGCTAAAGTTCAAGAAGAGAAATATGCGACGCTTCATGGGATCAAGCAATGAACAGACACATGAACGTGACACTGCGCCGGAGCCGCTTGATAAATATACATCTGTCACATAATGCGTTTACCGTGAGTGTGTCATTGAAGCAGCAGTAAGCATGATAATCAAGATAATACTAGACAACCAGGAAACCTAGGAATAACCAGCTGAACCTTAGCTCACGCTACGTATATCCTGGCTAAGCCACTGCTATTTTTTGTAGCCACGTCGTGCGAATGACACGGGTTTCCATGAAAGTTTAGACTTATCGCCTGAAGCATCCGCCACACAGGCTGCGCACACGGCGCTGTGCGCAACAGGGAAGTTTGAAGGCTTCAAAGTAGAGAGACGCGTACGCTCAAGCGAGCCCCGACTAGCCTGCCGCTTATCAATCGTGCGCTCGCTCAGTTGTGATGACGCCGACACTGTGCGGACTGCGAAGCTGTCCTCGCGCTTCAAAATTTCGAACTTTATTTAGAATTGACGGTCTGCAGCCGGTTTTAAACGACGATAGTCTTTCTTGGGCTACTTTTTTTCTGATCTGGAGTCAGACGCGCTACCGTTGCGCCACCGAGTTGGGTTTTTTTTTTTTTTTTTTTTTGGCTAAGCCCATAAATTTTGGTCTGTCTTTCTGTCTCTTTGTGTCTCGATTCAGCCACCCGGCCAAAGTAAAATAGATATTGCGCAATATTCTTATATGCTCACAGCCGAACGTAAACGTCTAAGCCCGGTTAATAGGGAGTTTTAGCTGACCGTTTTTCACGGTCCCCGCTGCTCCGATAGCAAGCGGGAGCGCCATTGCGCATGCGTGGCGCGCTTGGCCACGAATGGCATTGGCTCCGGTTGCGCTGAGCGGGCCGCCGATTCCGGAGCGGAGCGTCGAAAACGGTCAGCTAAAACTCTCCATTATGTTCATACTTGCCAACTTTGTTGAACAAGAACAGGACATTACGCAAGTATAAGACAGGCAATTAGTACACAAGGGATATTTACAGTGTTCCTTTATTAAAAAATGCATTGATGCTTGGTTTTTCGATAGCAAATGTATTCTACATCTACTGCGGAAAATCGTCGCCTGCTGTTGCCCGCGCCACCTCCTGGCGGCATACGAAAAATCACGCGGCAACAGCAACGAAAGGTTCTACTAGCTAGGTTCCACGTTCTGCTTGGAACGCACGTGGAGCACGGCCACGCGGTTCTATAAACTTTCTAGTCGGCCGCCTCGATTCACGCGCGTCTCCGCCGTACTGCAACGCTGGTATCAAGGAACCCGCCTTTAGCAGTGGAACGCGGTAAATTCAAATCGCCTTGAGCAAACCTTTAGCAAGTTTACCTTGGGATGAGCGCGACGTTACAGGAACAACATGAGAGGTGAGCGGGAAAGCAAAGGGGGGCATTTCCTTGGCAAATGTCTACAAAGACTATCGTCTTTTGACGACATTTGCAACGAAAGGAGCAGATACGCGGCCATTTTTTTATTCAGAATAACTTCCCCATTACTGGTATAATTGGTCTTGGCTTGAAATTAGCGAGTAATTTTTCCCATTCGATTGCACGTATAAAACTGTCATGACCAGCACATCACTTCTAATGAACAGAAAATTCCAATCAGGCGACTTCGCATTAGATACTGTATATCATTTTGTGAGGGGCGTGTCACTGCGGAGGCCTGAGGTTGTGTTTGTCTGTAGTATTCTTCCTTTTTTCTGTGTTATTAAATCTGTGATAGCGTTTTTTACGTTCCTTCAGTTCTTTTTAGGGGGGAGGGGGCTTTTCTGATGAGGGGCCGGTGGACGATGAAGGAGAAGGACACTGAGCGCGCTGGCAGAGAACCGAATCGGGCCGGTGATCAGTGGACTCCTGTGACGCGCTGGACTAGAGAGCGCGGCCCTGTGATCGTTTTGGGGTGAAAACCTGAATTTCAAACCGCGGCTGTTCCCGAGAGCCGTCCGCCGCTGATCGTTACAGCCCGTGGGCTGTTCTTGCCTGGAGCTCGTGACGCGCTGGGGGACAAAGCGGGGGCCTGTGTTCATCGAAAGTGTGGAACTTTCGGCTCACACCCGTGGTTGCGCGATGTTGCGCCAACTAATGTGCAAGGTCTGAGATGCCTACTCGATGTCCTATGACACAGGGCCGTTAATCGAGTCAGCCACGCCGTGACATCTCCGTCAACCCTGCACGCGTCGTAACAACGGCACCCCGGGAGACTGCGGCAAAACCTGCGCAGGACGTTTTCTTATCCTCTATACTGAACATTTTCGTCTTAGCCTGTTGCCTTTTACGCTTATGTCTTTCGTCTCGGGTTCGTGCTTGCTTCCGCTACCTACCTGCTTTTCTTCTTGCCAATCATGGGCAAAGCCCGCGCATGCACTAGAAATGGCTCGTGACTTTCACGCCAACCCTGGGCCCATTGATTCCACCTTCACGTTATGAGGGCCAATGCCGGCCTCTTTTCGTTGTCTTGGTGAATACATTTATTAGGGCTGTGTGACAATGCGGCTGATTGTCTTTGCACCCCCTTTACTTTCTGAAGGCCCTTACTCTTTAAAGAGAGTAAAAATCTCTACTCTTTTACTTTACTCTTTACTCTTACTCCCTTTACTGTTTGCTCTTTACTCTCTTTAAAGGCCTTTACTATCTTTACTCTAAGGCCTTTATCCCCTTTGCTCTCTAGGTCACTCGGGTATTTTAAATGAATAATATAAATATATAAATCCTTTTAGAAAAGGTCCACACGCACATTGCCTCACTTACGGTTGATTCTGTACTGGTCGGTGATCAGGAACTTGACGCCCAACATTCCGCAGAGGAATACCAAAATGCAGACGCAGAGTTCGTTCCGGCGCTCGGATCTGCGGAGAATTTGAGTGCCGTAGTGAACATACGGGCATGTAGCTGCGGTGTTGGTCGTTAGGCGAACCTTTCACACGACTATTATTGACACAACGATGTTGTGCAAAAGCGTTCTGGTGCCTCTCTTGCCTGAGAACAGCTGAATAAACGAAGTCATTTTTGTGCGAATTCCTTGCGCAGAAACCTTCGATACAGGTTACATTCGCTTTACTCTGCGAGAGATTTAATTTCGAAGTTTTTTTCTCATTGTTCAGGCATACTTTCCAAGTAGCTGTAGTTTCGCTTTTTTCCGACTGACAAGCCGGACAGATCCCCGTGAAAACTTTATTAAGTTGGAGGTGCACCGGTTTCTTTTGCCACAACCAGTTAAAACCGCCAGTGCTGATAAAGGAAGGAAAGCAGTCTTCATCCAGAATGTGGCTTCCGGGTTTAGAGAAAAATCCTGCATGGCCAAAACACATGGCGCCGTTGATTTGTTGGCTGGAGGCAACGTGCAGCTGAACGAAGGAATGAACAAAGTAGTAATTGTGGGCTGTCCCGACAGCGACGAGCTTTCGTGGCGGCAATTAACGCCTTGCCTTCGACTTCGACGACAATTCAGACACTGACGAAACAGCGGTATTGACTGCTCGCAGTACGAATCGCTCGACAAACCATATCCCTCGGTAGGCAAACAGTGCGTCGGCTGCTTTCGCGTGCATAACAGGGCCCAGTCGAGCCAAGCCGCAGCTATTTCTTGCGATTTATGTCATTGGTATCGACAATGTAGATTCCGATAAATTGTGGACATTTATGCTGAAGACACAAGTGCGCGCGAAGTGGAACTTGAGGCAATGGCTTTATTTAGCCTACATCGCTTACGCTATCCGTAGGATTCGAATTCTCTTGCTAATAACACCAAAAAGCACATGCTGCGCTTACTCCCACGATTGAAGTGAACTACAGTTTCCGACTTGAAGGAATTTTATACATCCAAACGCCGACGCTACACCTGACCTATGAGGCGCGCTGTGTCACGTCCTATCAATTCATATATAGAATTTTCGGAAATATGACTTGCTACCAAATTTTGGCACTGGGGTCGGTTTAGTTTCTCTTTATCTGGACAAAAAATCCGCCGATGAAGGGATCAAATATTTTTTCTTCGGAATCAACGGCACGACTTCTTATCCAATCAGCTGCTTCTGTGGGTATTTTTTGTAACTCTTCTCTGACAACGGAATCTTTTCCTGTTCATTTCCTGACAGCGGAATCTTTTCAAGTGCATTTGTCAAATATTGCACTTGCAGCAATGGCAGGCATTCCGATTTTCATATTTATGTGCTTGTTTATTAATGTTGAAATGCTTCTTCCGACAATGCCTAAACTTGAACAACCACGAATAAATGCCAGTACTACGGAAATATTGCCTTTGCGTAAATGAAATACGCACAATAAATGCGTGCAATTCAAGTCACCCTAGTACAAAAGAATATTAAGAAACACTTACAGAAACTTTTGAAAAAATAGGCAAATCAGAAAAAAATCTCACCTTATGCAACACACTCAAAGCATTCAAGCATGTGGGGACCACATGGGTCCCCATGCCGGCCGCGCGACGCCATTAAGGCAAGCTGCCCGGCCCCCCAAGACGGGGAGGCCACGCGAGCGAGCGCGCCCTCGCGCATGCGCAGCGCGCGCTTCCTCATCGGCGACATCGGCGCACGGAGCGCCGGCCATCTGGCCGCCGGCTTCCCCGCCGGCACACTCCTTCCGCTTCTGGAGACCCTTCTCTCCAACCGAGGTTACGTCGTTAGCAGGACTTCTCTACTTAGGGATTTTTACAGCGAGGTGCGGAACCGTGCGGGTCGAACAAAGGAGCTGGCGCTCCTCGACCCCGAGCGACGCTCAACTCCCCTCAGGAGACGGGACGAGTCGGCGGCCAACGGACGGCTTACCGAGCTCGTGGGGACTCCGTCCCCCATCCAAGCTCCGGGACAGCCTGTTCAGTGCGTGTTCCATTTTACGACCGAGCAATAAAGCGGGGTTTGTCGACATCGCCTTGCTCCAAGCGCATCATTGGCACCTTCCGGTGAGTCGAACGAACCCTCGGCGGCGTCCCCACTACGCCGTGGTGGGGATTGCGGCTTTGGTTCTCGTGTTCTAGCTTGCCGTCCGGGTAATACGGTCCCATCTGTAGCCGCGGACCCCACAAGCAATGGAAAGTGGGCGATATAATGACGCCAAGTGCTGTCGCCCCCAAGTGCTTATATTATTAGGCACAATTTTCTTCCATTTTTCATTAGTGTCCTTTATTTAGGACATTAACCAGAATTTCCCTCGCACGTAGACAAGACCAAAACAGCTATTTTTCTGTGAAATACTTCTTCAAGGATACGCCTCGCCGTAGATATCAGCATGCTTTCTTTTTTTTAGAGGTGAAGGCTAGATAGAGGAACAAAAGTGAAGACCAGGCTGACGTCGGGGTGACACGAAGGACCGAAATCCCCAGTGTGATGACATGGCTGTAAATCTAAAAACACTTGCACTACGAGGTTAATTTTTGTGAGCGGGCTCAGGGCTTTCTGAAATTTAGGAAAACAAGCAAGTTGGAATTTAAAATTTTAATTAACATATGACCCAATAAGAAGTAATTTCTGCAAATCGCTAATTACTTGCACCACAAGCTTGATGTTTACTTTGTAAGCTCATAGCGTCCAAAAGTTGACGAAAACGCGCAGGGACAAGTTTTCTTTTGAAAACCGGAAAATTCAGAATTTACAAGGGTTAAAGGGGATTCAAAAACTAAGCATTCTTTGATGAAGGAGGGGGACGTGCCCAATTATTTCTGCTACCAATGTATCTTGTCTATTTATTCGTTATTATTTATGCATTCATTTCGGTTAGCCAAAGGACTCGATGGCGTGACGCAGGGGACGAGAAAACAAAATATTGCAGTGAAAACCACCAACGGAGAAGAATAAACAGCACCGACAGCAGCTCGTTACACGAAAAGGTTGTTTGAGGCTGAATGAAAGGCGATATCTTCATCCGGTTCACCTACGGACCGACAAACGTCAGTTGTAACATGTACGGCTGCAAATAGAACTATTTGCCAAGCTTCCTATTAATAAGGCGAATGCAAAGGATTTTAAGTACTTACAGCATGACTGAAATAAAAGCAATGTCATGTTAAGAGACGGGTGCGGTAATAAGTGCCGTAATTGGTGCCGTAATAACGGGTGACGTTATTAGCGTCGCACGGGTAGCGTAATAACGTTCAGCAAACAAGAGACAAATTTTTTTGATGGTAGCGCCCTCATTCCGCTGCCTGCGTGTTGACAAGAAGACGTTTTTCACAAGACGACGTGGTCATGCAGGCAAGTCTCCTTGTGGAAACGTTGGAAGCGGACTGGGGACGCTACCTTTCCCAAACTTTGGCCTCGTATCTTTATAGTGCAGTTTTTTCGTGTTATCGAAGTAAGCCTTTTATCTAAGCTATTTCTGTGATTTTACGTTACTACTTGCCTAAGTCCTCTTGATTGAGGGGACATAGCGAGCACAGCAAATCTTCCTAGGTAACATCGTAAGGCAGTTCAGCAGTCCTTGCAGAGAGTCTTTCACTCCATGGGAAGGGGGGACAACGATTTAAAGCGCACAGAGGGACTACTCAAGAGTACTCCAATCGACAAAGGACGAATGTTGCTAGCAAGTGCCGTCGGGGTTCTCTTCCATCAACAGAGGCATATACGGAATAGAAAGTTTGCAGCCAGTGCAAGAAAGTTGTCTATACTCGATGGTATCATTCAAACAGAAAGGTTTAGCCTTCATTTCTGGTGTCATGAACACCAGTCACCTACCTAAGCAGCAAGTCAAAAGGCGCCGTTCTTGGGAGCCACGAAAGGTGAGAGCAGAAGTGTCTTATCGCTGTGTACCCAGCTGTATATAGCTTAATAATGCTGGTAAAGTGAAACATCCCATATGCATAGCCGTATAAAGCCAGCCCATGAGCAGGACAGACAACTTACCGTCTGTGGTGCGGTCAGCGTCATCTCCAGCAGTTGCACCTAATCGAATCAAATACAATCGAATCAGAGCTCGTCATTTTCTTCAAAAGTAAAATTATATAGGAGTAATACACCAAGAGCTCCAAAGGGAGCCCCTGACCAGGCGTAATTTATTACTGAATGTGCAAACAAGTCTTTAAAAAAGCCGTGTTGCCTTATAAAGAAGTGCACGCTTTTTCAAAAAAAGCAGCAAAACGAAGGCGAGAGAGAGAGAGAGAGAGAGAGAGAGAGAGAGAGAGAGAGAGAGAGAGAGAAAGACAAAACTTTTATTGCCACAAGGGCTAATTCTGGGGAGGGGTGGTGACCGAGGGAGGAAGGTCCCCGGTGACTTTGGTTGCCCAGGCGACGATGGAATCTTGCACCGCCGAATCCGAGCTGCCCAACGCCCCCACCCAGTGCTCACCGTCTCGATATGTGGGGAATGGGTTGTGGGGACATTGCCAGAGGAGGTGATCCATGGTGACCACCCCACAAGCGGGGCAGTGGGGTGAAGGGTACAGACCGGGGTACAAGCGGTGCAGGCGGGACAGGCAAGGAAGGGTGTACGTTTGCACTAAGCGCCATAGGCGTTCTTCGGTGTGAGAGAGTGCCGGGTGTGCAGGGGGCAGTAGACGGCGGGAGAGGCGGTAATGAGACGTAATCTCATGAAAGGAAAGGAGCCGATCTCGAGCTGACAGGGCTCCATGGAAGGGTTCAAGGCTAGGACCCGCTCGGAAGGTGAGCTCTCGAGCGGCTCTGTGTGCTGCCTCGTTCCCTCCCACGCCCGTGTGGGCTGGGGTCCATACCAGCTCGGTGGGGGAGTCAGGGGGATTTTTAAGAAGGATTTTGAGTGCCAGGGCAGAAATGCGGCCCCGGGTGAAATTTCGAATGGCCGTCTTCGAATCGGAGATTATGATCGCAGGGGAAGGCCGCAGTGTTAATGCAAGAGCAATAGCCACCTCTTCCGCAGTCGCGGGGGAAGAAGTGCGAAGGGTGAGGGTGGTAAGAGGGGGACTGTTGGGAGCGTTGATGATTGCGACCGCGTAGGCGTCGTGGTGCCTGTAGCTAGCCGCGTCAACATAAACAGTTGCCGGATGCACTGGGTATCGCTTCGTAAGGGCCCGCGCACGCTGCTCCCTGCGGGCTCGATTGTGCGTCGGGTGCACGTTACGGGGAATGGGCCGAACGATGAATAGGTCATGGATAGTGCTAGGAATGGCAAGAGAGGATTCTGTAGCGAAAGGGAAGTTGATTGCAAGTCGCCGGAGGAGAGATTGACCTGTTGAGGTTGTTGCAAGGAGGGCGTACTGGCTCACAAGATGAATCTGCGGAATCCTGAGCGCCGTCTTGTACACTTTTCGAATTAGGCAATCCACCTTTTTGAGTTCCGTAGAGGAAGGTGCTAGATAAGGAAGAGAGTAAGTGATGCGACTTATTAAACAAAAGCCTGTATCAGCCGCAACCGCTCTGCCTCTTTGAGCCCTTCGTGGCGGGTGGTGATGCGGCGGAGGAGGTTGATAGTCTGATTGACTTGGGATGTTAGGTTGGCGAGGAATGTGGTATTGGCGCGGTTCTGTTGGATATTGAGGCCTAGGATTATAAGGCAGGGCACTCGGGCAACGGGGTGATCATCCAGCCGGATGGTAATGTTCGGAGCTGCGCGGGCGCGTCTGGGACTGTTGGGCAGGAGAAGCAGCAGCTCTGCCTTCTCGGGCGAACAAGTCAAACCGACATCACGAGCATAGGCAGTGGATACAAACTATTTCGCATTACTCAGTTGTCCCTTCCCTTTTATTTTTTTAAGAGGAGTGAAGCCGAATGAGTTTTGTGTATGACGCGCGTGTATTGCGGATTTCGGCGCACGTTAAAGATCCCCAGGTGGTCATCAAAATTAATCCCGGGCCCTCCACTACGGCCCGCCCCCTCGCCTGTGAAGCGTTGGCGCGTCAAGCCCCACAATCAATCAGTTTTCCGGGTGTAGCGAAGTGAAGCGGTAATTATTCAGAATACGGGTTTCAGTGCTGATTGCGTCCTAATGGGGACCTGCATTCTTGCAAGCTTTCGCCTGTAAATTTGAAGCGGTGTATTTGCAAAAATGCTGAGGATGAGGTGTGGTACGAAACAGCGGAGGTACGTATGTGCACACAAACTCCACGGTGAAGAGGCGCCCTCGATCATGACCGGGTGTGTAATCGATGCGAGCGTCCGAGCCATTTCGCTAGAGTGCGGTTACCTGGTTAACAATCTTCTAGGCAAGTGTTTTTGTAGTGTTGGCGTTCTCGATGGTTTCTAATACCTGGTTAACAATCTTCTGGGCAAGTGTTTTTGTAGTGTTGGCGTTCTCGATGGTTTCTAGTGCTTCAAAGGAATTCGTTAGGATAGGCGTTTTAGTTGCTAGTCGCGCCGGATAATCGTACAGTGGTGAGCCCGCTTAGGGTGAACCACGGAGCAAGGATAAGATTGGAAAGGAAACTAGGCTACCTAGCGCGGCCAGATAATGTCACGAGCGCTTGTCATATATTAAGCTAGCGGCATCTGCCACGGGTGAAGAAATTGCGCGGCCGCCGCGATTGGCATTGCACTGCGCAGCCACGGAATGAATTGCGGCCGCTATCATTTCGTCCATCCGGTGCCGCTATCCTCTCCATCGCCGCCGCAGCTACGAAGCTTTTCAGTCCGTCTTGGTTTTCATTGTGACATTATCTGGCCGCTCGCCCGCGTTTGCCAGAATGCGCCGTTTCGTCTCCTATATTTCTTGCTCCGTGGGGTGAACCCGGGAGTGCGTGGCCGGCGGTACTATCAGAGCAGCCTACCGTGAGCTGCGCGAAGCGTCCCGCATGCGCTGCGCATGTCGAACCAGAATTTGCTTTCAGCGCGCGCATCCCGTCATCGGAGCGTCTGCTCGTCTTTTGCAATGTCACGCGTCGTCTCCTAATGGTGTCTCGCTTACAACTTCGAACCGGCGATACTTGTATGAACATGCCTAAAAATCACATACGTGTTTTTCCACAGTAAATTTCATCGACGTTGTAGTGCCCAAGCTCACTTCAAGCTGTCAATTTATTTCTGATAAACATTGTCCGCATATGTTCCTTCGGTTTCAGTGACAACCACTTACAAAATATTACGCCCATCTTCCCGCGAGAGAACCCTGATGTGATGCGACGCATCGGAGGGGGTGGGGGGGGTCAACTGGCGTTTCCATTGGGTTGATTCTCTAAATCGCGTGAAACGTGTTGTAAACGCGTATGATGCATTCCAACACATGCGGGTGTTCTCATACGCGGGAAGATGGGCGTAATTTTACTTTTCATGCACATGCGTATGCGACATGAGAGAGTTGTCATCAGCATTTGGATTGACGCTGGTACTCGATTGTGTCAAACCACTCGCTGACTGAACTGTTGCTTCCATCGCACTACATCGGAAGAAGCAACGGAGTCGTCGTCGTCAAGCGCAGTGAAGCGAACGCACTTGACTTAACCGGCGCAGCGCGCTCACCGCTTTATATTCAGCACTTGAAGCAGAGGAGACGAACGGAGGAGAGTTGCGCATGCGCAGCGAGAGCAAATGCGAGAGAGAAGCGTCAGCGAAGCGCGCGCAGCTGTTATGATAATGAGACAGAGAGAGCGCGCTGCACACAGCTGTTGGCGAGAAGAACGGAGGAGAGTTTGCGCATGCGCAGGTGGTGTGCGGACGCAGCGACGACGCTGGAGGGACATACCCGAGAGCAAGACATGCGTCGCATCTAAAAAATAAAGTGCTATTAAAATAAGCGTCGTCTTTCTGTCGAGTCTGCTCGAAGCAAGCTGGCGAGTTGCGATCTGACGAACCGATTCCATTGCATTCAAACTAACGAACGAATAACCGCTGACTGAGAAACATTTTTCTTGCGGATCCCAGCTTCCAGTTATTTATACAGCGCTTTATTTCTCTGCCGTTCACGCAAGATGAAGTGAACAATATCTGAGATGTGATATCGGCAAGCGTAACTTGCGTGCTGTCCGGTATGAGTGCTCCGCAAGACTATATAAGCGCACAAAGCCGATTTACATCATAGTGTGCATGGCCGCAACATGACAATTGGAGAAAACACTGCTTACGGTGCCACTAAATTTCAGGGCAGCGGAATGGCTATCAGCTGCACGCATATGCCGGCTTCGAGACGCCGGCCTGTGAAACACACCTGGTGCCCATACAGACCGAATGTAAGATCGCGTCATAAACGTTTATACTCTCGTAAACTCACCACGCTTGCAAACAGAATGCCTGCTCCACATTATTCAGTATTTCAAACGCGCACAAACTGTAAATCGCTGTCTTGAATGAGCCCCAAAAGCTGCGGCGACAGGGGGGAGCGGGCCGGAGACACCGCGGCTGCTTTCGAAACGGGCCGCTACGGGGATTTCAGTGGCGCCCCTACAGGCCGCCCTCGATGCGTATAGAGGAAAAAGGGCCTCAAGGCCGTCAAAGAACGAGGTTTGATGATGGTTTTGCGCAATGATATGCAGGGGCGAACAAAGGCTAAGGCGCGACTTCGAAACCCACACTAATCTCCTGAGACCACTCGTAATATCGGTTACGGTGTACTTGTGTAATTAATAAACGCAGGGTCGCGTAGAAGTTTCCGGGAAAATTGAATGTGGAAAAGGAGGGATCGACGCACGACGCACGCAAGAAAAAGTTCATGCCCCGTATCGTGCAACCCTTCAGTTTTAGGGGCTGTTGAAGAACCGAGGCGAGGACCGCGGGGCGTGAGTGATTCTTTTTAATGGCGGATGGAACTGTACAATGATAGTAGATAGTAGGAGGCAGCTGCTAATGGCCACCTTTTCTTCCTTTCGGATTTTTCCAACATCCTCCCGGCCACGCGATAAATGGCGGAGTAGAATGGGCATGACGTGAAGGATTGCAGTTTTCAACGGTCACCAAGCAAGCACTCGTCTTTCAACACAACACTTTCGTCTAAGGTCCCGTGATCAGTTCAATGTGCTCAAAATCCTTGTCATGAACGTCGTAGCCGCCCTGTGTTAGTCTAGTCTATACTTTCGTTTCCATCGATGCTTGGTGCGTTTGTGATACCTGCGCCTTGCAGAATCTGAGCAGGGTAATCGACTCGATTGCACCGTCGTCCGTCCTGGATGACGACCTTGCAGACTTCGTACAAACTTCATGCGGCATGGTCGTCGGGTTGACTGTCGGGTCCTAAGGAAATTCAAGTACCGGATGAATCTCTTCAGGTGTATACAGGTCCTTCGACATGTGGCTTTCCCTTGATTCCTTGATTTTAGTCCCACATTGTACTGGATCACACGTTTCGGTTGAGCCTTATTTGTGCTACTTGTACCTGCCTGTCGTAGGGTTGTCCGGCTTCGCCATTTTCGCCGTCGTTGTTTTGGCATCGGGGTTATAAAATCTTCACGTTTTGTTCTATTCAATAAAATCCCCACCAAAGTCGTGTTTCCGTGATGGCAACATATAATTGAACGATCGACAGGTGCGCCTGTAACTGCGTCAATCTGTCGATGTTTCTGCAGTGTTATTTGGTTCACCTTCGGGGTTCCATGAAGTCGTTCGTTGTGCGGTGCACACTTCTTAATCTCTTCAAAATCTTGCGCAGAAGACTTCTTTTTTGGTACCTCCAATGTAGTGTCGTCGCTTCTATCCCTGTTTATATTCATTGGAGGTAATGACACAGGTTCATCGCTTGCAGCGTCAACTGTGGAAAAAGTTCTTGTAAGTTCATCTGAGCAAGCCTTAGGAGCCTCTGCCTGCACTTTGTCACTTGAGGCATTATGTTGTACTTTGAAAGTACCAGCTCGTTCGGTGACATGGGGCTACTGACGATCGTCCTTCGGAGGTGCCGCCAAATCGCTGTTTTAGTTAGGACGGCCACTGTTCTTTAGTGCTGACTCTTTGTTCTTTATGGTGCTGTTGTCTTGTTCGGAGGCTATTGCTACAGTGTCATTGCTAGGATATTTTTGTAATTCCGGGAACAATCGTTCCATTCTAAATTTTGTCAGCAGGATAGAATCTTCGAATTCTATTGATGTTTCACATTCTTTCTCTAAATCATCCAATTCGACAAGCTCTTC
The DNA here is from genome assembly GCA_013339765.2 of Haemaphysalis longicornis. NCBI lineage: Eukaryota > Metazoa > Arthropoda > Arachnida > Ixodida > Ixodidae > Haemaphysalis > Haemaphysalis longicornis. Next base: position 71,502,668 of record CM023457.1, on the reverse strand, counting down.
AATTTCACCGTCCAGTTTCTTCAGGATTTCATATTTTTCTAATAAACTTTTTTTCACCAAAATTAGCTCACCGATTGATGATGTCTCGTCAGTAATGCGTGATTTTATGTCGTCGATCAGTGCTATGATGTCCTGTCGGATTACGCTTCTTCTTTGGCAAATGTTTTGCAGGTCCATTCTCGACGTCGTTAATGTCTATAGGTAGTCGTCGAGAAGGATCACGCTCGGTGGAATGTCGAAGCCGTTGTCGTTGATGTCGAAGCCGTTGTTGTTGTCTTTCAGTGGTCTCCGCGAGACGTCCGTCAAGAATCGGTAAAATGGTTGAGGGCGTGGGCCTGTTAGAAAATGTGGTCTGGTTGGGAAGACGACGAAATAGAAACAAGAAGCGAGTAGCCACCGCACGGGCAGCGAAGCTCGTGACATCATCATCATCCTCAGAATTGGACAGAATCACCCGTTGCAAGGCCGCCAAAAACTGGTGCACCTTTAACCGCGTCTGCTCCTGGTCTTCAACATTTTGGTGCCGTGACCAGGATGCAGACGCGGTTAAAGGTGCACCAGTTTATTGGCGGCCTTGCAACGGGTGATTCTGTCCAATTCTGAGGATGATGATGATGTCACGAGCTTCGCTGCCCGTGCGGTGGCTACTCGCTTCTTGTTTCTATTTCGTCGTCTTCCCAACCAGACCACATTTTCTAACAGGGGCGAAGCATCTTAAGGCCAAGGCTTGTCCGGCGTCCATGCTCACGGCACAGCACCGTGTAAATCGAAACATGTGTGAACAAAAGGTTCACAAAAGGTTAACAAGAACAAAATAAAAGGTTCATAAAAGGATAGAGAGATAGAGAGAGACACGGAGAGAGAGAGAGTGTGTGTGTGCCCATGGAGAGCCGTGCTGAGCATGCGGGAGGAGCGTTGGATTGGATTGGATTGATTTGGGTTGGGTTGGATTGGATTGGATTGGATTGGATTGAATTCTATTGGAGTGGATTGGATTGCAAATCATTTTAGAAGCACTCTCACGGGTGATTTACGGTAAGAACGATCCCCAGTGCTTCGCCCACTCGTCATGATTCACCTCGTGGAGATGCGTGAATTGGCGGTTTCAAATGTTTTGGAGCTATTCTAATAACGGAATGGAATACTACTACTGCCTGTGTACGCGCTTGCTCTCGGCCTCCACAACTCAACCAAGCTCGACAGTGACGCGAACGAGCGGCAAATTAAGCAATATAGTGTTGCAGAGCAGGGAAAAGGCCTGATTGCAAGTTATGTACAGATAATAATGTCCTTACAAATAATTTGCGAGGCAGATTCAGGTAGGCAGCTATAGGTCGTTCTGCCCGTGTTCCCATTTGCCCGCCAGAGCGTCTTCTTTACGACGGCTGGCTAGGCTGCCCACATAACCTCGGCACATACCCACTTTGGGGGATTGCACCATTCGAATCGGGGTCTCTAGACACTGAGCGATGATCTTCGTGTTCTGGTAACCGCCCTACGACACGGCTCACCCGCGGGAAAAGCACCGACTCGGTGCTGTGTGGCGATGCCGAGGAAGGCGAGTCACGTGAGTAGCACGGTTTGAGGCGGACGAAGTGGACGATGTCACTCCAAGGTGTTGGTTGAGAGCTGGAAGACACGATGGGCATTATTTCATAGCTAGCGCCCGAAACTTGCCGGTGTGCTCTGTCAGGGCCGGCATAGCGAGAAATCATCTTCTCGGACAGCCACACGAGACGAGTGGAACACCACAGCAGGACGAGGGTGAGAAGTGCACCACGCGGGGACGTTCATCATAGCTGCTCTTCTGGCTGACCTGCGAAACTGCGAGGTGGAAACGGGCGAGCCGACGTGCTTCATCGGCCCTAGCGATGTCTTTTTGGGCATATTCGGTGCACTGGTGTGTGTCGGGAGGCGAAGTATCGAGATGCATGCCCGGTTCGCTCCCTTGAGAAGGTAAAAGGGTGAAACGCCTGCAGTGTCGTAACGCGAGGAATTATATGCGAAAGTGACGAAAGGCAGTGCAAGGTCCCAGTCACTATGGTATAACTGGACACTGTGGACACGCTAACATGGTCACTGTAGACACGCCGTGTGTGTCCCCTGCTCTGCGGCTCGTTACCTCGCGCTGTTTCATCACGTTCTGAGGTGGTGTCAATATACCACAGCTGATGCAACAACGCCTGAGCAGACTCACAACGAAACTGGCAAGCAGTGCAACGCCGACACCCCCTGTGGCGCGCATGCACCAGCCACCGCCGGATGCTAATCCGATGCACACGGAAGCACGTGACTGAACCGCTCCAGGAAACATTGAGTAGACACTCTGCCGAAGACAATGCGGTATTGCGACGCACGAGCAAATACGTTACGCATGACAAATAGAGAGTGTGCACCCACCACCGGCGGCGGCGGCGGCAGACGTGGTGGACGCCCTCACGCTGCTGCGACGACGCTGCCCCATGGCCCGCCGATGGAGCATGGTGCCCATCTCCCGCGCCTGCGCCAGGGCGCGCAGCCCGGGGATTCTCCGCGGCCGTAGGGTGGGGGTCGAGGCGCCCGAGCCGTCGCCGCCAGGGGCCGCACTAACTGCGAGCAGTAGGAGAAACACGCGCACCGGGAAAAGTTTGGCGCAACTTGCAGCAGCTTGCGCAATAAACTATTGCGCAAGTGTTGCGCCAATAGCTGTTGCGCCACTAGCAACTGTTGCGCCACTAGCCAGCCAGCTATGAACCAAAAATGTTTTTTTTTTCAAAGTTTTTTGTATCAAATGTTGAAAGTGACAATAAAAAACCGAATTCGAGAGCGTCACGAGAGCCTGTATGGCCGCGAGACTGCATTAGAGACAAAAAGAGACGCCGACCAGTTCAAAAAATTGTTATTGACCCATGCGCTTCCAGCACGGAAGCCTTCTCCCCAATGAAAACACGACGAGAAGTTGTTCGTTTAAATCCGCCGGAGCGATCGCTGCAAAGGGTGTTCCTAGCAATGTGTTCTGTTGAGCGAGTCAGCAGTTCAATTTAAAAACAGTTACAGAGCGAACAGAAACAAATACACCTCGTCTTTCTGTGTCCTTGCTTCTCTGTTCTCGCTGCAGCTATTTTTAGAAGTGTTCTTAGATCTGGTTTAGATTTCCGTCGTTGCAATTAATTGTGTTATATGTGGTCTGTAAGATTATTGATTCCAGTTGTAGCCGTGATACTGCCATCTATTCTGCTGCGACAAGTCTTGCTTTGTCCAAATCAATCTTACGGTCCTCCATGGTGGGAAATCTTGGGATTATTCGCAAGAAGCCTCACCACAGAAAAATGACAGCCTGGAATCACTAATCCTGCAGAACCCACCCACCACCCGACTAAAATATAACCCCTCTCCATGCACACCTGTTGCATCAATTACTACTCGAGCCAATTTAAACGAACCACTTCTGGTGATGTTTTCATCGTGGCTCAACGTAATGTTCGCACCGTAGGAAAAATAGCTGCCTCCAGTCGGCCGAAAGTGCTGTTTCGTTATTTTCCTCGGCAACTGGCGACGGTCCACCCGTCTTAATTTTACATTGGGAAGCCTTCCTACCCGTCAAGCCACTCACGTGCAGCACCTTGGTGCCAACCTACAAAGCAGACTGTATTGGTGGCGGGGAGTGGATACGACTGTCCCGGAAGGGATTTCCCGTGTGAATATTGTTAGGATAATCGCGGGATCTAAGTGGGGCAATTACCCGGCGCCCATGATGAACCACGCGTGGGTCGAGCTCATAATCAAGGTGCTATAATATTTGTACGATATACACAATTTCTAGGCGCTATAATATTTTAATCGTAATCATATTTGTACGAAGGACGTAAAGGACAGGGACATGAGCTACATCCAACTAAATTCTGTTTTCATAACGGCGCATGTGCAGGTAACACCAGTAACAAAAATGCCGCTGTTTCATGAACGCACTGTTCTGTTCCGTGAACCCGACAGCGTACACGGGATATTGTGGAAACAGCTTATATCTATCGCGAGAGAGAATATGGCGTCAGCATGATCTCACTACCTCGGACCAAAAAAGATCTGGCCTTCCTGGGTGCGCACATGACATAGCTGATGGGGAGCCAGCGTGCGCCTGTACGCTGCGCCACTACAGTTAACACCCGATCTAGGGAAGTCACCGGGAACAGAGAATTACTTCGTTAAATCGAGAACTTGGGGCTGTCAAATAACGAACAGTTGATTTAATAAATTTCATGCATATAGGGAGGCGCATCCCCGCAGCAGCTACAATGACGTCGTAATTGGGGCCCCGGCGCTCGCTGAATAATTTAGCAATGTGCTAAAAGCCGGGAATACAGAGCATGCTCTTCAAGTAAGTTCCCTGTTATGATAACGAGCGCATGAGGAAAACAACCCTTAAAAAACGCTAAACACTGTTTATTCTGAACAACGAAGCACCACTAAATGCAAGGAGGATGAAACAACAATCCGGAGATGGAATGCAGGAACTTCCTTCCCAATCTTCCGGATTTTTGTTTCTCTTTTCTTGTTAACCATTACAAAATCCGTGTTAATATGATTATAATGTGAGGAAGGTACTGTTAATTTAAATTATATCTTAATAGCGTCGACGAAAGTTGAATAAATGCTCATTGAGTGATCCACTCGACAAATAATCTCTCTGGGCGCGCTCTTGACATATTAGGAATGCGTAAAACCCTGTAGATCACAGACATTAATACCGTATTGGTATATACAGGACGGAAATTAAAACACTTTGACAACGAGGACACCTAAGGCTGATACGGGAACACAAAATTCGAAAAAATTATCAATATAGGAGACAGTCCAGAAATAAATGAAATGAAATAATATAGAACGATCAAGCTATTGCGAATCGCATAATGCTAACCGCATTCTGCAAGATGGAATTACAATGCCAAAAGTGACCGGTTCGAATGAAACAGTGAAAGATTTCTAATTTGAAATGTTTCTTCCAGATCTTCGGAATTTGTTGTTTCATTTATCTTATTATATATATATATATATTATGTTTATTTGGTTTGTGGCTTGTTAGAATAAATAATTGTAAGTGGCCGCTCTTGTCAAAGGGTTGTTTTTTCTTCATGTGTCCGTCTCTGTTATCATAACGAGTGCAACTATTGAGAGCATGTTGATCATTACCGGAAAAAGCTTACACCACTAAGGAACCCGCGACCCTGAAGTCGTCGCACCCCAGCAGACGCGCGAAACACAGCACGTTTTGTTGTACCACTTCCCCGCTGAGCGGAACGTTCTTGGCTCTTATATCATTGAACCCCGTAAACAGGGCTTCCTCCAACTTCTCGTGCCAGGTGGTCTTGAGGTTCGTTTTCTTCAACGAAATTCCAGACGAAGTTGCATGGATGATGGCGTCCCTTCCCTTCAAGATTGTGGAAAACGTGCCAGCAGGGATGCCGTGGACTGCGGCCACAGGACTGCTGAAGTTCATTTCGAGCACCGTCAAAAGACTAGATACCTCGTTTCTTTTCTGACGTGGCGCAATAACTTTCGCGGCGTTTTGACGAAACACATTCAAAATTTATCTTTTAAATGTCTTTCCCTGATTCGTCGTTAAATCGGGAATGGCGCTGAATCTATTTCGTCAGTTCTATTTCTTACAAGCATTGAGCCATATTGGCACTGAGAGGAATCCAGATTTTTTCGTTAGGTCTGGAATTTCGTAAGATTAGGTTTGCTGTACATTGCTTAGTATTTTGATTGATTGTGTTACTAGCCCGACCCAACGGATTATTTTGACCACCTGGGATCTTAACGTGCCCCTAATCTCGTACACACGGGCGTTTCTGCTTTTCACCTCCATCAGAAAAACGGCCACCGCGGCCGGGAATCGAACCCGCGACCTCGTGCTCAGCAGCTCAACGCCTTAGCCACTGAGCCACCGTGGCGGGCTTACTTAGTATTTTATCAGTGGTGTCACCTATACATGTAGCGTTCTCAAAATAAAATTCAGTTGGAAGTAGCGCATGTCCGATCCTTCACCTCTGTCGTCCAAATATTTCCGTGCTTAAAAGTTCTGTCTATGATTAAGCTGCAGTGAGTACTGACTTTTAGTCGGATTATTTATCGACTGCCCCTAATTTCCTTTTCAGGTTTCTAGTACGAGGGCCTCGAACCATTGCACACGACAGCAATTGGCATTCCTCAGGGAGCGGCAAACGAGGTCATACGGGGGAGCCAGTGTGCAGTGTTCGACATTACGCACGCTGGCGTCGCAGAGGTTACTAATTCAAATAATGCGTCTACGGGACACCACTTCTGGAAGAGCAATGATAAGGTGGCTTTGCACAAGGACGGCCTCTCACGCGCACACTGCTGTTTACACTCTGGGAATTTTGTGCCGTCAGTGGCCAGAGGAAAATCAGACCTCAATGCAGCCATGGTCTTATGCAGAGATGGCAAAATTACTTCTAAAAAGTAATTAAATTACATTACTCATTACTTTCCTCGAAGTTCCTAAAATGTAATTAAATTACATTATAGAAAAAACAGGTGGCCGAAAGTAATGACATTACATTGCGATTAGTTTTCAAAAGTAAGAAAATTACTTTGAAATTCTCGAAATAGGGAAAACCGTGAAATATTTCACGATACGCGGATTTTCGAGAGAAACAAAGTTGCGCGAATTGCCATGAAATATCAATTTCTTTGCAAAAAAGGCGCTACTACTTACCAGCTCTTCAACAGCAGCCCACAATCTTGCTTTTCATAAGAGTATACGTTCACCGGCTGGGTTTTGTGGCACGGGAATTTTTCTTTGCAGAAAAGAACTGCGTAATGCTGGTCTGTTTTGCGGTGGCACTCGGGCCTAGTAAGGAGTCCTCTAGTTGCTCGACGAATTGCATGAGCCGATCTTCCCCGCAGCTGCTCGCCATTGGGTTTTTCACCGCACGACACGCCTCTCTCATTTAGTACACTGTACCTCTGCGCATGTCTGTACCGTCACATGACGTGCCACAGGGTTGCTTGAAGAAGTTGATATGTCTCTAGGCTCAGACTTCCTGTTCGGGAAAACCTCGGCTTTGTGGTAGGCGCGGGTAAACGAGAAAAAAATGGAGGGACTTAGGCGCGGCAGCATCCCGCGAATCTTGTGAAATGGTCCGCGGTCACGAATTTTTTGTTCCACCCTCAGTCAATATTTCGAGATATCCGCAGTTTGCTCCAAAAATACCTCGAAATAAAGGGAAACAAGCGCATGGGACGTATAGAAACTGCTTCGGTGCTGCGGAAAATTTCGACTTAGCCGATTTTTCGAGATATGCGAGTTCAACTTAACGAGGTGTTCCTGCACTTCGAAAGAATTCTTTACTGCCACACAGCTGTTACGCCACTTTCTTCACTTTAGCTTCTCTTGGCGCTAAGTAGCAAGCTGCTGCTGCGCCCCAATTTCCTGGAGTCAGGTCCCTGTGTGACTCGGCTTCTCCTCACGTGCCCTTACATTTACCTACCACGCGGAACGTACTAGACTGGCTTTTCCTCCACCGCCGGTGTGGAGAGTGAGTTCGACATCCGAAGATAAACTTTTACGAAACCCACGCCAATTGAGACAAAGGAGATACGCCCTAGAAAATGAGCAAGTTGCGATGTTACTACACGTTTCATTATTATAGAACATGCATTTTTAACATTACCTGGGGCAAGTATACTTTCCACTCAAGTGAGACGTGAAGATGCGAACAGAAATCGGGCACAGGCAATGCAGAAACAAGCAAAACGAACAGCCACCTACTTTTTGACAGTTCGGCTGATCCCGATGTCAGGATAGTAGTTCCCATGGATTCTTCTGCCAGTAAAGAAGTCGAGAATTAGTCAATGCACTCTAACACTGCTATGTAGAAGCTTCTCTAACAGAACGACCTCGGCAACGACACTTCTCCCACTGCTTGCAGCGGCCCCGCCATCTGCTTCATGGGAAAACGGTTTTTTAAATACCACACTAAAAAAACGGAGTTTCCGCGACCCTCTTCGGGTGGTATCTACTCGCCACAGATTTGACTCTTCTATGACCCCTTTTCAGAGTCACACGACTCTTAGTGATGATGATGATGATGTTTGTTTGTTTTCTGGCGCAAGGGCAACGAAGGCCAAAGAGCGCCAACACAATGGTTGTGTCGTTTCTGGTGTAAAATTTTAAGTAAAATAGAAATGTGATAGACTACTGCGGGGTGTATAGAGCCCCTTATTTAAAAAAACAAACTCTGGAGTGAGCCAGATGGTTATGACGTTAGAGTAAAGAATGAATGTTCAATCAAAGCTACCCCCACTGAGGGGCTTTGCTAACATATGTGGTATGAGATGCCTTTTAAAAATCCAATGTCTCCAAGGTAAGCAAAGAGACGTTTACTTGGAATGAAGGGTTTATCGCCTAAAAACAATGATGGGTGAAGTGGAATCATGTGAGTGTACAGTTCCCGGAAATGCTTCTTTCTCGCACTGTGGAAGTGCGGACATTCAATGAGAGCATGCATTACTGACAGACGATGTCCACAACTGTTGCATCGTGGCGGTGGGGCTCCATTTAAAAGATGGGAATGAGTGGCATATGTATGACCTATACGTAGTCTGCTCATGTACACTTCTGTTGTTCTGTGATGTTTTCTGTGTAGTAGCTGCCAATTTGGGGTTTTATAGTGTGGAGTTTGTTTTCTGTCTGTGTGTCCCAGTGTTGCTGCCAGCGTTTTCGTAGTGCCTTACGAATGAGCGGTTTTATGTCAAGATAGGACAGCTGAGGAACATCAATTTCACAGCGCAGTGCTGCTGCGGCGGCGCTCTGGTCAGCGAGCTCATTGCCAGGAATTCCGCAGTGTCCGGCACCAGCACACTATTATGGTCTGTTTTAAAGCATACGCTGACATGATTTCTTTAATGACCTTGTTCAATATCGCATTTCTACTTTTTTTGCCAGAGCGTAATGCTGTTACAACGCTTAAGGAGTCTGTGAATATAATGGATTGTTGTGTTTTTGTTTGTGTTATGTGTTCCACAGTTATTAAAATAGCATGTGCCTCTGCCGTAAATATACTTGTGTTCCTGTTTAGCGTTCTTGTGCTGGAAAAGTGGGGACCATGTGCCGCACATGCCACTGCAGTGGAAGACTTTGAGGCATCCGTATAAAAAGCAGTGTATGGGTACTTGTATTGTAAGTGTAGAAAGTGTTGCAGAATGAGTTCCTTTGGTGCGTGTCTTTTGTCAATTTCCTTGAAAGACACGTCACAGATGACAGGGAGCAGATTCCAAGGTGCAATAAACTCAGTGATGTTTGTTTTGTAGGTGTCGGTCAGGGTGACACCAAGGTCCTCTGCCTCTGCTCTCACTCGGAGAGAAAAAGGCAGAGGGAGTGAAGGACGGCTCAAAAACAACCTTTCAGATGTGTTTTGAACAATAGTATTGAACGGGTGATTCCTCATCGACGTTGCTCTCACGTAGTACAAAAGTGCCATGTATGTGCGTTGGTGCTCTAAGCACCACTGGTCGGTTTCAACATACAGGCTTTCTATAGGGCTTGTCCGGAAAGCCCCAGACGCAAGGCGGAGCCCTAAATGCAACACTGGGTCGAGCATTTTTAAAGCTGTTTTCGAAGCAGAACCATACACCACACTGCCGTAGTCTATGCGCGATCGCACTAAACTATTGAAAAGACGGAGCAAGCATGTCTTATCTGCACCATATGATTGGTTGGATAGTGTTTTAATAATGTTCATGGTTTTAGTGCACTTAATTTTGAGTTGTTTAATGTGGGGGATAAATGTGAGCCTTTTGTCCAGCAGAATACCCAGAAACTTGTGTTCATTTTTGACGGGAATCACTACATTATTAATACGGACTTCAGGGTCAGGCTGGACTCCACGCTGCCGAGAAAACAGTACACATGTGCTCTTTTCAGGATTAATCTTAAAACCATTTTCATCGGCCCACTTTTCAAGTTTATTAGCACTAAGTTGTAACTGCCGCTCGCAGATTGACGGATTACAAGACTTATAGCTGATTTGAATATCATCAACGTAGACTGAGTAGAAAATTGTGGGTGGCAGTGCCTTTTGGAGTGAGTTCATTTTGACAATGAAAAGTGTACAACTCAGTACTCCACCCTGCGGGACCCCGTTTTCTTGAGTGTGTATTCTAGAAAGTGATGCTCCAACCCTTACGCGAAAAGTTCGCTCAGACAGGTAGCTTTCTATAGTGTTGAGCATATTTCCAGATACACCGTAAGCTTTGAGGTCACGCAGGATGCCATAGCGCCATGCAGTATCGTACGCCTTCTCCAAGTCAAAGAAAATAGACATACAGTGCTGCCTGTGGACAAAAGCATCTTTAACATACGATTCCAAGGCCACAAGCTGGTCGGTTGTAGATCTTCCCGAACGGAAACCTGCCTGGCAGCTATCTAGAATACCGTGGTATTCTAAAAAGTACATGAGCCTTCTATTGACCATCTTCTCGAACAGTTTACTTAAACAACTGGTAAGTGCTATTGGCCGATAGCTAGAAGGAGAAGAGGCATCTTTCCCTTGTTTAAGCAATGGTACCACAATTGCCTCTTTCCAAGCCCGTGGAAGATGTCCTGCACTCCATATCTTGTTAAACAAATAAAGGAGTGTTTCGAGGGTGTCTGCGTGGAGGTGTTGAATCATTGTGTATGTGATTTGGTCTGCACCTGGTGCTGATGTCTTACAAGTCGCCAAGGCAACCTTAAGCTCGTGGATGGAAAATGGACAGTTGTAAGAGTCTTGTGACGATTTCTTGATGTCCCTAATGGATTTACGTTCAGCAGATGTTTTGTACCTGATAAATCTGTCTGTGTAATGTGAAGAGCTTGATATAAGTTCAAAGTGTTTGGCTAGTGTGTTTGCCTGGTCTTCTAATGTGTTACCAGTGGTGCTAACAAGGGGTAAGGTTGTTTTGTGCCCTTTGAACTTTCTTATTCGGTTCCACACCTTGCTTGTGTCAGTGTAAGAGTTAATAGAACCCACAAAAGCTCTCCAGCTGTTGGTTTTGGCTTCGCGGCGAATACGCCTTCCAACTGCCTTGGCACGCTTGAAAGCAATTAGATTCTGTGCCGTTGGGTACCTTCGGAGGTTTCCCCAGGCCTTGTTTTGCGCTTTGCGTGCGTTTCGACACTCCTCATTCCACCAGGGCCTTCTGGGATTTTGAGGAGTACCGGAGGTTTGAGGGATTGAACTCTTGGCAGCCTCTATAATGTGGGCGGTGACAATTCTAGAAGCTTCATCGATATGTAAGTGTTTTATGAATGTGTAGGACAGCTGTGATCTTTGCTTAAAAGCCACCCAGTCTGCACGGGTTTCTTTAAACCTTTTATGGTAAATAGAACTGTCAGAGAGTGTATCTAGACACTTAAGAGTGACAGGGAAGTGGTCACTTCCATAAGGGTTGGAGTCCACATTCCACTCGAACAAAGGGAAGAGGATGGATGAACCTATTGCTAAGTCGATGTGTGAGTAGGTGTTGTGTGTTGTGCTGTAGTATGTTGGTTTCTTTTTATTAAATATACACGCACCAGATGAGAGTAAGAATCTTTCAATTAAACGGCCCCGGCCATCTTCGCGTTCAGATCCCCACAGTTTGCTGTGGGCATTAAAGTCGCCCACCAGTAGGAATGGATCCGGTAGCTGGTTAATTAAGGATTCAAATTCTGGACTGCAAAGGCAAAAGTCAGGGGGAATATATATTGAAGCTATCGTTATTAACCTGTCGGCGATTATTACACGTACAGCAACCACTTCGAGGGTTGTGGTCAAAGGGACAAATTGACAGGGAATAGAATGTTGTATAACTATAGCTACACCACCAGAGGAGTGAGAACAGTCGTTCCTATCTTTCCTAAACACAGAATAGCGCTTCAGAAAGTTGGTTTGTTTCGATTGTAAGTGTGTTTCCTGAAGACATAAGATGGTTGATTGGTTTTTATGAAGAATTTCGTATATGTCATCCAAGTTTTTCATTAAGCCCCTGCAGTTCCATTGTGTAATGCATTGTACTACCATAAGTGTTTAAAGAGAGAGTGCAGCGTGTATCTGCATGTTGCAGACGGGTGGTGTTATCTATGTTACTGAGCCTGCATTAGGGCCAGTTATGCGCGGAGCTGGTTTTTTCCCGCGGCCGATGTTGCCACGCTGCTCGTTTGGCTGAACAGCTGACCGAGCTGGCGTGGGTGTTACGTCCATCTCTTCATCCGACGGCAAAGGAGTAAATGCAGGATCTCCCTCCTTTTGCCGTGGACCTTGGGGAGTTGCACTCGTGTTTGCCGCGCGGGCCAATGGCGGCTGTAGCGGCGTTGTGCGTGTAGATGTGGATGCAAGGCTCCCCACCTCGCTGCCTACTGTGCCCAAGGGCGACAGCGCAGCAGGAGCGGAAGGCAAGCCGTCTCCACCTACAGTGTTCGTTGCCACCTCAGCCGCAGTGGAATCCACAGGCTGTGGTACAACATTTTGGGCAGCAGAAGCCAGCCCAGTGGGGGGCGGGGGTGGGACCAGGTCAGCGTTGCTGCACTGGGTCGCCACCGAAACCTGACGCCGCCCCACCCCCCGGTGAGCAGCGTCAGCGTAACTTCCTGAGGAAGCATAGAATGTCTTTTTCGAGCTTCTGGGTAAGACAGGTTGTGGGTCACTTTGAGGTTTATGATTTCTTTCTCATTTTTGAATTTTTTGCAAGAACGGGAGTATGCGGGGTGGGATCCTTCACAGTTAACACAGTGAAATTGCGTTGCATTACACTCATCTGTCTGGTGGTCGTGCTTCGAGCATTTTGCACATGTGTTTTGCCCTCGACAGTTGTTGCTACTGTGCCCGTACCTTTGACATTTGAAGCAACGTCGCGGGTTTGGGATGTACGCCCTTATCTGACAGTGGAGAAACCCGGCTTTGACAGATTCGGGGAGCGTACTACGATCGAAAGTCAAGATGATATGTTTGGTTTTGATCTCATTTCCATCGCGCCTCATTGTGATACGTCTAACACCAGTCACTCCTTGCTCACGCAAGCCCTCAAGAATATCTGCCCCAGTTCATGTATGAGTTCAGTTTCCGAGAGCACACCTTGGCAGCTGTTGAGGGTTCGGTGAGGTGTTACAGTGATCTGTAAGTCACCTATGCTTGTTTGTTTTAGAAGTTTAGCAGATTGTTCTTTAGTTCTTACCTCAATAAGCATGTCCCCAGATGCAAGTTTCTTTGCGTCATAGTTTTTTTTCAACTATACCTTCAATGAACTTGGCGATCAGGAACACAGATTTCGAAGTTATTGGGGTGGCTTTGTCAACTGTCTGCATGGCTAGGAAGCGAGGAAAGTTGTCAGGGTTATTGAAGACGAGGTTCGGTAGGGGTTTAAAGATTGCTTCGGTGCGGGCCCTTTTCGGGGCCCGATCATTTGAAAGAAGGGGTTTAGATAATACCATGCGCCATAGTATAAAGCAGGGGACGGGGCACTTTATTTTTTTACTTTACCCTGATGGTCAAAGAGGTCCCGGAGCTCCCTGCCTGGTAAACAGACAGGGAGCCCATCCGCCGGAGCTTGACCACGACTCCGACGGCTACCGTATGAGGTTTCTACCCTTCACCTTAAAACTCATTGCCACGGTGGTTACAGCGTGAGTATCGGGGCTCGGGGTCCACGGTGTCGCCAACACCGTCACCAAGATTACTCAAGGTGCCCCGTGCGGGGCTTAGTGAAAGGGGCTCATGCGGACCCCTTCACAATAGAGTATGGGTGACTACCGTCTTAGATTCAGCAGTGACTGCCACGACCCTAATCTTTGAAAAAAAAGAGTCACTGGACTCCTTCCTCATGGGGTGTAGCCCGAAACAACCCCTTCCCGGCTGAATCCATCCCGTTTGAAGCCATTCCCAAGACGCCTATTTTCCCGTTTAACCCGTCCCGTGTGCGGCCGTTCCCGAAACAGCCATTCCCGTTTGGGCGCTGCCTATTTCATTGATTGATTGTAGGGTGAACGCGCCGACGCAACGCAGGCGATGAGGCGCGCCGTAGTGGAGGGCTCCGGATTAATTTTGACCACCTGGGGATCTTTAACGTGCGCCGAAATCTCGTACACACGGGCGTTTTTGCTTTTCGCCTCCATCAGAAAAGCGCCGCCGCGGCCGGGAATCCAACCCGCGACCTCGTGCTCAGCAGCGCAACGCCTTAGCCACTGAGCCACCGCGGCGGGTCCGCTGCCTGTTTCAACCCGTTCCCAAAACTCCCTTCCCGTTTCAGCCCACTCCCAAAACACTCTTCCCATTTGAACTGTGCGTAACCGTTTTTCGAAGTGTTCCCCATAATGTGCATCCAAGGAACGGGTCATGCAATACTGTAAAAAACATCTATGCAGCAATTTTCTGTAATTGAGCATACGGCCGATATTTCGGGCCGATAAAAGTTTGCGAATGCCTGAGGCCGATACTGTGCTCTTGAAGCATTTTAATGAAGGAAATGCTTTCGTATTTTTCGTTCGTCTGGCTTCTTTGCGGAATCAAAAAGTTTGTTCATTCATTCATGGCTCCTCAGAAAAGAAACAATCGCGCTGAAACAAAGTTATGCTCTCGAAAGACTTCTTTCCCGTACCGGTGCTCCAAGCGGCCACCATGGCGAACTAACCAGTTAGGGCCGGGAAGATTTTGATTTCGCTGTCAAAAAACTTGTGAACGAAACATCCTGTATCGGCATGGGTTCAAATCCCGTAAGTTGCGAGTTTTTTTTAATAAACCTGGAGCGGGAACCCGATTGGAAATGAAACTACTGAAAGGGCCATTTGACGAAACTGCCGTGCATTGCATGTGATGCATGTTTGTTCTGGCATTTCAAAGAAAATATCTCAAGCCAGCAGCTGTTTCGGAAAAAAAATGTTTGAGTATTAGATGGATGACTCCCTAAATGTTACGCACTATATTTACTTTTCCACGTACTGCGTGCCCGCCTTTGGATTATCCGTAAAATTACACGAAAAAGCGTAATGCTTGGGGTGTTCTTAACGCCTGGATAAGAAATATGTGCGAATCATTTCCTCCAAGAGAAAATTTCATCTTTACACTTCAATGGCCATTCTTTTACAGACATTCGCGCATAGAGTGACCGTAAGACCCAAATTAAAAGGGATCGTAAATCCACTGGCTCGGGCCGTACTAATTACCGCTTTCATAAATTACGCTTATTATTAGTTGGTTAGATTTAGTAATTATAGTTCTCGAAATCTTTTACCGAGTAGAAATAAAACAATAGCCCTTTACTACCTCTAATAAAATGTTACTTGCATTTGGTAAAAGACCCAACTGCGTTTCCGCCACGATACCAACACAAACTGGCACAGCGGCCGCAGGAAGAGGTTCTATTTTCTTAATTCCCGTATTTCCCTTCTGTTTTCGTGTTACATATGAAAAGAAGCACACGTGCATTCGTATATAAAACAATTCAATACTTCCAAACTCCCGTGCAACCGTCGTTACTGGAACCCACACCGCTGCCTGAATACGCATGCGCGCAACACCCGCTCTACCAACGCCGAAGCAGACGGAAGGGCGCAGATTAAGCTGTAATTCACCAAGTCGGACGTAACGCAGCAAACTACCTGTTGTTTTGTTCATTGACGCCACGTATCGTAAAACGAACCACTGCAATAAGGCTGCGTAGCTTAATATCTCTGTCTGTACTTTGGTTCCGCCATCAGTAACATTGTTTTACTGTGGAATACCTTTGACGTAACCTGAATTTATTTTCTGGTTACGTCGGCCGTAAGTGTATTTTTTTTTTACTTTTGGGTTACGTCGGATGTAACACAAAAAATCCAAAAGTACAGTGGGATGCAACTTTAATTTCAAAAATCGCACGCCTCGGTCCGAATCACCCGAGTAACTGGGTCCGTTATTCCGAAAACGGACTAAATGGGAAAATACGAAACGGGAAGGTCGTTTTGCGCCGGGTTGAAACGGGAGGGAACAAGTAGGAAGGTCGAAATGGGAATGGGCTCAAACGGGAACCTCCCCCGCGTCTTCGCTCCATGTAGTAAAGCCCGACGAACATACGGCGCCCTGCCGCGGCGGATTTTCCGCTGCGCGAACTTCGTCGGAAAAGTTCGCTCCATGTATTCTGGCCTTTAGGTAGGGGAAATGTAGGTGGGCAAGTGGGAACAACAGGCAATGCAGAAAAAGCGAAAGGCGAGAAAGCAAAAATTGGCAAATCAAACACAAATGTTGGGATTTTGAGAAGCTTCCTTCCGTGCTTTTGCTATAACTGTTCTGTTACCCAAATTTGGTTCCTCTTCGCGCCCAGACGAGGAAAAATTTTAGGTGCAGAGTACCTTAGGGCCGCACAATGTCCGTCCGTGTCCGTGCGCATAGCCTTTACAATCGCAAACAACCACACAGGCACCGGCAGGACTCGAGCCTGTGTCTGGTAGACCAGAGTTAGGGCCAGTCGTCTTACCCATTGGGCTACGACCGTGAGTTAGTACCCGAGAGTCAAACGGCTTACTCCCTCGCCTGTAATGGTGCGTAGTACCTTAGGACCTCCCAATGTCCGTCCGCGTCCATCCGTGCGCACACCACCATCAAGCGAAAATCAAGCGAAATGCTATTTGAGCCGCGAGTTGCAGTTTCATTTAGGGAGTAATGAAGGTGCAACTCACGGCTCAAATCGAATGACGGTCGGGGCGCAAATCGGATGTCACTCGGGGCGCAACTTGGATGTAATTTCGAGTCCCCCTAGTCCGCACCCTCGCCTTCATCCACGGAGTGGAGATGCTGCCATTTTTTTTAGACGTTTAGTTGGAGCCCAAGTTTTTGGCTCCAAAGACGCAACTAAACGTACGCAGTTATTGGCGGGATTAGCACAACCTGGTTTGAATCAACTCTGACAACTTATCATATATAGTTAGTTATATACTGCTCCCAAAAGTGCACACCGAGACTCTGCTTTTTACAATTAGTTTATAATAATTCAGCCCTAATACTAAGCTTCGCGTTACAGTACCCGTAGATTTCTTAACAGGTGTTCCAACGCACACAACAGGACACTGTCATCCGCAAATTTTAAGCTGCTCTAATAGTCCTCACTTATTCGCCCACTAAACCGTTGCAAATAGCGCCTCCACAACGGCTGTAAACAGTTTCTGAGAAATTATCAATCTCTGTTTGAGGGCTTTACTGACATGGAACATACGAGTTCCATGGCGGGGGTCTAATCAGTCAAACGCATTTTAGGCATACCTGCAACGGTTCATATACACCCTTACGGATTTCTCGATTACCGCGTTATCCCCCGAGGTGGCTCAGTGGCTAAGGCGTTGTGCTGCTAAGCACAAGAACGCGGGCTTGATTCCCGGCCGCAGTGGTTGCTTTTATGATGGCGGCGAAAAGGGAAAACAACCGTGCGTTCGAGATTTCGGCGCCTGTTAAAGATCCCCAGGTGGCCAAAATAATCCGGAGACCTCCACTACGGCGCGCCTCATAGCATGTGTAGCGTCGGCGCGTGAAACCTCAAAATCAATCAATCAAAATCAATCAAATCAAATCGATTACCGCGTGGCTGTAAGCCATCTCTGAGTAGCGTTCCCTAATCGCAGCCTGCGCAGCTGTTGTAAATCGTTTCACTTATGCGGTAAGCCAGAGTACCCCTAAACGGCAATCGCGGCTTGACATACCACTCCCACGACTGTAGGCGGTGCCAGTCCTGCGGACCAAAGTATATCGGCGGCGTTCGCGTGCTACTGGTGCATGTTAAGCGATGGGGCGTTCACAAACCGCTCACCGAAAGCATTGGCGGCAGGCGACTTCTTCGCGGCCGTCGGCGCCACCACCTTGGTCGGGATTCCGCCGACGTTGACCGGCTTGTCTGCTGCGTAAATGAAGCGCAACGGATCAGGGCAGCGCAGGGGTTTCTTTTTTTTTCACCACAGCAATTTTTGCAACGCTTAGCTGAAATCTGGCTCATGTAACAGCTCTCTCTGTGCGCGGCTGAGGCGCATTTTGTTTTCCTTGCCATTTGAACTAAGTCTGCTAAACATACCCAGTGCAACAATTCCATTATTCGCGTTTGTTCGCCCCTTCAGCGGAGCCTAATGCAGCCGTCTTTGCTTTTACAGCAAATCTGCATACCTATACCCCGAACGGTTTCATCGCCGGGGGCAAAAACGATCTTCATGTGCAAAAACGCCAAGGCAACACTGCCTAAGACGCCGAGCGGGATGCGTCAATCTAATCAGGCATGCCGCGCAGAGCTAAGAATTCGTTTATGAAAACCCAAAACAAGCATCGAAACCGCATATGAATTATAAGGCGTCTGTGAACAAAGGAACCCCCCCACCCCCACACACCGTGTGTTCCTGGTAAAGGTTATGTTTGCAGATTATCCTTCAAGGCTAGGCAGGACTTGTGTCACTAAACAGAGCAGTTCTTGCCCAAGACGCCGAGCGCATGCGTCAGGCTAGGCAGGATCCATCATTTGCCGCCAGAGAAAGCGAGCGTAGTGCCAGTATATAAGGTATAGACTACCGCCTCTGAGGACACGCAAGTCAGCAACGGCGGCGATTTTGTCGTTCATCAGTGTTGCGAGATTCCCGTATCTACGGCCTCGGCGTTAACTCCAACCGGGTCTATTGTTAACAACACTACCGAAGAAGCAGCAAAATGGCATCTTTGGGCATACTTCTGCAGCTGAAATGCTGTTACGCGCGTAATGTTTGATTCGCAACCCGAAAACGTCAGTCGCGCGCAGGTCGCAGAGCAGGGAGCGTTAGCGAAGCCGACTAGAGTTGACCGACTAAAACTCAAACAACAAAACGGCGACGCCCATGAACCGTCGCAGAGTAAACAAACGTCACGTAAATCGAACTAACCAACGATCATAGCGGAGGCAAGGTATAATAGGAGCAGTCATGGGCATGTTACCGAAAAAAAGTAACAGTGTTACAATTACACTTACCTAACCCAAAAAAGTAACTCTTACAGTTACAGTTACGAAGTTTCCAAAAGTAACTAGTTGCAGTTACAGTTACTGTAAAAAGGCAACGTCGTTACTTTTCCGTTACTGTATGAAACTAATAAATAGATAACAAGATTTAGCTTACTAAATAGAAACGTACGAAGGCATGGGGGACCAGGCAGCAGTTGCACTTGCTCTGTGTCGCCAGAAATGGCTGCCAAACGTTTAGAAAAAGTACGAACGCGGAGGCCTACCTTATACTACACCGAGCTTGAATGCGAAACATACGAAACAATCAATGTCAACTAAATTTATTTTCCTCTACAGTGTTGTCGCTTGACCGCCTTGCATAGTGAGGGAGAAGGGGAAAAAGGGGTAGGGGTGGTGGATCGCCGGAAGGCCCTTTGGAGGAAAAGGGAAAAACGTATGTGGTAGTAGTTCGGTTGTCGAGGTGTTTTTCAAAGATGCTAAAAAAAAGCGCTACCATTTATTTCGTACTTGTCGTCGAAGACGGAGGCCAATTTGAGCTATTGGCCGAGGCGACGTTTGTCCGTAGGCCTTCGGAGTCGTTCTCCCACCCAAACCCCCGGAATGAGCCAAGGTTATTTCCAAAGGGAATAGAAACTGGACTGGACGCTTTACTGCTTTATCCTGCGCCTCCTGTCCTCACAAAAGCGATTTTTGTCACCTCGAGCGGAAAACACTGTTCTCCCAATCCCAGCCTTCCACAGCAACCACGTCCCCGATCCCGCAACCCGCTCCCTTCGTTTGCTTTGAGGCGTAGGCCGAATGAAGCTCGCCCAAGTATTCTTTGCGCCCAACATTCAGAAACAGATGTAGCTACAGTATTCGTTTCTGCCCCAGCTCTGGAAACGAAGTCGCGAGGCTTTCCAGTCAGTCAGTCAGTCAGAGAAAACTTTATTACACACCAGCCAAAAAGGAAGCGTTAGGTGCTCCCTCCCCCCATCAGTCGGCCGGTATCCCTTGGGACTTGGCGGCTTCTAGTGCGAGACCGATGATCTTGCGCTCGGCTTCGGAGGTTCGGCGGAGGAGTAGTGCCTCCCAGGATGTTACGTTTCGGTGCGGTTATTGTACGAAGGACACGTCCACACCATGTGGACGAGGTCCGCTCGACCCTTACATTTCTTACATCTTGGATCGACGACTTTGGGATGCCACTTACTATATAGGACTGGGTTCAGGAAAACTCCCGTCTGCAAACGTCCCCAGTAAATCTCCTCTTTTCTACTTAGCTGCGGATCCGCAGGAGGCAGTATCTTCCTCTCCAGTCTATAATATTGCGTGATCTCACTGTAGTCACTCGGCCCTTCGTTCGCCGTCATTTGGGAAGGAGGTTCGGCATGCAAGGCTGAGGCCAACGACCGGACATCAGCAGCGGCAGCGTTGGCGGCGGTCACCCGGACTGTAAGACCTCGGGCGGTCGCATGTGCTTCCTCATCCCCAATGAGTCCCCGATGAGCTGGTGTCCACACTAACGTTACCTCTTCGGTTGTAAAGTTTTTTACGTTTGCGAGGCTACTCCAAGCGGCGCTGGAGATCCTCCCTCGGTCGATATTCCTGATGGCCGATTTAGAGTCACTTACTATCGTTCTAATTCCGGCCGGGTAATTGCTAAGGGCAATGGCTCCCTCCTCGGCCTCCGTCGCGTCCCTACTCAGTAACGTGCAACACAAGACTGGGACCCGCGGTTTCAGTAACCGCTACTGCTGCGTAAGCGGTTTTACTCTGATATGCCGCTGCGTCGGTGTAAAGGACGTCCGTCTGTCCTCCGTATCTGGTTTGCAGGGCTTCGGCTCTGCTCTTTCGTCTAGCTTCGTGATACGCGGAATGCATGTTTCTGGGCATGGGTGTTACTTATTTTCTCCCTGATCGACTTTGGTATCTCGCGTGTATCTTTGGCTAGTTCACTGGTCTGGTATTCCAGACGTTCGAGTATTTTGCGACCCGTCCTGCTGCCCAACAGTCTCTGCTGTTGCGATGCGTTTGCCGCCTCTATGAGTTCATTTAAAGTGTTCGATACGCCCAAACTAAAAATCTTGGCCGTTGACATGTTCGGGGGAAGACCTAGTGCACATCTGATTCCCTTTCTTATTATTATGTCCAACTTATTCTTCTCGGATTTTGTCAGCCTCATGTAGGGAGCTACGAAAAGGATCCTACTGATACCGAAGGCCTGAAACACCCTGAGGAGGTTGGGCTCCTTCATCCCCCCATGCTTATCTGAGATGCGTTTCATCATTCTGCAAACATGTGCCACCTAATTCTCTAGTCGATGTATGGTCTCCGTGTTTCTGCCGGTGTCCTGGACATAAAGCCCCAGTACTTTGATCTTGTCCCTCGCGGGGATTTGCTGTCCTCCTACTTTAAGTCTTATGTTGTGGCTGTTCCTGCTCGCTTTCCGCTTGTACTGGGGGACGAGGAACAGTGCCCGGGATTTTTCGGCCGAGCACTTGAGTCCCAAAGTTTCTAGGTAATTTCAATTTCACCTATGGCTTGCTGTAGTATATCTTCAATGTGCCCGTCACTACCACGGTTGATCCACAGAGTGAGATCGTCCACGTAGATAGTGTATCTCAGGTCTTCTATCTCATCGAGCCTCTCGGATAGTCCTATCATGGCTACGTTAAACAATGTCGGAGATAGGACCGACCCTTGAGGCATGCCCCAGATACCTAGATTGATGTTCCGGAGGAAGGCACCCCCTAACTCTATTAGCCGTATGATTGAAAGGAAATCCCTGACATAGTTGTATGTTTTGGTCCCCACGCTTAGGGTGCTCAGGTGGCGCAGGACGGCCGAATGTCGGACGTTGTCGAAAGCGTTGGCTACATCGAGGCCAACAATGACTATCGTATCTTTACTCGTACTGTCAATTATATCCTCCTTCATTTGTAGCATTACATCACACACCGAAAGGTTGGCCCTGAAACCTATCATGGAGTCTGGATACATCCCCTCGTCTTCCAGATACCTACCAAGTCTGGTTTGAATTACATGTTCCATTAACTTGCCAACACACGACGTGATGGAGATCGGTCTTAGATTCCCTAAACCTAGTTCCTTGCCGGGTTTCGGGATGAGTGCCAGATTAGCTCTTTTCCATTCCGGTGGAAGCTCGCCCCTGCCCCAGCATCTCTGCGCATATAGCCGGTGAGTTCACAGGATGGATTCGTCATTTAGGTTCCTTAACATCTTATTGCTGACTCTGTCCGGTGCGGCGGCCGTTTGGTCTTGAGGCGATTTATCTCGGCTCTAACCTCCGCGATCGAACGAGGTCGAGGAAGTAATGATTTCCACGCCCCTTCACACATACGACCACCCCAACACACCACCCAGCATCTTGGCCAGCAGACGCCTGACCACACTGCCGGTTCACGAGGAAATATTCTTGGCAAGCTTCGCATCGGGTGCAGTGAACGAGATTCTCGACGCGAGGCTTTCAAGAATATTTCCACCTGAACCGGCAGTGTGGTCAGGCGTCTGCTGGCCAAGATGCTGGGTGGTGTGTTGGGGTCGTCGTATGTGTGAAGGGGCATGGAAATCATTACTTCCTCGACCTCGTTGGGGCCCTGTTGACAGCTCGACGAAGCCGCTAGAGCAGGGGTTCCAAACACGTGGTCCCAAACACGGCCAGGGGTCTCAATAGCGCACAATGGTCGCAAGCAACTGCTTCTTGTGAATCGAACACTCTACAGTGCGCACAGGGCTGGACGGGCGCGCGGACGCCAAAAAACCCCCGCGACGTTTTATGACCCCACAAACGGGGCTGAACGTCGCTAAGGAGAAGGCGGCGCATTGACCGGGGTTTTCCCAGGCTTCGCCGAGTGCAAAGGATTCAGTACGTTATGCGGTGTTTGTGGATATTTTTTAAATGCAGAGCATTTCAGTAACTCACGATGTCACCCGCGTTGACGTCCGTCGTAGTCCGCACCGTCGTTGTCCGCACCCCTCCCCCTACACTATATAAAAAAAATACTATCCGGCGCCTGGTTTCGATCCCTCGACCCTGCGGGCGGAACGCAATGTACATGGTGCTCTACCCACTGCGCCACAAATCCGACACATAATGGGAGGCTACGAACGTGCCTTATATCCTTGACTCATTCAACTACGTCAAGAAGATGCTGATACAACGCATTCACTTCCACCAACTCCCCAAACACTAAACGCTAACGCAATACACTCCCCCCCTATGCGACGCATTTACTCGAATCCCCCTCGCGGGGAGATGGGACCGCCAAAAACGACGCGTTGTGGACTGCGCAGTAAGCTGGCCGGCACGTGCGAGAACCGCTCGCGCTGTTCGTTCCAGGCAGGGGGCGCGCAAGCACTGCGAAGGCGGGAAATTTGAACTGCTTTGGACAAACCTCCGTGCAATTCATCAGGAGAGAAGTGAGACAGGGAGGCGAAGAGCGTGATGGGTAGTAGCAGTAAGCGGATAACGGTGCCATAGGCCGTTATGGCGAATCACTGCTCTGCATTTACGACAGCTTTCACGTTGAGTGGAACGGCTTTAATTTTTTTCCTGTTCGCCTTGTGTCAAGCCCTTTTACTGCGCTCCGGATGTGGCGAAAATGGTGCAGCCACGCATCTTACTCTGAGTTCTTGTGTCAACATTTGTCCACGTGCGCTCAGGCGCGTGTCGAAGCGTAATTGTGGTCTGGGTGAGAGCGACATCGCCCTGCTCAGGGAAATACTGCAGCTCATACTTAAAAATTTCGAGCCGTCAGCTTTATACCCGCTTTATATTCACAGCGCCTCAAGGAGAGGAGACAACGGAGGAGAGTCGCGCATGCGCACGCTTGCGCGACGGGAGCGGAGCGAAACGAGCGAAGCCCGCGCACACAGCTGTTGTTTATGATAAGGAGGCGGAGTGAGAGCGTTGCGCGCACAGCTGTCGGAGAGAAGACGGGAGGAGAGTCGCGCATGCGCAGCTGGCGTGCGGACGCCGGACAACGCCGACGCGAGAGGGACATGCCTCAGAGCAAGAGATGCGTGGCATCTAAAACATTCACATTCCGGATATTTTTGTTTCCTGGGGTGCAGCCTACCTATCGAACCGCCAACATCTTGCAGAATTAATGCAGAACGATATCGGTGTCTTCCTCTCACCTCAGGAGTGCTCCTTCCTGACTCCTGTGTCTGGGTTTTAAAGTGATGTAAACTTTCATCATCGTAAATTGAAAAACCTTTCTCAAGCGCTTAGATACTCTGCCTGCGGTTAGGTACTCTGCCTGCTCGGTTTCTCGCTCTTCTTAAGATGTCACTGCTGAGAACCTTGTCTGCTTCTTGCTATATCACAAGCCTCTCGGTATGCAATACACAGTAAAGCCGACGTGGGCGGGGTTTGCATCGCCAGTGATTATTCGGTGCTTGACCTCAGTAGCCAGATCAAAGGAGTGGTTGTCCAAATCAGGTTTCTTTGTAAGACAACAAACAACAGATATCTTCAGCTTCTGCAGCAGAAATCTCTGAGGCTGTCATTTTGGTGAGCTGCCGGCTGAGAAGCAGTGGGGCTTATTACGACAGGGTTGCGGACCCGGCCCACCCCAGCGCGGACCTCGGCGTCAATTAGCGCGTTCGTCGGTATCGGCTCGCGCCACGTGTCAATCCGCATTGAATACAGCGGTTCATCAACCCTGCGGCAGCCGCACCCCTTCAACTCTGAGTGACTTCAGCGGAAACGAGCAGGCGAGTCTGGGCACGCGACTCCCTGAACCATCCCCACACGGGCGATTCTGATGAAACAGCAGAAAGGACTTCGGAATCGCGGGCCACGAAATCGGTCATCGACGAGCAGCGTGAACCAAGCACCCAGGTTCGCGTGAATCAAGCACACAGGGGCCGAGGAAGCAGAGACAGGAGCAGCGGTCCCTTCGGTGCTTATTGCCACCGCAAATGCTGCGGGCTTGCCCTGCGGTGTGGTGGCGAGTTGATCTCCCTTAGGCAACCCAGGCGTGGTGAAGCTAAGGTGTTATTCTGTAGTCGCCGCCAGGCTACAGCTTCCTCTCGGGTGAGCTTCTGGTGCGGTAGTGGGCAGGCACATCTGACAAGGCGGCGGTACTGCAGCAGTCCACGACACTGCTGCTGGATGGGCTTTGGTTCGCGGAAAGACTGCTGCGGTGCCCGGTAGGTGCGTTCTCGTGTTGTAGCGAGTGCTCGCTCGTATCCGTCGAGTCCTGCGTGACCTGGCGTCCATATTAGTACCGTAGGGCTTAGGGTATCCTGGTACTTTTTCAGTACTCGGTGCTTTTAGTAGTAGTAGTAGTAGTAGTTCGCTGCCCACACTGCAACGAACATCTAATACTGTACCACACCACGTGGGCTTGCCAAAACACACCAGCAGCCCCATTGTTGGCATCCCCCCCATCGAGCAGTGGGAGGCCGCGCTGTGCAGTTCGGAGCCTGAGGATCAGCGACAGTTGGGGGACCGGACACGCAGGACCGCAGCCGCCGCTGGTGCCTTGGACTAAGGGCTTCTCCCGCTTTCAAGCGCGAACCTTGAAAAAAAATTTTCCCACCACCAGCAGCAACAACCCAGGGGGTACGGAGGCAGGGCCAGATCAGCCTCGCTGACCTGGGTCGCCGCCGAAACCAGATGCCGCTGCGCCCCCGCGAGCTGCGTCGGCGTACTTCCCCAGAGGGAAAGGGGCGAACCTCTTTTGCGCCTCCGGGAAAGACACGCTCTCGGTAATTTTTAGATTGATTATCTTCTTTTACATTTGGAAATATTTACTAATGGGAGCGTACGCAGGATGAGGTCCATGACAGTTTCTGCAGATTAATTGATGAGCCTGCCAGTTATCTGTGCCGTGGTCGTGTGATGAACACTGCACAAGTGACTTTGCCACGACAGGAGCTGGTGCCATGCCCGAACCGTTGGCGCTTGAAACAACGCCGCAGGTTCGGGATGAACGGCCGGATGGAACAATGAATAAGGCCTGCTTTTAGGGATTGTGGATTTGTGGAACGGTTGAAGGTCAAGTTTATGTGCTTTGTGGTGATTTCTTTATTATCTTGCCGCATGGTGATTCGCCTCACTGGAGTCACGCCCTCACTCTTCACGACTTAGAGAAGGTCGGCTTCCGTCTCATTTATCCGATCTGGCTCAGAAATCACACCCTGACAGCTGTTGAGGCCTCGGTTGGGTGTGACTCTGATGTCCAGATCAGCCATGCTTGTTTGGGTCAGGAGGCATGCGGCTTGCTGGTGAGTGTTAACCTCGACCAAGGCTTCGCGGGCTCTGAGTTTCTTAGCGTCAGATGACTTGCCCAGGACACCTATCAGTAATTTAGTGATAAGGAATACCGACTGCCAAGAAACAGAATTTCATTCTTCAACAGATTGAGTATTCAAGAAACGGGGATAGTTGCCTGGCTTGGGATGGTAGGCAGAGGTGGAAATGAACTTTCGGTGCGGTCCCTTTTAATGGGCCGATGATGTGTTTTTTTTTTTTGGTGGGGGGGTGCTTAAATTTTACCATATGGCAAGTAATACAACGGGGGACGTGGGTTCTTTCTTCTCGAGCCTTACCCTGACAGCTTGAGAGGTCCCGGAGCTCCCTGCCTGGTAAACAGGCAGGGAGACCATCGGCCGGAGATTGACCAAGCCTCCGACGGCCATCGTTTAAGGCTCCTACCCTTCACCTTAAATCTCCTTGCCACAGCTAGTTAGAGTGAGTGTGGGGGCTCCGGGTCCGCGGTGTAGCCAATACTGTCACGCCGGTACGTCGCCGGCGGTTTGCCCTACACTACCATAAATTAGTTATAGTAATGTTAATTATTTATTAGTAATAATATTATTATGAAACATAAGAGGTTACAATTGCAGTGCTATAATAAATCACAATGAGGTTTACTGACGGAAACTGCAAGTCATCTGAGTGGACAGAGAAACGATAGCGGTGCAAAAGTAACTGGCTCGGCTTGGATGGGTCTCGTATAGTGCCAAGTAATTCAATGGGGCCCCCGCATACATTAGCTCCTGGCACGTACGCCTGTGCCACACCGTCAGGTCATGCTCACTATCGAAAGGTGGCAGGAACCGTTTCAGCGAGGGGTCCTTATCTACACTAAATAATAATAAACAGCTAGAAAAGTAAAGAAAGAAACAGCCAATTGGTCATTTTCGGAAAGAAACAAACGGCCAAATGAACAGGGCGTCGCATTCTCTGGCAAGTCAAACAGTTTCGCTGAGCGATGGCGTGCGGCAGTGAGCAGCAGCCGGAGCAGTGTGCCCGGTTCACTCACCGTCGTCGTCGTCGTCGTCCGACAGCTCCGGATCCAGCAAGCTAAGATCCGGGTCGTCGTCCTTCAGGGGCGAGGGAGGCTTCGCCCGTGCTTTCATGCCCGCTGCAGTAAAGGGTCCAACCAGGAAACAAGCTGGAAGCAACAGTTTACAATCAGCTCTCAACTTTTGTCAATGAGTTACATGATGCTGTAAACCTCGTTTGCATGCGTTTTGCTAATATTTTATACTTTAACATTCCAAATATATATTGGGAAAATAAATCTTTCGCCCCTTTTCAATCTTAGCTGAAGAATTCCTAGACATGTTCTGTTTTTTTTCCTTACCCAGCTTATCAGTCACCCGACTAAGCCAACATATACTACCACCAACATGCTTAGTCTTGTACTAACCTCCAGGCCAAATTACGTTTCCAGTATTGCGCACTTACTCCGCTTGAGCGACCACTCTATGTTATCGTTTAACATCAATTACCACGTCCTAAATCTAAAAATAAGACGAAAACTGTTCGGCTTTACGAAAACGGCAATTTTAAAGCCATCGACGAGCTATTCAGTTTCCTTGACACCTTCCTCGCAGGGTTCGACCATCGCTCTGTCAAAACCAATGGGCACATGTTTTATGCCGAAATTAATGAACTAACAGATAAGTACATACCCACTCGCATGATACTGTCTAATGATAATGCGCCATGGTACTCTACCCCCTTAAAACGCTCATCTAATCGAAAGAAGCGTTTGTACAAGTTACCCAGGCTGTCTCCCACCTCTGGTTGGTGGGCTGCCTACAATGCAGCATCCCAAGAATATGTCGACGCTCTTAAAAATCCCGAAGAATTTTTTAAAGCAAAGCTTTACTACTTTCGTCCAGCGATTTCATGGGGGTGCGCAAATGACCTTTTGACCGAGACACCCCCCGGCGACACACCCCCCGAAGCGCATCGCGTGATTCGCCGGGGGCCGGTTGGCGCCTGTGGGCGCCGACAGCGGTCGCCACCACACGGGCGCCACCCCCATGCATGCGCGCTGGGTCTTTCGGGCAACGTGCTCGTCTCGCGCCCGGCAAGAGGAACGTGTGTTCGCCATGAATGAACCCCCGTTCATCCCGCGAACACCCCCTTCTCCCCGGCCTCCTATGCGAGCATTGCCGGAACTGAAAGGCTTTCAGCCGTGTTGCCATCGCTGGGGTTTAGACATCCGCTAAAAAAACAATGAGAAATCCCCCAGATTCCGCTAGATTCTAAAACATATCCGCTAAATTTCCCGCTAGGGGCCCATTTTTTTAAAAACAGTAAATTTTGTATGATAAATACCTTTATCATTCTTAAAAACTCCCAAAACTACGAACTGAAATAACAATAAAAGAGTCTTCCAAGGAGTCTAACAGAACACTTGAATTTTTAGTCTGCGGTGGTCGTCATTGGTCAACCTCATCACAGATGGGCTAAAAGATATAAATGTTCACAATTATGAAACAAAAGAACTCACAAATCAACGAAAAAAACATCGAGTCTCGTCGCCGCTTGTCGTCGTCGACAACTCCACAGGACCGTGGTACTTGTTGAGGGACCAGAAAAGGGACTTGGTTGCACATCGTTCGATGTCCCGTTGCATAACAACTGGTGCGGGAAATTCGTAATCAAAACAATTTTTGGTGTCCCTTTAGTCCCCCTCTTACGACGAGGATTTTTTTGTTTTTAGGCTTCAGTTGTTCCCCACTTGGATTTTACTATGTTAAGCTATAAACCTCTCTTACTTCGGCATTTGAATACGGCAGCACGAGCATCGACATGGCAAATCCGGCCAGCTCGGCGAACGGGTTTTCCCTTTTGGAGTGAACTTCACACCAAACGACTGCGTGGACGATATTTGCTCCAGTCCAGGAGGGTGTTTTGCTCCACTGGTTTTGAATTTTTAATTGTCTCAGAGCCGTTTTGAAACCTCACGGTTTGTTTGTCTGAGATAGGCGGGGCAAGTGAAAAGGAGCCCTCCTAACCTCTGAAGTTAAGCAATTTCTGCATTTTTAGAGGACACGGAAATGGTTTCTTGCAGGGCGATTTTAATCGGTGCACTGCGTGAGTATCCGCCAGAAATCCCTATGTATGAAAATGGCCCCTCAAAAATTACCAGCCGCTAGACTAATTTTTCCCCGTCAGAATAAAAAAATCCGCCAGATTTAGCGAAAATTCGCTAAATTTGGGATCACTTTTTAGACGTGGCCGGAAAAACAGCTAAATAAAGGTTTTAAAACCCAAAAAAAACCAAGACTCAAACAGCAGCCAAACTTTTGCTTTGCATATCCCAAGGTTTGCTGAGCTAAGCCGCAACCCCTTTTTTATTATTACGTTGCCATCGATGTTAACGACTGACGCTAAAAGTTTTGGGGCGTTTTAAACCCCCCCAAAGATGGCACTCTTTTAATTTTATAATAGTAATACCTCTATTTCATCTAATCGGTGTGCTGAAGTTCTCAACAATGTCTTGTCATCCAACTTTCCGGATACTAATGTCCTACTACCCTTACCTCGCAATTACAATCACAGTCAGATGCCTCATCTTGCAATCGATTCATGTGATGTATTAGGTCAATATTAGTTCATTAAAACCACCAACTGCACCTGGATGCGACCTGATCAGCTTAAAATCGATCAATACTAGTTTCTATTCTTCCATAATACTAACACACATTTTTCAGCAATAGCTTGATCATGAGGTCCTACCAGCTCAATTTAAAATCGGAAAAGTGGTTCCATGCTGTAAATCTGGTAACAGACACTCGCACCCTAATTACGACCCCATTTTATTAACTAGTATTCTATGCAAACTAATTGAATATATTCATTCTCTAATCTGTTAAATTTTTGGAATCCAAATCGTATTTTTCTGCATCCTAACACGGCTTTAGAAGAAACGTACTCATGTGAAACGCAGCTTGCATTGTTAACTCCTAAACTGCATAGTTTTCTTGACCAGTCCTCTACTGCCGATTGCATTTTCCTTGACTTTTCCAAAGCATTTCATAAGGTGTGTCACAACTAATTGTTCTTTAAACTGCATCAGCTTAACCTTGATTCTAAACGTTTTACCTTTGCCTGAGTTTTTTAGTACCCACCGTTCTCAGTTTGTGCCCGAACTCTGAGCAGAACACGTGTTCACTACGGTGTGCCACAAGGCTCAGTGCTGGGTCCTCCTCTTTTCCTTTTTCACTAACGATTTGCCTGCATGCGTTTCTTCTAACACAGATTTATTCGCCGACGACTGTGTTGGGTGCAAGCAAATAACTTGTGACCACGACATAACCGCCTTGCAATCAGATCTTAACGCTATTTTCACCGGTCCAAAACTCGCCCTATTGAACTGAACGCTAAGAAATGTAAACATTTACGTGTCACCAGAACAGCTCACCAGCTACCTACTTACTTTATTGATAACTCCCGTTTAGATCATGTGTCACCTTCTATATACCTTGTTGTTCACATTTCAGCCGATGGACCCCTCACACCGAGTATGTAATTGCAATACTAACCGCACGTTAGGATACCTCCGACGCAGCTTTTCAAAAGCCCCTCCATCACTTAAATATGTAATGTACAAAACATTAATTCGTCCCAAGCTCGAGTATGCGGCATCAGTGTGGGACCCATGATACAATACTCTAACTTAATGACTAGAAGTGGTACAAATTAACTCTGTTCCATTTATTCTTTCTAACTTTAATCGCACTGCCAGCATACCTTCGATGAAATGTAGCTTTTAACTGCCTCCAATATTTTGTCGCCGAAAACTTTTTTGTCTCTGTCTTCTCCATAAAGTATTTTACCACCCACAACTACGTCATTGGCTTCTTTTGCCTCCGCACTTTATCCCGCCTTGCTTGGATCATGCAAATAAAGTTGAAACCATGGTCAAGAAAAAATGCATTTTTTAGTCTCGTATACCCAAAACTTCAGTCGAATGGAGGGGAATAAACTTTATTTAAGAGGCGTTCATTGCGAACTCCAACATAGACGGAGGTGGTTTCGTCTTCACAGGAATCAATATGCTCCTCTCGCCGCCTGGCCCCTGGTGACCAGCCGTAGCTGATCCTCCAGGGCGGGGCTGGCCAGCAAGATCCTCCATCTCTCGTTAAAGTGTAGAGTGGGGTTGGTGGGGAAGGCTCAGGTAAGTCATCAGCGCCCCTTTCCTGTCTGTTTTACTTCCTCCAGTTGTGCCTGGCGCTTAACTTGTTCCCATGATGAAGTACCAACTATCTCGCATCGACACATTAATTCAGCTCAGGTAAGGGGGGGGTGCTTCGGGCTAAACCTACACTCTCCTATCATGTGCTGGAGAGTGCCTCATTTTTTTACAGATTGGGCAAGCTTCTTCAAATTGGTTTGGGAACAGGCGGTTGAGGAAGCGGTGGTACGGAAAGGACTGTCTGGATTTGCCTGTGCTGGTGTGGTGGTGGGAGATTCCGCCTATCGTGCCTGTAATACCGTATTTACTCGCGTAATGATCGAACTTTTTTCAAAAATTTGATGCAAAGTTAGGGGTTCGTTTCATTAGGCGGGATTCACACGACGGAGAAACCCTCTCTTTTTGGCCCGCGGGACCCGCTCACGTGACCGGTTTTAGGCTTCGCCCCTCGGTGGGGATAGCCCGCGGTGGCTCCGCGAAGCCTCCGCATGTTTCGTCGACGGCGGTGGCCCTCCGCGGGGAAGGAACCTGTTCCTCGGCGCTGTCGTCTGCTAGTCCCTCCGCTAGCTCCGCACGTGTGGATGCGCCCCAGGCGATAATCCGGTCACGTGCTGTTGAGTCACATATCCGTCCGCATCCGTGAGAGGGTTTCTCCGTCGTGTGAATCCCGCTTACGCGGGGTAAATTTTTCGCGAAAAACTTTTGAGCAAAAAAAAGGCAAGCAAGTTGCGGGTCATAATTGTTACGGTAGGTCTCATGAACATAATAAAAATAGATAAAAATAATACCTCCGTACACCGCCGCCAGCCGCTTTCCAAAGCGACGCGAAATGCAGTGTTCTCATGAATTACGGAACACTCCGGAACGAGTTTGCTGCGATGTGACAACAGGGCGACCAATAAGTGGCTGCCGCTGTCACAGTACGGGACATCAAAAGAGACACGGCTGCCGATGCAGCAAGCTGAACGCATTTTTTTATTTGTCTTTTGAGTACATTATGTCCATTTCGTGAGAGTTTCTCATTCATCAATATTGAACGCATGCTTGCCCATATCGCTAACATCGGCAAGCCTGCGGCAATAACGTAGCCATGTCCGCTTTGAAAGGGAAGGAAACAGATGTATGAACGATCGTAATCAGGTAGACTTGGCACACACACGACATACTGCTGCGGCAAGTTCAGGGTGCGTTCATTGCGCGGGAAATTAAAAAAATCGAATTCTGACGACCAAATTCAGGGGTGCGATCATTACGCGAGTGCGATCATTATGCGAGTAAATACGGTAAGTGGTTATGTCCCTGTAGGTAAGCAATGGTTGGTTTTTCGCCTCTACTGCGGACGTGACCCGGTAAATCAGTGATCGGGCCTGCTGATGGGCAAACTCGTTACCCTTCACCGCAGAATGGGCCGGTACCCACACTACTTCTACTGTTTCCTTTGGAGGTTTTTTCTCCATGAGCCCTTGGAGGGCCAACCGGGACACGCAGCCATACTGGAAACTTCTGCAGGCTTGCTGGGAACCTGTGACCACCTTGGTCTTGTCGTGTAGGGTAAGGGCCAGAGCAATCGCCAGCTCCTCTGCCTCCAATGTTCTTAACTACAGCGGATGCACACGTGAGCAGCTCTTGCATGGTCGTCGCCGTTGCTGTTGACCGGTTCGTACCGTCATTCATGGGCGCGTCCGTGAAGACAGCCTTTCTCCCATTTGCCAGAAGCCTGCCGAGAGCACGAGCTCTTGCCTCCCGCCTGCCACCGTGGTACGCTAGGTTCATGTTCTTTGGGATTGGCTTGGCTTTGATGGCTTCCATTCATCTGGCAGCTGGTCTGTGTCCTCAGATGTCGTCGCCCTCCAGCCGATTTTCTGCAAGATGCGTCTACCCGCTTTTGTCTGGCTCAGCCTTTGCTTCTGATTGCCGAGATGGCCTCAATGAGCTCGTCGACCGAGTTAGGCAAGCCAATTTCCGAGAGTTTGCATGTAGACGCGCTCATAGGAACTCCAATAGCTTGCTTGACGGCTTTGCGGATGATGACGTCCAGCACCTGTGTGTCCGCTTTGTTCAGGAGGAGGTAAGGTGCTACATATGTTATTCTGGTTACCACAAAGGCTTGGACGAGCCTAAGTGTGTCCCTCTCCTTGAGGCCTCGTGTTCTTGACGCCACCCGTCGGAGCATATGAAGGATTTGTTCCGACGTAGGCTTTAGTTTTGCAACGCATATACGGAGTGATCAAAATTAAGTCGACAGGTTTTTTTTTTAATTAGGCGCTTAGAGTTACGTGAAGACCACCTCTACAGTGAGGTTATCCGTGCAGGGGGACACAGAATTACGTGGTAATTATCAATGTCGGTGGCTTAAATAACTAAAATTGAATAATTAACTTTTATTGGCAGCAGTGAGCAGGCATGTTTGCATTGAAAAGTTGGAGGCATTCGTGTTTCTACGCAGCTTCATTTGGCAGAATTCTTCTAGCGCTTCCGGACTCCGAGATATCGACCTGCGAAGTTTAATTGCCTTTCGCATGATTACGCATGCTAGACAGTGAAGACCGGCGCAAAGCTCCTCCTTTTTGTTCTGTGTTTCGATAGCGGTTCCGAGTACTGCATATTGCGATAATGCCAGCCAAGACTGAAAGGGTGCCAGTTATCAGTTTTGCGTATGCCTCCAACCCGTTGTAAAAGTAAACACCGTACACAGCAGGCACGTCAGAAAAGGGAGGAGCTTTCCGCCGGTCCTCACTGTCTTGCATGCGTAATCATGCGAACGGCAACTAAACTTCGCCGCTCGATATCTCGGAGTACGGATGCGCTAGAAGAATTCTGCCAAATGAAGCTGCGTAGAAACATGACTGCCTCCAACTTTTCAATACAAACATGCCTGCTTACTGCTGCCACTAAAAAGTTAATATTGAATTTTATTTAATTAAGCCATCGACATCAATAGTCAGCACCTCATGCTTAGTCCCCCCTGCGCGCATAACCTCACTGGAGAGGTTTCCTTCAAGTTATCTTCCATAACTAAAAACCTGTCGACTTATCTTTGATCACCCTGTAGATGCCCTGTTGTCGGCCTGGACGACTAATCCGAGAATTTTAGGTGCGGAGTATCTTAGGACCGCACAATGTCCATCCGTGTCCGTGCGCATAGCATTTACAATCGCAAAAAAACACACAGGCACCGGCAGGATTCGAGCCTGTGTCTGGTAGACCAGAGTTAGTGTCATTCGTCTTACCCATTGGGCTACGACCGCGAGTTAGTACCCGAGAGTCAAACGGCTACTCCCTCGCCTGTAACGGTGCGGAGCACCTTAGGACCTCCCAATGTCCGTCCGCGTCCATCCGTGCCACACCACCATCAATCGAAAATCAAGCGAAATTCGATTTGAGCCATGAGTTGCAGTTTCATTTAGGGAATAATCAAGGTGCAACTCACGGCTCAAATCGAATGACGGTCGGGGCGCAAATGGGATGTCACAAGGGGCAAACTTGGATGTCATTTCGAGTCCCCGTACTCCGCACCCTCGCCATCATCCACGGAGTGGAGATGCTGCCATTTTTGTGCTCGGGCGTGGGAGGATGTCTTCACCCTCTGGGCTAACTTTTATGTCCTTTTTTGTTTTTAGGCGCCTTGGCCGGATGATCACCAGTGCTGATTTAGCTGGGGAGCATCTAAGGCCACACCCTTTGGAGTCGTTTTCCACGACATCTGCGGCTGCCTTCAGCGTGCCTTGGATCCATCATAAGCAGCCTGCTTTCGTCGTCGAGAGCGCGATGTCGTCGGCATATAGCGCGTGCCCAAGCCTTCGATCGCTCCCAGCGCCTTTGGCAGGCCCAGGAGTGCCATGCTAAACAACGGATCCCTGGGGGGTCCCCTGGCTCCCAGTTTCACGGGAGTGGATACTTCTTCCCCCACTTCGATTCTCGCCATGTCGTTGAGTCAAAAAGACCCGTACATAATTGTAGACCCGTTCTCGCATCCGGTGCCCTGGAGGTTCGATAGGATGCTGACGTGAGAGACGTTATCAAATGCGCCCTTGAGGTCAAGCGCCATGATAGCTCTGGCTGAATGTCTCGTGGCCTGCTTTATGACCTCTTTGATTTATAGCAACACGCTCCTGTGCTCCGAGGCGCTCTCGGAATCCAAACATGGTATTCGGAATCTGATTGGTGTTTGTCTGTGCTCCGAGCGCTTTCGACAATCCTTTAAACAATGGTATGCCCCGATCTGATTGGTGTTGTCTAGATACTTTTGCAGCCTATTCAGCACCATCCCTCTATCACTTTACCCAGACAAGACGTGAGGGAAATGGGCCCCAGATTGTCAATGTGCGGGGGCTTTCCGGGCTTCGGTATGAATCTGACCCCCGCCTCCTTCCATCGCCTCGGTAGGTTGCCGCTCACCCAGGCCTCGTTCATGTGCCGTAAGAGATCCTTACTAGCTCTGTCGCTCAAGTTTTTAAGCAGTCTATACGTGATCGTATCTGGATCCGGGGAACAATTCTGACGGCTCTGGCAATTGACACCATAAGCTCGAAGTCGGTGAATGATTTGTCCATCGTCTCATTGGGTGCTTCACTATAAGACCCTGGCCGCTCTACACTCCTGCCCGTCTCGAAGTATTTGTCAATGAGATCACCAAAGAGCTTCTTCACGTCGCCATCATACTTGTTCAGCGTTATTGTCATATTTCTGTTTATCTCACCCATGCTTCTCATTGGATCAATAAGATGTCTAAGGAGCTGCCACGTCTTTCAAGCCGATATAGTTCCCTGTAGTTCGTCGCACAGGCTGAGCCAGCTCTCCCTGGATAGCTGCGCAACGTATTCCGCAGCCTCTTTTTTGACTTCTTGGATTTTCTTGCGGAGCTTTTTGCTGTGCCGCTGCCGCTTCCAGCGTTTGGTGAGACTGCACCCATCTTCCCAGAGATGGGCCAGTTTTTCGTCGACACGTGGGGTTTGGTTTGTGGTTGCAATTCTCTCGGCGTATTTTCCCACCAAGGCCAGTTGCTCACTTCCCAGTGCTCGTAGGGCTTGCTCTCCATCGTTGTCTCTTCTACGCCCTCCTCCTGTTCCTTCCTATGTTTGTCCCTGTTCGTAATTTGTGCTATTCCGAACTTCGCCGTGAAGGCGGGGCCCCTGACTGTGATCTTCAAGAGGTCGTGGTTGGATCCCAATTTCACTCCTGTGTTTTGCCACGTAGCGTCCAGGATACCTGCCAAGAGCGACAGGTCAGACATGGTATCTCTGGCAGTGCTAGTACCCATTCGTGTTGGAGTGCCTGGTTCATTGAGCAAGGCCAAATTGTACTGATCCATGACGCTAGCTAGTTGCCTCCCTCTTTTCGAGCAGAATTTATACGCCCACGTAGTATGCGCCGCATTGGAATCACCAAGTACGAGCAAAGGTCTATAGCCGGCTTTTCCCATGGCACCCTAATTTGTCCCCGCCAGGTCAAGGTCCTTCTTGGAAGGTCTGCAGTACATATTGAGTGCAAAAACGTTCTGTACACTTCCTATACCCTAGCTGTAGATTTCAATCAACGTGTGCTCGGTGTTGCTGCTATTGTGTTCCGCACCAGCACTGCCGTACCTCTTTCCGTCGAATCGACGTACGTTATGAAGCCCGGGAGTTTGGTTTTTTTTTTGTTGTTGTTGTTTCCTGCATGACTAATATGTATGGCTTGCTGTCGAATGAGTCCACATATTGTTGTAGCTCACCTGCCTTGTCTCTAAAGCCACGGCAATTCCACTGGAGAATTGACGTGGTCTCAGTTGGCTTTTTAGTGCGGCGCCCCATTTTGATTTGGGATGAGGCTACTGGTTGTGTGACCACCCTCACATCCCGTCTTGGCATAGGGTACCCTCTTTCTTGTCTTTTGCGTCAGTAGAAGCTGATTAACGTTGGCTTCGAGATTCTCTATCCTAGATACCTTTGAGGTAAATTGCGTCACCAGTTGTGATACTTTGTTCGCGAGCTGCGCAATGGTGTTCATTTATTTCAAGGGATTCCC
Organism: Haemaphysalis longicornis; assembly: GCA_013339765.2. Lineage (NCBI taxonomy): Eukaryota > Metazoa > Arthropoda > Arachnida > Ixodida > Ixodidae > Haemaphysalis > Haemaphysalis longicornis. The sequence goes on along the minus strand of CM023457.1, from coordinate 71,465,253 downwards.
CCACTCTGGTTGGTTGGCAGGTGGCTGACATCGGTGACTTTTGGTGTTCCGGCTGCTCTGGCTGGATGTCCCGCTTGGGTACCTTTCGCCCTGCGTTGTTGCCCGCCCTTCGGCTACAGCTCTCAGTCTCGCTTTTATTTAATATGGATCTATACATTTCACTTAGCTTTTTTATTGGTGCAGTTAGTTTAGCTATCTGCTCATTTTGCTTTGCTACCAATGACTTCAATTGCTCGCACTCTTTGCATTGCTTCTGAGGCTCTTGCAATAATGGGGGTAATTGGCTCTCATCTATGATGGAGGATCTGTCTGACCAGACCGCCTGTTTGAAGTTGCTCCTCGCTGGCGTATGGTTCCTGGATCTTGAGCTGGGTCTCGACTGCCGTATGCTGTCGTCACCGCCACGTGCTGAACTGGCGTTGGAGGTACTCCTCCTCCTTCTTCTTGGAGTCGCCGATCGGTCCCGAAGTCCGGGCTCGAAGTCCGGTCATGCCTCGACAGCCGCTGCTCCACCGACGCTTTCTGTGTGCAGGCCTGGTTGCGACTTCGCCTGATGTTGACCTTGCGCCTGTCGCCGTTGCTGCTGCTCTCTCGGGCGAATAACGTGTGGAGTGACGAAGCGCCTCGAACATCCTTTGGCGCCCGTAACGTGAGCGCCTTCGCGTAGGGAGCACTTGGCCATGCAGGTGTGGTCGGAACCTGGTTCGCACGTGCCGCACTCGCGGCAAGAGTGTTCCAGGGCGTGGGCAGGCCGTGTTACGGTGGCCCACCTCATAGCACACACTGCACACTGGCACTATTTTCTTGTAGAGCGTGCACCGGTGTTGCGTCCGTAGAGGTAGACGCAGGGGGGAACTTCTGACCCTGCGAACATCAGGATCACAGTAGTTGACTTTTTCCCCATCCTCGAAGCCATCCTGCTCGATGTTTTCTATGATTTCTTTTTCTTGAATTGTGAATTCTTCCGGAACTCCTTGAATGACCCTCTTGACTGAGTCGACGGGCGCAAGCCCGTATATCTCCACTGAATGTTTTTCATCCTTAGTTTTGATGTCAGTTACGCCGATTAATTTCTCGCCAATCGGAACAGACGGCGTGCTCATCGTTGCAGTATACTGGGCTGGGTCGATCTGCAGGTGTATGTTCGCTTCCCGCCGTGAAGGAGGGCCAGGGTCAGATGTGAGGGTAAAGTCTGCTTTAAGTTGAGCCCGCCGCGGGGTCTCAGGACTAGCTTGCAATGATCCCTTGCCAGGGGCTTGAACCAATGCCTGGCTTGACGAAGTGTAGGTCTCGACTGTCGCCCTGGTGGCTAAGGCGAGGGCGCTTGCTTGGTTTGGTTATCGGTTAGACGTAGCTGTCTTTGGTCCCGGCGTCGTTCCGCTCTTGATATCACCTCGCTCCAACGCACCGACCCTGTCTTTCCCGTTTCTGATAAATTCTGGCTCTCTACCAAACTCTCATCGTCTTGATGCATGCCATTATCTCGGCCCAGTCCTCGACCGAGTCGTGGGCTTCTACGACGGCCGCATCAGCATCGGCGCCAGGCACGAGCTGTTCCATTTCCATACAGCTGGCCTACCACGCTAGCGATTGGCCTAGGCCGCCCTATCGGAAAAAGTATCCTAATAGCGCCAAAAACGCGCTCACCGGTAAAATGTCGATGTCTTTCAGAGCCCCCTTACTTATCTTAGTCCGATGACAGCAAAAAAGTTCTCATCAAACTCGATTTGGCCGCAACTTCGAGTATTCAACACAGAGCTCATAGAAATACGGTGCTGCTACCGGCCCGTCTTGGCTTGGCTCTCCTTCAGTCGAATAGAACCACCTTTCTGTATCAACCGCTGCCATTATTGATCAAGATTCATTTAAGGGGACAACAGCTAACATTGTATAGTTATTGGCGGTGAGATGTTTGAGTGGCGCCCCCTGGCTCTTGACGTCGGCTTAGGGACTCGCTCCGCTGTCGTCTGCTACACTCCGCTTGTGAGGGGCAGCAGTGTCTGTGCTAGAAATCGCCCGCTTTGTTGCTTAGTGCATTAAAATCATAGTTCTAGTAAGTCAGTTATTTGCCAGCTTCTGACACATCTAACTAATTTCAAGCTGTATCTCCAACCAGTGTGTAACACACGAGGAGATAGAGAACGCCTTTCTTCAGAGCATCGGTCAGAAGATCGTGTGTAGCTCGTCCTTTCTAGCTTATTCGCGAGGATCAGCGCTCAGATCTACTCCATAAGTATTAAAAATGCGTAGACTTCCCTGCAGTATTTTTCAGATGCTCTTATGAATACTGAACAGTTTAATGCTACGTACCAAGCAGCGGGCCCCAACACGCGCATCAACAGCACAAAATAAAACGGCTGTCCTCTATTTCTTTTGTTGTTATTGACTTGTATCAGACGAATATTTTTTTCTGTGCCCAACGCATTAATTTTCTGCACCGTCATTACCGTCTTATTGCGGTTTGGGGATGTTTGGG
>CM023457.1:71377710-71462677 GCA_013339765.2 Haemaphysalis longicornis | reverse complement strand
AACATGCATTGTCTTTACACTCTTTGCCGTTGTTTTTGGTGTATTAATTACTGTCAAACTTTGGTTCTCTGTGCCTGTTTCGTGTTGCTTTTTCGACAGCAGAACAACATAGGCCATCTTTTTTTTTTTTTTTTACCTGTATCTGTGCTCCGCCTGTGCTTTATTTCGGGATCCATCTCATACTTTCAACTTGTGTGTTTCCTTGTCGCTGTTTGTTTCTTGCAATATGTTTCTTGTATTTTGTTTTTCATGTACTACAGTGCTGCATTTTCCCTCTGAGTGCGCCAGCACTCAGGCCTCGGCTATTCCTGGGCACGTAAATAAACGTGATTGATTGATTGATTGATTGATTGATTATTATTATCATTATTATTATTGATTGATTGAAAGACGAGGCATGACTCTTACGCCTCTTTCTACGTCGCTGTGGACGACGCGTGTTTTGAGCGGCTCAAAGACCCTGCGCTGTGGCCTCGGCACTGTCTTTTCAAGCCCTTCCGTGGTGAATTGCATGAAAAAATGATTCATGCAGAGCAGCAACGACTGATGATGATGGCAGGTAATAGTAGCTTTGATTGCTTTATCAGAACGTCCGTGGACTTCGCACAAAGTCAGCTGATTTTTCTCAAGTGTCGTTTCTTCTTGCTGGCCTATAATTATTCTGACAGAAACTTGGTTGTGCCCGGACATAAGTTCCAATACCTTGTTCCCTCCGCATTACCAAGTTTTCCGGCATGACCGAGACCCTTTGCGCGGTAAACAACGTGGCGGTGGTGTGCTTATTGCCCTACATGACTCAATCAAGTGTAAACGCCGCCTTGACCTTTAATTAGAGAGTGAGTGTATTTGGTTAGAGGTGTTTTGTGATCGGGGTGAACGGCTCTTAGTGTGTACATACTACATTTCCCCCGAGACACATGCCAGTGAGTTCAGAAATATCCTTAACACAATCGAAACTACAGTAATATCTCACAGTGATAACCATTTCCTTGTCACTGGGGACTGACACCGGGAATTTCATGGGAGACTCAGCAGGTCAGTCAGCCGTCTCATCCAATATCTCCGAAGTGTGACTTTCTATTTGATTTTATTTCCTTTACTTCCTTGCAGCAGTGCAACCTCATTAGGAATTCATGTGGGAACGTCTTAGATTTGTGTCTGACTAGCTTGGAAGCTGTCGACGTCTCGCGCAGTAATACTAACCTTGTAAAACCGGACAAGTTTCATCCGTCATTACATATTTCATTGCATAACGTATCTCTCCTTCATTACAGTCCCCCTGTTTGCACACCAGGAAGCAGTAGTTACGACTTTGCTCGTGGTGACTACATTGGTTTATTTCACTTTCTTAGTAACACTGATTGGTCACCAATAGCTAACCTCAACGACGTTGATGAACAGACCGATTTTTTTACTGAAGTTGTTCACGATGGCTTGAGGAGCTTTGTTCCCCGAAAAATTGAAAAGAAAGGCAATTTTCCCGCGCGTTGGTTTTCTGCTGAACTTAAACGAGCTTTGGGGAGGAAAAATCGAGCGCACAAGCAAGCTAAGAAAACGGGGCAGGAAAGGTGGCAGAATGAGTTTCGTCAACTCAGATCTCTTTGTAAATGTCTGGTTAGGCGCGATAGGTCGAATTACATTGCCGCGGTTGAGGCTGACGCAACACGCAATGCAAAAGCTTTCTGGGGCCACGTCCGTTCTCAAACATGTAAAAATTCACCTGGGAACATTAACCTCATCGATGAACGAGGAGAGAGCATATCGGACGTTGCCAATGCCTTTGCGCGACAATTCCGTTCCACTTATGGCAACAACAGTGCAGCTTGCCCCCCTCCACAATCTCTAGGTTACTGTAAAAACTCAGAAGTGTTGGTTTCGGAAAGTCTCGTTTTGAAAGCTCTGAAACAATTGAAATCGTCATTTTCATGCGGCCCTGACGGCATTCCTTCTGCCGTACTGAAAGCGTTTGGTGATATCCTAGTTCCAGTATTGACGTGTATATTTCAAACTTCTCTCAAGTCTGGCAAGTTCCCCGCTCGTTGGAAGAATGCAAGGGTTGTTCCTGTATTTAAGACAGGTTCAAAATTGGACCCCACGAACTACCGACCGATATCTATTCTATGTGCTGCTTCTAAATTGTTTGAGTCAATACTGCATAAACTACTCACATTCAGTATAAATACCACATTAATACCTGAACAGCATGGTTTTTTCGCGGGCCGATCGACCACTACCAATCTCGTCAACTTCATGCTGCATGCTTCGGAAGCTGTGCAAGGGAGAGGTCAACTTGATGTAGTCTACTTTGATTTAAGCAAGGCTTTTGATGTCGTCTGCCACGAGCTCTTAGCCAAAAAACTATCTGAGCTTGATATACAACCATCCCTGATATCTCTTATATGCAATTATCTATGTGATAGGTCATGTTTCGTGCATGTAAATGGACAGTCTTCTCTTTCCTATGAGGTCACCAGTGGTGTCCCTCAGGGCTCAGTTCTCGGGCCACTTCTCTTCTCAATCTTTATAAATGATGTCGCGACAATATTTAATGATTGTAATTTTCTTTTATATGCCGATGATGTAAAAATATTTAAATCTGTTTCCAACTCTGCCAGCTGTTCCGCTCTCCAGAGAGCAATCTCGTCCTTCTCGCATTGGTGCTCATGCAACAAACTCCTCATTAATACATCTAAAACTAAGGTAATGACATACACAAGAAAGACTGACAACATCTTGTTTCCCTATAACATCAACGGTGAATTACTCCCACGTGTGGTAGAGGTTAATGACCTAGGCGTCACTTTCGACAGTAAACTGAGCTTCTCTCCACATATTCAGGTAATTACTCGTAGAGCTCTTCGATCGCTTGGCGTTGTCTGTCGCGTGTCCAAGGAGTTCAAGGAGCCGATTTCTCTTCTCAAGCTCTACACAACTATATGTCGTCCTCAGCTTGAATATGCATCTGTTGTCTGGAACAGCACGAGCAAAACAAACCGTAAGCTTGTAGCAAGGGTCCAAACTAAGTTCATATCTATCTTCAACCATCGCTTTGGCGATAGTAGTAATATAACCCTGGATCGCCCTCTTCATTGACGCTATCATGCTTACTTCCAGGCGGAACAAGGCTGATATTCTCTTCCTCTTTAAAATTATGCACGGCATAGTGTCTTGTGGTGAGCTGCTACAACCATGTTCAGTCTTTAGTGTGCCGCAAAAGTGGACCAGGAAACATGATATCTTTTGCAACCCCAATTGTCTGCGTGTCTTGTGCCCTGTGTTCCGACTGCAATGCACGTACAATCGGTACTCGGATTACCTTGATATATTTAATGATTGCCCTACTCTGTTTCGCAAACATGTCTGTGAGTTTGTATTGGCGTAACTGCCAACTTTTCTTATTCTGCATTTGTCTTTTATCCTTGAGTTCATGCACTTAAATGACTTTCATTCCGTAACTTCAACATAAGCTATTCCTTTCGTTTTTTTTTTTTTTTGTATTTTATTTTGTATTTGAGAGATGTGTACATTATGTTTCGTGTGTTTCTGTTTCCGTGCGCCAGCACAAAGGCCCCCCCGGCTGTTCCTGGGCACGCAAATAAATGATTGATTGATTGATTGATTGATTGATTGATTGATTGATTATTATTATGGCGCCCAGTCAGGACTTCTGTGTTCTATGCTCTTGTGCTTTTTTTGGGAAACCAAAGTTTTTTCGCTGTGCGTCGTGCCAAAAACGTGTGCACGCGAAGTGCGTTGTGTGGCCGGACGAGGAGTTGCAGCTTTTGAAGTCGGGTGCTCGGCGATTTAGGTGCCATTTGTGCGAAACCGCTGATGCGGCGCCTAAGCCTACCGAAGCTTTGTCGGCGAGCAACGACACCGGCCCGCCGTCCTGCAGGCATTCTTCACCCTGCTCCCACCGACAGTCGCCGGCCGCCTGGACCCCCGCGCCGCCGTCCCAACCGGTCGACCTACGGACCGAAGTTGCCTCTCCCCACGCCCTCCTCACCAACGCGCTAGAGGGAATCTCTTTTCTGAGCGACCAAGTGGCCCAGCTTCGGGAGGAAAACTGAACAGGTCCGTCGTGAGAAGCATGCAGGGCTTTGCTCGGCAGGCCGAATGTTGTTTGTCTCCCTCCGGGAGGAAATTCGCTGCCTGCGTGGGAAACTCGCTCGACGGCCTGCTGCCCCGCGCAACCAGCCCTGCTCCCCGGAATCGAAGTCGCTATTCTCTGCGGTTGTGGCAGCTCCAACGCAGCCTGCCCCAGCCGCATCCCCCTTGCCGTCATCAGCCCACTGCCGGGGTGTGCAGGGTAATGTAGTTGCATTTGTCCCTCCCCCGGTCACTGGGATTGTACAGCCGAAGGGACGCCCAGCTCGCCTTCAACCTTCGTATGGCACTTCCGACCCGGGATCAATCACGGTGGTTTCACCGAAATTAACACACTCAGCTGACCAACAACCGATCGTGACGTATCTCGCGGCCACCTGCTATGTTCGTTTCTAGGCTGTCACCGGAGACTACTAGTGAAGCCTTGTCCTCCCACCTCACCAGTTTGAACGCCCCTCCTGTCACCTGCAAACGACTAAAAACAAGGTTCACCAACTATGCGTCGTTTCATGTCGTGTTCTCCGATGAGTACTTCGAACGCTTGCAAGACCCAGCGTCGCATCGACCTTGAAGAATAATACGCTGAGTCAATCTCGTTATAAGTGCTATGTTCTCTGGGTGAATGCCTCTTGCTATGTACCTATTACATTGTAGAAAGGGTAGTGGCGGAAACCCGCACCCACCGCCGCGGGGCACGGAGGGGCGATCGCTCCTCGCCCGGAGGCAACGTCGTCACCTCACGTCACGCACCACGTGAGTCCAGACGGCCCAATGGGGCGCGGGGGAGAACGCGGTGACGTCACGAGCCGCAGCGGGCCGAGCGGTCAGAGCAGAAATGGAAAACTGAACACCCCACCCAGCAGAGCACTGGCGGACGTGGCCCATGGAAAGGACCCAAAGGACCCGGCCCGACTTCACCAACACCGCCGGGACGCGCGTTACCGGCCGTGGTTTGAGCGGACGGAGAGGCCAGCGGCGGCGGACGCTCCAACCACATGGGACCCTGGTGCCAGCGGCCGAGGCACGCGACCAGGGGCAGCGTACGCCGCGGCGGAGCACTGGGAGAGCGGACGTGCCCGCCCCTCCATGGAGCCCCGGACCCAACCAGGACCCGGCCCGACTTCAACCAACACCGCCGGGACGCGCGTTACCGGCCGTGGTTTGAGCGGATTTCGGAGAGGCCCAGCGGCGGCGGAGGCGCTCCAGCGCACGGCCACATGGGACGACCTGGTGCCACGTGCGGCCGAGGCAGCGCGACCAGGGGCGCCGGGGGGCGTACGCGGCGGCGTAGCTGGGAGAGCCGCGGTGCCCGAGCACCCTCCACGGCCCCGCGCGACAACCAGATCCGCTGCGGGACGGCAATTTCCACGGCCCAGCGCAGCACACTCGAAGAGGGAAGTAGCATCCCCCACGCCGGCCCCGGGGGGCAGCGGGGAGCCCCGGAAGAAGCGCAGCGTGGCCACGTGGGTGGCCCAAGAGGGAAGTAGCCCCCCACGTGGCTACTGTAGCTCGGCTCCGTGGAAGGCGCAGCTGCGCATTGAGCCGAGCCTGCCCCTGGAGCTCGTCCCCGGGGTCTTCCGGGGCCACACGCCGCGCGACTACCTGGCCCGCTTCCCCAACGGCGTCGTGGCTCCGGACCCGCTGGCCACCTACTGCTCCGACTGCGGGGTGCTGCTGGTGTCGGAGACGAAGCACCGGGCCCTCACGGGGCACGGGCCGGACCTGGAGGACGGAGGCGACCCTACCAGCGTGGCTGCCATGCGGGCCCGGATGCAGCGGGACCCCGCGTACCGGGCCGCCATTTTGGCCCCGCCGGCGGGCAGCGGCAACGCGGTCGGACCGGGTGTGCCCACCGAGGAGGGAGGGGTGCCAGCGGCCCGACCAGGCCGCTCACCGGTGGCGGAGGCCCCGCCGGCCAGGCCTAACCCCGAGGCGCTTAGGCTCTGGGAGGGGTCGCCGTCTTGCGAAGCGGCCGTCCTGCAGCCGGCCCCTGCCCAGCACGAGGAGGCAAACGCCTCCAGCGATGGGGACGCCGACATGCTGGACCTGGGGTGCGGGGAGCCCGACGACACGGACGAGCACGCAGCCCGCCTTCAGAAGCTCTTGGAGGAGCCTGGAGGCGGAATGAAAGGTAGGCGAAACCGCTTAGCCTAAGGTGGTTAGAATGCTAGCCATCTTGGATTCGGGCACCATCTTGAAACCGGGGTGGTGACAACAGTCTTAAGGGAGGAGGAGTGTAGAAAGGGTAGTAGCGGAAACCCGCACCCACCGGCGCGGGCACGGAGGGGCGATCGCTCCTCGCCCGGAGGCAACGTCGTCACCTCACGTCACGCACCACGTGAGTCCAGACGGCCCATGGGGCACGGGGGAGAACGCGGTGACGTCACGAGCCGCAGCCGCCGAGCGGGAGGAAGGACGGCGTGCGCGCCGGGGCAGTCCGGTTCGGGACAGCGAGGAGATCGGCTGCCAGGTAATCCCTCTTCCCTTTTCAGGCGAACTTCATACGCGGGCGAGCCCGTCACGAGCCGAACGGCTCCGGCCGCCGCCACATCGGAGCAAGAAGAAGAAGGGGTACTGGGGTTCGCCCAATAAACCCCGCCATTGCTTGCTGGACGGTTGCCTTTGTGTTGCCTGCCTCTCACGCCGGCCCGTATACACGGAAGCCGCGTGCGGAGGACCGTCCGAGTCAAACCCACGCAACAACATATTACCCAAGATGCATCCTTCTAACTTCAAAAATACCCGAAACCCCATTGGAACTATTGTAACATCTCACACTAATCACAAAATCCCGATCAACGCCCCTGGCATTGGGAAATTCAGTTGGTTCCTCAGGCGTATCATCGCATATCGCAGAAATGTGACATTTTACCCCATTTTGTTTCTTTTACTTCCTTCCAGCAGTGTAACTTCATGAAGAATTCACGTGGGAATGTTTCAGACTTGTGTTTGACTAGATAAGAAGCCTCCAATGTTTCGCACAGCTTTACTCAACCTGTAAAACCCGAGAAGTTTCATCACCCTCTACTCATTTCTCTACATAATGTACCTCTCCTCCATCACAGCCTTCCTGTTGGCGCATCACAAAGCAGTGGCTACAACTTTGCTCATGGGGACTACATTCATGTCTTCTGCCATGAGCTACGATTTAAAAAACGGTCAACACGATTTACATCCACCCCTGACTTCACTCTTATGCAATTCTTTATGTGAAGGGTTACGTTTTGTGTGTGTAAATGGGCAGCCCTAACTCGCCTTACGATAATTAAGCGACGCACTAAAAGTGCGCCGTGAAAATAATGAGCCAGCTGGGGGCTTGCCCTGAAGTCATCACACCCCAGCAGTCACGCAAAACACAGCACTTTCATTGTACCCCCTCCCCGCTGAGAGGAACGTTCTTGCCTCTCAAATCCTTGAACCATGTAAAAGGGTTCCTGTGAGGGCTTCAGGACAGGACGGGGTCGAGGTTATTTTCATTCGCGAGGAAGACGAGGTGTGATGATGGCTCCCTTCCAAGAGAGAAAGAGCTGGAGGTCGCGGAGGATCGTGGCACGGGACGGTACTACGTTAAAGTCTTTAAAACAAGAACGTTGGGTTTTTTCCAGGAGCACAATTCTTCTTGGCGTTATAAGAAATACATTCGATTTCTTCGAGCACCCGCACTTGCTCATCAGTCCAGAGGTAGAAAGGGCACCCGGCATGGCAGACTGGAGGGACCCGACTGAGGGGCCGGCGCAAGCGTCATAGGAGACGCGCGTCCTTTCCAGAAAGGCTTGAAGTACTTAACAAGCGGCTTCATACCTGCAAGACGTGGCGGGACTCTTGAGTTACTGTCTAGTAGGCTGGCCTTTGATACCCTAGTCTGTTAATTTTATCGTTTTAATCTGGTCCTTAATATACGTTGTCCTTGTCTGACGTCATGTGCCTCGCTTCTTCTTCGCCAGTGAAACTTGACCGCCTCATCCACACAACAACCCGCTCACACAGGGCTTCCTCCAGCGTCTCGTGCAGGATATACTACGTCTTCTTGAGGTTATTTTCCTTCGACGCAATTCCAGAAGAACTGGCATGGATGATGGCGTCCTTTCCCTTCCAAGATTGTGGAAACTGTGCTGGCCAGGTCGCCGTGGTCCGTGGCCACGGGACTGTTGAGTCTATCAGTTAAAGTCCCGTTAAAACAAAACTATACGCCTCTTTTTTTTTTTCCCGACGTGGCACAATAATCTTCTTGGCGTTCTGTAGAAATACATTCGAAATTTCTCATTATTAGATCTCTCTCTATTGCTTGAAATATTTCGTTAAATTGGTAGTGGCGGGGAGTCTATTTCGTTAATTTGAGTTCATAAAGCATTGAGCCGTATACCTGCGGAGAGAGGCCTATGCAGAGGGCATCGGCTTTCCAAGCACAAATACGTTGGCAGGTCTACGTGTCACATTTTATTCCACAAAGGCCCTCCTGAAGTACTTAACTGAGAATGTTGGCTTCAGGTACCTTATGGCATCACACCTCAGCCAGGACTGCCTTGAGCGCTCATTTGGTATAGTACGGCAAGCAAGTGGTGCAAATGATCACCCTACCCCTGCTCAATTCATCGTTATCATCAGGTACTTATATACCTATGAATCTAAAAGGAATTTCACTGAACTGCTTCCTGCAATTTGAACATATAATATTGCAGGTGCTTGAGCTTTTACAGCCTTGCCAAGAACCCCAGAGGTGCAAGCGTGTTGCCAGGACTACTGGACTCCCTCCTTTCTGCGGAAGAGTCACTCCTGAATGATAAGGTTGAAGATGATGTACATTCCCCTTGGATGCTGTTGAAGTCGCTGTGGACCAGCGGAATGTGTTGAAGAAAGAAGCGACGCTTACTTGGTCTACTACATTGCGGGATACGTTGCCAGGAAGCGCGTCCTGTCAACTGACTGTGCTGCATGCAGGGATGCCTGCCTTGTGCCGAGAGACTGTGTCCCTGAAGAACTGCAAGCTGATGCCTCCACGAAGTGGGACTTTGGTGGGCTTCTGTACCCGTCGGTGTCACTCTATCGACTCATTCAAGCACTCGAAAGCAGCCGAACACAAGAATTCAGCAGAACGCAGCTGCATTCGAAAGCTGCTTTTGAGCACACTCCATAAAGTGAGCGCAAATGTGCTGCAAATTGGTTGGGTGGAGAACTGCCTTGAGCTTACCAAGACAGTGGTCAGGTTTTTCTGCCCGACTAGGATCCACTTACTCCTGAAGTGCCTTAACCAGAGAACGAACGAGAGCAAAGCCAAAGAAACAAAGCCTGGCGTAACGTGAAAGGACCAGCAGAACTAAACTGCATTCTGATTTATGCATAAAGTTTGCTTGCCCAGGAACATGTGCCATTTGTTTGTTTGGTTGTGAGGACATCCATCCATGAGGGATGGTGGAGTAGGTGGCGCCCTCTCGGCGCGGTGCGGTGTGTGTGCGTGCGGGGAACTCGGGACTCGGCGGGAGTCGTGGAGTGGTCGAGGAAGTGAGCGGTTGTATAGTGTGTGTGAATAAACCCTAACATGGTTTTTGAACTACACTGAGAATAAAATGACTCCAGGACGTTGCACTACAACGTATGCCGTAATTTGACGTTGATTTGGCACGTGTTAACGAAGTTATCTGCTTTCGTACATAATTATGCCCACCACCACCAACAACAAAGAAGAACTATTGGCAAGAATAAACATGTCACGTGATCCTAGCTGTTAATATAGCATTCACCTTAGAGAAAAAAAACAATACTGCGCATAAACCCTGCAAAAAGCACTGTACCATAGATAAGCTCCTGCTCAGCGGCTTTAATGTGGCATTTCTCAAATGCCTGCTTGCTTTCTGGCAGCCGTAAATCTCGGCTATTTTTAGCCGTGCCGCAAACCCCATGTTAGCAGTAGCATAACGCAAGCCTTGCCTTGTCTAAGGAACTGCGGTATCAGCTAAAATTTCTAGAACTCAGTAACGCGCCTCTGCCGGGTCGTGGCGGAGACTCGTAGCACGGAGAACAGCCGCATAGCATTCACGCGAATGGGGGCCTGCTTTTCCTGGCCAGTCATCACACCTTCCCATTCTAGACACCCTAGCAACGCTCCAACGCGGCGTTCTGTCTATTTCTCCTTGTTTACATAGTGCCACTTTTCCTGAAGAATCGTTCGAAAGGGTATTTACAAGTTTTTCGACACTTGCACGCCTAGTGATGCCACTCACAAGTGTTCTGGAGGACCCTTTCTTCTTGTCTGCTTTGAAGTGGCCCGAAATGGGGATCTGCTGTATCTGGAAGTGTTTGAAATACACGCGCCGAGACCCATTGTCTTCAGCAAGGCTTTTTTAACATCTACACCATGGACAGTGGACAATTCCGCACATTCTTTCCCTTCGAAAGGGATGATGTGGAAAGGTTGACGCATGCGTAACTACTACCTGAAGTTGTGAAAACGCCGCAGTACGTCAAGATTCCAGGCGTTAAGTGTCTGCGCTTAACGCTGCAGTGTCTGGCATACTCCAATTGGCAGCGAAACCTGCAGCCCCTCTTCAGGTAGCATTATTCAGTTATCTCGTCAGCCACGAATGTGGTGCTCGAACACATTGAAAGCACTTTCGGCTGCCTACTACAAGATGTTAATAATTTCTCCTGGCTCGGACATCACTCAACTCAGAGTTTTGCCAGAGGCATGCAACCATTTATCATTCATTCACTAAAATATTTTTCATTCTATTTATCGCTGAAAATTAGCATGTCTATGAGGTCTACGTATAATTACGTAGTTTAAACTGATCTTGTGTAAAGTGCAAAATTGCTGTCGCTCTTTTTGTTTCTCTTATTTCTTGATAGTTGACGTATGAGCGTTCTTAGTATCTGTTAATTTTGCCCGTCTGCCACGGTGTCAGTATAGACTGGCAGTATTGTAAATAAATAAATTTACATTCCAGTGTGAGCTCATGCTCTTCTGTATAAATTTTACTCTCAGGTGGTGCATTCCAAAAAAGTGCCGCTCCACAATTGCTGGGGCTTCATCGACGGGACTGTTAGGACTATTCGCCGTTCCTCCAAGAACCAGAAGATTGCTTTTTTTTTTTTTTCTGGGCACAAACGTTTCCATGCCTTGAAGTACCAGTCCATCATGCGCCCAAACGGAATAATATGCCAACTGCACGGTAACAACCAGTTTCTGGCTGCTTGTAGTTCACCCCCCCTCGCCCCTCACCCCTTCGGCACTCAAAATGGTTCAAGTGGGTTCAGGTTCTGGATTAATTAACTATGCAGGAGCACTACCTCGGCAATACAGCTCCCAAAAAATGGATAATGCTGTCACAGGCATGCGAGAAAAGGCACAAGATTTCTGTGCTGCTTCAGGAAACAATTGGCGTCTAACAAGGTTACACTGCACACCTAATGTGATTAAATTTGACAGAAAAAAAAAGTTTACTATGATGAACGGGGATTTGTATTACAAAGAGAGCTTGAATTAAGTATACTATATTGTACATTTATGCTTATTATAAATATTATGCATATTGTATATGTGTATTCATTCACAAGCCAGCAACAAGGTGAAAGAATTTTGTGACAGCCAAAAGGAGTGATAACTTGTATCAAAGTGTTATGTGTTCCTTTGTATCCTCCGAAAGAGCAGGACCTATGAGAAGCTCGAAAAGCTGGTTCAAGGGCACAATTTCTGTCTGCACGGCGATCCTGCCTATCCGTTGCGACCTCTGCTGCTGAAACCTTACAGTACGACTAGTATAACCCTGTCACAGTATGCATTCAACAAGAGAATGAGCGCTGTTAGGCAGGCGCCCCGGTCCTACCGCCCGTGGCAGCCCCTTGGGAGCCGGCAGGCTGCAAGGCCGGCCTGATTGAGGGGCTGTCGGCCAGCAAAGTCGACCTCCTCGAATCAATGCTGAAGGACTGATTCAGAAAAAAAAAAAGGGATAAAATTCGTTTTTGTAAAAAATTAATAAAGTTTCCTGCGGAGCTGTCACGCGTGGAGAGGATTCTTACGGAGGGGGGATGTGGGGAGAGCACTCGCGCAATGTCCCCTCTCCCACTTCGAGCGCACGCCGGCGGCTATGGCCAAGCTGGCTGACCCTTCTCGCAGCAATGCGCTGCGCTACACATTGCCAACCGCCCCAGTAACAACCCGTTTCAGGGTCTCGGTTCCCGACTGGCTGCTTGTGGTTCACCCCCCCTCGCCCCTCAAGCATTTTTTTTCACCCCTCGCTTCCCGTTTCTTCCGCGACGCATAGGAGGGCCTCGGCAAGAGCCAAGGTCAGGGGTAAGGTAACGGGTTGCAAGCGGGGGCCTGGCCTCTTTCGACGGATCGACCTCCTGGGGAAAGGACCCCTCTGCCCTGACACCGGATTCTCCACCCGCACCTCGACCTTCACTGGGTAAGCCAAACCCTTTGTCTTCCCTTGCGAGAACGCTGCAGTAGGACAGGACTATCCTCCCTGCTGTGGCTGCTGGTCTGTTTGCACGCGCAACGATATTAGCTACAATGAACCTGTTTATTGTTTGTCGCGAGTCAGTGGTGTCCTTTTTCGCCCGAACCCTGAGCCACGCGCGACTTTGCGCACGGCGGGTTGGGAGTCGCGCGAGAGCCGCCAAGTTACGCGGCGGGACGATTGCGTAAACGCTAGCAGGTGAAGGTTCGCTTCACAGGCTACCTTATGTAGGCGACCCCACAAACCCAAGGTGGAGAATGAACGAACGAAGAGGGAGGCGGTGGCGAAGGCAGACGCACACACAACTGCTGCTAAATCGCTGCAGTAAGAAGTGCACAAGCTTCGCAGTGAGTTGGCTCAACAACGCAGTGAATCGGCCATGCCCGGCACTAGCGGCTACTGATAAAGTGCGTCCGAAACCGACTGCGTGCACAGAAAGTGTCCCGAGTAGGCGGTGAATGGGCCCACTGGGCAGACTTAGACAAGTTGTTTGTTGAAGGCACGAAACAAGCTGGGAACTTGCGTGTTCAGCCTAGAGATAACGTTTGCACATGTCGATCCTTCCCCCCCCCACACAAAGGATGTGTGTTAAACTGGCTACTCAGTTGCTCAGCCAAAAGGCTCGAGTTCTGTTCTAAAAGAGGCGCAAAGAGACTAGAGAATGTTAAGGGCACAGTGGCATTTGGCATCAGAGTTAATCAGCTGTTTGAAAACCTCAATCGGCAAATCCCAAAAGAATGTATCCACTAGGAAATCAGATTTGAAGGTTCTAGCTTCGTCGTTGCACTGGCTCAACAAGTGGGAGGACGAGGTGACTACAGGAGCCATTCCACTCCTTCCAACTTTTTAACGACCCAAACTGCAGAGGGCCCTCATGTGACAATTCTGTCGACACTTGAACTATGCAGGTACCTCCTGAAAGAGTGCAGCTTTAAGTACGTTCTCTCTAAGAAGTTCAACCAGGATGTCCTTCAGCATTTCTTTGGAATCATCTGACAGGCAGGAGGCCAGAACGACCATCCTTCAATGCCAACATTTTTGCAGTTATACAACATGTTGTTGGTGTACAGCTTGATAAAGCCTCCGAAGTTCGTGCAAAGTTGATGCCTCTGAAGGCCCACATGTGCTTACATTGAACGACTTGAAGCTCATGTTTATGGAAGATGACAAGGCAGAAACACTGCTCTAGCAGTTAAAGAACAAACTAGATGGTCTTGTTTCTGCTGACATTGAGTGTGAAGATGTTTCCAACCATGCATGCTAAATGCCCGAGGCTATCGACTGCATCATTTATTACTTACGTGGGTTTACGTGCCGCAAACTGCTAAAGCACACAACACGTCTGAAGTGTCGAGAGAGCCTCGTGGAGGAAACTCAAGTTCATCACAGCAAGTTGGAAGTGCTCCTGCAAACTGCAAACGCAAAGGCAGCTTATTGCATCCTAAACGGGCCACGTTTAGGTTATTGCGGGCAGCAGAGTCCGATATCCAGGAGCACTCAACGTGCAGAAATGCGTACGAGCCCTGCGTTGGAAAGCATGCTCGAAAAATACACATTCCAGTTTCCATGTCCTGACACGAGGAGGAAGTTATGGCCAGCCTCCTCCACAATTACTTATCGACGCACGAGGCAGCTCTGCAGGTGAAAGAAATATCAAATGGAAAGCAGAACGCAGGAGCTCAGGAGGCTTGCAAAGCTTGTCTAGTCGAGCATCGGAGGAAGTGACTGTTCTCATTTTGTTACTATTTCATACCAGTGTCCGATTATTTTGTTCAAATAAATTGTCAAGTGCAAGTTCTGTTGCCTGCAACTGTGAAGTGATTCTCTCAACTTTGCCAAACCGTTTTCTTCGTTCTAGGGCAGTATGACTTACCTAGAAATTACTTGCAGCTTTAACCATGGTGTGTACAAAAAGATGTGCGGCTACTATCTCGTGGTGCGACACGCAGAATCACACTTGCACTTTGTCCATTATGCTCCACAGTTTGCGATGAAACAGATCTGCCTATTTTTTTTCGTTGGGGGGGGGGGGGGGAGGGGGGAGCCAGAGACTAGTTTTGCTTGCTTTTAAAAGCGTGCCTGTTGGCTGCATATACGAAGTCGGTGCAATCAGCTATTCATATCTGGCACATCCCATAACTACGCCGCAGCTTCCGTATAGCAGATTTCACATGTTCATCCATAAGCGCCGCTCAAGAAGTGACACACCACAAAATTTCCCCTCAGAAAGAAAACTCATTCTACAAATTTCATGACTACACTGCTTTACTGAGTGGTGGAATGCGTGGGCGACCAAATGAAACATTAATCAACGAGTAAATACCCCGACTCTTGCTTTCGGAAGTCAGTCAGTGGAAGAGGACGGCTCTTATTCTTATTTACAGGGAGCAAAGTAAACACCTACGAAAGGTGCCGTCCACTAGTGCCGAGGTGTCGTTTTATACGCCAGAGGTTTTTTATATCTCTATGCCACATGGCAATCTTGCTATCAAATTACAAAGTAACTGGAAGAGGTAGACATCTCTCCAAACGCGCCCTGGCTGCTATGATAGTTGCATCGGCTCCCAAAGTCGCCAAAGCCACTCAAGATAAGAACTTAGAACGCTTGCTCACAGCAAAACGTTATTAAAATTCACGAACGGCATGCTATAACGCACGCGAATATTCAAAGCGTTGGCCTCATATGTTTTGCGCTGAACTGTCATCCTTCGGAAACTCGGGCATAGGGGAGTGTTAGGCTCTTTTTTTTTTTACTACAGTTATGCGTGTTAACATTTTTTAAATATACGTAAGAAAGAAAGAAAGAAAGAAAAACACGCGCCCAGAGTGGGGACCGAACCCACGCCTTTCGATTAGATCTCGAATGCCTTACCAATTCGGCCGAATGGCTGCATGCCCTGCAATAAACCCCGATGTAAAGTATGCCCACACATGACCACTACACAGCGCGCCACCAGCACGGCTTCAGACTACTACGTAAATATAAAAGGTAACTTTAACTGTGACTGCGCTAATGTCGTATATCTTCTAGAGTGCACTGTTTGTAGGCAACAATATATCGGCCAAACTGAAACGCCCTTCCGAATACGGTTCAATAATCACCGCTCTCATGCAAAAAGCTGCCCTTATTTGCCCCTGTCAAGACATGTTAACAGTCCCGGGCATGCATTTGAACATCTTAAAGCAACGATTTTAGAATCCGCCTTCAAAACGCACCACGACCGCGAGGTTCGGGAATCTTATCTCATTTATAAGTTTGGGTCAGCCACGCTTGGAATTAATGAAAGTTACGGAAAACTAACGTGCTTATCCCTCGATTAAAATTAGCGGCTTCATAATTTTTATAACTATGTTCATTATTCCTACCCTCGAGTTTGCCATCAGAATTCGCAGAAAACTCTCCTAATACAGCAGCTTTATTAGCCTAATGCGGCTCAAACAATGCCATTTGTCCTGGGGAGGGAGGCCTCGTTCCCACCACCACTTAAGAATGTTTAACTCTTTGTGATCTATTCATGTTTAACCTTTTGTGACCCTACCTATTTCCTGTTCAATTGCTAGCTTCTGTGAAATGCTCTTTTGTGCCCCCTATCTATTCTCTTGACCCCCGGGGGGCACACCCATCTTCGCTTCCCCTCGAACCAGTCTCCGCAGTCACTGAATACCTTACTGTATACTCTTCCCTTCTTTTCAAACCGCGGTTGTCTAGTTTCCCCCATTGTCTGAACTTGCAGCCCGCGCGGCATACGTGACCCGTCATGGTGCAACCTTGAACGCTTGCATTGTTAACATGCCCCCTTTTTCTCTCTCTCGCTCCCCCCCCCCCCCTTTTTTATTTTTCTTGTTTGTTTGTTGATGTTGTAACATAGGCGTAGCCTGACTGTATGCACACTCCCCATTTCCGAAACATTTTCCGCTCTTTCTCACAGTTTTATGCAAACCTATATAAGAAATGTGTTCAAAATGTTTGCGACAGCAAAATCATGTAACTTTACTCTGATGAAGGCAAGTCCCGTTGCCGCTACGTAAGTAAACATTGTTTGTTATTGTTCTTGCTGTGTATCCGACTCTTTACTTATACTATTTCTGCGCGCTTTGTGAGTTTATCTTTCTCTAGATTTTTTTCTACCATGAGCGCTGACAGGACCACAGCAAAGAGCATCATCTGGAAATTTCCGCAGACCGAAACCACAACAGTTGTGATCGGGGACTCCCAGACCAAGTATTTGTATCATCACTTCGATCCCCTCTGCCCTGGAACCCCCGCTTTTGTTTCTCAGCCTGGCGCATGCATTGCTGACGCACGCTCACTGATCGACTTTATCCCTGCCTCTGCCACTACAGTTTTTCTGCATGTTGGTACTAATGATCTCAGCTCTACTTCCGCTGAACATGCTTTCTCTGACTACCGCTCACTGACTGACCTCATTCTGGAATCTCGACCGAACATTTCCACTATTAACGCCAGTCTCATTCTTCCCCGCTCCGCTAACCGCCGCCGCGACTACCGCATCTCTCGCTTCGCTCGCTGCTGCAACGAAAAGGCACGGCGTTTCAACTCACTTCTCCGCGAATTTTGCCGCCACTCACGCTTTGTCCGCTTCGTCGATCATGGCTTTGAGCACCTTCCAGCCTGCCGAGTACTCGCTGCGGACGGCTTACACCCGAGCTTCGAGGGTGTGGCCTTGCTGGCCGGCCACATTCGTGCACTCTGCTTCATGCAACAGCGCTGCAATCCTCTGGGCTGGCGCGACTTCGCATGCACCGCCGACCCAGTTGCAGCCCCGGCTATATTGCCAAATGACAGCGACTTTCCACCACTGCCTCCAATTCTATCCAGTGTAAGGACCCCGGAGCAGTGTCGTGCCAGCAGCCCACCGCCACCGCCCCCCAGATCCACCACAACCACGGCGCCCCGGGCGAGTGCCAGCGCCCCAACCCCGAAGTCCACGGACGAGCGTCGCGCCAGCGACATGCCAACCCCTACTGGCAAACCTGCAGCGGCCACAACGCCCCGAGGGAACGCTCGCAAGAAGCTCCCTGACCGGCGCCGCACCAACAGCATGCCACGCCCAACCTCCGCATCTTCAGCGACCACCGAGCCCACGAAAACCAACAGCAGCGCGTCCGCCGGACCTTCCGGGGTCCAAAATCCAGCCCTCCGTGCCACATGCCCTTACAACCTTCGAAAGAATCGGCATAGCAGCAACTGACTACAACACAAAAAAACAGGTAACGCGGCCTCCTTCCCCGTTTCAAGACAGTTTTTAAAGCTAAGAAAAATCACCGAAAAGCGCATACGTTCCGAATTGCACGTTTCCGCTCTTGCACAGTACTTGACTGCCGCGGTCGCTCCCAGGGGTCTTAGGATTAGAATAAAACCTGCTACTACCGAACTCTCCCCGTCCAACATGAATAAGTGGAAACAGGTACTCGATAAAGCATCCTTACAATTAACTGAAATAATCCTCAATCACTACGCAACTACGGCCCATTCTCTCCGAAAGAAAGAGGAACTACTTAGTCAGGAACTAAGCAAAAGAGAGTTGAACCTTTTAAGCAACTACGAATCTAAGACGGCCTCCGCCATATCCCGAACAAAAGACCGAAAGTTTAACCGAGATAAGATTTCTAACACTGGCCACATGCGTAAGAACCTAACAAGCTCCGGCACTAGTAACTGCCACAACTCTGACAATACGGCCGATAATGTCACTACGACTGTAATAAATGCTTCGACTACTGCACCCCAAACAGTTCAGTTAAATCCCCTGTACTAATATTTTTCCCTCGCCTGCCGTCACAAAAGAAAACCTTACCGGGAATGTAATGAACCTTTCAAGTATAACCCTCTCCCCAGCTCAGATGAACGTCTTGTCAAAGGGCCTAAACTTTTGCCCGGCTACTGGTGGTTTTGATGAATTTCAACTTTTTAAGGACTTAGATAACTTCGCCAGAAACATGAGACTACGAGAATACTTCTACGATCACCCCGCGACGGAAGAAGCCCGCAGAACCCTACCTAGCTATAAGCACTGGACCCCTCCCACACAGCGTGATAGTTGCCTCGACATGTACATCAAAGCTGTCCAACGCGATGTGCGAAAAGCTTACCAAACACAAATTTCGTTCCACCACAACATGACTACCAACGAAAAGAAAGCCCTAGAGGAACTCGCAAGCTGTCCCGACATAATTATTAAACCTGCCGACAAGGGAGGCGCAATCGTAATCCTTGACAAAACCGACTATGTTAACGAGGCCAATAAGCAACTATCAGTATCGACGTTCTATAAAGCACTACCCAATGATCCCACTCAAGATTATAAGCAAATTGTCAAAGATAAACTTGCTGAGCTTGTTAAAAATAAAACAATAAATGAAACCACGGCTCGTTCCCTGATCCCCTTAAGCCCAGTAGCCGGTAAATTCTATCTTCTCCCAAAGATTCACAAGGTGAACAACCCAGGGCGCCCCATTGTTTCTGGCATTAGCACTGTTACCGAAAACCTCTCGCGCTATGTGGATAATCTCATTTGCGACATTCCGCCCAGCTTTCCCTCCTTCATTAAGGATACCAATGACTTTCTCTCAGACATCTCAAAAATTGAAATTCCTGATAACTGCCTTCTAGTCACCCTTGATGTTGCGTCACTGTATACTAACATCCCCCATGAAGATGGCATCGCCGCTGTATCCCTTGCGTATGAGCAGTCATCGTGCGACAAACCTATCGATTCTTCTGCTCTCCAAACATTCCTTAGGCTTATTCTTGAACTTAACAATTTTGAGTTCGACGGAGTTCATTACGTGCAAGTCAGCGGAACGTCAATGGGAACTCGAATCGGACCTAACTACGCTAATATCTTTATGGCTCACCTCGAATCAAACTTTCTTGACACCCAAAATTTAAAGCCAATGTACTATAAAAGGTATATTGATGACATATTCATGATCTGGCAACACGGTGAGGCGGAGCTCCTCACCTTCATTGAGGCATTTAACCTAGCCCATCCTAGTATTTCCCTTGCTCATTCCTATTCGGAACACAGTGTAAACTTTCTGGACGTCACCGTTACTACCTTCCAAGGTCGGCTTCAAACTAAACTGTATAGAAAACCGACAGACACGCGGCAGTATTTGCACTTCCGAAGCAGCCATGTCAGACACTGCAAGACAGCAATACCTTACAGCCAAGCCCACCGATTTAGGAGAATTTGCTCAAACCAAGCCGACTTTGACTCAAACTGTCGAGAACTCAAGACCGCCCTCCTGAATAAAAAATACCCGGAAAAAGTTATCGACGACGCTATTGTGCGAGCCAACCAATTAGACCGTAACGAAATCTGTAAGAAAAAAGCCCCGAACGGGAACCCGCAAACTAACTTAGTTTTAACCCACTCATCCTCCGCTCCAAGAGTGTCAACCGTGCTAAAAAAACATCACAATATCCTAATGCAAAGTGACCGCTTAAAAAGCATATTCCCCGAACCACCACGCGTTGTCTACCGGCGTAATAAGAATTTAGGTGACTTTCTTACTAACTCTCGTATCAACCGACCGGCAACTACTGGCTGCATGCCCTGCAATAAACCCCGATGTAAAGTATGCCCACACATGACCACTACACAGCGCGCCACCAGCACGGCTTCAGACTACTACGTAAATATAAAAGGTAACTTTAACTGTGACTGCCGCTAATGTCGTATATCTTCTAGAGTGCACTGTTTGTAGGCAACAATATATCGGCCAAACTGAAACGCCCTTCCGAATACGGTTCAATAATCACCGCTCTCATGCAAAAAGCTGCCCTTATTTGCCCCTGTCAAGACATGTTAACAGTCCCGGGCATGCATTTGAACATCTTAAAGCAACGATTTTAGAATCCGCCTTCAAAACGCACCACGACCGCGAGGTTCGGGAATCTTATCTCATTTATAAGTTTGGTCAGCCACGCTTGGAATTAATGAAAGTTACGGAAAACTAACGTGCTTATCCCTCGATTAAAATTAGCGGCTTCATAATTTTTATAACTATGTTCATTATTCCTACCCTCGAGTTTGCCATCAGAATTCGCAGAAACTCTCCTAATACAGCAGCTTTATTAGCCTAATGCGGCTCAACAATGCCATTTGTCCTGGGGAGGGAGGCCTCGTTCCCACCACCACTTAAGAATGTTTAACTCTTTGTGATCTATTCATGTTTAACCTTTGTGACCCTACCTATTTCCTGTTCAATTGCTAGCTTCTGTGAAATGCTCTTTTGTGCCCCCTATCTATTCTCTTGACCGCGGGGGGCACACCCATCTTCGCTTCCCCTCGAACCAGTCTCCGCAGTCACTGAATACCTTACTGTATACTCTTCCCTTTCTTTTCAAACCGCGGTTGTCTAGTTTCCCCCATTGTCTGAACTTGCAGCCCGCGCGGCATACGTTGACCCGTCATGGTGCAACCTTGAACGCGTGCATTGTTAAACACGACCCCTTTTTTCTCTCTCTCGCCCCCCCCCCCCCCACCCCCCCCCCCCCCCCCCCCCCCCCCCCCCCCCCCCCTTTTTTCTATTTTTCTTGTTTGTTTGTTGATCGTCTGTTAAACATAGGCGTAGCCTGACTGTATGCCACACTCCCCATTTCCCGAAAACATTTTCCGCTCTTTCTCACAGTTTTATGCCAAACCTATCTAAGAAATGTGGTTCAAAATGTTTGCGAGGTCAGCAAATTCATGTACACTTTACTCTGATGAAGGCAAGTCCCGGTTGCCGTACGTACAGTGTAAACAGTGTTTGGTTACTTGTTCGTGCGGTGATCCGACTCTTTACTTCTTACTCTATACTATATATATATGATATATATAGAGATATGGAGATATATTATATATATAGATATATATAATGTGGTTGTCTATTGGCTAAATTTTTCAAGCCCTAGCAAAGAACAACTAGTGACGACTTCCTTCACACTTCACCTGCCCTGTTTCCCAGAAACACCGGTCACACGAGAGAAACGGAAATTGCTTTGGAGATACCCTGCCAAACTCCGGTGAAGTGCATTTCAAACAGGCGTTCCACACGTCACAGGCAACGTTCAGGTACATACGCTGCACGGCAATGTCGTGCGCTTTGGCTGACGGCACCACACTGCGCCTGCATGCAATTTTCAAGCGGAAAACGCTACCCAGTACTCCATTGCCACCAGGGATTCTTATAAACAGTGACCTCGTTGGTGACTGTCTTCACGCAATCTGGGAGAAAAGGCCAGGTGCCATGTTGGCACGGCGGTCGATGCTGGTGCTGGACTCGTTCGGAGGCCATTGCACTGACGCAAAGCGTGCCTCACTGACAAACACACGGACCTCGTGATAATACCCAGTTGCATGACTTCCACGCTCCAGCCACTGGACGTGCACCTCAATAAGCCGTTCAAGGCCCACATGAAGCGGCTGTATGCCGAGTGGATAGCCGACGGCCTTTACACCCTCACACTGACGGGACGTGTGCAGAGGCCAGACATTGTGCTGCTGTGCCAGTGGGGCGATTCTGGGGCGATTCGGCCAACATGGTGTGCAAAAGATTTAAGAAGTACGCCATAAGATGGCACCGAAGACGATTGCATCTTTGAGAGCAGCGTTGAACCCTCGGATGGCAGCAGTGACAGTGGAGAGTCTGGCAATGATTGACTGAATCGGAATCGGCACTGACAACGTTGCAACGATCGTTTTGAAATAAACTTCTCCTGTAATTGAGATTATGACAGTTTGTGACTTCCTAACCTCATGCAGCCAGGCCAAGTGGACAGGACGGCCCGACGAAGGGGTCTGGCAGAGAGCGGAGAAGCGAGCGACGGCTTCGCCATTCAGGCGTATCGAGCACGGCGGCAAGCACAAGAAGACCGGGACGGGGCCCGTGGTTGCATCGTCGCCGTGTGCCACCGAGGCGCTGAAGGCGCAGTCGTTGTATCGCCCACACATTGACCACCGTTCGCACAGTGCTGCTATCACTGCCGGAACGCCTGGATTGACCTGAGAACAACGATAAGGTGACTGAACCACGTGAGCTTCTTGGGGGTGACACCAGGAGGAGCACCGTCTCTACAGCCGCTATAAAGGACCTGCGCCTCAACCGGCGCGCATTGGCGACAGCGGCATCACACTGGCCTTGGCACCCAGAAACATCCTCACTGCTCGCACGACACAAACTGCCAGAAATCGCCAAGCTGCCCTAAATGATATCTTCTCAACCACAAACATTTTTCACCGCGATCTTCATAAGAAAGCTTGGCAAGGGTACGTAAAACGAAAGCTAACCCCTGCGGCAGCTCGTACTGCCAAGAAAGTGAAAACTGAGAGCGCACGATCGGTTCGCAAATTGTACCGTGAACTGGATGTCGCCAAACCCCGGCAACATCACCGTGTCATACGATGGGTCATGGATGGCTCATGGACACACATCCCACACAGGTGTGGGTGTGGTCATTGAACTTTTCACTGGGCCTGTCATCGATTACGTTGTGCAGAGCAACTTTCACGTGGTGTGTGAGTGAGGGCCGAAGGAACGTGATCCAGCCCATGAAACCCGGCGTGCTACCCACACCTGCCAGGAAAGCACGGGAAAAAAATCTGAAGAGATGTAAGTGGAGGCAGCCCTTATTCTTTTCGAACGGTCGCTTCAAAAGAATGGTGAGAGGTACACAACCATTCTCTGTGATGGTGATTGTTGAACTTTACTCGCCTCGCAAGATAAAATTGTACTGGGTTCATTCCAATTGAAAAAGAAGATTGCGTGAACCATGCACAGAAGCGCATGTTAATCGTGTTACGAACATCGCTTGCAAAGCACAAGGGAAGTGGCTCAGAAAATCTTGGAGGAAAGGGAAGGCTGGTGGGAGACCTTGTCCCCAAGCTAAGCTCTTGCTATGGCTGGGCCTTCAAATCCCACAAAGGTGATGTTGAGACGATGGAAAAGGCAGTCATGGCGGCCTACCACCCTATTTTACGTCAAATGATGCATTGTGCAATCACAGACTGTGCCCGACTGGTCCAGACTCTTGGTGCCGCCAAAACGCAGCACTTGCCAAAGCGCCGGTAAAATTTACCGCCACACGTGTGCAAAGCCCTGCTTCCCTGATAAGAAGCTGCTCAAAAAGTGTTCACGAGGTAAAACCCAGAATAGCAATGAAAGCCTTCATTCGCTTATCTGGGCACTGGCACGCAAGGAGCATCATGCATCACTCTTCACAGTTCAAGCTGCTGTTGCAGAGGCAGTGATGATGTTTAATGCTGGCAAGGCAAAGACCTCTTCAGGAATCCTGAAAGCCCTCGGCTTAAGCCCTAGCTTGAAGAGCACCAAACGAATGACCGAGAAAAACCCTCACCGAGAACTAAACTCTGCTCACAAGCACACCTCAGCTGAAAGGGTACAACCGGCTCTAAAAAAGCGTCATTCAAGAGCTAATAAGCAATCAGACTACATTCCTGGTGGTTACAAGCAATCTTGCACTATAAATCTGTACATATCCTGCAGTATCCGTGTGTCACAAACTCGAGCGTACAGCGTTTAAAAGTATTGTATACCTTTTTCATATTATTGTACAGCACCCAATTCTGGTTTCCCAGCAGCCCGATTCACTCAACTTCTTTCCTATTCGCCCCGCGAAAACCTGGAACTCCCTCGAACGAGGCGGTGGCAACTCCGCCCACTCGCCGGCAAGGAAATAACAAAAACTAAACCTCCACCGCTCAGCTTTCGTCGAAGCTTCGAGCACTTTTGAGGGGGGCGAACGTAGCTTTGCCAGTGCTAAGGCGGGCCGACGATTCCAGACGGGAGAAAGAGGAAGTTGTGCGCTTCAACGGGCGCGGGCGCGTCGTGTGTCGTGCCCTCTCTCTCCGCACCAGTACAGTTATAAAAAGAGAATCTGCGCCGAAGCAAATTAGCTACGTTTGGACGTCGTGATGAGACAACAGCTCCTGCCCGTGTGTGCATCACACCATCGGTGACCCGCGCCCTGGAGGACTCCAACGTACTCTCCCGGGCCTCGAATCACCCTGATCGTCTCGGACGGCTGGCCACTACGATGAAGCCACGCTTCACAGGTAGCCGAATCGCCTCCGACAGCGGTGCAATCGTCGGCCCGTGGTCGGTGAATATTGTGGGACTCCTGTCTCCATATGCATCGAACTGTTTGGCTTTAAATTAACTTTTCTGCCTCATAATATTCATGGTTACAGCTCCTTATTGTACATTTTGTATTTGAACTGTTTCCCGCATTCGTATTCGTTCCAAGTTACCTCTCGTTAATGTTACATGTCCTCATGCTTGTACAGTGTTTTGCCTGTTCAAATATAAGTCTTTCTGTTCTTTCATTCAAGGCTCTGACTCATTCTTACCGCTCTGGTCGGCGAAAGCCGCAGATCAGACGGCCACCCCCCCTTGGTCACCTGCGCCCTGTAGATTCGGTGGGGTTATTTGCTCGCTTGAGTCAACTCCCCATATCTTTTAAACAGCGTACCCAATTAGAAAACGATGACAATCTGTCATTAAAATGTGTGCCGTTTGTTTTTTTGCACTTTTCTCAAAACTCAAATTTAAAAAGGGGTGCTGACACAAAATTATCAAGGCAAGATAACCTCGAAGATAGATTGGTGTGAACAAACATAGTACATCATCTGCAAAGTATCAGGGGCAGCAAATACAGCCACGAACATATTTAAAATCAATTTTAAAACATGCGAAACACAACCGAACAGCCAGCGGAGGACCTCACGCTATCAACATTCCCTGGATGAGGAGTAAATAAACAACATCCAGACATGTCACACAAGTTTGTGTTGGCCACTTCCGCGCACTGCCGGCTCGCCGTCTCACAACTCCATTCGGAGGTCAACGCTTTTGCTCTAGAGTTCTACAGCGATTCCAGGCGCTCTATTTTTATTGCTTTTGATTACACTAAACGTGAAAATGCGCCGGGGACGCGCACAGTCGCTGCGCAGGCAGTGGCCATGGCCACAAAGTGGCACAGGTAGCTCAAGCGTTAGCTTGTTAGCGCTGCCGGAAATGGGACTCAAGTCCCAAGCCAGTCAGCACATACGATAAAGGAGTAAATGATGCGATGGCAGATTGCATTGAAAATCGTCATCTGCACCGCTTACGAGAGCGGCAATCGAATATCCGTCGCAGTGTCAAGCCTAAAACATCTGTAGGCAGACCTGTAGACAGACCAGCCGGCTGCTCCCAGCGCGCGCGCCTCCCCACCCACTGTCGCAAGCATCGCGCGTCCGTTTTCTAGCCGCGGCAAGCAATTTGCACTCACGCCGCCTGCGTCACGTCCACGGTGGCTTTTTTAATTAAGCGGCTGACGAGACCGGTAAGTAGGGGCATTAGCAGAAACTGCCGCCGATGCGGAATCGACAGTGCTACGGCAGCTTTGCTCCGTGATATCCGTCCGACAGTCACAGGGGCAGCTTTGTTTATAACAAATCCCACGTTTCGCGGCACCCGCTGAAACCGAAACTGCGACTGGCCGCAGTAGAAACGGGTCTAATCAAACAGCCATCGCACGCTGAAGGAAATTAGGTTTCCACATATGATAAGCAGGTCATTAGCTACTTATCGCAACAAAAAAACCAAGATGCATAACTTTTGTGTCAGTGCACCTTTCATGACTTCATTCAGTTTTGCCACCAGATATCTCAGCCCCCAGAGCACGTAGGACTGTAATTTTCCCTTCTCCTGATACCTACATGTATGGGGAATACAATGTAGGAAACAAATTTTGAAGTGGAGGTTTCAGAAAATTATCATTGTGAGCCATTTCTGGCAGAGTGCGGGAGGAGTGAAGTTTAGTGTGCTGTAAAATGACCAAAAATAGCTAAGTCAAAAAAGTTATTCTAACGTATTCTTTGGTCATTTGTCTGTCTATCCACATGGTAATTGCCATTCTGTGTGGATTGGGTATTCTGTAATTGTGACCCAAAATAATGGCAATTAATCATAATTATCTCAAAATATTCAGCATGCAATTGAATATTTGAAATCAGCACAAAAAACTCCATAATGCTGCGCAGTTTCATTAAAATTGGTCAGTAAATAAAAAAAATAGCTCTGAGACCAGTCTGGGTGGACGCGGGTCTTAGAATGGTGAAAAATGGCCAAAAAGTCGTTTTTGAGAAAAACTCATTTTTCGAATGTTTGCACCCATAAGTGCCCGTCATCAAAATTTCAACGCTGAATTCGATCGGTAAATATGATAAAATCGCATTTCAAAACACCGTGGGAGTCGCGAAACGCTCCGCAACACGGAATATTTGGTCAAACTTCCCGCGGAGACCGACGGCAAAGCAGGCGGCCAATCACCGCCATCTTGGCCTTGTTTTGAAGCTGATTCCTTTGTGCTCATTTTGCGGCCCCTCAATATGGCGTCGCCTCAAGAGAACGGCAGCTCTCGCCCCTTTTCTGAAGGCCGCTTCCGGACCGCCAATTGGCTAGAGCGCGCACACGCAAGTCGAGCCCCCCGTCTCACGCTTCCCATTGGCTGGCGCGGCCAAAGCAAGCCGCCATTTTCTTTTTTTCTTTTTCCTTGCTCTCCGCCGGTCACCGCGGCGGCTGTTGTTGCGCGCGCGTAGTGTTCTGCTTTTCACTCTGCCGCTATGGCCGGTGTGAGCGGAGACCCTCGGTTAAAAAAGAAGACGCGCCAAGCATACGGAAAGAAACGAAGACGTGCATGGAACGCGCAATGAAAAAAAGGGGATATCGTGCTGCCAAGATCTCCTGAAGTGACCGAGGCAGACCATTCCGACGACGGCACGCTGCCGCGACTACCTGATGTAGCCGAAGTGGTGCCAGCGGTGGTGCTTTCGCCTGGCCCTAGCTGCAGCACCTTCTCGGATAATCGCATCATCGGGTCACCTGGCACTTCAAGCAATATTCAAGACCGCGACGACACAATATTCTTCAGTGCGGAGGAGACAGCCGAGCGCGCTAGAAATGCAGCGGATTTGAAGGAGACCTTGGCATCACAGCGCGCGACGGAACGGAAGTTCAAGCTACTGGACGTTGAACTGGAGGACGACGGCAAAGAAAACGGCACGGAATTCTCAATCATCGACATAGCTGCGATAAAAACTCGTTTGGGCTTGTCGTGTCCCCAGAGTGCGGCGCGAAAAGCATGACTTTTTCTAGGGGAAAAAAAAAAGACTATGGCCTGTGTTCCAAGCTTGTGCTCTCGTGCAGTGACTGCGACTTCCACGAGGAACGTTTTTCGTCCCCAAGAGTAGCCGGTGACACTGGGGCCAAGATAAGGCCTTTTGAAGTCAACTTTCGTGCCATGAAGGCGATCAACAGCATCGGTAAGGGGGCAACAGCTCTATCGGACTTTTTTGCTGCAGTGAATGTTTCTCATCAAGGCCTTCACCACAAAACCTACCAAGGCCACATGAAAACAATGCAGAAAGCCTGCAGTGCCACTGCCACCGAATGTGAAGGTGCTAGTGTTGCTTGCATCAAGGACTTGTATGCGGAGTTGGGCAACGCACCCCGGAACGTCGACGCGATCTATGATGGCACCTGGTTGACCCGCGGGCACACTTCACACATATGTGTCGGTTGCATCATCGAAATGTATACAGGTTTAGTAATAGACCATGTTTTCCTGACGAACTTTTGCCTGGGGTGCACCACGGGACCTAAAGAAAACGCTGAAGGATACGCTGCCTGGCTCGTTGAGCATGCACCTGTGTGCCAAAGAAAT
Source organism: Haemaphysalis longicornis (assembly GCA_013339765.2). Taxonomy (NCBI): domain Eukaryota; kingdom Metazoa; phylum Arthropoda; class Arachnida; order Ixodida; family Ixodidae; genus Haemaphysalis; species Haemaphysalis longicornis. The sequence continues at coordinate 71,434,375 of CM023457.1, read as the reverse complement.
ATTGACTGTAAGGCTGGTCAAATGGAAGTGCAAGCAGCCCTTCTATTATTCCAGCGGTCACTCGAGAAGCACAAGCTTCGATATACGACAATGCTTTCAGATGGGGACAGTAAAACGTACCACGCCCTCACAGCAAATGCAGTCTACGGCTACATCAAGGTGGCATGTATAAGCCATGTGCATAAACGAATGTTTGCCACCCTGCATACCCTCAGCGACAAAAACAAAAGCTCAGGTGACCCACTTGGTGGGAAGGGCAGGCTGACTCGGAATAAAATCAAGAAGACCGCCTCCTACTATGGTTATGCCTTGCGCAGTCACAAGCATGATGTACTAGGGATGCAGAAGGCTGTGGTGGCCACGTTGAAGCACATGTCATCCACTGACCAGACACCAAATCATGAGCTCCGCCCTGAAGGCCCCGAGCCGTGGTGCAAGTTCAACAGGGCTGTGGCCAACAATGAGGAGCTGCCGCCACACGACCATAGCTTGCCCGACTTTGTGTCCGAGGCACTGGAGCCCGTGTTTACGCGGCTTAGCGAGACAGCCCTTCTGGAAAGGTGCAGTGACGACACCACGCAAAACCCCAGTGAAAGCTTGCACTCTGTGATTTGGCAGCAGGTTTCAAAAACGCAGCGCGCCTCATTGCGCAGCGTTGAAAGGGCAGTGGCTGAAGCTATCAGCCGCTTCAACCAAGGTGTCACGAGGAGCAATGCGGAAATTTCGGGAAAACTAGGATACAGCCCAGGAGGTCGCTCAGTGCTCCGCAGCCTCAAAAAAGACAACATCAGGCTGGAGAAGTCTAAGAGGAAGCACATGGACTGCCGTTCAACAAAAACACGACTTGCAAAGCGACACAAACCAGCAAGGGACTCGGCCTACAGTCCTGGTCTGCTGTAGGGCAGTTTCAGCAGAGCGCAATGGCAATTTTTCGGCAAAAATTGCGTTTTGGACTGGAACATTGTGCATAGATATGCTGTCTATGGAAGAGCCACTTGATTATGCTATTCAAGTGTTTGCTGCCATGCTGTTCAAGTGCTATTTTGCTTGCTGTGTACTGAAACAGACACACAACTTGTAAATACAGTTTCTTATGCCGGTTCGGAGGCCAGTGAACTATTATTTTGAGAGTGTGCAGTCACACATTTGGTATAGCCATACTCGCAAAACACAGAGCTACAAAACAGTGCCATTTGTATTGCTGTAGATCCATTTCAGCAAAAGCTACGTTCGCTTGAAACTTCAAATGCGTTTTTCTCAGTTCGATGTTTTTGAGCACTGTACTCAGCCTTATGGGTGCTTTTCCTGTGTTATATTTGAGCAAAAATGACAAAAGTGGTATCATTGTATTCGTATTGAAATGATCTGGGGGGTGATGCTATTTTCATTACTCGTGCACCGCCATGAAAATTACATTTAGGTATAGCAGTGGCTGCTAATTAGAAAAAAATGTTTATAGCTATTGCATCTTTTTCTTACATGTGAAATGCTTCTGAATGAATAAAAATAGCATCACCCCCTACAGTAGATCTTTAGCAACGGTGTCATGCATTTAGTTTTTGGTTTAGCAAGACTAAATTTTCATAAAGCCCCGTAACGAGTATGACACTAATTTGATTTCGAACCTCAATATTTTCTGAACTGCTGCAGCTATCAAAAAACTAATTACAGATTTGAAATCAGCGTAAAACACTGCTCAAGACTGCCCATTCTCATCTAGCTGGCACTAAAAATAAAAAAAATTGTCTAAAGACCCACCTCCCCCCTTAAAGGAGCACAGTAACGGCACAAGGTGTCCGCCCTCACGCTGAAGCACAGACTGCCCCAACTGACCGTTTCACCGATAATCCCCAACGCTCCCAAGCTGACTGAGAGCAGCTGCAGTGGCATGAACAATGGGCAACGCAAGAGAGTATGACCGGAGGGTGCCTACAAAGAAGTTGAAGATGCTTTGTTTGAATGGTTCCTGGGCGCTCATGCCATAAACATGCCCACAAGACCGACTTCAAGCCGGCTGGATCCAAAGACTCAAAGAGAGGCATGAGATAGTGTACAAGGCCATCACGGCCGAGGCAACATCCCTCGACGGGTAGTCAAAATGCCCGTGAGAAGAGGAAACGCTGCAAAGCATCTTGGACAAGTATGCTGACCGCAATGTATACAATGGGAACGGAACTGGACCTTCTTTTCAGTTGCTCCCCTCGAAAACCCTTGCGGACAAAAGAGACCCGTTTAATGGTGGGAAGCACAGTAAGGTGAGCGTTACCGTGTTCTTGTGCGCAAACGTGGATGGAAGCAAGTGCCCAGCTTTCGTCTTGGGGACATCGAAGAACCCGCGCTGCTGCAAGAATCCCGGTGCGGTACAGATGATGCAGGCATTGTTCCACGCTCGTGGAAGTTGGCACTTGTTGCGGACAATTGCAGCGCACACCACTCCACGCCAGAACAGTCAAGCGTGGAAGTTTTCTCCCTGCCGCCAAATACCACGGCAGGCTTCGAGCCCACAGACGCCGGCACGATCGCTAATTTCAAGGTGCTGTATCGCCACCACGGCCTGGACAGGCTCTTCCCCAAGACTAACTGTTCCATGGGGACGTTTATTCCTCCTCCTCCTGGACAGGCCACTGGTCAAACTCGAGAACACCGCACGGGGAGGCCAGAAACAACCAGATCTGAAGGTAACACTGTTGATCGCCATCCAATTTATCCTCACAGCTAGGTTATGGACTATGGACTGTGGGCGGAGCACGAGATACTTTTCCTTTCTCTCTTTTCTCTTACTCTCCTGGTGTGTCTGGTGTTTTTTTTTTTTTTTTTTCCATTGTGTCACCTCTCTCTCCTTTGCCTCTCCACATCCCCTTCCCCCATCCCCAACACCAGCAGGCATTCCAGTGCCCACCCCTAGGCGTGACAGATTACGCTTGCTCATGGACCTTCCTTTCCATTTTCTGATCTATAAATTAATTTGTTCATTCATGTGGTGTCATTGCAGTGTGACAAGTCGATTCTGAGGCCTAACACCATCCTGATGGCATGCCAGTCCGACGGCAAGTCCGACGGCATGCCAGCCTGTTTCAAGGAGTCAAAGCTGCGATCGCAAACACTGACAAGACCAGCAGTAAAACGACGTCATTGAGACTGCTCCGATTGGTCGAAGGACGCGCTACACAATTTACGGCAAACAAAATTGCTTGTGCTGGTGTCTACGTGAGAACTGTCGAACCAGTTTTGCCCGACAGTCGTACATTTTCTGCTGCTGTCAGCACTTTCTTATTCAGTTCCGCCTGCATTTTTATCAGGCGGAAAAAAAAAAAAAAACGATCGCATGTGGCGAGAGAGCAATATGCCCAGCGGAGAAAGGAAGAAAATCAAGCTGACAGAGAAGTGATCGAACGAAATGTACCCTTTTGTAGGCCTCCTAAACCTATCATTGTGTAACAACCTCAGATGTTTCGTGCAAGGATGCATTTGACTGCTCACATAAACTAAAAGTGTTGGGTGCTACGAATAATGTCAGTGAAGAGGTTCTCAAACACCTAAGTTCCGTAGAAAGCGAAGTGATCAACGAAGCCATTAAGAAGAAATGCCAGAGCAAAGTGACGGCATTTTTTTCACTTGGAGTGAGAATTAACAGCACCTCTTGAATCTGATTCGTGTTTTCTCCTCTCTGCTTCACATGAAGATAGTTTGGAAAGGCTGGTCCTCGGAATAGTGCAGAAAGCCAGTAGCACTTTCCGTTTATAAATGTAATGCAAACATTCTGGCCACATTCCTAGACTGTGGCTTTTTGACCCACACGCTTCGCATACGAGCAGGCTTATAAAATCACTCTTTTGGTTATAGTGCGGTATTGCTTATGGTGAGGACATTCATGACTCTGGTGACTTGCGTTGTGGGAGTCTACACTGTACATTCACACAGTAAACCCTCGTTTAAACGAAGTCACTTCATTCAAAACCTCGCATTTTCTACGGTGTTTCATGGTATGCAGTGCACAGAGCATACCAGCTCTGCCGTTAACGAAGTATTGCTCATAACGAACCAAGTTTCCTGTTCAACAAACTTCGCTATAAGGTGGGTTTTCTGTATACGCATACATATAGTACACACAGGTGAATACCACGGCTGCATTGACAAAGCAACAGCAGGGCCTCACCAACATGTCCCAAAGAGGTGTTCTCCCAAGCCTTTCCCACCGTAGCAGTCGGAACAGGCCACAGATGCCAGCTGAACCGATGCCTAATGCAAAGTGAACACTAAACCAGAAGCTCCACGTCTAACAACTCCGTAAGCAGTAGTGACCACTTAGCTTGTCAAAGCTCCTTGGCCCGTTCAGCAAGTCCTCTTTGCAGTGCTTGTGCAGAACCAACCCCCCTCACTTTGAGCACACCTTGGTGACTTGGGACGTGTCGGCGACCTCACTTTGCTGCCGACGTGACTAGCGGCACGGCCGACGCTGCGTGCGTCAGCTCTCCACGCTGCTGCGATGATTGTGGGCCTGGTGTTGCCTCTCCTCCTGCTCCTCATGCAGGCTCGGTCCGAGGCCCAAGATCTTGGCACTGCCGTAGCACTCGCCGTCTTCGCCGTACAGCACAACAAACTGCAGGGCGAGAGAAAGACGCCGCTCAATCAAAGCGTTCACTGTTGAAGAAGCGGCGTGGAGTGAAGCTAGGTTTGAAAACCGCCAGGTGTCCTTAGCATCGCCGCGATTGCCAAAGGGACATGAATACACTGCCAGGCCTCTTTCTGGCGGCCGAGGTTAAAACGGGGATCTGCAGTGTGCCCTAACGGGAAGACACCGGCAACACTCTTGTTCCAGCAGTCTTCCTTCAAGGGGAGGATGCCCACGGGCCTTCCATCAGCTGGGAGCAGGGCCTGGGACCCACCACCGATTAATGACTCCCTATACACTACCCGCACACTTCCTCCACACTGCCAGGCCTCTTGTGGTCACGTGGTTTTTTTTTTCTTTTAGTACGTTTAGCATCCTCACGTTTTTGGTCGACTTTCGGCCCAACTTTTCCAAGGGCGCTAAAGGGCACCCCCGCATGAAACACATAGGGCTTTCAACTTAATCAGCAGTGAACGAAGTGTTTGCAAGAGCACAAGTCTGCCCCTGTTTCTAAAGACGTACGGTCCTCATCACATTAGGGCCCTTTTTGTCACATGCAATGCTATACAAGTGTAGCTAAGCTGCGTAATACTAGATATAGCAAAAGTTCATTAATTCAAACCGCAAGGGGAAATCATCTCAGTTCAAATTAATAAAACTTCGAACCAATAAAAGGGAAGAATAACAACAGTACACTTCAATATTGAAAGAAAAAAAAATAGGGCATGTCAACAACTTCATGCTCGAAAAAGTGCAGAACTGCAGCCTGCCTTGTGTCCTTGAAGGTGACGGCCAGCACTTTTTGCTCTAACAAACAAATGTAGCGGAAGGACTCCTTGTCATTTTTAAAACTGAACAAGAGACTGGCGTCATTCAATCTGGTCACGAGTTTCTAGCAGACGGAAGCCCTCGTTTCGTCCACCTCCTCGTCATCATCGCTGGCACCGTCACCTTCTGCGCTTCTGACCTGATAAGTGATGTCCTCATTTTCTAACGTACCACACCACTGCAATCACATCCACATCGATGTAGTCTGCAAAGAAGTCTTCCAAGACGTCTTTCTAATGGAGGTTTTAGGGTAATGTTACTATTCTTTCTCAGCGCTTCTCTCCGTTCTGGATGCAATGCAGCACGTGTGTAGGTCACGCGTCAAGCACCAAGCCGCCGGCATGGCATTGGGTAGGTTCGAATTATCCCAGGTGGAACCTAATCGAATTCAAATTACTGGGCTTTTTTATACACTGACTGTATAGAGCTTGGCCACACCAAATCACGCAGTTCGGATGCTCCACAAATTTGAATGATTGATATTTGAATTAATGAGCTTTCACTGAACACGGTTAACGTCAACTTCAGTTTGAGTAACAGCAAAAAATTGTGACAGTAAATCACATAAGCCTCTAGCATTCATGGTACTGAATATATTACCTTTACAGATTAGAGATCAAGGTCACACAAGAGTTGCTTATTAGCTGTCTATTGCTTGCTAATAGACGACCTTCATTAATGGTTTTGTAACAAAGATGACCTGAGTATTTGCTTCTATATTAAACTAGCCACTGGCCATTCCAGGACGTCGGACAAAACATTTACCGTAAAGTTCTGAAAGAACACCCACCCAGAATACAGAGATATCAAGCGGAAAAATACGAGATGGACAATCTTTCGGGTCAGGTGCGAAAAAGTAGAAAAAAGTGGCCGCACCTCCAACCAAAACTGCGGAGATATCAAGAACATACGAGATGAGTGAACTTTCGCGTCAAGTGCGGAAAAGACAAATAAGTGACCGCTTCAACACATGAATAGACGATTCGCGTTTATTTTGTTCACTCATCGGCGCTAAAGCCATCGATTTTAGGGGGTGGGTGATCTCTGGGGTCTTTTAGTAAATTTAGTAAACTGAATATTTCCCCCCACAAGGGGGGTGGGCATTAACTCAGAACTTTATGGTAGTACCTATCTCCTAAAGTCATAATATTAAGTATCTTGACTGAACCCTAAAATTTCGAACTTCCATACTCCTCCAGCGAACAATGCCTGTATGACTCGCATTACTGACCTCAAGCAGCATTTTGCAAGTGCAAACATGGTTACCCTTTTTTGACATCACACAGTAAAACGAGAGTATGTGCGATTTTGATGAATGCCTGCAATTTGTTGACCGAAAAATGCAACATCGCGCGTACTCAGGGCCAAAAATAAACATGCCCGCATGACTTTTTACCTGCCCGATTGCGATAGCCCTGTGGTACTCGTCCAAAGTGACCGTCAGACCGCCGCACAGCCGCTCCGGTCCTGCTCTCGAGGCCTCCGGACACTCAACGGTGCACCAAGCCAAGCCATTCCGGTGCTGCGTCTTGAACAGGCACCGCACGGCGGGTGGTTTGTCAGGCACAGCCGATGCCCGAAAAAGGTGGGCCCTGGCAGACCCAGTGCGGAGCATCGGTGTACAGCGTGCGCCAGTAAAGGGCTGGGTGATGTTGTCCCGCTACCTGGCAACAGCAGAAAAACATGTGGCAGGCCACTTCACCCTTTTGCATTCCTTAAAATATTCACCCCCTTCAAAAGTGGCAATCAAGTACAGGTGAACATCCATTTTACGAAATCCTAATTTTACAAACATGCTGAATAACTGAAGAAATTCAGTTTTTCTGGCAGTTTCTCGTAGCCTTACGCGTCTCGATTTTACAAAGTTATTGATGTAACGAAATGATTCGCGAGTTCCACTGACTTTGTTATATTGAAGTTTAACTGTATTTACGTGATAGGTAAGCCAAAACCTCTCCAGGCGGCAAGACCTGGCTCCTCTGAACGCTTCTATCGCCATGGGCATGCACCTCCCTATTGGTGGAAGGGGTTAGGCCTAACTCTGCTTTCTCAGGGGTGCACTGATTAAACAATTTAAAGAGTACATTGCTAGAAACAGTTAAACGTAATACTTCATGAGAGATATCGCTGCATACGGTAAGCCATTTACCAAATTATCACAGCTACCGAATTTCGTGTCTGTACTCCTCTCAAGAAAAATAGTGATGATGCAGGTGGAACGAAAAAAAAAACAAGCCAAAATGAAGACAACAGGCAAAGCTTGCTGCAAATTAAATGAGCACTGTCGGTTAAAAGTCAAATCACGGACAGATAAAATGTCGATGCACTCGTGAGAACCAAAACACACAAAATCCACAATTTCAGCTTAAAAATGTCAAACAGGGGCGTTGTCCAGGTATATACAGTAAAACCTGGTTATAATGAAGTTGAAGGGAGAATCGTAATAGCTTTGTTGTAACCATTACTTTGTTATAGCCGATGTTCACTTCTACCAACAGTTTACATTCAAGAGAGGATGTAGAACTCACCACCAAAACTCACAGCATCATGTGAAAATAAGAAAAACAAGCGGAAAAAAAAAAAAGACATTGACTGATCGGGCACCAAAATGGTCCGCAAATTCTCATTGTGGGAAAAAAAAAGGTTTATCATACCCATTCGTGAGAGAATTCCAGCTTCGTTAAAACGAGAGCCTAAATTCATGGACATCTATGAGGAATTTCAAAAGGGGATTTCATTTACGTGTTATATCCAACAGTTCGTTATATACCCGTTTCGTTACAACGTGACTTTACTGTATAGCAAGCACTACTACAACTTCACTGTCGTGTTGTTTAACTGCTTCACTAGATTCAATTGACTCGATTAAAAATGAATTGCGGTATTCTGCTTCATATTTTCATGCTTTTCATGGGTAGAACAGGGTCCATGGGTTTGGGAGCAGTCCTGGGAGCAGGCAAAAGTGCCTTTTGCAGCAGGCTGGGAGCAGCCAGAAAGGCTTTTTTGAGCAGTTTTGGAGCAGCCAGAAATGCCATTTTGACCAGGTATAATGCCATTCCACAGCATTATGGTGCATTCCTAACCTCCTTACAGGTCGCTGTGCCAGCCCCTCGCTAATTACGATTTACTATATCAGGCGTTCTACCATAAACTATAGCCTACTCCGAACCTTGCTTATTGCGATTTATCTAACTACTATATCAGGCGTTCTACCGTGAACGATAGCCTACTCCGAACCAAGGACGCATTTTTTGCACTACATCTGGAGGTTTCCAACATGCGGAGTCATTTCCCTTCAGCCACAGAAAGAGCGCCACGCTATCACCATTGAAAGGTCAAACCTCACGCGCAGAGTCGAAGGGGATCAGATAACAGGCCTTGCTTCGTGCGCAGTAAATAGCAGTGTTTAAGCAAACTCATGGTGGAATTCCGAAAAACAAGGCGTTCGTTTCCATTTTTTCCATTGAACAGCAGTTTCAGTGCGTGCAGAGCTCAACGTGGCTTTGTCTTTGCCTGTCTCAGGATTGCGAGAGTTGACAAACTTACGCTGTAGATTACGCAACTAGAGCCTGTTAGAAGGCATGACTAATGTTGGGCCATCCTCCACTAAGCAAAGCTAACCCCAAAGTTCACAGGCAGAAAATAACTAATTACGTCACAACAAAAACGAACCGAATTAGCCAGCGAGGGAAAAGCTTCAAGACCCTGTTTGTTCAAATACATGCAGCAACGGAAAGTTGCGGGCAGCAAAGCTAGGACCGTCAAAACCGGGCGACTAAATTGATGTGCACCTCCAATAAACTACAACCTTTCACGCGAATATCATTCTACCTATCTGCGATAAGGCACAAAATCATTTCACTTTTGGTCATTTTCAATTGATTGCGGCGTAGTGTCCGGCACCGGCAAACAAAACCGTCGAAATGCGACACAAACGAATGCAGCGAGAAGGGTGCGTAGTGCCTGCGGCCTTACAGCAAAGCCAAAGCAAACTTCCATATCCGCTCATAGTCTTGGCGAAACCGAAAACATGATGTTTCAGCCACATTTTCACATGGGGCACCATGGCGGTCGTATCTTGCGACTCAATTCAGGCACTGCGGCGCGGGACGGCACTGATAAACAAGTTTGGCGCTCAATGGCGCAAATGGTGCAGCTTTTCCAATTCCTGGTTTGTGTTTGGCTATCCGTGACAATATGTGGACAGAATCTTGCAGCACACACACGAACTGCCCAAACAGCCTAAAATTGTGCCAGGAATACAGCAACCACGAGGCCGTTTTTTTTTACGCAATTTTTATTTTACAGTTATCTAACGAAACAGCCACTTCGAAATCTACCACGAGAGGAGGTCCTCGGAAGCCCTCCTCTTTGTTATACAATCAGCACGCATACCCGATTTTCATTCCCGCACGTCTCCAACAGTAGGTTTCTTTTCTCTGCCTGCTCAGGGCCGTTCTGAGCAGCTAGCTCCAAGCAGCCCAGAGCTGCTCCCACCATAGACGTTCTATGGGCAAATAAAACACGGGCTGCTTGGAGCTGCTCAGAACTGCTCTGAGCAGGCCAAGAAAAGAAACCAACTGGCAACGTGCGGTGCAACACCAAGTGTTAGTAAGGCGGACCTGTGCTCACCACAGTAATTTGCTGGGTACGAGGGCAGAGGCGGGCGACGTAATAAGCTGACGGGACGCCCCCAATGTGACAGCGCTGTCCCACTGTCCAGGAGTGGACACCTGGGTGACAGAACACAGAAGTGCGTCACACGGCAGATGCAGTTGAGCCTCAATACAGTCACCTTCAGCTCAATGAAAACTTGCATGACTTCCCAGTTACTAAACATGCAGAAAGAAGACACCACACAGAGCACACCAACAATGATTGATTGATTGTAGGGTTTAACGCGCTGACGCAACGCAGGCGATGGGCGCGCCGTTGGAGGGCTCCGGATTAATTTTGACATGTTAAAACGTGATAGAACAGCCTTAGCCCCTGAGCCACCGCGTAACAACAATGGAATAGGGAGCGTGGGCTGGTGAGAGTGGAACTAACAGGACACAGAGTTAATGTGCGTCTCCTGCTATGCATTTTGTTAGTTTGCACTGTTCCCTCACATTTTAACACACCACCAAACTGGGGACTGACTGGCTTGCATGCTACGGTGAACGTGTTTTTCCTGTGTCTTTCCATGTTTAGAAGACATGAGCATAAATTTGAGTAAAAAGTGAACTTTGTTAGTGCATGCTGTGAGGCGTCTTCTTTCTGTTTGTGCCATCCTTTTTGCACATTTTACCCTATCAATAAAAGGAAGTCAGCGAGGTTACTACAGCACCATGTTAAATCAACTGCGAATCAACAACGGAGCACTGCTGCATGTGACAAACAACAGTTGAATCCCTCAGGAGGCAATCAAAGGCAGTGAGACACCCGAGAGCGGGCTGGGCACGCAGCCATAAATAGCAGGACCCAAAGGAGCGACTGAGAGCAACCTGTAGTAGGGCCCCAGCAGTTGAACAGCAATAGCAACAATAGCTGACGATTGCTTTGAGCACATTTTTCCGCTAACCACATCTCCCGTTTTCACAATGTACCTATGTCTGCCAAAAGTTTGCACAAGCCAACATGCACATGTAAACATGCAGGCTAGACCCAAAAGGCTGGCAGACTTTTGGGTTGTAAACAAGAGAGAAATCACGAGCCATTCCACGCAGTGAAGGTGGATGACCAGCAAAGTTGGGGTCACACGGAACTTTGAACAAAGGCATTGCTTGTATTCACTGGCGGGGCGCGCAATCAGGCAACCGTGCGAGTGTGCTGTAACTCGTTACGTCGGGCTCCGCCGGATGGCGGTACTTGTCCGTGCTAAGCACATGACTGTGTTGCACGTTAACAAACTCTACCTCAGTGAATGCAAAGTATTGCCTTGAGTCCAATGTGAGTGCGATTAATAACATCCCCGTTGACACCACCACTGAGAATCGGGTTGAAACGGAGCAGACGACGCACACCGCCGTTTTTTTTCATCGGCGTGCGGGCACAGTGGCCCAAGCCTGTGGCCGTCGGCTCAGACATCGGCTATGTCTGTGGCCATTTCCAGTGTTGCCAAGCGAAGAAATTGACAGCTAAACTTTTCAACGAATACCACCTATAAGCTCGTTTATTCTCTAGATCAGTGGTCATCCTGATGAAGGTATGCACAAACATTTACTTTCTTGCGTTTGTGGTTATACATGCATTCGTGTGGATGACCACCACTGCCATGAGGACCAGAACGAAATTACACGCATGACACTTCAACGTAACCACCGGAGAGTGGACGGAAAGAAAACTAGGCAGGCAAGAACCTGGAACTACGAAAAAGACAAGGCCGACAGTTCAGAACAAAGGCAGCCCTAAGCAAAAAAAAAAAAAGCAAGCATGCAAACTAACAAACAAATGCACACACAAATGCCTCGTGCTACGGAACACCTGGCGCTTCAAAGACACATGGAGCCTCGGAATCGTGCACCAACGTAGACAACTAGCGCTGCTTCAGTGAGTCGGAGGAAACCATCCATGCACGTGACCGGAGTGCAGACAAAGAGAGGGTACCACACAGTTTCATACTACAGTCGAATCCCGCTACAACAAAATTGACGGGACGTGTGAAAAATTTCGTTGCGGCAAAAATTCGTTGAGGCGGAATCTGGCCCAACACACCACAGAAGGGCAAGAAAAATAGCCCCACATATTTTTGCACCATCGGCAGCTTAATGCAATGTTTAGAAAAAGGATTAATGCGCAATTCCGCAGTGTTTATTTGGATAACAAACATACCAATGGTTATCTGTTTTTTACCTGCACGCAAAGAGCGTTACGAAGGGTGGGGGGGGTCGAAGAAATGCAGTGGCAAAACATACTACTGCACAACAAGGCATATCTACTGAGCTGATTACTTGCAGATAGCTGCTTGGCCATCGGAAGCCCCCCTCTCACTTGTGGCAGGCAGGAGAGGTGCCGTTACCTTATCCTCCATGATCCTCTCACTAGGCACAGTGACAACTGACCGTGGCAGGCAAGCCGCCCGCATGCTTGCATTTATCGCGACCGCGCGCTCACGACTAAGATAGGATGACGCGAGTTCAAGACTAAACATGAGAACATTATGTTTGCTTTTGACTTTGAAGAATTGTAGAAGAAAACTGCAATGACAGCTGCTCACAACGCATACATGACGGCGCTGCGGCAGCAGCAGAGCACATTCGTGCCATTTCAACTAGATACGGATTGGCTGTAGCTCCGGCTTGGCGAACCGGGCCTGCGCCTCATGTAAAGACGGCCAGCCACATCGTTATCACCAGCAAACAATGGCGTCCACCTATGAGTTTGTTTTTGTTTACAGGTGGTAGCGTGGGCGCGTGGCGCACATTTTTGGGGAAACCAAGCGCCTTGAATATATATAAAGTTGAAGATAGCTGGCGTTATGCTTATTTTATTGTCAGCCCCAATCAGCGAAAAGTTTGTTGAAGCGAAAGCAAGCCAGACAAATGGTTCGTTGTGGCGAGGACTTTGTTGCATTGACTTCTATGGCTAACTGACGGGAAATTGGAAATATTTCTTCGAAGCGGAGTTCGTTGCAGTGGGATTAGACTGCAACGCATATCAGAGGAAAATGTGTCGTTGCAATCGTGTGCTGCCATGGGTGCTGCCATAGCAACTAGCAACGTTTCTCTTGGTTGGCTAGCCACATGGCTTCTTCTAGCTCCTAAAACCAAAACCAACAAAAAATAATATTTTTTATCTCATTAGCCTTGCATGAAACTTCCAAAAAATGCCTGAAAAAGGCATCTTTTGCGGCTCCACTCTTGTCTTAACGAAACCACTTTAAATAATTACTTAGCTTAATATTGTTGTTCTTGCAGCAGCCACAGGCCTCTTTTGAGCCTGTGCCTTTCATGAACCATGCCAAGGACAATTGGAATGTGCCTGCCTGGTACATGACGGCACACTTGTTAACATAGACACTGGCACCAGACTTTCCTCTTGTATATATTGTTGCGATGATACCAGGACAATTGCGTTCTCATGGCATGTGCCACCTTTCGTAGATGCTGTTAACCTTGTACAATCTCCCTGTTGGGCGTACACGGCATGCGCGATGGCGTAATCAGCCTTACAGCATGAAGACAACGGCATTAGAGCTTGAGCTTTTGCGCTCGTGTGTCTGGATCTGTGCACCATCTTTGGGAGCCACCTTCTAAATGCCCACTCTGCCTGGTCTCTTCAATCAGACGCTTCGCCTAATAAACAGATTCTGCCCACCTGTCATCGGTCTTAAGTTTACTCCTGCGTCCATCAGGACGTAACAACGTTAGTACAAAACTCTATGGTTGAAGGGAGCAGAAAAATACACGGACCCATAGCCATGTCTACAGCTTTGCCGTGAAGAGGGCTCACCAGAGTGCGTGCCAACCACTTTGCCCGTGTCCATGTCGACGAAGCTGCCTTCCCTGGGCTCCAGGTACTGCTCCACAAAGGAGCGGAAGTCGCGCTTCCCAATGAAGCACAGGCCCATGCTCTGCACAGGCAGAGGGCACGCCCCACAATTCGGTTAGACAGAAAACGAGGAAGCAGCAGACTTTCTTGCATTCCTTTACTTAAAAGAACATAAACTCGTACACGGCCGTGCAGGTCCATTTGTAAGAGCGAAAATTTTTCCCATTGCAAACAATGCAAATTCCCCGGAATTATCAGAAATTCGTATCACCCACAATTGTATCATTGGGATTCCACTGTAAATGAACGCCGGCACTGCCGGTTCATTACGCATATTTTGCCTCAAATGTACCTGCAGTTTTCTTTGCACTAAACAACGGGGAGATGTATGACAAGTGCCAGCGGTTCCCAAGTCTCAAACGCTTATGACTATGTAAACCGCTTGGCTTTCGAAGCCTCTGGGTTACGCCGCGATGACAGCCCCGACGACAGAACGCAGTGTGGCTCTACTTGGGTCCAGCGAGCGAACTATGACAACAAGCCGAGTCCCTAAAGTGCTCTGCACTTAAAAAATAGAAGAATTTGGATATGCCGATGAAAGTGGACATTACTCAGTGGGTACAGACTGGTGAAAAAATGTTGGCTGCAGAGGTATTTGAAATTTCTTGCAATGTTTTTGAACATGATACTGCGCATTAACCCTGACGTAAAGGCGAAGGCAGCACCACCAAGGTCTGGCTGATCTGGAGCGCGACATGTGCAGAGTGGCTTTGTTGAGTGCCTCCAGATGAGAGGTGTCCGGATATTACAGATGACGGCACTGAGTGCCTCGAGAGTGAATTAAGGGGCGACACTGCTCTTAAAACAGCTTCCTTTAACTGTTACGTAAACTCAGTGAAACTTGCCAGTCTTGCTGCTTTTTTCCCCACTGATCTCAAATATGGCACTATTTTTTCAGTTGGTCAATTAGTTGCCAAGATGATTAGAGATAGTCATTTTTGAAGGAACAATAGGCTAAAACAGCGCGAGCCATAAAACTGTAATCTCTATATTTTCCGATACTATGAACCCTGGTGAGTTTAACAAGACAATGGTTTTTTTGATCCACCGCAACTAATTTTACAGCTCATTAAATGCTGATGTTTGAAATAGGAATTTAAAATGCTTCCTTGCTCCTGCTGCAACCTAAGTTCTATATAAGCCTGTAAAATTATTGCCAAGCAGTGCATCAAAAAAACAGGGTTCGTACAGGATTCAGATGCAAGAATTCAAGTATATTCGAGGACTTGCAAGGCCCTGTTAAGGCAACTTCAAGGGTGCAGGGGAGAACGTGTACCAACTGTTCTACTACTGTTCTGCTCACACGCAAGACATTTGCTTCTTTATGGTTTAAAAAAAAATGACAGAGAAAAATCTTTTTGCAACGACTCCATGCTTTGGAAGTGGTCAAGTTTAGTGCCCCCCACAATAATAATGAGAGAGCTTTACAAAAAACATGCCATTTTGCACTTTTTAATGTTCTTAACACACAGTCTCGGATAGCCAAGATCATAAATTAATACCTCCTGCCATTCTCCTCCCCTAAATGTTTGTGTTCAACCCCTCCCCCACCCCCTTGGGGCGGAGTCTACTGACTGCCTGCCATCACGTGTCAAAATAAAATATTACAACAAAACTTAGAGGCTAGATGCACAGTGTTCTCCCATTCACATTCCAAATCTTGCTTACCTGTGCTCATTTCTTTTTTTTTGTGATTCTGGAGGGTCAGCACCGTTCATTTTCGAAATGTAGTGGGGCATAGCTATGGTGGGGGCACAACAGATACGCAAAATGAATAGCTGGACGAGGCAATACAAAAAGGAGTATCTAACATTGGAAGGGGACTTATGGTAATTTCCTCCTCATCCGATACGGGGATTTCGTTCTGTACGAGCCCTTGCATAAAGCAGCCCGCCGATACTTCCAAGCTGGCTTAAACTGTAGAAGCATATTTTTGATAAGGAGTGTGCAGGGCCACAATGATAAGTCATAAAAAGCAGGTCACATATCCAGGCCTCTTTATTTCCAAAATATTGCAAGGGTTTTCAAGGAGAAGGAAAAAGTTCAAGGTTTTTAAGGCCCTTGAAAATTGAATTCTCAGTTTCGAGGGTTTTCACCGTTTCCAAGGACCTGTACGAACCGAGAAAAAAATCGATTCTCATAGTGCATTCACCAGGGTTCATAGTATTGGAAATTATGAAGATTACAGTTTTATGACTAACACTGTTTCGTCCACTGTTCCTCCAAAATTGGCTAATTATCTACAATTCTCTTTAACTAACCGGCTGACTCCAAAAATAATGGCATATCTGAGATGAGTGGAGAGAAAAACAGCAAGACTGGCAAGCTTTCACAGAGTTTACTTAAAAAATAAAAGGAGCTGTTTTAAGAGCATTGTCCCCCCCTTAAGTTTTTATCCAAGTCCTCTTCCAGAGTGGACAAACCTCTTTCTTGGCGGCGATCTTGCCAAGGCCAATGCTCGACGCAATCTCCTTCACAGTTGCCTTCGCAAGGTCCCCCACAGGAAACAGGCTTCGCTGCAATGCCCGCTGTTCCACTTGGGCCAGGAAGAAGCTCTGGTCCTTCACCCCATCAACACCCCTCACCAACTGCACCCCTGCAAAATACAAACAAGCGGAAATTGGTAAAACACCAGAGCAACACCGTTTTGAAAGAAACAACATCGCTGTAAAGCTTGTTCTGAAAACAGCAATCCCACATTCGTGTACATTATATGCAGCAGAAGGCAGTTTTATGACTTTCTATGCTGCATATGAGGAACAAATGGCTTCCCACTTCAAAGTAAGAAATGCCAGAAGGTGGAGCAGTCTGTTATACGACCCGCCGCGGTGGCTCAGTGACTAAGGCATTGTGTTGCTGAGCATGAGGAGGCGGGTTCGATTTCCGGCCGCCGCGGCCGCTTTTCTGATGGGGGCGAAAAGCAAAAACACCCATGAGTACAAGATTTCGGAGCACGTTAAAGATCCCTAGGTGGTCAAAATTAATCCGGAGCCCTCCACTACGGCGCGCCTCATCGGCTGTGTTGCTTCGGCAGCGTTAAACCCTACAATCAATCAATCAAGTCTGTTTTACGCCACTGCAACATGTTGCGAAGTCTGAAATTTCACTCTTGCAGCACATTGCTTCGTTCTCAAATTTTGCCGTGACCTTTGGGTTACCCGAGTTCTATGCATCTTGGCTTCACAGAAGAGAAAAAGGCTGTGTACATGTTATATTCGTAGCGCTTTAATCTGTGCTGCAGAAACTGCCAGCACAACTGTCACTGCCACGCAAGAACTTACAGGCCTCATCGAGCTGGTAGTCCAGATTTTACCATGTACCACCCCTTCCCTACCCCCAGATCACGGAGAAAGAATATATAAAAGGGGAAACACCCCACTGTGGCTGGCACTACAGGAACTAGATGAGGTTTCCAAGTATCGGCACTCTTTTCTGTCATTGTTGGATGCCACCAACAGCGGCCATTGGTCGAACCGTGTCATGTGACATTTGTTTACCCCGTAAGACCCATGGGTGCTGACATTTTGGTGCCCCTGTGTTGTCGCGTGCACGCAATCTTCGATAAATTGTGACTTTCAGGGTGCAGTGCGGCTGTATGACACGTTGAGTTTTTAGGCCCCAGACAGGGTAGCGATGCCGTGCTGCTCTGTACTGGGCTGCTTCAATCGGTCGGAAGGTGGAAAATGCCTGCTTCGCTTCTCGCTGGAAAGGAACTACAGTGGCCTAGCACAACCTACAGCCACTAGAAAAGCGTAGCTTATTTAGTGGCTCTGGCTTACCCGTATTTTCGCGCGTATAACCCGCACCAAAAATGCGAAAATTTCAGTAGCAAAGTAGGGGTGCAGATAATACGCAGGGTTTTTCCTTTAGTGCAGCATCACGACAGTGCACGTCGTGCCGTGAAGCTCCTCCGCAGTAACACTGACTAAGGCTTCCATGGCAGCGGTTGCACAAGACATACAAGGACAAGGAAGAAAAAACAAGGACGAGCGCACTCTAACTGAATTTTGTTAGTTCGACAAAAGACCTATAAAACCACGAATCTGCGCAACATAAAAAAATTTCTCTACAGCGCTGAGAATTGTGGAATACACTGAGTGTATTGTGACTTTCACCTTGCAATCAGTGTATTCTACTTGCTAAGTATACACTTTTTCAGTCTTCATAGTATGTGTTGTGTTGCTTGAGCAGTAGCTTTGGTGCAGCCTTGCCTGTATGAAATGTGCGGGCAATACGCGAGGAATTTTTTTTTTTTTTTTAGGCAGGCTGAACTTGGGGGTGCGGATTATATGGAGGGGCGGGTTATCCGCACGGAAATACGGTATTTGATGGCTCTAGCGTAACCTAGAGCCACTAAATGAGCTATGTTAGCGCAACCGAGCCTGACCTTGTCGCACCGGAGCACTGTCTCGAAATCCTCAAAAAGTAAACGCAGCTGTCATGGTTGCCAGGTGGCACATGGACCTATTCCGCCCGTCAAGGTCGGCCGCAATTGGACGCATAAAGCTGGCCACCCTGGCGATAGGCACCAAAATGGTTGCTGGCATGCATCAGTCGTTACTCTTAAGCGTAGCTTATTTAGTGGCTCTAGTTGGCGCCAGCGAGCGACCAGACAAGGTCACAATGAAAACCAACGCGGACTACAAAGCTTCCCAGCTGTGACTGCAAGTGAGAGTAGCGGCTCCTGACAGACGAAATGAAAGTGGCCACAATTCATTCCAGGGCTTCGCAGCGAAATGACGATCACGGCGGCTGCGCAGTTTATTCTCCCACGACAGATGCTGATTGCTTAACCTAGGCCAAGTGCTTGGGGCGTTGTCTGGCCGTCCTATGAAGCATCATTTCCACTTCTGTCTTGTTCTTGCTCCACGCGCTAGATGTACTGTCTGCTGACTGTCCGCAGCAAGTCCAGGACTGACAACCAAAGAGTCCCAGTGGATGCCTTCCGAGTAAACAGATCCCAACCTCATTCCTTTAAAACCGACGATGGTCACACTGCTCTATTTCAGCCACTAATCCGTCCAGGCCTTGATGAAGACTCCGATAGTCTATCGGGATGCACCTACTGACAAATTCTTGCTCAAAGCCCGCCATCACCATCAGCAGCAGCCTATCTACACCCACTGCAGGGCAAAGGCCTCTCCCATGGATCTCCAATTATCCTAGTCATGTGCTAACTGCGACCGATTTATCCCCGCAAACTTATTGATCTCATCTGCCCATCTAACTTCCTGCCGCCCCCTGCCACGCTTGCCTTCTCTAGGGATCCAATATGCCATTATCATATTGGGCGATGAAGCTGCAATGGAACCTAACGTAATTGAGAATCGCAACCCACTTGATAGACGATCGATTTTTGAAGAGATACGGTCTCTATCCAAAACGAAAAGGCATCCCCTAAAACACCTTGAACAACACGGTTTTCCTGGTAGTGCCCTGGAAAATGTCAAAGCGGAATTTTAGATCTACCACCCTTAAGTATGCTGGCATTCAAGGCAGTGAGCCACGCAGCAACATACTTAAATTTAACTGTAAGTGAGATGAGAAAGGGTGTTTGAAAACTTGCGTCCCAGCGAAAACAATAATAAAGGACAGTTCTTCCTATTCCTTTATGGAATTTTTAAATCATGCATTTAAATCGAAATGAAGCTCCTTGCATACGAATGGTAGTGTGACACTTAGACACTGCATGGCATCCACTTTTAGACTTGAGGAAGTTTAGCACCCGATTGAAATCATTTCCGCAAGTTTATAAGTTCCTAATGGTTACCCCACTGTATAAAAACACTGGATTTTATTTGGCTAGAGGACATGGACGCCCCAAAAAATGAAAGAAGCTCACACTAACACATAAGGCTTGAAGGTGGCGAAGCTGCACGCAACCTTCAAGCCCATCATGAAGGTTTAAGCCCACGATTACAGCCGATTCGCTTCTGCTTCACTGCGGCAACGACCTTTACTCCATCACTGTTGCTATAAGTGTGAGCTTTTTTCCTTTTCTTGTAAGGGATTATCATTGGACATCACCTTGTTGGGACATATGCTATGACATGTTTTTCTCATGCCGAGCAAGTGTTGCCACGAATACGACGAACGTGGAGTATTTTTTTTTTTTTACAATCTTGGCCAATCTCACTGAGTGGGTATTCTTGGCTTAACAAACGTGCGCCAGGGATGCTACGCAGTCGCCCCGAGTCACACAAACACTAGCACTTCGCATTTCTTGGTATTTTTAACTGCCGGGCGGTCGCCGCAATCTCAGCCAATATCCCTACGTGGGTATGTTTGGCTTGACAAATGTGCTCAGACGACGCTGGGCGGTCATAGCAAGCCACAGCACACACGAGCGCTAGGCATTTTCTTGGTTTTGTTAACTGCCGTGCCGTCGCGCACTCGGCAATTTCTTGGTATTTTTAACTGCGGACACGAAAAATTGCGATTTGCTGAACGCCTCGCCGTTAAAAAGGTTGTCTGTCCCTTCAGAGTGCAACACTGACTAGCCCGACAACATGCTGGACATAGGGGCTACTCACGCCCGTCCGGCAGGGTCCTGAGGCGAGCGTAGTGTCCCGTGGCGACGAAGTCTGCGCCTAGCCTCTCGGTGGCGTACTTGTGGAAGACGCCAAACTTGATAGCTCGGTTGCACAGCACGTCGGGGTTGGGCGTCCAGCCTCTCTGATACTCCTCCAGCATGGTCCTAGAGAGAGGGGAGACACATTGAGACAAAATTCTAATTCTGGGGGTTGATTGTGCTGAAACTAGACCTGGACTATGAGGTGCGCCATAGTGGGGGGCTCCAGATTAATTTTAACCACCGGGGGATCTCTGACACGCGCCAAAACCTCAACACACAGCGTTCTCGTCTTTCACAACCATCTCTAAGCGGCCACCGCGGCCGGGAGCGAACTCAGATCCTTAAGCCACGCAGCACATGGGTTTAGCCACTGAGCCGCCATGGCGGATAGATCAGTACAATGGGCACAGGCACAATGTACCCGGACAACCATGCGGGCGGGTACATCAGGACAGAAATGTGCTGGACTGAGTCGAGCAAAGTCGGTCTAGTTGGTACAGAAGCAGGAATGGAACATGGCGAAAAGGCGGTGCAAGCTCTGATAGCCAAGGTTTCTGTTAGGCGAGGCAAAGCATATACAGACCCAAACAAACATTGACACTCTCTAGTTGGTGGCCTAGAAACCCTCGCAAGCTTGCGCGCATCACAACGGCCATAACCAATTCACCATTTCTCGAAACCAACACTTACGGGAAACAACAAATTTTTCAAAAGGCGGCAAGGAAAGCATGATTCAGAAACACGTATTACCTGAACATGCATTGAACTACAGAAGTTGAAAAAAAAAAGTTAAAGCTGTTCCACTCAATGTGAAAGCTGAGAAAGTGATTTGCCACAATGGGCTGTAATGCCGTTATCCGCTCACTTCTACCACGCAAAGCAATTCAAATTTCCCGCTTTCGCAGTGCTCGCGTGCACCCTGCCTAAAGGCACGCCAGCGGGAGTTCTGTTCTTTTTGTGCTTGCTTTTCCTCCCACACGTGCCGGCATTGCGCCACCACTTTTTTTCGCTTACGCATTCCGAACTAAATGAACGTGGGTGCTGTTGGTTAATTATATATATTTGCGTCAAATGTACCTGCAGTCGTTTTTTTTTTTTGCGCTAAACAACGGAGAGATGTATGACAAGCGCCAGCGTTTCACGAGTTTCAAACCCTTATGACTATTTAAACCACTTGGTTTTGGAAGCCTCTGTGGGACGCCCTATGACAGAACGCCGGGCTCTACTTGGGTCCGTTATCTCACTGCGCCGCCCGATTCCGGCAGTCGTTTGACATCGACCGTTACAGCGAGCTACGACGACAAGGCGAGCCCCTAAAGTGCTCTGCACTTAAAACAAGCTTTTACATTACAAACCATGGGGAAAACAGAAACAAGAACCGCCCAGTGGAGACCCACTGTATCAAGCTGCAAGTCTGTACTAGGAACTTGCATTCCACAACGGTTATCAAGTAGCAAGCTGTCTTAGCAATGGCACCTCCAAATCAGAATGCCCCACAGGGTTCTGTCATAGTAGATGCGTCAGCAAAAACTCACGTGAAGACACTGTGCCAATATGGCTTGACGAAATCCACCGTCTTCATCGGTATTCCCAGGTGGTCGCACACGAACTGCGCGTCGCTCTCTTCAGCGTCCAGCACGCAGCGCTCTCCAGCATCCCGGCTGTCCCAGTTACGCATGAAGACCCCAGTAACGTTGTAGCCTGCAACACAACGAAAAATGAACATTGGTCCCAGTTAGTTGCCCTGCTGCCTGAAATACGCAACAGAGAAACCTGCCCAACATTAGTGGCACTTTGTTGGATAAGTAAACGACTACACAGCGAATGACTTTTAGTAAGGATGGTTTGAGGCAACATTATTCAAGCTGCCTACTGTTGTTGGCAAAAAGTCGCCGTCTAGGATCGATTCCTTCCTAAGGGTACGACTAGCGCACAGCAACTAACATAGCTAGCTGTATGCCCCCTATGTGATGAATTGCATTCAACTCTGACTGCAAAAAAAAAATTGTCTTAGGGTTAATGATTATCACGGTTATCTTAAAGCTGAATAGCCAAAAGCAGTTGCCCTTCTGGAAGACGAATTGGTTGACCTTCTTCCTTGAAGGTGACAAATGCGCCGACAATTTGTTTTTCTAATTAATAGCAACGGTGCAACAAAGAAAAAAAAAGGGTACTTTACACAAATGCATTAGACTGGGCCAATATCACTCATTTTTGTGCGACTGGTATGTCTTCAGTATTTCACACGAGTATACACAGGTTTAAACGTTGCGAAGCATACAACGGTTCCGCTACACGCGTCCCTAGGAATGTCAGTACCACCTTTCTTCCAAGCATAATTTCAAGAACTTAGGCTGCCGGGACCCTTTTGAATGATGCTACAGGGACCAGTGCGTGTACTGCCCAAACAAAAGACTACAGTAGCTGCACTGTTCGCGTGTTCGCACGAGGCACAACCCTTAATCCTTCGGTAGCTGTGCAGAGTGACCGGCAACTGAGGTGGCATTTTAGACCTTCGACGACCGCACTCATCGAGTCTGTTAAAAGTTATCGGAGAAGGTCTGTCTGAAAGTCGCCGGGCGATAGTCGCAACATCCGGGCAAATGACTGATTGCTTTGTGCCCTCTCGATGTCCACGAACGGAAAACCGACCCATTAAATTACTTTAGAAAGCCCTGCGCTGTTCAGTGATCTGGTTCCACTAAGCTGGCTAATTCTGGTTAAAGCGGCAAAGAAATAGAAGGCGTTCATACCTCTCTTTTTCAGTAGGTAGGCAGCTACACTGCTGTCCACACCACCGGACACACCGCAGACAACTTTTCCCAGTTTTCTGACAACCATGGCGCTCAGTGCGTCGCAAAAGTTGCTTTAAATACACGACTACATCAGTAAATGTTACTCATATTGTAGAGGTACAAAGTACTTTGCGATGCGTGCACGAAAAAGAGCGCGCGGATGGTGAAGCACGCGTGCGTTCGCACCGGAGCAAAATCGGATAAGCTAGCAGGCCACCAAGTCGCCAAGTCAAGCCGAATTCTAAGCCGTTATTACAGCGCCAAATTTACCCAAACTACAGTCCCAAACCTCACTCATTGAATAAATCCCAAAATAATTTTGAACCCACTGATATTTTGTGCTACTAGAACTATTATTGTGCTATTGCACTTGACATAACTACGCCATACGAGATAAGGTACGCTCGGCGGGAGATTCGAACCGCTTAAAGACAAGAAAAGTGTGTGGTAAAATTCTCGAGCACAAAGGTCGCGAACGCACTACGCACGCAATGACAATGTTTCAATAGACTTCAGTTATTAGACAGATTGGAGTTTATATGTCGGTCTGCCTCGTACAAAGGTTAGCGGCCGAAGTTGTTACCGAATCATTCTTAGTATCACTATCGATGAGGTATCATTAGTAAAATATTCACTAGTTGAATTTTTTTATGGAATGACGCCATTTCCCCCCACGGCACATCAAATGTACTTAAAGTCTTGTAAATTTCCCTTGGTTCTACAGCGGGGTCTGATCGTCAGAATGCTAAGAAAAGGCGAAGTAAACAAAAACAAAACCGCTTATGGTGATGGTCCCCCATTCTTTTCTGTTTTGTCTCTGGCATTCACTAGTGAAATTTCATTGTTTTTTTGTTTTGTTTTTTCTTTTTGGAATGACGCTGTTTGCACCCTTACAGGCAGAGCAATTTACCTTGGTTGCGCTGCCGGGGCCCGCATCGCCAGTTGGTGCTAAGAAATGGCGAAGTAAACAAAAACAAAGCGGTTCATCGCGATGGACCTTCGTTCTGTTCTGCTTTCTCTGTGGTTTGAGAAAACCTTCCAAACTTAGATCTAATTCGTTTCGGGCCCATTGGCTAAATACCAAACCCAATCTCTGTCCTGTTTGCGTGTACGCAATCGATATAACCGTAACTTACACAACGGCCCGAGATGGAATTCGAACAACTTCCCTTTTTTTCTCTCTCTCTGCACTTGTTTGGTTTAGTAATATAATGGACACTCGCTTAACGCCAGCTTAAAATACCGCGAAAGTTTGTTCCGCTGACCCGGAGTTCCGTTTACAGAGACAAGGTTCAGCATTGCGCGTTGCAAATCTAGGTCATAAGAGCGGTACATTAAACTGTACTGCACAAAAATGGGCAGTGGATGCTTTTTTTTTTTTTTCATAGAGCTACCTTGGAATTTTTTTTTAATGTCTGCAGTATTTAACGCTATCTTTCTAAAAGCGATCGGTCTAAAAAGATCTACTGACTCAGCGTCGATCTGTACCGGTGACCTAAAAACGCTAACAATGAACAAATCAGGGAGCGTGGCGCTTCTGCAAAAAAAAAAAAAAAAATGTGTGTGGGGGACGCACTTTTATGCGTCTCGAAGCAAACTCACAGCAGTGCATCTAGATTGCTCAAGTTTCTGGAAACACCCGTTTAGATAAAGGACATTTTCGATTAGACAAGAACAGTCTAGGGGCCGCAGAGCAACACCCTTTCCCTATCAAGACAAGATTGCCTGTGCGGCATGCAAAGGAAAGAGAGGAGAGAGAGAGAGAGAGAGAGAGAGAGAGAGAGAGAGAGAGAGAGGGAGGGAGAGGGATAGGGAGAGAGAGGGAGGGAGGGAAATAGGGAGGTAGGGAGAACCGTTTATTAGGAGAGAAAAAAAGTAGGTGTCGGGATTTTCCAAGGGGTGGTGCCCTCCTTCCAGGGCCCCAGACTCTTCTGCTCCTCTCCGGGCTCGAAGAATGAAGTCCTTCTGAAATCCAAAGTCGGAGCTGGTCCAGAGCTGCCTCCCATAGCGCGACCTGTGTTTGTGGTGGTGTTTCCCGAAGGCCAGATGACAGGGCAGGCCCATTGTAAGTGCTGCAGGCGCCAGCGACGCTGCAAAGTCGAACGCGTGGGAAGCGGCGGTTCCCTGAAGGGCGCATGAAGGACTTTATGGCAGCCAGCCTGTCAACAGCAGGCGGCCTTTGGATCATGCCGCCTGCGTGGAGACGAATTGTCTTAGCTGGGCTGTGACGTTGTTTTGAACGGCGTGTTGCAAAGCACAGTAAGAGCGTGGGAAAGCGTGGGTCGGGTGCTCGATGCGCTTTCCGTGGACAGTGGCGGCGGTTGCTTCGGGGGCCGCCTGCGCGGGTGTTTAGCCAGCGGGACGGTTGTAAAACCAACTGGGCCCGACGCGCTTTTGATAACGGGGGTAGCAAAGGGGCTGTCAACTGTGCTTTGACGGCGGCCGATTTGGGGCGGTAGTTCTGCCTTTGTTGGCCCGCGTGCACTATAAGGAAGTGCGAAGATGTTCCGTTGGGAATGCGACGCCGCGGGGTCCGCGTGTCCCATGTGGTTTCTGCCGAGGATCGTCAATGGCGAGGAGCCTCGAGGATATACGTGTTAAGTGCGGGCGTCGGAACGGGCAACGCAGGCCGCGTGCGTAAAAGCTTGCTCCAGGCGCTTCCACGTGTTTTCGCGGGTTCTCGGTGTGTGCTGTACTCATTTTGGTTTGCTTTTGAGCTCTTCCTTTTTTCTAATGGGAGAGAGCGACCAGCTTTTCAGGGTTACGGGGGCGCATCCCCCACCGCGGTTTAGGCCCGGATTTGGTAATCCATACAATCAGATCGCCAGGAGATACTGATTGGCCTGTGTATCGGGGGTGGAGCCTAAGTAACCCATCAAAACAACGAGACATGATGGCCTCGAGGTCGGATCTCAGGGTTTAATGTGCTATGTATTCACGGCCGGCGTATTGCCGGGCTAGCCAGGTTCGGCTAGGGAGGATCTCACCACTTGGGTAGTCTTAGGTCAGAGTCCGTCGCTGACGGGGGCGCCGCGTGCGCAAAGTTGTAGCTGACTAAGACTCTCACTTTACTTCTTACTTTGTTATGTCTATCCTGAGTCTGTAAATATTCTGTATATGGATTTCGCTTAAATATACAGTTTGAAAAACCCTCCATCAACCATCGTCGTCGTGCCATCAGTGCCGCAACCATCAGCACCAATGCAGATCATCGTCAAGAAGAACGAACCATCATTTACTCCCATGTTGCATGAAATAAGTTGGAAGGGTTTCTGCACTTATTGCATGCGTCTCTGTGTGTTTGAGGGAACATTTTGGATAGCCGGGATTTGTTATAGGGTAAGCGTTTGTTCGGATTTGCTGAGTGTTTGAGCTTCCGCGCCAGAAAGGTTCTTGTCCGGGTTGGGGAAAAGAGCTCGTTCACCTTTTTGGACGGAGAGGCATTCTCCAACGGGGCTTGGTAGGAGCTGCGGAAGGCTAGGACCAGGCTGCGCGAGATCAGAGGAAAACGCGTGGCGCTTAGAACGGAAGATATAGATAGCCGGTTGCGGCTGGGCGCCAGTAACAAAACACAAGTAAACAAATCAGAAGGCGTGGATCGCGGCAATATTGCGCGACATGTATAATGTGAACATATTAGTTGACTCGGTTGGTTGGAAATCCAGCGTCGCCGTCAGCGCGACGGAGTAATCGCGCACAAATGGCCGGTGGCACAAAGAGAATAAAAGTAACGTAATTGAGTTGAAAAGAAAATTGCGTAAAAAATGAGGAAAGACCGGATTCGAACACCGTCCTTACGAAATGAGAATCAAGCACGCATTTCAATGGCCCTTAGCTCCAGCTGACTAAAGATGGACCTAGTGAATTCGACATAGAAGCCTGTGCTACGGGGCAGCTTACGATTGTCAGTTAAACGCTCACCCACAGTGCGCCTGCCATGCATTTATAATGGGGCACTCGATAGACAATTGGTTCAACGGCCTTTGGAAGGCCTTTGAAACGCCCAAGTAGCGCAGGTATTCCAGATGTACTGTTGTTGTTCTTCTCTTTCTTACGAACTTGCTGATAACTTGCTTAGAAGCATAATCTATTAAAAAAAAAGTTATAAACCACTCTACTGCACGTATCGTTACGGGGTGGCGAGGCCACGCGTGCAGGAGCCTAAAACAGAAGATGCGTCCACTTTGGGTTCCGTTTCCAGACTGAGTTTATTGGGAGAATCTCGAGAGAAGGAAAAAGAAGTATACATAGAAAAGAATGGGGAGGGTTGCTGCAGGCATCCACCGCACCGCAAGCGTCCTTTTCGGAGCGGGCGGCGTGGAAGAGTCGGGTTCATTTCCCAGCGTTCACTCACTGCGCGCGCGCGCACACACACGCGCGCACGCACTCTCTCTCTCTGTCTCTCTGTCTCTTTCTCTCTCTCTCTCCTTGTCGGGTTGACGAGACCCAGGCGGTTTACGTGATTCACTGGAGGCAGGAAAGCTATGTGAACTTCGTCTGCGTGTGGCGCCGACGCTTCTTCTGTCTCGTCTCTCGCGTTGGCGGCAGATAATGAGCAATATGAAAGGAAACACAGTAACGCGTGGCAAACAGCCTCGAAACAGACTCGGAGCGATACGCGGATGGCGCTGTGAAAACCAAAGGGGGAAAGGAGGGCGCTCCTCCACTAACTGTTGGAACTCCCACCGCGCCAGCATTTCTACAAAGCAGCAGCTCGCCAGTAATATGGCATCGTCCGACAGCCGACAAGACGCACGGCGGGAATGGGAACAATTGTTAGAACAGTATCCCCCGTCGAGGACACTCGCCCTTCGAATTTCATCGGTGCGGTGTGTACAGTGATAGATTTGCAACCGTCTACCTGCATAGGGAATCGGGGTCGCCCACCGAAGGGGAGAGGAAGCAGCGGAACGTGGCCAGGAGACTCGAACCCGCCATATCCGCTCGGTGACTGCACATCACTGTTTGTGCATCCACTACATATTCGATCGATCGATTGATTGATTGATTGATCGATTGATTGATTGATTGATTGATTGATTGATTGATTGATTGATTGATTGATTGATTGATTGATTGCAGAATTTAACGCGCCGAGGCTACACAGGCGATGAGGCGCGCCGTAGTGGAGGGCTCCGGATTAACTTTGACCACCTGGGGATCTTTAACGTGCGCCGAAATCTCGCACAGACGGGCGTTCTTACTTTTCGCCTCCATCAGAAAAGCGGCCGCCGCGGCCGGGGACCGAGCCCGCATCCTTGCGCTCAGCAATTCACTACATATTCAGGGGTGCGAGAAGTAGTGCAGTATCTTATGTGTGGGTGACTGTTTGGTGTTCGTAAATGTGGTGCATCTTGCCCACTTTGTAAACGAACTCTTAAATCTGTTTGGGCAAAGGGTTAAAAAGTGTGACCTTTACCTCGTAACATTCAAGTAATAATCTCCTAAAATATTTAAAGATGATTGTTTTTCTTTGAGCAACCCAGACGCGATGATATTGGTCTGTCTGCATGTCTGTCAGGCGCCCGCCGAAAACGATCAAACACTGGCAAAGGGAGAAGTTTTTAACGGCAACTGTTGTTCAAACCACAAAATATTACTTCATACTTCCAAGCATGGCTCAGGAAAAAGAGAACGTGAGGCCTATTTGAGGCCAAACATTATCACCTACCTGTTACTAGCAGTGTTCTTTTAAATAAAAATAGACGCGGGCTTGATTTTCTGGTGGCCCCTCTCCTTTTGTCAGAGACCCAGCTGTAGCATCTCACATGAATTTCCGTACTTGCCGCTGCAAGTTCTCCATGACTGGCAAGCCCGGACCGTTTTGTCCGCAGCCTTTAATTTTTTTTTTATTCAGATACCCTAAAGGCCCCGAAGGGCATTACAGGGGGGGCAATGTCTTGGATACATTTCAATTCAAGAGCAAACAGTCAAGAGCGGGCATGTAACAGGAAAAGGTAGAAAAGCAAACAAACAAAACTAAATGGCAAAGAAATACAAAGCAAGCGCACATAGTACATGGTTCATGGCTCTGATAATTTTAGCTATCTATACATAAAATCGCTTCAAATGGCTGACAAACAAATCGTGATTATGAATTGTGGCAATATCTTCTGGTAATCGATTCCAATGAAAGATGGCCAAGAACAACGGGGATTTGTCGGTCTGTAAAGCATTAGAATCTTCATAGCTGTGAATTTTTCTGTAAATTACGCAATCATCGGCGAATAACCAAACATTAGAACTTAAATTATTGCTTACGTCATTAATGTAAACCAAGAATAAAATTGGTCTCAGTACAGAGCCCTGAGGCACTCCTGATTTGACTTCTGTTAAGGGGGAATTGTGGTCATTTACTGAAACGTATTGATAGCGCTTGGTTAAAAATGTTGCAATCCAATTGAGAACGCTGCTGTTTATGTTAAGTCGGGCAAGTTTCATCATTAGGCGTTTATGAGGTACTTTATCAAATGCTTTTGCAAAGTCGATGAATATGGCATCAATTTGGGATGAGTCATGAACGGCCTGATGTAGGTCGGTTACAAGCTCAAGTAATTGGGTTTCGCACGAACGCCTTCGAAGAAATCCATGCTGATGAATATAAAAAAAGTTTTGTTTTGTAAGTTATGTCATAACGGCGGATGATATGATATGTTCACATCTCTTCCCAAAGTTGACCGCGTTATAGCAAGCCATAGAACCCGCGGCCAAGTTCAAAGCCATTCCCGGGATGTGAACCCAAACGGAATTCCCTGAATGCGATCTAAGTCAATCGGATAGACGCCAGTTTCTTAACGCGAGGGACCCAGTTTCGATTCCGACCACAGGAAAGCTTTTTTCTTCCATGGTTGGCTGCACATGCTATTGTCTCCCAGCCGCTGCTAACCACGTATACCCTCGGGCCTTTGCGGAGGACCACTGGTTAGGTTGCCAGTTTCACGTCCGTAAAGGACCCGGTTTCGATTCCCGGGACCTTCCTAACTGCATGCTTTTCTTGAGAGTTCGAGGCTTTTTGGTTCGATGGACGGGCAAAGCTCGGTATAAACAGCTCGAGATCTGCTGTTGAAAATGTACAAACAATGTTTTTGCATTGTTTTTACGAAGTCAAAACAATGTTTTACCTCCAAAACAAAATTGGCACAGCTTTCACTATTGGTGCAAGGCTGGAGAAACAGCAGAGCTGGGGGTCGACCTAGCTCCTCCTCACACTCGGATCCCAGGAGAGAGGGAACAGAAAGAACAAGTCTATGCACGTTCTTCGTGCAGAGAACGGCAACAAGACGGTCACCCTCACGCCAAAACGTTGTCGCCTCCCTCCGACCCACCCAGGGCTTCCCCGTCTCAATGATCCCGCTCCAGAATTCCCAAATTCAACCGACCAAAAATGTCGCGTGGGCGGGCACCTAGCAGACAACTGAAAGCGCTGTGGGTGTGAGCCATTCTTATATCACAGCGTGCAATTTAGCACATGCAGTCCTTCCCTTTTTGCGGTTTGGTCTGCGCCTAGAATGTTCGCACGCGCATTAGGACCGCCTTGACTGCTCTGTTTAGGCTGATGCTGTCATACTATCAGCACTGTTACATGTACTTGTTCATTCTAGCCATTGTCACCACCTTCTACACTTGTCAGTCAGCGCTGTGATTATACCTTGTCTGTTATTTTTGTTGTTGTTGTTTATGTTTAGATAAGTTATGAATAAATTCGTGTGGTTTCCTCTGCATAAACTAGTTGCAAGTTGGCGCCTGTATCTGTCTTACCTTGTCTTCTTCGTCCACGTCTAGTTTGCGCCACGTTTTCTTCTTTCTTTCAGCTATGTACCAGCTAGCTCAGCAACAAGTTTTGTTAAATCATATTTTTAAGTTACCATTATGTCATTCAAAGATTCTTCAGAAAGGGTTGGACCTTTATGTCAGAAATTATAAGTAAAGATGTCCTACGATGTTTTTATCTCCCGTTACGGTTCCAAAGGAATCGTATTTGGTGGTCGTATTCAATTCAATTTAATTTATTTCTGACAGACAATGTTTACAGTCATAGTACAATTAAAATACAACAAAAAGAAATACACCCTTCTGCCAAGGTAAGCGAGGAGAAATTTGTTAAACTACTTACGCACATTCAACGATTGTTCAGAATAATTTGACCATGTTGTCTTTTTGCTTTGTGCGCCTGTGTTGATGCCCTGCAAGAAGGTTTTTTCTTTTTTTATTTGCTATAGGTTGACGGATTGGAAGCGGCTGGTAAGTCATGGAAGGCAGGATGTCCCTAAGGAACTGCATCAACAATGTGGGCGGATTTCCCAGCCGGAACATGCTAGTGGCGCCACTGCACCCTGGGATCCCTGGATTGCAAACAGCTGCAAATTTTGGGGGAAGCGTACGCTTTTCTAAACTCGTTTGGGACGGAAATATCGACCATCAAATACATGCAGGGCACGGACGCGTTGGCGAACGTTGTGACACCTCCGCTGCAAGTTAGAAATAATTGTACTTAGCGCAAACTCCGCATGGTAAAAGTATACTTCCAGCATCCGTTTTCCATCTTTTGGTCCCATTGCTCGAACGGATGCATAAAAAATCTAGAACTCGATCGCTTCCAACCGTCTGCAACCCACTGCCGGATGCTGTAGACTTTTTTCAGACATCGCCCCGACCTCCTGGCCACGGAGTCTCTTAACTTCTGCAGAAAAAAAGGAAGCCGCGCTGCGTGCCGCACATTTGCTATGTGTGTATATATATATAAAAATAAAACGGGTCGGAAGTGACCCAGACACTTACACAATTGAAGCCCACTGGTCGCCTCTCGAGGCGACCTCATGCAAGCAGACGCATTTTTTAATACTGCCCTTTGAACCCGCCCTTTTTTCTGTTCTCCGCTTTGCAGCCGAAGTGTTCCCCCACCCACCTCGACGGGACATCGGGGCGCAAGGGGACAAAAGAACCCTTTTTCACCTTTGTTGTCGGCCGTTCGGCGGCCCCGCTGAGAGGACCCCGGTCGCGACGCGGGAAACGGGGCACGATGAAGGTGGCGACGTCCGGTCGACCTCCTACCATGCCTGCCCCGTTTCACCTTTGACCCCGTCTGGCGGACGATGTCCCGTGTGCTACACGCGCCCTGGCCCGGCGTCGATGCTTACTAGTCGAATGCGGCGTACGGCACCGCGACGATCTACAGAAGCTGAATAGATGGGACGACCTCGTTTCCCTGTCTTCCCCGTTTTTTTTTTATTCTTTCACTCGATTGGGGACGGAACTGGTGCGAGGTAGCTGCCCTGACCACTGCCACAGGACAAAACCAGAGGCCTCGGTCGAAACTTGTGCGGCTGGGGAAGGGGGCTGGCCGGATGCATGCCGGGCTATTGAGGGGGCGGAATAAGGCGGATAAAGTTGGATTACGGCCCGGATGAGGCGGGGAAGCAGATAGTACACTCTAGTCTTGATAGAGCTAGTCCCGAAGGCGCATTTGAGGGGGGAGAGTAGGTGTTGTACATAGCATCTCTGTGCTTTTACCCCTCCCCTGGCTTCGGTAGCAAAGATTATTTACTATTAACAAGTCAAGCCAAGGCAGGAAGGAAATAGGTAATGCAGGGCACTTTAACATGGTCTATACTGGCGGAAGTAACCACGGTATTTTAGTACACATGATTAAAGAGAACGAAAAAAAAAGAGGATGAGACAATAAGACCATGTGCATCGTCATATTTTCAAGTCTTATACTGCGTTCGGCATCTTTCTCGTCTAGAAAGAGAATTTATTTTCTCAAGTTAACAAAGGGAAACAAGACTGCCCTCTATTGCTAAGACTGGCAAGCTTTTTTATCTCTGTTTCAATTCTCGTATGTCGTAGAGCGCATGCTTGCCAGTAATATTAATCATGCAAAACAACATTACTACTAATAATAATGAATAAATCTCGTTAATTAACGCGCCCGTAGTACAATAGTCGGCCTTTGTGCTGGCGTATCATTAACGAATGAAATGAAATACAAGAAGCTACTGAACACCCCCACAGTATACAAATCGCAAGCCGCAGCCTACGCTGTTGAAGTAATGTATACAAGAATGTAATAATACGTTAAGCAACAAGTGAGGCAACAAAAGAAAACTAGGCAAAAAAAAAAAAACCAATACATTTTTTTTTCAAGACTGCCACAGGCCCAGAGCTAGGGTAATGATAGTCATTAAAAGGGGAAAAGATTGGCAACGTCTATCAGAGAAGTTAACTGAGCAGGAATGGTGTGCAATATAAAACCAGCAACGAAAATTCAAGAGTCAAATATTTATAGATAGAGGGGTTGTGTTACAAAAAATGAATGACATCGTACCCTGAAGACACAGCTTCCCACGACCCGCAGCCTTCCAGGACCCCACATTATGTTTGACTTCTGCGCACACTTATCATAACAAGACATCCTGTTACAACTAAAACACGAAGTCCTCACGCTCAAAACCCAAAATCGCTATCGTTAAACACGCCTTTGGCAATGTATCTCAAAAGGCAATCCTCCAAGATCTTCAATCAACAGCGGCACAAGAATCTGCCATTATATTAGCGGGAAGGTTTGGGTTAGTTCGTACTTCTCTCAATGACAAGTTTACAACGCGGAAAAAAAAAGAATGATGGACTAAGAGAGGTGACGCACACAAGCGTTACATGCAAACGTTTCTCACCTACCGCGCCGCCACACTCGACCTCAGCCCCATACGGTCTGTCTACTTTCGCGGCCAACCAGCGGTACCCCTCAGGGTTCCGTTATCTCTCCATGCTAAAAATTCCACCACTTCAACAAATTCAACCCGAAAAATGCGCAATTCACGCAGATGATCTCAGCATTTGGACCAACAGAGGCTCAATTTGTGAACAAGATGCCATCCAAGAAGCCATCGACACCGACCACAATACCTCAGAGGTCAGCGGCCTCAGTTGAGTACCAGAAAATTTGCACTTATGGCTGTACATGAACACTCGCAAGGACGTAAACGACAACTTCCCCCAGAGCCCCAAATGAACACGACACTCCCGCCGCACTCTCTCTATATACGCGTACGCGTTCTTCGCCTCGCGATCCAATCAAATGGCGCAGGCATTTCCGCGATACATATAATCTATGAGACGCTATTACGAATCACGCACACGCATCGCTCATCGCCATCCAGAGATAAAAAAAAACGACGTCGTAAGCCTCATCGAAGTTCTTAGCGACGTCCGTCATGTACAGCACTGCGTACTATATCAATAAAAAAAAACCGGACCATCTCCAATAACATGAAACCTGCGGAGGGGCGAAGCATGCAGTGTATAGGTGTATACAAAGATTTAAAGTCTCGCTCTTGCCACAGGGCGCGCGCTAATATACGCGACATCCCAATTACTAAGACGGAGGAGAAGTGAAATTCGAAACGCAGAACTGCAAATTTTAATGTTAAAGCGAGTACGGAGCGAAATAGAAGCAAGCAAGCAAGCAAGCAAGCGCGAACGAAAAACGAGTGTCCCGGGGTGTTCTTTTAGTACGCGTTTTTTGCCCATGGGGATTGAAACGTTCTAGCGCGAGCCGTTGGAAAACGAGTTTCCCGGTGTTTAGTACCGTGACCACATGAGGAATACGACGACGAACGACGACGCCGACATGAGACGCCGACAGCCCGAACCCCTGAGGTGTTTCGTCCCTAAAAGGCGAAATTCACAAACCTGACCTCATCATTTGCCAAGCCTGCAGGTTAGCTCTATAGTTCCCCCCAACTACCAACCACCACTGCCAAATTTTTCTACCATATGAGAATTCATAACGCCCACCTATGACGAACTCCGCGAGTCCAATCAAGTTAACCAAATTTAATTACTTAATAATGCCTATGCTAACACCACTGCCCACGTTCACTACGCATACAGCAGCGAGAAGAGGCCGCCAAACGAGGCAGCGACGCGCCAGGAGCGTTTATGACAGCTAGAACGACGCGTCGGCCCTCTTTCTTGCTGGCTCGGCGCTCTATTGCTGGCTCCCCTTACCCCCCCCCCCCCCCCCCCACCCCCCCTCCCCCCCCCCCCTCCCCGCCCCCCCTCCCTCCCCCTTGCACCCTCCCCTTTCTCAGTATTCGAGCCTCTCTGCGCATGCCCAACGAACGAGGCGACGCTGCGCAGCGTCCAGAATGTTTCAGTGTGCAACGAAGACGTGCTCTCATTTTTCTTGCTGGGTTAACATTTTTTTCAATCAGCAGGCCAGCGGCTCTGCGCCTGCCCAGACGTTGGATAACAACGGAGACGCGTACTCGTCTTTTTTGCTGGCTCGGAATTATTTCGTTTGAAAGCGCTCCAATTCTTCCTAGTTAAGATTATTTCGCCCAGGAGGCTTCACAGGCGAGGTGTTTTTCGCTTTTGGCGCATCTAGCGTCCTCGCGCTGAAAATTCCTGGTAACGAAAGAACTGCCCGTGCTCAAAGCATCGCAGTGGCGGGAATTTCGACACGAAGAGAGGGATACCAACCCAGACTTGTGCGAACGGGCTAGAGGCTTCATACGTTCAGATACAACCGACGGCAGTTTCCATTGTGACATCAACCTTAATTAAAATGACTCTGCAACAATTCCGATAAACGCTTTCACTTTTTCCCTTTGCGTGAATTGCTCCTCACGGGAGATCCGCCTTCCGTTAATGGTTTGCTTTTGGGGCCTTTTTAAAGCTGCTATCGAACAGAATGCGTTCGTTCATTGCTACAACTGAAAAGAAGCCGCCCAATAGCCGCTACAAGGCCTTAGTAACGTAATTCGAGCGGTTTGAAGAACGCCAATACAGGGAAAGACGGGAAAAATTTTTAAGAAAGTTTCTAAGTTAGTTATCAGCGGTAATTTTTAGCTTTGGTACTTTGCGACGCACTATTCTAAGTACTTGATGTGTTTGTTCTGAAAGCATTTAAAACTCAGAAAAAAAAGTTGAAAGTGTTGCACGGTCCCTTTAAATGAAATTTCACACGCCTTTTACGACAGCTTGACTTCACGTTGGGGAGTGAAAACGTGCTCCCCAAGCAGCCTGGTTTGTCCTGGACACCCCTACAATGTTCACGTCCAAGTTTAGCCACATAGAACGTCAAAACCATACACCCGACGCCTTCAAAGCCAACCGTTCACCGCGGCGGAGGCTCAGTAAGGCCAGAGTCCTTCAATGTTTCTGTAAAAGCATTTAAGGACTCTCATAAGGCATTTCGCTACTCAGCACGGCGGTCGTGGCTCCAATTATCGGTCATGGCGGCAGTTTTTTTGTTTGTTTGTTCATGTAGGCGAAAAATAGAAGTTCGTGTGTCGAGATATTGGGCATGTTGTTAAAGATCTGCCGGCGATTTAAATCAATCCGTCCACTAGGGCGTGTGAAACTATAATTTTGAATTTGTAGACCAGTCTAGTTTGACCATCAAAATCGACCTGGCTGGAGGCTCAACGCGTGCTGGCATCTTATGTCGACGCCACGCTGAACCGCCGAACATTCGGGGAGGACGACGAGATTCATATGACTACTCGGGTCCGGACTGTCTGGTTGTGGATAAAGCTCTCTCTTTGTGTCCCCTTCACTCTGTCACTCTCAAGCACGCGCAAACGGAAAGCCGGATGTGCTAGAGACGTGCCTTGTACGTGAGCTTGTACCTCGCCGCTCTGCTAAAAATAAGGCCGCCCTTAAAGCGCTCATTTCCCATTCATTCATAGCTGGATGCATAAACCGGCGGGCGATCGTTGACTCGCGGTTCGACAAACACCAATCCGAAAAAAAAAAAAACAGCTGTATATCGTATGAATTAAACAGCGTCTCTACGAGCAGATTTCTAATGACATATGTTGCTCGTTGGAGGAATTTCAGAAGGGTTTTTGCCCAACGGCGTACTTTACTGGGCTCAAGTCGCGTTGCGAGGAAGATATAATAGTAAATATAGTTGCTATGATACATTGCTGGCTAATCGGCGTGAGTTCAGTTCCGCATAGGTTGCAAAATGAGTTTAAAAGAGCCCAGAAAAAACGCGGGTTCGAAAATTCGAAACGAATTCTAAATATGGGAGTTCCTGGGGCAAAGATCAATGGGTAGATTTTCGAGGAACTGTATGGCGGATTGTAACTCAGACATACGCCAATTATTATGCAAGTTTTTTTTTTTTTGGCGCAAAAATATGTCGCAAAAGTGTTAGTGATAGCGTTGTGAATTGTGAACGTTGCACGTATGTAACACAATTGCGAAGCAATTAATTCTGACTACTTCTTATTTCGTTTAGTACATAACCGATTGGTAGCATACATCGAGGATAATGATCTGTTCCCAATGACCATGTTTGGCTTTCGACCCCATTTGCCCACTCAGAATATTTCAGTTCAACGAAGTCGGACTATATCGACCATCTCACTGTCATCCCACAAGCACGGCATTCTGAAGGGCGCTTTCGACAACGTTTCATACTCGGCAATACTTGCAGGAGTACCATCTTTCGGATGCGGAGAGAGCATGTATGACTACGACGAGGCCTTCTTAACGGACCGAACTGCTACAATTGGTCTTGGCTAACTTCGATCGTCCACTTTCACGATTCAAGCGAACGGTACCCCGCAAGGCTCGGTCATCTCACCGCTGTTCTTTAATATCGGCATGGAGGACCTCCCACCGAAATTGCAGTCAATTCCACCTATTAGACACGCGTTATACGCGGAGTACCTTACCGTCTGGACGCCTATTGGCTCCACTGGAAAACAGCAAGATGCCTTGCAGCAAGTGGTCACCATTACCATTCACTACCGCCAGACACGAGGCCTCACTGCGCACCCGAAAAATCGGCTTTGCTGACGCTCCACTCCCAGCCTTCTCACAAACCTGCACGAGGTGTACCTGAACCTCAGCTGACCATTGCAGGGCAAACAGTCCCCAACGTCCCGCGCCTGCGGGTGTCGGGTCTCACAATACCCCAAAACTGCTCTCGACTGCACACAATTTCCCCACTACAAAAAACACTGTCACAACAAATTCTCCTTCTGCAGTTCATCTCGCACCATCGTCGATGTCTTAAAGAGCTAAATACCCTCCGAATAGTGCAAGCTTTGCTTATTAGCGCGTCACCTAGAGAACCCTATACCTTGCTCTCTCAAAGTAGCAGGAAAGATTCGACTCAACATCATAATTCGCCAAGCGTACAAAACCACGCTTGGCCTCCTAACTGCCACTGCGACCCAAGAACTTGGGAAGTTCACAACACGTGGGAATGAACAGCTAGCAACCCCAGAACTACTCGCTTGGGGAGTTTATAACACGTGGGAAGAGCAAACAACCTTCCCTCTGTGCTCACTGTCCCCAGCCTGGAACCCTATACCATATAGTATAGGCGTGCCAGCGCACTCCAGTGTTGCCTACACTTCCCAATCCCCCCTTCCAGCAGTGGAAAGCTTCCCTGGCCAGTCCAGACCCGGATACCCAGCTCAACCTGATGACCCGGGCAGGCACAGCCAGCCGAAGCCAAGAAATCCCGTACTAGGGATGCCTTCCACGGGGCTAGGCCCATACATCAGCCTCTGGTCGAGAAATACAAATTTTTCTGTCTGTCTGTCTGTCTGTCTGTCTGTCTGTCTGTCTGTCTGTCTGTCTGTCTGTCTGTCTGTCTGTCTGTCTGTCTGTCTGTAGGTCTGTCATCAGTCAGTCATCAGTCTGTCAGTCAGTACAGTCAGAGTAGCGTGAAGCTGAGAGCCACTACGGGTGAGTGCCTATCTTAATGAGGAGACGAGAGAACTCAATCACAAGAATGGCGACGCAGCCCACAGGCAGAGCCCGAACGAGACTCCTCCTCTTCTCCGAGCCAGCACAAACATACCGGCTGCTGCTCTGTGAAAGCGATTGAACACTATAGTAGAACACTCTCTCTTTAAATGAACTTCAGCTGTGGCAGTATGTTTAATTAAAAACTATGTCCAAACACGCTTTTCAGAAATGGCCCACACCGTGGAAGGACTCTCATGCTTTAGGTAGTGAACAGCGTCGCAGAAACAATTCTTCTACGATGGTTTTCTGCGTTTTCGTTCAGTCGCTACTTGGTTCATTTGGTTGGTGAAAACGCGCTGTCCCCAGATCCGTGCAATCCCAAACCAAAGCCAAGAACCTGTCATCAAAATTCCCATGCAATGAAAAGATAAAAAAAAAACTATGAAAACGGTCCCTGATGTACGACTGCTTATATGATGATGATTGATGATTGCTATTGGTTTCCCCTTTGTAGCGGGGTGATGACGTGTCATCTTACCAAAAAGGGCTAATATACGGTTTTATACTCTTGGTTTAATACTAGCGCTGCTTAGGGCAGGCACAAAAAGCTTATTAGGCACAAAATACCTTTTTTTTCCTGTTACAGGTGGTAACTGTCCTAGGCAATATTCCCCTCTCTGCTTTTCGTCCACCAGCATTCTAACATATAATTACTTCCCAAGGATGTTTCCCTCGCAGGGCACTTATGTAGAGCGGTGAAGCCAACCTAAACAAGCTCGGTGTAGAGCTTGGTTTTTGTAAAGCTGGCTTTCTCACAAGAAGTGATGCAGTGAAGCTTACTTGCCAAGAAAATGACTTCTTGCGTGCTTCGCGACATTATACACTCAACAACACTGAAATCAGCAGCACAAGGCGCAGCCACACCGGACTAAGCGAGAAGTGATAGTCATACGTTCTCACAGAGCCAGAGTAAAAGGCTTAAATGACCCTTAGTGCTTTAAAGACGTGGTACAGAGAACAAAGAAACACAATCGGTAAAAGCGGTCTCCGGCATTTCGTGAGCTTAGGCAGTTCGCATCTTCAAGAGCTTGACCCGTGTTAGGCTCGTTCGCCTCCGGCGCCCTGAATAAATGCCTCAGGCAAAATGGAAAAAAATTTATTGCGGGACATTCCTCGCAACGAGGACAGGACGCGCGCATTAATTTCCGATCTTTTCGTCTTTTGCTCGCAGATGTGGCCCACTTGGCGTTGCGCGTGGTGCTTCCACCGCCATCCACATTCGTGCACTCGAACTACAAACAAAACATTTTAATCCTTCTGTATTAAAGACGAGGGCAACAAGAAGTCGAACCCGAGGAAATCCGGACTTTGCCCCCACAGTCTGTCTGCACCAAATTTGCTCTTTTTATGTTTATTTCTGTTAAAGACTGTCTGTATGTCTGTCTGTCTGTAACGCACTTCAGCCACCCGGCCAAAGTGAAACACAAGCTGCCCTATAGGTTTTTATACCCACAGCCAAATCTAAACGTCTATGACCGGTGGCAATGTTCATACTTGTCATCATTCTTGAACAAGAACAGAACATTACGCAAATATGAGGCAGAAAATCAATACATAAGTGATATTTGTAGTGTTCCTTTTATAACAAATTCATGGATGCTTGATTCAAATGAAATACAGCATCTACTGCATAAAAAAACCACTCTGTCACCTGCTGTAACCCGCGCCACTATACCTTCTAGCGGCATTTTAAGAAATCAAACGGAAACAGTTACGAAAGGTTCCACTAGATAAGTTCCACGTTCCGCTTGGAACGCACGTGGAGTAGGGCAACGTGGTTCAATAAACGGTGAAGTAGGGCGACTTGATTCACGCGCGTCTCCACCGTAAGGCAGCGCTGGCATTGAGGCGCCCGGCGTGGAGCAGAGGAACGCGGCAAATTTAAATTGACTTGAGCAAACCTCTAGCGTGTTTACCTTGGGAGGAGCGCGACGGGAAAGGAACAGCATGAGAGGTGAGCGGGAAAGCGAAGGGAGGCATTTTCTTCGCAGGGGCGCCAGTCAACTATTGTCTTTCGTCGACATTTGCAACGAAAGGAGCAGATACGCGGCCAATGTTTACGGCATCTTTCCGATTCCATCGACTAAATGCGAAGAGGGAGAGAGGGAGTAAGGAAGAAAGCGTGACCTGTTCTCCGAATCCCGCTCGTACGCTGTAGTTCAGCGCTGCGGCCGCGCTCGCTTTCTCACGTTTCCGCCGAGCGACCGCGCGATCGTTCCTCGACGAGTTTTAAAGACGACCGTCGTTCTTCGGCTAATTAAAAATGAAAATTTCCGGCCTGTTTGCCTGTCTGTCCCCTGATTCAGCCACCCGGCCAAAAGTTTAAATGAATTTTCGAACGAGACGTTTATATGGCAAAAAATTTCCAACCTACTAAATCTAATATCATACTTATTTGTCAACAGGCAAAACATGAATGCATAACTGGTAAGCCAGCAATGTCCTTCTAATTGAAAAAAAAAAAATGTGGGCGTAATGTTAGCAACGGCAAACAAAGAAAACGCATTAAAACAGCATTTTAACTACAAAATACAAAACGGGCTCGCGCTCAAGCCTCCAGCTCGCGCCTCGAGCGCCAAGGCCAAATTAGTAAAAAGAGGTCACAACAGATGGCGCGCAAGTGGTGTGAAAGCGCGAAAATTTAATTGCATCCAGGAAACCTCGGCTGCCTTTATGATGGGAGGACCGAGGTAGTTGAAGAACAGCGTGCGAGATGGGCGAGCCAATGAGAAGGGTCAGTTACGTGGAAGGGGTAGAGATATAAAGTTTCATACAATTTTGACAAGTGTCGAAAAAAAGTTTTTTCACTATTTATTCCACAAAAAATACAAAAAAGTTACAGAAGGTGATAGGGCACGGAGCTGCGAAAATTCCGACGCCTAACATTCATTCCGTTAACACTAAAAAGAACATCCTCGTAACGCAACTTCATCGCAAAAGCCCCACCAGAGCTTCCACTTCAATATCTAGGCCAGATTTCACGTCAAGGAATCGGTTTGACATCAAAGCATGCAGACTGACATTTGTATCATTCCGTGTTCGATTAATCTTCGCTGGATGCGTCCATGCCCAGCTGTGCAGCGGGCGAAGCCTTTCTGACATTGCGGCTGGATTGCGCGTACGCAAGTTTTTGAACGCGATCCCCTGCGAGCATATTGCTGAGCTTGGTGCGCACATTTCGAAACTGGGATCAGTTTATTTCACGTGACGCAGAAAAAAGGGTCTTCAGTTCGTGACAGGCGAATGAACTGAAGTGTTGAGTGAAGCAGAGTCCTTGCTACCACGTGGATTGATCCAGGTTCTTCGAAGACGCCCAAACTCCTTTTTTTTACCAAATTTCTAGCAGGCTCTGTATTCTGTGACATTAGACTCGGGTTTCCTGATGTGAAGAGCTGCGTTGTCGGCGTAGCCGATTGAACGATGGCAAGACCGACGAGTGAAAGAAAGAGAGATCGATGAAAGAAAGCAAAGGAGGAGAGTGTTGTGAAATTGGGAGAGGAGGGCGGTTCGCCGTGGCGGCGCGAGCCAGCGCTCTCCGAAAGTGTGCGGTGGGGGAGGGGGGCAGTATGCTGTGCCCGCACGAGGCGCTCGACGGCGCGACGCTTGGCGAAAACGTGAGGGGGGCGTGCGCGTGACTATGATGCGCGTTCGCTTAAGACGCAGTTCGCGGTCCCTTCCTGAGACGCACTTCGCGCCGCCGACGCGGAGGCTCATCGTTGCTGCCGTCGAGAGAACCGACGAGTGAGTGCTGCCTCAGCGCACTGCTGCTGCGCCCAAATATCGCCTTAGGGAGTATCGTAATTGCCAGCCAATTTTTTTTTCAGTGTTATCCCGGATGACAAAAGCGGGTAAACTGTCTTTTTTTATTTTTCGATGTTTTGTTCCAACCACTCGCATCTCTGTATGCAGGGGCGACCGAAGAGTATCGTCTTTCGACAACATTTGCAGCGAAGCGAGCAAACACGCGAACAATTTTTTTGTGAAATAAGTTCACTCACTCACTCACTCACTCACTCACTCACTCACTCACTCACTCACTCACTCACTCACTCACTCACTCACTCACTCACTCACTCACTCACTCACTCACTCACTCACTCACTCACTCACTCACTCACTCACTCACTCACTCACTCACTCACTCACTGGGCGCTTAGTCTTTCCTTCATGCACGTGCCGCGCGACTCCCTCATACCCTTTGCGAGGCGGGTTGCAGTCAGGAAAGAGAATATGAGAGCACGTCGCTGTTACTTGATAATACACCGAGTGTGCAAGGCGCCAAACACTAACGGCGCGTTGGCATCCGCCGCATTTCCCCCCGTGGGTTCGAAGTATTTGGAGCAATCTGGGAGGTGCTTTACTCCAAGCAGCCGGTCGATGTATTGAGGTGAGTGTATTCGCAATTAACTGCGATTTGAGCGCTCAGCGAGGTAGCCAAGCGACCATAACTGGTGTGACAGATGGGAAAGAACCATGGCGGGTGGCATTCGTGTTAGAGTAATACGTTAAGAATATACTTTTAGTGGTCTCTCTCCTTTAGAAATCTCGGAGTGATAACACCCAGAATTCTCGGGTATAAAGGTTACCCTTTAGGCTAAAATTATTCATGAGAGCAATTCTCGACCAGTCTATAAGACTGGTGTTCCTTTGCCGAAAAATGCATGCAGCTATCAGTGAGATACCACGGCTGCTGTACTGAAGTCCAAGAAATCGTCGCTGTAGGGTTGGACTCCAAACACATAAAAAAAGTTCAGTGCCCTCCCACTATGGGAAGAAGGATGACCAGCGAAACTGTAGTGCGAAATGTTAGAGTCCTCTTGGCGGCTAATGTTCATTTAATTTGTTTTTCGATATTCCCGGTAAAACAGCGGTTACAGCCCTTTTCTGTAACCACACTCCCTCCGTAGACGGCCATATTATTTGACAGCAGACAGTAGTTCTGAAACATTTACAACTTTGCTGTTATCTAGCTAATAAGGACAAGTAAACAAAACTCAACTTAATGGTAGAGCCGTCTTATTGGCAATTGTCACCTAATTTGTTCTGGGATATACTTTTGACAACACGAGAGTTCGGGTCGTTCTCTGAAATCGTACTCTCTCCGTAGATGGGAATGCTTCACTGTGCGACATATGCGTGGAAAAGCCAGCTTACAGACATCAAGCTTACACGATGATTTGATGATGATGATGATTTTTCTATTGGGTTCCCCTTTGTTCGGGGTGATAACATGTCTCTTATCACATATAGGTGAAAGCCGGCTTCACCTCTAAACACTAGTGCGTTGCTGAGAAGACATTTTTAGGGGGCAATATAAGCAGTTTTGTATATGGACACCCTTGGACCTTTTCTATTTGTTATGAATTTTAGATGCGACGGCATCTCATTCACTCACCTTGTCCCTCCAGCGTACGGCGTTGTTGTTGTCCGTCCACACCCCTCCCCCATTCTCCCTCGCTTACAAAAATATTAAGCGCTAGCTGCCACTCCGCCGCTCACCCCCTGTGCGGAACGCGAGGGGACATGTGCTCTTCTATGGACAAAACTGAGGACCCGAACAATATACCGAACGAATATCACTCTAATCACATCTCTCGCGAGATACTGATACAACGCATGGGATTGGATTCGATTGGATTAACTTGGCTTGGCTTAAAAGAAAAGAAGCTCACACTTGGCAACATGGATTGGATGTAAAGTCGTTGGAAGCGAAGCCCAAAGCATACCACTGGATTGATTGGATTGACCAGATTGGATTAAAAAGTGGATTGTTATTGTGTTCACAAAACATAATAATCATAGGTTCCGCGCCACGTTGCGTC
The DNA here is from genome assembly GCA_013339765.2 of Haemaphysalis longicornis. Taxonomy (NCBI): domain Eukaryota; kingdom Metazoa; phylum Arthropoda; class Arachnida; order Ixodida; family Ixodidae; genus Haemaphysalis; species Haemaphysalis longicornis. The sequence continues at coordinate 71,389,438 of CM023457.1, read as the reverse complement.
ATAGCCGCGGCAGGGGGTTCAGGGCACGTTTTCACGCGATGGGAGAATCAACCTAACGGAAACAACAACGGAACCCCCTATGCGTCGCATCTACACAGGGGTCCGCGCGAGGGGAGGTGGGAGTAATGTTTCACCATACGCTGAAGATGTCACGCACAGTTTTGCGATCCTGGAAATTTTAGTGTGCGCTGCAAGGGGACGCTGCGCTCACGGGCCGTTTTTCTCAACATCGTTCTGTTGCCGGAGATAATCTGCTGGATCTAGCCAAAGAAGCTTCGCTGTAAAAGTGACCATAGTGTCCTATGCGGCCCGTAACCAGAGGTGCGCGAAGGTGAGGCTTGGCGGGTACACCACAGCCGCACTCCCTCCCTCAAAGAAATGGCATGTCGATCGCAGGTGACTTAAATGCAGCTAACACTACTTGATGGGTACCGTCGCAATACGCTAAGAGTTACTGCACTAGAATGTCCAATGAACCCAGCCGGCTTGAACTTCCTCAACGAGCTCGATGTACCGGCCAGAGCTGCTCTACACTCGAGTCAACGAGAAACCCAACTTTGCCTTTTATGAAACACTCCTGATCTAACCTCAACGTGGACCTGAGAGAGCGATCCTTGAAGCAGCGGCCGCTATCCAACCTGGATTTCACTATTCCAAAGGCACCGCAAATGCAAACGGAGGATTCAGTTCACGGATCTCCATCACTTCGGCAAGAAATCGATACGATAATAGTAGTTCGACAATAAAACGGCAGCATTTAAAATGCCTTCTCCTTCTGTCTAAGCAAATTAAAACTTGTTGAAGAATACCCAGCCCCAGCAAACCATTCTTCAGTTCGTACAAACGCTCACGCAATATGCACACGCAATAATATGCACGCAAGCGACACAATAAGCACATGCAATATGAGTTCGAGGGCCGCTGCAGTGCCACATGAAAACGGCAAATTGCTATGCCGAAAGATGCGAGAATACTACGCGTCCTTCAACAGCCTGGTTGGTTTTTAATACGCGTTGTCACAACCTTAGGTGCACTCCAAGGCAAGATAAACACACCTAAAATAGTTTAAAACGCGGACCCTTCCACAAGAATAAACTGGTGACAGTGAGAAACCAACAGCACAGTGTTTTTTTTTCTTTTTCCAAAAACCCTCTGCGCGCCCCCCACACGAATCCCCGTACGCAGACGTAGTGAGGACATTGACGAACGAAATCATATATGGAAAGCCTATTAACTGTGGCGGAACTAATCACGGCAACCGAGAAAGTCCGAGACAAGAGTGCACCTGCATTGCAAAGACCGCATTACATTTAACTGCCCTCCGAAACTTCCCCGAACTGGAACAGAGCTTTAACGATATTTCGGCTACGGCATACCCCTCACCCCCCCTCCCGCTCCATGTCTAATTTAAGACATGCAGAAACTAACCCCGGACCGAAGCCAGGCCAGCGCCGCATCGAGATCTCCAACTTACGGCCGGCTTACTGACTACTGGATAAACTAAAGCGTCAATCGTCGAATCTAATCCCTGTTTATTAGAGGGCACATCGTTACAGGTGCGTGATACATGCAGTGATTTGAAATAGGAAGCACATTTGAACGCTGTCCATGAACGAGATACACGATCCCAGATGAGCGAATGTTATCGGGAACAGCGGGTCCCGTTGTACGAACGAGGACAAGTTCAACCAAAACGCTACGGAGGACGCAAATGGCCCCGTCAGCCGCGAGCCGACGCCCGTCATCAGAATCTGCAGCGAAACACACCCCGGGAAGTGTTCGGAGAAAAGTTACTCGAAGACGGATTCGGATCCGTCAGCGACAGATCGTGGTTTCAGTCCGACGCCCCGAAAGCGCAGTAGAATTCCTTAGACACTCTACACATATCCGTCACAAACTTTCTGCTGTGCTGCCCGAGTAAAGGCTCCCGCTTTTAAGCATCATTCCTAGCTTCCCTCTCGTTGATCCCCGTACTAGCTGCGGCCCGCGATACCCCGTCATTGAAACAGACCATCGACACCTCATATTTCGTTCTTTTAGGTGCAGAGTACCTTAGAACCTCACACTGTCCGTCCGCGTCCGTGCGCATAGCATTTACAATCGCAAAAAATCACACAAACACCGGCAGGATTCGAGCCTGTGTCTGGTAGACCAGACAGAGTTAGCGTCAGTCGTCTTACCCATTGGGCTACGACCGTGAGTTAGTACCCGAGAGTCAAAGGCTTACTCCCTCGCCTGTAACGGTGCGGAGTACATTAGGACCTCCCATTGTCCGTCCGCGTCCATCGTGCGCACACCACAATCACAATCAAGCGAAAATCAAGCGAAATTCGATTTGAGCCGTGAGTTGCAGTTGCATTTTAGATAAATGAAGTTCAACTCACGGCTCAATTCGAATTATGGTCGGGGCGCCAATCGGATTTCACTTGGGGGCGCAACTTTCATTCGTCATTTCGTGTCCCCGTACTCCGCACCCTCGCCATCATCCACGGAGTGGAGATGCTGCCATTGTTTTTACGTCCATAAAGCGGCTGATGCCTGTTGATGGGACTAGCGAGCCGCATGAGGCGCCATATGTCATAGTGGCAGGGCCGTGCTCATGCACTTTTACACATCTCCCTTTTCACGGGGCATACCTGGACAAGTGATTGATTAGTGTACCTGAGTCGTTACCAGATGAATAAAACCTGCCTTGTCATTTGTGAGCATGCGAACGTATATACCGCTTGTTACCGCGCCGGCTCGGGCGTCGATAGAAAATACCTGTGAACGTATACTTATGCACTTATGCGAGAAAATACTTCCCGTGTTAACAGTGTTGAAAACAATTACTCGGCGCTAAAACAGGGACGAAGAAGAAACACGTACACACAACACAGTGCCAAACTTCCAACTAGATTTGATCGAAAAAAAAAAACGCTGCATATATACCAGAACCAGAACCCTGTGCGAAAAACCACGCTGTTCGCTACACAGACTGCAGCATGCATGTTTACGAAATTCTCCTCAGTGGCTAAGGCGCTGTGCTGATGAAGCACGAGGTCGCGGGTTCGATTCCGGCCGCGGCGGCCGCTTTTTCTGATGGAGCGAAAAGCCAAAAACGCCCGTGTGTTCGAGATTTCGGCGCACGTTAAAGATCCCCAGGGGTCAATTAATCCCAGGCCTCCACTACAGCGCGCCTCATCGTCTGCGTTGCGTCGGCGCGTTAAGCCCTACAATCAATCAGATCAATTACGAAATTACCCTGAGCTGCTTTTTTTTTGCGTTAGAATCAGATCAATTACGAAATTACCCTGAGCTGCATTTTTTTGCGTTAGATCGATCAATTACGAAATTAACCCTGAGCTGTTTTGTTTTGCGTTAGATCAGAATCAATTACGAAATTACCCTGAGCTGCTTTTTTTTGCGTTAGATCAGATCAATTACGAAATTACCCTGAGCTGCATTTTTTTTTTGTTGAGAAGTTGCCTTTATAGAGCGATGGGTCAACTGCTTATATAAGGCTGCGCTAATCATTGAAAGCCCGCTGTAATCAGCGCTACCGAATGACCCCTTTCAATTCCTACTTCGATAGCACGGAGGGAGCGGCATGAACGGAGTGGTCTATATGCGGGTTCAAATATTGGGCCGCAGTGATTCATGGCCGCGTATGGCGAGTACATTCCGATCATGAAGAAGCGTGGCATCGCCGCAGAGCTTAAACGTGAGTTAAACACATGCCCGCACATTTATATATTATTGAAAAATCGACAAATGGCTGACGTTGTCCGGCTGTAGCGGGCTCTCAAATTCCCTTGGGCGGCAAGCGTTATGCGGCTCCATTGCGCGCGCTTTTAAACGCTTGAGCTGCCGTGGGAGGCTAATGGGGACGCGGGTATGCGATGGCCCGACGTTAGGCATAAAAGCGTAACGTTAGGCTGTGGCCCGTGGTTATTATCAAGATTGGGGCTCTCTCATTCTAGGCCTAAATATAGACCTAACCAGAGTCCTTCAATGCTTTACTGGTCACTAAACTGCTCCGTAACTGAATGGGAGAGCTTCATATGCTGTGTTTGGCCGCCGCGCGGTGGCGCCACCATCTCACTGAGGTCACTCCGCGGCGGCGTTGCGCTGGCTCGAACGGCGGAGACGCGCGCGTTTGTGTTTTTTGTTTTGTGCGGAAAAAGAATGTAACGTGCATATCGCGCTATTGTGATGCGCCTTAAGTAGTTCAACGACGATGCCGAACACGTGTTGTGTCCCGGGATGTCGTTCCGGGTACGATGCTACAACAGAAAAAGCTTCCTTCAGTTTACAGAGCGACGGGGAACTGCGAGAGAAATGGGTGCGCGCCAATCCAAGGCAAGAAACGGGAGATTTCATCTTCTTTAGGTGAGTGACTTTAAGTGTGTGTTAGAATTAAAATGCAATGTAACCATTTTGAGGTCATCTTGAGACCTATAATTGTACAAGGCTAACTTAAAGCCGGGTTTTTGTCAGATCAGTCCGGTGGTATCGGTGCTTCATTGCCTGTTTCGCATGTAAAAAAAAAAAAAGGCTTTGGGATGTCTGGTGCTTTTACTTTTGATATTTCCACGAACTGTCTCTTTAGGGTTGGTATTGTTTGTTTGTAACCGCGCGTGGCCACTTCTGGTATTCTTATCTGGTTTTCGACAGAAGCGCCATTCGCGTCTTTTTTGTCGTACGTCCCGTCGGGAAATGTTGTTTGATATGGAAATAGTAGCACCTTGTTATTAACTTGATTTTTTGTCTCTTCGACAATGTTCTCGATCCTATTTCCATGGATGTGAAATTAACAACGTTCCAAGAATAACGCATGCATAGCAAACGCCGCGCAACTCACTTTATCGACTTTTATCTGTGCACGTCACGCTGCGGACTGCTTCTTCGATGTTTGTGTTTCATTGTAGTCTTTTGTAGAGCAGGAGGTCGCTTTAATAAACTTCACTCAGAAAACTTGCGTCGTTCTCGGCTACGTGGGGATATCCTGCTTCCTTCCTCCGTGTGCTGCACATCACAGCGCAAAAAATAAATTTTTGTACTCTGGACCACGCTCTTTTGTCTTCCTTGGTAATATTGAAATTTTTTGTTGGGTGTGATAAAAATCGGTTTTATTCTTCTTTTCGCGCTTCCTTTTTTGCAAGGATTGCAAAGCGTGGAAGCGGAAAGACACACGGTGCAACATATATCTCTTCGTGTTTTGATCCTTCGCATTTCTGCAGCGTTTTTAAATGTTCTCAAGTATGTCCCAACTCATTCAAACGACAATATTATGGGCTATCTCTTTGAGCGTTCTGTGCAATTCAGAGCAATCAACGGATTCATTAATAGCGTAGTCTGAACGACGCGTAATTGATTTCTTTCATTTTTTCTTGTTATATGGATAGACCTGCAGCTGTCTGTGACTACAGAGCTACCGTATGTATGGTAGTTACAACTTTTGCTTTAAGAAAAAGAAGCAATAGGCATTTCAAATCCGCAAACACGACTGTGCAGCGGTTGTGCCGGGGGACGTAGTTGCCGTTCGCGGCCGAAGTCTACGGTAATTTATTTGGAAAAATAAAACCCCATTGAAGGCAGGTGTTATACATAATGACTGGACGATTCATCGCTAACTACTACGAAAAAACACGCTTAATCAGCGCGCAGACACCAAAAGCAGCGAGCGTTTGCACGCCAAGAGCTGGCAAACATGCCGCGCGCGCGGCGCCTGGATGCCCTTCGTGCGGCGGTGGCGGCAGTAGTGGCGCCTACGGTCCCCTAATGAAACGAGCGCCGAAGTTTTGTGACCCTGCAGTAAAGCATTGAAGGACTCTGGCCTAACTTAGTCATAGCAACAAAGAAAAGGAAAAGATGCAAAATAAACACATGATGATGATGATGAAAACGATAATGATGAAAGGACACACGCTATTTAAGTTCAACCCTGTACAACTTTTTCGCTTGGAGTTCTAGTATAACCCCTTGGTTCACCATTACCCCATTTTTCAGCTTCGCCCACACTCCGCTGCCTCACCCGCGGCGCTGCAGTCATCACCAGCGATCCAGAGGGCTCTGCGCGGCACACCGCTGCACTCACTTCCGGCGCTTCGGCCACTTCCGTTCTTCTTTACGCCGAGACGCATGTCGCCGCGCACAACACCGCCACATCCGATCGGCAATTGTACTAACGCCTTCATGTTCACTACGTTATACGAAGTGCTTACGTGTCCTAGTAACGTTTTGTCACACCTTCACATCATGCGGGCGAACTTTTTACTCTGTGGCGGAATCCTTACACAGACACCTAGAGCATGGGTGGCCACTATTGGCGGCATGGTTGGGCTCGTATGTGTAGTTATGCGAACATACTGGTTGGGAGCAGGAAAGTTGACACGGGAGCGGAAGTGCTAAAAGGGCACACGTACAGTCCAGTACGGACACTTAAAAAGTTGCTCGCAACCCGCTCGGTCCGGAGGTTGCACCCTCGAGCGCCCTCGGTGTAATGGATACCACCGACAGGTCATACGCAGCAAAATAGAACCCGCGTTCAACCTAAGTTGCCCCGACCCATTCGTCGGCCCCGATACATCACCCCCTCCCACTTGCGCCCCCTTCCTTGTATACCACGGCGCTCACGGACAACAGAGCGTTGCACGAGAACTAGCAGCTATCGCTCTCAACCTTTCCTCCTGTTTCCGTCGCTTATGCGTGCGTGCACGCAGCGCGCGGGACGTGATCGGAACGAATGTATACAAACGGGTCGCCGCGGACAGTGGACGCCGGGGTGGAAAATAAAGAGCGGAGGTGAAAGTAAAACAGCGTGCCTGCGGGAGCGTGCGAAACGAGAACGGGGCAACGCGGTCGGCCGAATGGGATCCCAACCGTGCCGCCAAGAAAACAATGAAAAGCCAGCCGTTAAGTTTGCGAAGAGAGAAAAAGAAAACGAGAGCGAAACGCATTTGTCTGGCCGCGGAGTGAGAGAGGGACGATCTGCTGCTTCGGTCGATGGAATAGAGGCACTGGTAAAAGGCTAAGCGAAGTACAAAAGCGAGTGCCCGCATGTAATAGGCCCAGCGCGTGCGTATACGGTTGTAACGAGCTCCGTGTTTTGTCAGGCTTGGCGCAACGGAACTGGATGGAACGTGGATTCATTTATAATAGGACGGTGGTATACGGGTGTTCATATTCGTTTTAAGTACAGAGCACTTTAGGCGCTCGTCTTGTCGTCCTAGCTCGCTCACTGAAACGAAGCATATCGCCACGGCGTTACGGTGTAGCCTGTCACGGTCCCTTCGCCGCGGTGTAACCCAGAGGCTTCGAAAGCCAAACGGCTATGCCAGGATATACGTAGCGTGAGCTAAGTAAGGTTCAGCTGGTTATTCTTAGCTTTCCTGGTTGTATAGGATTAGCTGATTATCACGCTTACTGCTGCTTATCATCCAATCGAAATCCAATCCAATTCAATCCAATCCAATACAAAAACCATAAATCCAATGGAATCCAATCGAATCCTCGTGCTTGCGGAGCACGGCTCTCCAGGAGCTACACGCAACTGGACAACCTCGGCCAGTGTACCAAATCCAATCAAATCCAATCCCAAGTAAGACTGTTTGCGGCGTACCCCAGAGGCTTGAGTGGAACGGATTTAATTTTATGTTTAGTGTGCTAGTTATCACGGGGAAACTTCAACATTTTAACTTTAATAAAAGCTATACTGGGGAGCAAGTTAAGAACGGCAATAGCTCATGTACGGTATCACTCCGCCTAAGCGACGGACCCGGATGTCAGCGGGGCGCGCGCGTTTTGAAAGCAGATGCTATGAAAGCGGGAAATTGTCTGCCTTTAGTGTTTATCGTCGCTGCAGTAGTCTATGAGCATATTAAGTCCAAGAAATCACGAAAACAGCTCGGGCAACGTTCAAAGTATTCCAAGTAAACGCACTACTTGCACCTCGCGGAGTAACATCCGGTTTGTGGCGATGAGGCACAGCGTCAACTTCCGTTGCCGTTCTTAAGTCGTACCCGAGTATAGCAGATTCTTGTAGGGTTTTCCAGCGAGTGTGGATTTCTGCGATAAATGCCGTCTGGCTAACGACGTGAAACGATCCACCAGTGCCTTTATAAGCAGTTGGTTAGTGATCAATCATGCTTGGCAGTGCTTTCGGTGGCCATGCGTCGTCACTTAAAGGTACCCCGCAACACTTTCTTCTTCGATTTCTTATATTCTAAATGCTTTCAGAACGCAGTCAGCAAACACCCTCAGTACTTATAATGAAGAATCACAAGTACCTAAGCCAAAACTTACTGCTCTATGCCTATCAGATAACTAGGAAACTTGCTCAAAAGAATTTGCTCTCTTTCGCGGTCTTGGTTTTCTTAGACCGCTGTAATTTCGTCGTTACAGCGGTGCAGCGGCTATTGGTCGGCTTTACTTCACTTGCAGCAATGAAAGCGTTTGACAGCCCCTTTAAAAACAACCACAGTGAGTGCATAACTTATTGTGCCCGAGACGGGGGTGAAGAAAGACGTGAGATGGGAGTCCCCTTCATTCTTCCCCCCTCAGACGGCGGCCAGGAGTCCTTGTGCCCTGGCGGCGTCTTCGGCCGTCTGGACGGCCCGGGGTCTGAACTGAGCAGCACGGTCTCCCACTTGCTCTGAGGAAGTGATGTCTAGTGCTTGAGGTGTGGTGATCACTTTAAGGGGGCAGGCCCATAAAATGTGTTCAAGGTCGGCCCTTGCTGAACATAATTTACACTTATTTTCGTATAGTCCGGGGTAACAATCATTGTACGTTACCGGTTCAGAAAAGTGTAGGACTTAAGTAGACGCCATGCTACTGACTGCCACTTTCCGAAGGTGCGATGATCTGCGGGATGTAATGATCAATTATCTCCCTATAGGTCACCATGTGGTCCCTACCCCCCGCGCGGAACGATGCCTCAGGTGTTTCTGGGCAGTCTCGGAAGCTCAGACCTCGAGCTGCCTCGTGAGCGTTTTCGTTCCCCGGAAGTGCAGAGTGTGCCGGTGCCCATATAATTCGGACCCATCGTAGTTGCAATTCTTTCAATCCTCTAAGGATTCATTGGTCCTCGGGTGATATCCTTCCCTTTGCGAAGTTTAAGATCGCAGATTTGGAATTAATTATTTTGAACTTTGTTCCGTAGAAGAAAGCGCTAGGGCAAAACTGCCTCTCCTTCTACCCCGGGGTGTCTGTGTGAATTGTTGCGGAGGCTGTGCATTGGCCCTGCCGATCGACTACTGCCACGGCCATGGCGTTGTGTGTCGACGGTACTCGGCCGCGTCCACGTAGACCACGTCATCAGAGCGTTCGAATCGCTTTTGGAGGGCTTTGGCTCTTTCATTCCTGCGTGTAGGTTATGCACGGGATGCATATTCTAAGCAGAGGGGTTTGTCTACATACATGCCCTCTTCTCGGTAAGGATATCCACCTTTTGTATTAGTTGAGTCTAATAGGTGACTTGAAGCTCTTTTAGCATGTGTCTGCCTGTGTGTGCTTTTGGAGAGTCTTTCTAGCTGTGCCATTTTTTGGTGTTATACAAGCTCGTCTATGGTGTTGTGCAGCCCCATCGCTTACAAAGCGTTCATTTAGTGCCGTAATGGGTATGATTATTGCCTGCTTGTGGCTCGCTTGATGATGTTATTGATTTTTTTCTTTCATCGGCTTTTAGTGCCAAGAAGGGCGTCGCGTAAACTGTGCAGCCAAGACCAAAAGCCTGGAGTAGCCTGACGAGGTTACCTTCTTTCATACCATGATTCCGGTTGGCAATTCTGGAGATGAGGCGAACCGTTTGGTGTACACTCGTTTCGAGCGCCATTATGGTCTGTGTGCTGCAACCATTGTCCTGTATGCGAAGACCGATCGAGGACTTTGCTGCTCTTTACTAGGGAGTAGGTCTGCCGTCCGCATAGGCTTGATATTGGGAATATCGCGGTCGTGTTTGCAGCCTCTCCTGCTTGGCCTGTAAATGAAGCGCGCGTCTCTGACACACCTGAACATTGATTGCTCTCGCCACAAACCACAAAAGCAAAGCAGAAACGAAAGGCGAGTAGTTCTGCTGCAACGAACACATCACGCAGTGCCGCTGCGTGCTGGCAATAACTATAGCTTTCAAAGAGTTTCCAGAGGTGAAAGAAAGAGTGAAAACGTTTATGGGAAGTGTTGCAGAGTTCCTTTAAGCACGCACATGTAGACAAACACTTTTACACGGCGAAACAAGCAAGCATTGTGCTCAATAAAAAAAAGAGTGGGAGCGAGGTGTGGCCATTTCGGAGCACCCTTTCATGCGATGTCATGCTAGGCCACGAAACAGTGGCCACTAGAGTTGTCTTCGTCATGGGAGTTATATCCACAGTCAATATCATCAGTACCAACAACGTCATCAAAACCCAACCACACAATCACACACATCACATCATCATACCCAATCTTCGCAACCAATCTTATCATATTTACGTCCACTGCCGAATGAAAACCTCTCCAGAGCGTACCAACCGTTCCTGTTTTGCGTCATCTGCATACATTTTTTGACCCAAATTTTCATCGAATATTATGTTTTCTCTTGTCCCCCCGCCCTCTTCAGCAGCTGCCGCAGTAACAGGTTGTGTGCTAACGGATGGTGTTTGGACACGGAAGGGTTCGCACAATGCGTGAGGCTAACCGGGTAAATTTCGGAAGTAAAGAAAAAAATCTGGCTTGAGAAATGGTGTCGCATTTCACAAACTAATAGAAAAGATATGACGCAGGAGGGCTCCCTTGTCCGGGCTGGAGGTATTCTGAAGTTAAAGCACTCCCACTTTACTGAGAACTCCGCAGCAATGCTCTGAGCACTGCTCACGGCTGAAAGCGGGCCGCTGTCAGCGGTAATCTGGTCTCACACTGACCTGCCCTGTTAAAACACAGCCACCTGTTAAAATAAGCGACGGAAGAATAAAAGACCTGTGCTCTATTTTGAAGAGCCCGAAGTGGAACTAAATTACATCACTCGTAGATCCGGGCATCCAGATCACCCTGGACGGCCATACCATCCTGCCGTTACCTCACATAAAGTCCTCGGTATGACTTTTCAAGACTTTCAGGCACTTTTCATGGGATTTTTGCGGTACAGCTTTCCAGCGATATCCGGTACATTCTCCACTAACCTTCGGGCAATCCAGAGCATCCAAGCGCAGGCTCTCCGCACGTGTTTGGTTTGCCGCGATGTGCGTCAACAGTGGGAACAATATACATTGCTCAAGACCATCCTATAGCAACTTATGTGACCCCTGAGACGCTACGCCTACACATCAGGCTCCTCATGAGGCTACCATGTCGCCAACTTGCGCAGCTTCCTCGAAGTCGTCCACGCTCTTCATTTGCCGCCATTGTCGCAGCGAAACAGGGCTGATAAGTACCATCGAGTTACACGCCTGCGATCCCACCATTTCTCCCCGTTGTGGTGCCTGGCAACCCCCGAGATTCATCTGCATGTTCCGGGCATTGGGGCATTGAAGAGAAGGCCGACTTACCACCACTGGCTCTCAGACAGTTTTCTATGCAGTAACTGCACGAACAACACAATGACCGGAAGCATGTATACACAGATGGTTCTGTGACGTCCTCGAGCTTGCAGGCAGGTTGCGGTGGTTATACCTTCAGAATCAACCAAAAATTTGATTCCGTGTCGCCCATGTCGCGGGCTCGATGGCTAGTGAACTTAAGCCATCCGTGAAGCTCTTCAATACATTAT
>CM023457.1:71241577-71377610 GCA_013339765.2 Haemaphysalis longicornis | reverse complement strand
CCGGGTGCTTGCAAGCTGCGAAACGGCGCCACGCTCTCTTCGGGACCAGGACTGCGTCCCTTTGAGACCGACCCCGCTGCGTAAGTTAGCTTCTGCTTACAGACTGCGATACGAACGTTTCACAAGGCACACTGCCTTGTACCAGCAGCCGGAACTTGTTGCGCACGTGGATGTGATTATTGAAGCGATAATGCCCGCCGGTCAGTCCCGCGCCCCTCGGCTTTACCTCTCTCCCTGACGTGCACACTGCTCCAGACACGTGTGCACCACCACAATTCGGTATGCTGCATGTTCAGTACAAGGAACGAGCTCTAGTGGCTTCCATGAAGTGACTAAAGAGCCAGGCTTGCGTTGGTAATGCAGGATTTTCAGACACTTTACCGTGTTTTCGCGCGTATAACCCACACCAAAAATGCGAAAATTTCAGTGGCAAATTAGGGGTGCGGATTATTGCGGGGGCTTTTTCCCTTTATTGTAGCTTCACGGAAATGCGCGTTGTGCCGTGAAGCTCATATGCAGTAATACTTCCATGGCAGCAATTGCGCAAAGCATACAAGGACATGGAAGAAAATTCAAGTACGAGCGCGCTGTAACAACTGATTTTTTTAGTGAATTGTGCCTTCCGCCTTTAAGTCACTGTGTTATACTTGCTAGATATACGCTCTTTCTGTCTACATGTATGATGTGTTGCTTGAGCAGTAGCTTTGGTGCTGCCTTTCCTGTATCTAATGTGCGGGCAATGCGCGAGGAATTTTTTTTTTTTGCGGTGAGCTGGAAGTGGGTGTTCGGATTATATACAGGCGCCGGTTATACGAGCGCAAATAGGGTATTTTGTTCAGAATACGAATTAAAAAAAACGAGGGCGGCCCGCTATTCCCTGTTTGGTTCTATACATTTCAAAAACGCTTTGCTACAAGGCACGCGTTTTATTATGTGCTTGTTGAAGGCGCCAGGGGCGGGCACATGTGTCGACCATGTATGCCGTGCGACCAAGGGCCGGGCGAGGGCAAACTTCACTACACAGTCCTGACTCTCTCTGAAAATTCGTATCCTTGCATTCGTGGACCGCTTCTTTCCCCCTAATGCAGCTTTTAGAGGGCTCGTACAGGTGGTGATTTACTTGCATGTTGGATATTTCCAAAACGAGTCTCTTCTAGGTTTTGATTCCAATTCATACCCTGCAAACAAGCGGCCGAATTTGTGAGAGTTGTCTAATACAGCGGAATTGTCAACTAACGTTGTTTCTAGGTGTAACTAAACTGTCGTTGCCTATGTTGTGTTGAGGGCGTTCCCGCTCATACAATGAAGAGAAGCAGTGCTGTTTAAGAATTGCTCGCCGAGTTGTTCGACATTCGTAAATCTGCATTTGCTCGTCATTGTCAACAGATTACGTTTGGCTAACCATGCCAATGTGCTACTTCAGTGAGCTGGCAAACGACTATATTGTACGGAAATAACGTTATCTACTTCGTTGCGCACTCATAATGCGGGGGCGCAGCGCAACTGCAGTCATTTTCCCCAAGTAAAGGTATCGCATTACCTTACGCGCGAAAATTGCTTTTTGTAGCGTAATCACACGGGGCGAGATTGAGCAGTTTCGCGTGGACTCCTGCAGAGCCGTGCTGCGGATGCGCGAGGAGCAGTGGACGTCTCGCGGCGCAGAGCCGGCGCGCCGGAAGCCGCCGCCGCAGTGACTGGATTGGATTGAATTGGATTGGATTTGAATGGAAATCACTTTATGAAGCCAGTAAGCGTTATAATCCCCTAATCCTAGACAACCACAAAACGTAAGAATAACCAGCTGAACCATACGTATATCCAGGCATAGCCACTGCTAATTTTTGGGGGGTACTGTACAGCCGAACAGCCGGCTGCAAAATAGCTGGGTTGCCCTAAGAAAGTGTAGTGAAGAAAGTGGTAAGTATAAGGTTTGAACACACATTTAAGTTACTCTTCGATTTTGTGGTCATGCAGTTCTAAAAAAAGGTTCCGATAAGAACTAGTAGTAAACGTCGGTGTACAGCGCTGTGGAAACAAAATTGGTTAGTAAAATCTGTCATCAAAGAAAGGTGAACGGCGCTTTAGATTTTTTAAAACTTGTTCAGCATTACCTAAACCTTTAACATAAATATATTTGCGTAACTATTTGATTGCCACCTTCTTTCTGTTTATGTATTTTCGTTGGAAGTGGATTTTGCAAGCCCTGATGCGTGGTTAACAATCAGTTCTCTTTTCGCAGTGTTTTTTCTGCCTTGTTTTAGTACGCGGGGGGGTTTGGTGGCGGCGATGGCTATTGCAATGGTGTTGTAACCGGGCGAGCAAAGGAAAGAAAAAAAAAACGGCAGAGTAAAAATGCGGTGCAAGGAGGGTGGGGAGAGGCAGTATGCTGAGCCAGCAAGAGGCACTCGTCGGAGCGTATGGCGAAATTTATTTATTTATTTATTTATTTATTTATTATTTATTTATTTATTTATTTATTTATTGACAGTACCCTCAGGGTGCATTGAAGTACATAGCTGGTACTGTGAAAAATTTTTTTGATACGCTGGTGTGCTACAGCGAGGCACGTTCACCTTTTGCGAATGATCGCGTCGAGATGATATGAATCGCGCAGGTTCAATTCAATGCGAACGGAAAGAATGATTGTGATAGAATATTTTGTGGAAGAGAAGAATTCTAGACTGCTTCCGGCGAGTAGCAAGCAATGGAAGATATAACGTCGCCTTCATGACAGTTACGCTAGCTGTACGATGATAGCTGGCCAAGATGAAACAGACTGAACGGTTTTGTATGGCTTCGACTGCGTGTGTTAGCGTGGCATGGCTTGGATCCCACATTGCAGATGCGTATTCTAACTGTGGGCCTACGTGCGTATTTTAATGATGACGGAGCGAAGTAAAAATTCCTTTTGAGGTAACCTAAAGTACGATTAGCCTTGGCCGTTATGTATTCTACATGTGGTTTCCATGAAAGGTTTTTAGTAATGTGGACGCCCAGGTAACGGCAAGAATTGACTGATATTAGGCAATTGTTGGTGAGGTAATACCTTGCGCACTCTAGGTTAGTACGGGACACACTCATGGATTTACACTTGTTAGTATTGAGGTCCATTTTCCATATGCGATACCGCTGGCAAATGTTGTTGAGGTCTGCCTGGAGGGATAAGGGGTCGGTATCATTTGAAACTTTACGGTATATCACGCAGTCGTCAGCAAAGAGACTTATTTGAGAGGATATCTTGTTAGGCAGGTCATTCACGTACATTAAAAACAATAAGGGACCCGATACAGATCCTTGGGGAACGCCAGAATTAACTAGAATTTGAGGTGAGTCATCATCATTTGCAGTAACGTATAGAAGCATGATGCTAGAAAAGTGGAGGACCAATTAAGCAGAGTGGGGTCAATATTTAGCGCGCTCATTTTGTACAGAAGGAGTGAGTGGTTAACTTTATCGAAAGCCATGGCAAAATCGAGAAATATACAGTCAGCCGAATAACCAGAGTTGAGGCAAACATGAAAGTCATTAGTAAGTTTTAGGAGTTGCGTCTCACAGGAGAAACCCATTCAAAATCCGTGCTGATTTAAACTAAAGAAAAAATTTTCATCCATAAATTTTACCAGATGTGAAAAAATGACGTGTTCTATCCTTTTGCTGGGACAGAGGTTAAAGATATTGGTCTGTAATTTGATGGGTTATTAGCATCATACGGGATTTGTGAAGAGGTACAATTTCTACAATGTCCGGTCTTTGGGCAAAGTACCAAAATTATAGGATTGAGAAAAAGGCATTGTAAAATATGGAAACAATTTGCACTCGTAGCTATAATAAGAAGTAAGCTATAATTATCATATATTGCTTTAAGGCCAGCATAGGCAAAAGCTGTTAGATCCATTTGAATATTATTTCTAGGCTCCAGCTCGGGACCAAAGTGGGTGTTTATGGGAGACGAGAATGAATGAGGCAAATGTGTTATTGAGCACTTCAGAAATCAGCAGCCAGAATAGTTCACCCAAAGGTGTCGCCGAAGAAATTCTGTTAGTCTCTTCACCTTTAACATAGTCCAAGAAACGCTTAGGGGTTTGGTTTAGGACTATTCGGTAGTGTGGTTTTAAAAAAAGGTCGATTTAGCTACTTTTAAGGCAAGGAGAATAATAGGCTGCTCCAGCTGCCTTGTAGGCTAACCGTGGACTGCATTGCATGAAACCTTTGTCTTCAGGAAAGCCGTTTCTTTTTGTTAAGAAGACGTAACAAATGTCGGTTGAACCAGGTGCCTTTTTTTATTAAATACGCGTCTGAGAGGAACGTGCCGATTAATTATGTCGTTCACTTCGTTTTTTAAACATGTTCCAGTTAACTTCAATTGAACGTTCGAGGTGATCAGGCAAGAAAACGTAAAGAAATCTAGCCAGTTCACTGTTTATGGCTGAATAGTTAGCTTTGCAGTTATCTTTTTTGGGATACCGAATGGGGGAAAGTAAGCGAAAATTGCAGTACATTGTGCTCACTTAAACCAGGCAAGGGCGTTAGGCTTGAAAGATATCAGGTGATGACGCAAGTAGTAGGTCTAAAAGGGAAGGCGTATTCTGTGTAGCACCTGTAGGGTTGTTAACAAGCTGCGACAAGCCGACGTCTGAACAAACAGTGATAAGTTGCTAGGCTCGGATGAAAAAGGATCCAGAAAATGGACATGATGTGGACCAGACAATGTAGGGAAGTTAAAGTCACCCGTCAAAACAATTCCTATCCCGGGGTATCGAACCGTTATAATGTGTAATAAGTCGTCCAAAGCATTATTAACTGATGAATCAGTTGAGAGCCAGCGATAAATAGGACCTATAAACAGTTTTTTTTAATTCCCTTTCACACAGCACTATATTGCTTCCAGTTCAGAAGAGATGGGAATACAGAAACATTCATAACAATCTTTAACAGCTAGCAACACATCACCACCGGTTCTATCGCCTAAATCACTGCGATAAATCAAATACTTATCCTTACAGCTAAATAACTCTGAATTAGATATTTTACTCGTCAACCATGTCTCCGTTAAAGCAATTATATCGGCACTACAGACATTAATTATTCCACTGAGGTCGTCTCTTTTGCGGAATAAACTGCGAATGTTAGTATAAGAGGATTGAAAGAAAGTGTAGTTTAAGGCGCAAGCCACCATCCCACTCGTTTCCCTAGTCATTTGCCTCGAGTGCGCGGCCAGAGCGAAGGATTCTGGGATTGGTTTCTTCCGCGCCTAATGTTGGGCCAGCAAGGCCTATTTCATAAACAGTCATTATCTGGACCGTACCCGTATCGTTTACCTTTCATCACAAGTTCATTATGCCGAAGTTTTAAATAAGACATTTTGCCCTTTGACATATTCAGTCACCTTTTTCCTCGGATTCCGGGTTGCCAAGCAAAAATATTCGTTCGGGGCCACCTGACTATCCTTAAGAAGTGCACGCCTAGACAGAACACGTTCCTTCGTCTTTGAAGTGGAAAATTTTGCAATGGTTGGTCGACATTTTTTTATGTGAACTGACCGATTCTGTGGGCGCGTGGTATTCTGTCTTCTGGTATGTTTAGTTTTAGGGTGTTTTTTAAAAAGTGATAAGAATTTTTCTTCTGATTGTTCGGCGGATTCCAGTGGCGACATCCAGCAGGCCATGAAAATTGAGGTTTGTCGCGGTGACAGCAGTCTTCTGCGTCCATCAAGCCGTGCCCGGAGGCTTTTTTAATACGGCTGAGACTTTCGCGAACTTTACTAAGATCGACTTTGAAGATGTGCTTCGATAAAAGATGCCCAGTCAAAGAATACTTTCCTTCAGAGTGAAGTTGGGACACCCAAGGGCCGCCCTATCCGAATTTTCCAATACTACGTCCCGGTTGGCAGTTTACTAGGATTTTAGAGCTAGGTATACAGCGCAATGCACAAGGTGGCTCGTGATCATGGATTTCACAATCATTTAGGCACCTGCCTCCCGGCGTCGGTGTCTCCGGGAGCATGCTCATGAGATAAGGTATGTCAGCTGGGGTACTGTTGTCCAGATTATGGCAGGAAAGGCACCGCCGAGCCGGTGTGGTGGTATTGCACTCCGCAAATGGTATTAACCGTTGATAAAGGCTGCACGTCTATGGTAAGTGTGGGGAAGGGTTGGGTTGGCTGTGGGCGGTGTGCGCTAGTTCTCTCGCCTATTATGAGAACTTGGGCACTGGTTGGTGAGAAGGAGTGCCCCCGGTTGACCAAGTAGTGGGCGATACATGTGCAGCGTCTTGCAGCCAGTTCAACAAGACCAAGCGTGAGTGTTTGTGATCATGCTGTGACTATTCCACAGGAAACGTTGGGGCACTTAAGTAGCAATTGTGGAATATTTTGGTTCACGTAAGGCAAAAAAAAAATCCGTCCTAATATATTTCTCTAAACGTAGTTTTTTCGTTGTTCATTCGATAATTCAACATTCGCCGAAATCATAAGTTTTTGGGCCCCAGATATTATTATTTCGCATTTTCACTGCATATGCATTTGCAGAAATGACTGGTGGTGGCTGGGTGGTACAATGCGGTTTTTAAATCAAAGCTTTACTACGTTCATCCAGCAGTTTCGAAGAGGATGTGCAATTTAACCTTTTGACCGTGACAAGGCCCCGGCGACACACCCCTCGAAGCGCATTGCGTGATTCGCTTGGCGCGCTGTCGGCGCTGAGCACAAGGCCCCGTTTCTGGTAGTTCTTCTCACGTAGCGGCAGCGGCCCCACGGGAGCGGCGGCTCAGCTGATCGGCAGCTGACCAAACCTGAAGCCTCCTACGCATGCGACGCTGGGTAGGAGGCTTCTCGGGCTGTCGTGACTCATCTTGCGCCGCGTTCGCCGCGAAAGAGGAAGGCGGCGTTCGCCAAGAATGAAAGCGAGGCCAGGACTCCTGCTGTGAGCGTTGCGGCTTCGAGCAGTGGTCGGCAATACAGCGACATCAAAGGTTAACCAAGCGAACAAACACTTAAGCAGTCTAAGCCAAGCTTTGCTTTGTTAAACAAAGGTTAACTGAGCAAGTCGCAGCCATGTTTGTTTGTATTGGGGCATGGAAACTTCACATCAGCATTTCTGTGATTGCGGAGAAAGACGAAAAAAGGGGCAAGTATTTTTCTGCAGTGAAAAGAGAAAGCTGTTGTTTTTCTGAGTTCCCAAAAAGGAAAGAAATTTCAGTAGGCAATACAATGTTATATAACCGAGTTTTAGCATTTGAACATCATTATATTTATTATAACATCATTATATAACAACATTTATTATAACATCAATATATCATTATATTTAACAGCATTATTTAACACCCAATAACAACCATTTAACAACTTTAGTGAACAGAGTACTGTAGTACAAAAATTTTATAATCTAACCAACATAGCACTGTATTACAAACCAGCACATATTGCAAATTGCAAAAGAAATTTTAACCTTATAGAGCAGCTTTTTACTTGGACAGTTTAATACAATTGGAAAAACATGAATATGTTTTTTTTTTCGCTTTTAACCACAACCGCAATACTATCCCAAATGTACGTACAGATGCAAAATGCACTCTTTATTATAATCTTAAAAATGCACATGTGCACGATTTGATAACGCTGTGTGTAATGTTTTTTTACTGGTATTTGCTAAGGAGCAATTATTATTAAAAGATACCTTTATTTTTTTTTATTGCTTTTTTATTATTATTTAAACCTGTTTCAGTATATACCTAAATTTAACAATGCTTCCAAGGAGAATGATAAAACACGCTGTCAAAGGCATTTATTAGAGATAGTTACCATTTGGCTGCCCCCATGCTACCATGTCTTTGTGCGCAAGACTTTTGGTGGCTAGTACTTTGCTTTGGCGGTAGAGTTGCAACCGAGTGAGCGAAGAAAGACAGGAAAACCGCGGAAGGATGCGTGGCGAAAGGATGAAGGGGAGTTCAGTATGCTGAGTCCACACGAGACGCTCGTCCGAGCAGCTGAGGAAAGTGTGAGGCGGGGGAGGCACGCGCTGCTAAGTAACATGACATGGTAAGATGAGATGTCATCACAGGCCGCTACTAAGTGGGACCAGTATGCAATCATCAGAGCGTGCCTCTCCACCAGTGCCATCCTTCTTACACTACCTCCCAGCCATACGGGACACCCTCCGTGCGTGGCTCCTGCGAACCAAGTTTACCATTTGCGACCAAGTTACAGTTGCCGGGGCCGCGGCCCGTGCTGAGTGATAAACAGGGCAGGTGGGCGCGCCGATGTACATCCCATATCACGCGATTGCTTCCTGAGACGCAGCAGATTTGCGCGTAGACGAGAAGACTGCAAGTTCGCGCCTGCGTCACAGATGTATCACATGGGGAGTATCGTAATATTCAGGCATTTTACATTGATAAGATTGGTTACATTCTCTTTCCACGTTTGTTTTTTTCGTGATCCGAATGTCCTGCATGGCTTCGTGTTCCAACTCCTAAACAAGCTTGGAAAAACCATAGAAAAAATTTGTACGGCAGTTCGTTACTGGACGGCTCGCCTGACGAATATGCAATACGAACGTATAGTTTTATCCAAACTGTGAAGGGATCCACGATTGTGGACCCTGCGTGAAATCATGTTTATGGAAGGCATACTCTAACGCCGTTAGACGCCTTTCAGTTACCATTCAGAATGCTAAACGAGACTTTTTTTCGACAACGCTTCCAGGCATGCTCAAAAGTAACCTTAAAAAATTTTGGAAAACGATAAACTCAAGTAACGCCTCACCAATAGCCATATCAGGTCGCAACGATGAACCTTTAGGCGACGTAGATGCGGCTGATACCTTAAACAGCGTCTTTTCTTCGGTTTTCCCGATCGATCGCTCACCTAACGTAGCTTGCAATACTGAAATTACCATACCAGATCCCATGTTACCAATCGCCATTTCCGCGAACGGCATATTTAGCATAATTAACAACATGAAAATTTCATCTGCAAGTGGAAGTGACAATATTAACAGCAAAATATTTAAAAAATACGAAGCTGATAATCAGTTCTCCCCTAGCATTACTTTTCTCTCAGTCACTTTCATCGGGCGACATACCCGATGATCGGAAAGTGGGTAAAATCACTACATTATTTAGGAGGGGCAACAAAACATCCCCATATAACTACAGACCCATATCGCTAACAAGTGTCCAATCCGAAATTATGGAGCATGTTTTATCCACCCATATAATCAATCACCTGGAACAGGATAGCTTCATCCACGCTTCACAACATGGTTTCCGGAAATGCATGTCCTGCGAAACGCAACTTGCCGCCTTCGTTCATGAACTGCATACAAATCTCGACCGAAATATTCAGACCGATGCCATTTTCCTCAACTTTGAAAAAGCATTTGACAAAGTTCCACATCGCCGCCTAAGGACCAAACTTTCATTGCTTAACCTTGACCAGTCCGTCTTATCCTGGAATAATAACTTCCTCAGTAATAGAAAAACAGTTGTCATGATAAACAATGGCCCGATCTAGAACTTCTCCCGTCCTTTCCGGTGTTCCTCAAGGAACAGTACTTGGTGCCCTACTCTTCCTTGATATACATCAATGACCTTCCGCAAGTGCATTACTAACAAAATCCGACTTATTCGCTGACGACTGCGCTCCTCTATGCAACCATCACCAGTCAAGCCGATCACTTATCCCTGCAGAGAGACCTTAAAGCTGTGCAACACTGGTGCCAGGCGTGGCAAATGTCTTTAAATGCGTCTAAATGTAAATCACTTTCCTTTCATAGACGCACTAACCCATTTTTCTAGAACTACTCTCTGGGCGGTTCCTTCCTACAATCCCACTAATTGCTACAAATACCTCGGCGTACACATTACAAGCGAATCTATCTCGGTCAGTCCATATTAACACATCATTTCTGCAGCTAATAGATCCCTAGGTTATTTGCAGCGCACCTCGAAGTTTGCTCCCACCCCCTTGAAAATACAGGCCTTTACCACATTAACCCGACCAAAACTTGAGTCACGCGGCAGCCGTGTGGGACCCACACCAGAAGCTACCTGGTAGAAAACATTGAAGGTATTCAGAACCTGCGCGGCCAGATTACGCGTTCTCAGATTATTCATCGTTCACCAGTGTGCACAGAATTAAAATAACGTGCCGCCCTTACTCCCCTCGGCCACCGTCGAAAAATGTCAAGGCTTGCTCTGTTCCACAAATAATTCTACGCATCCCCGCCTAGCCATCTACATAACACCCCGAACCCATTTTTCTGATTGTAGTAGCAACTCGAAGCAAGTTCTAGACCCTGCCCTAAACCAACACGTTGGCACAGTCATTCTTTGTCAGCACTGCTAAGACTGGAACGTTCTACTTACCGGATAACATTATTAATACTGAGATACAGAACATTCAAAAAATTTCTATTCAACCTTTCCGAGCCCGAGTGACCATTTCTGTTTATTGTTTTTATGCCCTCTCTGTCTCTTCTCATTTTTCGCTTCAAACTGTATCATATGTTGTACATTGAACTGCAGTATGATTCGGTGGTTGGCCTTTTGTATCTGCTGTTCCCTTGTAGTTGGTATCATTTGTGCCACTGCGATTGTATATCCCCCAACCGTGCAAAAATTCTGCCTGTGTTATATACCATTCCGAATGTACTCTCACATTTTTCTGTGTCTTAGTTAGGCAGACGTTTTTTTTTTGTTTCTTCTGTTTTCACTGTTCTTGCACATCACCCTTTGCAAGATTCAAACATTTGTATTCCCACCCCTCATGTAATGTCCCTTCCAGGGACCCCTGAGGAAAATGAAATAGAAATAAAATAAAAAAATAGAAACGTAGCCTCACAGGTAACCCCCGTGAGGACAAAGCGTACGTAGGGTGGCACGCCGCCTTAGCGGATGAGAGCGGAATTTATGGGCAAACCTGACAGCTCTCGGACACTTTGAACATTCTCTTTAAAGCACTGAATAAATGGCACTTACCGATTTTTGATGCCGCTGGGATGTCTGATATTCACGCACGGCACGGAGCAACAGCGTGTGACTGCGGCGTCGTTGTCGCGACGCAGTCCTCAAGAAATGCCCGCCAGATGCGCACCGGTCGGTAAAAAATGGCGGCACCCAGTGCACAGGGGAAAAGAGTGAACTAGAATACCAAGATTTAGTCACTCTAGTGGAAAGTTTGTCTATAGAGAGTTTAGCTGATCGGTTCCCTTGGAGCACACTAGCGATGGCGCCGCGAATTTGCCCAGCGTCCCCCGCGCGGAACTGCCTGCTCGCCGGCGGCGGCATCGGTGGTACGCTTGTTTTGGGCCTGTTGTGGTGCTGCTTCGCGTCAATTGCGTGGTGCCTTCGCACGATTGATTAACTTGTTCGACAGCACTCCCAGGGTAACCGCTCCCGACGGAATTAAGTGGTCATACGGCAAACATCGTGATGGATTGGTTTTGAGGGCGAGAAAAAAAAAATGTACAAACCCCATAAAGACATCTGCCCGCTAGGGAAACGCTACCTTTTGCGCACTGCTTGCCACGAATGGGACTCCGTTTCTAAATTGTGATTACCAATTCGGTTGTGTTTAAGAGGTATTAAAAAAGGCAAAAGTAGCAACACGTTCTGATAAATAGCGATAAAAGTTCCCTCAGCTTTCTTAAAGTTCTCACTCTTACTAAGCTAACTAGTTTAATCGGTATAAATGGGAATCACTAAGCTCACATGCCAATTGTTTCGGTGTCTGCGCTTGTGTCGCGCGGTGGTGTAGCCCAAGCTAGCATATCAGGATGGCTAGGTTCCGCTGTCTCACCCTTGGAAAGACGCTCCTCTCGTTTTCTCTCTCCCGGCTCATGGGCGGGCTACAGCGGCGGCGCCCGCCGCTCTAGCCCGGCGTGGCCGACGCTGCTGCTGCGTTCGGGACGCCGGCGCGAATTCCAGGTACGGCTGGCAGAATCTCTGGTTTCACTCTTTGCGAGCCACGTGCGTGCATTAAAGTGACGTCGCGTGGGCAGTTGTTGTGGGTGTTGTTAATAGCTTTGCTTTCCAACTACCTTCACTGCGTGGATTGGAGCCTTTTTTTTCATACTTTCACGTGCAAGCAAACAAAGAGGATAGGAGCAACGCAGGAAATGTTTTTCTCGAATGTCAGAGATTTATTACTACAGAAAGACCTGTGTACGAAGCGCCAATAACATTTACAAATATTACAGCTAGACAATTGTTTTCTGTTGTTCATCTCAACTCGCGTACAGTTTCGGCGCAGTTCATCTCAGTTTATCATCTGGGCCGTGAACTGCGACTTCATAGCTGAAACCCCTTTGTTCAATGCATTATCACAGCACAGAGGGTCAATTGCAGAAGCAGATATATAGGGATGCACTAAAAGTGGGAGAAGCTTCCGAGTCTGAATTTCCACGGATGCTCGGAAAGCATTCCTTCCATCATCCCACTCACTCCATATGGCTTACGGCAACCTATTAAGCAATGGGCCTTTCATTTAACGCTGTGCGAGCCGTCCGACGGTGCTATAAGCACTCCACTAAAGTGACATTCAGCGGCGTTTCGTGAGAAATTTTTGCGTCTGGCGAAACTCGCCTTCCTTAATTTAAAATAATGTCACCTAACCTTACAGAGAGCAATCATTTAACAGAGAAAAAGCCAGTATAAGTCATCAAAACTACAATTGAAAATGAGACTTAAAAAAAAAAATTTTCGCGCATCAGCTTGCTTCCCGTACCGCAATCGTCGTCAAAATACGATAGTCTTTCGTAGCCCACATATCCATGAAGGAATGAATGAATGAATGAATGAATGAAGCGGAATGAAGATTCTTATCGCCGCTTTCTCAACGAAGGCTAAGTGCGTGTCCATTACGCGAGGGGGAATGGAAGAGGTGGGGAGCGAATGAAATTATTGACCGTCAACATGTTCAATGTAGGTACCAAGTCCTTCAACAAACGAACTGGGCGCGATTTCTTGCCTTTCATAACGGTGCTGCGAACTACCACTCATTGAAAGTAGTAGTAGTAGCAGTAGTAGTAGTAGTAGTAGAGTAGTAGTAGTAGGGTTGGTAGTGGTAGTGGTGGCTGTAGTCGTATACAGTAGCAGTAGAATGGTAGTGGGGGTAGTGGTGGTGGTAGGCGTAGTAGTAACTAGTAGTACAGTTGAACCTCGTTTATAACGAACACTGGATACAGTCAAAACCCGGTGATAGCGAACTGTAATATGTGCCCGGCGATTAGTTCGACATATCCAATAATTCAATATAGCCGAGCCCACCTATAACGATTTTTTTTTTGTTACGAGTTCGCAATACGCGGGACCCCTCCCCCCGCCATTCCCACATAACCGAAACGAACATATAAATTATGCTATTACCTAACACAAAACCATCCATTTATTGCATGAAATAAAGCTACTTTCCGCCCTTGACCTGCCCTACTTCGCAAGAAAGGTGTGATTTTTGTTTTCACTTTCATTTTGGCGGCACCAACTAGCGCCGCATTCTTTACACGAGACATCGTTTCCATCAGTACAAGTACGTGTCCTTCAATATCGGCTGGCAAAAATTCCCCGCATTTCCCCGAGGGGAAGAATGTGAAAGTGCGAATGCACGAGTTGAATTTGCGCGGTTCGGTAATGTTCGCGAAAGAGAGATCACACACACACACACACAACTACAAAGAAAGAAAGATGCATTTATTCACAAACACCTATTTGTGTTGTCGTTGTACTTGATTGCTACAGCGGATCTCAGCTTTGAAATTTCGTGTCAGTACTCCTTTAAGCAGGTGCATTAGCCCTTCTCACGCCCGATTCTTGGCCAATCCCCACGTGGGTATGTGCCATGTCAGCGGCCAGGCAGCGCGCGCCCATCTCCACGTGCGCGGACATCGCCGGTGGACGCAGGTTCAGGATCGCTTAAGAAGTGCATTGCACTTAAAACGCTTCATAAAGTGTCGGACGGCTTTACGTTGTGACATCCTCAGTCTCTTCAGTGCTTTCAGCAGCACCAGCTGCCATGACATCGGCGACGGTGTGTGCGCTCGAGGGGCTCACAGTGACGGCAAAATCGTCGTCAACACTCAGGAAATCCTCTGAGGACACTCCTTTCGGGTACAGCATTGGAACGTTGGCGAGCTCTTCGTGCAGTTCGCCGATGATGCCGTCTTGGTCCGGACTTGCTGGCTGGCTGGACTCCGTCCTGAATCCTGTGTGCCGGAAACAGTTACGGAAGGTGCCGGGCGTCAAGTCGGTCTATGCGAGGCTCAACATCTCAATCATGGCCAATCAGCACCTCAATCGTCGCTCCGAGACAACGCATTTCGGTGGGTAGCAATAGTAGGCGCACCGAGTTCGATATATCCGATGTGAACTTCGTTATAAAGAATATGCTGCGCATGCATTTTCGTAACAAATTTGCTTTTGTTCGATATATAGCGTAATTCGTTCTATCCGGGTTCGTTATAATCGGGTTCGACTGTTTAGCGAATTATCAGCTATAGCGAACTAAATACAGACTTTGGTTGGTCACGCTTTATTCCAATGACACTTATTCTTTTATAACGAAACTGACAACGTGAGAGCGGCGCGATATCGGATATAACGAAGAAATATTGGACCAGGAGGCTGGGAAGCTAATTCGAAAACCCCCCGTAGTCCTAAACTGCAGAAGTATAAAGGCCCTTTTGTTCGTGGACCCTGTCGAAAACTTCATCGTGCTCAGTGCCGTGAGAATCCACCAGACGAAGATCACATACTTCGTCAAATGAATAAAGACGCAGTCCTGTTTTGTCAAGGGAACTCTGTTCTGTTGTAATTTCACGTACTCATGTTACGCTTCATTGAGCTCGAAATGCAGCAAGGAGAAAGATAAGGGTTACCTTGTGTATAGTGTGTTCGAAGCCTAAAAAATGCTTTTTGTATCAAGTATTTTTGCGTGAGCCAGATTGTCGATTTGTTATAGCCGATTTTTACAGCTACTGTTTTAACGAATATTGGTTATAACGAATTAATTTGTTGTTCCGATACTGCTTCGTTATAACTAGGTTAGACTGTAGTGGTAGTAGAAGTAATAGCGGTAGTTGTGATGGTATTAGTAGTAGTAGTAGTAGTAATGGTAGTTGTCGTTGCAGTGGTAGTAATAGTAGTAGTAGGAAATTTTTATTGAGCCTTGAGTAGGAGTGGTTCCTCAGTCCTGGAATCCAAGTGATGACCGGGCGACCGATGTCCTGGATGTCAGGAGTAGCTTGACGTCCAGGTGGTCGCCAGGGATCAGGTTCTCCTCCAGCTCAGGGAGTGGAAGAGAAGACGGGAAAGGTCGGAAGTGTGGGTTATGCGCACACTCCAAGAAAATTTGAGCCAGTGCGCCTGGTTGGGGGCAGCATATGCAGTAACCGGGAAATGCAGCGAGAATCTTGTGCACGGTGTGAATGAATTGGATGAACGGAAGTAATTGTTCGGATGCTACGGAAAGCAATTTCTTTTGGAGAGTATGGCTCGAAGATGACGGTAATAGATAGTTTTAGCAGTCCGTCCGTTCCGTCGTGTACGTTGTTACCAGGTTGACCGGGACCCATCTGGGCACCTGGGCATTCGTCGCGGTCGGGGGATTAGTTCCGCGGGCCTGCCTTCGCCATGTCCGCGCCTCCTCGCCCTTCCGCGCGCGCAGGCGCAGACCTTTCCAGGTCAACCCGCTAACAACGTAACCAACGGAACAGACGGACTGCTAAAACTCTATAATATTAGAGAGTTTTAGCAGTCCGTTCGTTACGTTCGTTACGTTCGTTACGTTGCTACCGGGTTTACCGGGACCCGACTGCGCATGCGCCATTTGTTCCGTACGCGGCCCGCGTCTCTCCCGGCGCTCTGCTTCCGTGTTACCGTATCCCGCAACCGGCTTTGCGTTGCTCTGGTCGGCTCGGGGGCTCGGGTGTTGGAAACTTTAGGCTTAGCGCCCTGGCAAATATTTGATCGCCGCTATCTGTGCAACTGCTAATGACACTCCGTAACACAACGTTCACCTCACTATCATCCCTTTCTCGCATGTGAACTTTATTTGAGCTACAACTGCCGTGAGCGATCGGTGACCGAGGACATCTGCGTAGCCTGTTTCGGATGCTTCCGCGCAGGTTATCGCCATCTCTCGGCCGCGCGCCGCACCGCGCGCCGCGGCATCCACGGCCGGTCAGCGTAGGCTTGCCATCGCGGCAGATATAATCTGATCGCCGCTTTTAAAATAAGCCCTGAGAACAATCCCGTAGCACAATTTTTCACCACACTAACACCTACTTTCTCGGAGGTGGAACTTCGTTTTAGTGATCAGATTGATTCGGAAGAGCAGCGACAAGCGGTTGCTACCGTGGTCTGCGCCGGTTCGAGCCGCTGAGTGTGCCGAGCTGGCAGGCGCGACCGGCGTGTGCGCGGACTGTTCCCGATGCAGAAAACGCTTCACGATTGCCTGCTTTATCCATTTCTTGCGTACAAACGCGCGGAATCTACAAATTCAGCTCAGCGAATCGTCCGTAGTTGACCATGGAGCAAAAACAGTGGGCGGAGCGGCGCCGACGAGGCATCGCACACCCGCATCGGGCCATGTGTCTCAAATTCACGCGTACGACTAGTCGTGGTGACAGTCGTAACGATCAGTCGCATACGAATCGCGTGTACCAATCGTACATGTGTCTAGCGCTTCAATCGGGCAAGGCCAAGGCCATTCCTCCAAGTGGACGGCGCGCGACCATGTCGTCACCTGCGCTCGCTCTGGTGCCGTCGCCGCCACCGCAGCCCCTGCTTCACAATGAGTCCGGCCGAGCGCGATTATTTTAGATTTGCAATGCTTTAGGGGAAACTGCGTTGTTTATTTACGTATTTTTAGCGTGTGGATTTTTGCAACTACTCGGCTAATCAGCCGTCACACGGAACGAACGGTACCGACGCTACGGAGTGCTAAACACGTTTTCCGTCTCACTCTACGGAAAGAACCCGGGTACGTACGCGCGCATGCGCAGTCGGGTCCCGGTAAACCCGGTAGCAACGTAATGAACGTAACGAACGTAACGAACGGACTGCTAAAACTCTCTATTAGGGAGTTTTAGCAGTCCGTCCGTTCCGTCACGTACGTTGCTACCGGGTTCACCAGGACCCGTCTGCGCCTGCGCGCGTAGAAGGACGAGGAGGAAGGGCGAGGAGGCACGGACATGGCGAAGGCAGGCCAGCGGAACTAATCCCCCTACCATGACGAATGCCCGAGTGCTCAGACGGGTCCCGGTCAACACGCAGGGCTGCCAACTCTAGGGAAATTTCCCTAGATCTAGGGCATTTGGGTTGTCTTTAGGGAAAAGGGAAATTTCTCAAAATCTAGGGAAATTTTTGCGTCCACATGAACTTATGCCTTCAGTCTTATAATGGTGTCCTTTGTTAAGTTTAACATTTATTATGTTTTTATGTACCTATGCATTTCAGTTTCTCGATGAAGCGCAGATATCTATTTCCCATTAATGTGCATCGAGCGGAGCTATCGCTCGATGTTTGCACTGCTGGTTTAAATAGCAAAAGAACATGATTGATGAAGTTCATAAACTTGCTCGCTCGAATATCTCATGCACTGCGCATCGTCTGTGCTCGTTCCTATTATCCTTCTTTCATATATACATGGATTCTATTACAAGGGCTCTGGGTCGTAGTACAAGATTTTTGTGTTTTGCATTGAATTGCGGTGTTCTTGATTATGTTATTTTTATAATTTAACACGTCTTCGGCTTATATACAAGGCGCTGTAACACGTAGTGCTTCTTGGAATGTCGCATTGTTGTGTGTGCGCCGAGCGATTGCTTTTACTTTCTAGGTAATTTTTATATGTATTATTCACTATTACATGTCCGCCCCCCAAGTAATGACCCTCTATTGCTTTTGTGGTTTGATGAAACAAAATATTTAAAGCATCACAAATTGTGCTCCAACACTTTTTTCAGCTTCATCTCCGTTACTCGAAAAATGCTTTCAAACGAATTCACAATTATGCCTTAAAAGTAAATTCGGCAGTCATATCGCATAACTAGAACCCAATATCTGAGAGAAAACATCTGATAACCGCATTCAGCAAAAATCTAGGGAAATCTAGGGAATGTTTTATCTGAGCTAGGGGAAAAGTGGCTTCGCAGGTTGGCAGCCCTGTCAACACGCTAACTACATACCGGACGGAACGGACGGACTGCTAAAACTCGCTAGAGTTTTAGCACTCCGTATGTTCCGTTTTGTACGTAGTTACCGTGTTGACCGGGACACGTCTGGACACTTGGGCATTCTTCGCGGTTGGGGGATTAGTTCCGCGGGCCGGCCCTCACCAGGCTCGTGCATTCGTCACGGTGGGGTGCGCTTCTTCGTCCTTCCCGCGCGCGCAGGTCGCAGTCGGGCCCCGGAAACACGGTAACTACGTAAACGACGGAACAGACGGACTGCTAAAACTCTATTGTCTGTCAAGAGTATATTACTGTGCTATTTTCTGAAGTGTAGCGGATGGTGTGGGCTGCGGTTGTTCCTCTGGTATTTTGGAGGACAGGGTGCAGGCTAGCTGATAGCCATTGCTCGTCAGCGTACAGTGGGTGAGTATAGAGCAAGTCGACAGTCCTTTGGGGCTGATGATGCGAGAGGAGGCGGGAAGTTGGTGGGGCCACGTTTACACTAGGAGTCCTTTATCATTAGCTTGGAAGTCCGTTAAGATGGCAAATCTCCTGGTGTGATCAGTACGAATTAAATCACCGGTTCTTCAGCACTCATGGGTGGCTGTTGTGTCAATTGAAGCACAGGCTGCAGTCAAAGAGCACATTTTGTGGGCCTTAAAAATGTGGTTTGCTTTGGTGAGGCTCAAACCTAGGTCGTTGGCGACAGACTCCGCCTCTCTACCACTGCCTACATAGGCCGTACGACTTCCTTTTAGGGGTTGCTCATAAGGAGAGTGGCTTTGTTTCAAACGAAGTAGTAGATGGCGTTAGATGTGACAGAAAATTCCCGGCTTGTATCTACGCACAGCCACGATCCCTACCATACTTATTATCACCATCGCCTCATTATCATATCGTAATCGTTTCATCATCATAGTCATGCCCGCAATAATACAGCAGCATATTAATACTCACTGCAGTACGGATGAACTTCCAGCCGCCTTTACCCTGCATTCCCCGAATCCATTCTCTGCCCCCGAATATAGTATCTCCGCCTCTTCATCGCGTTTCCTCTCGTCTCCGTCTCTGTACTCCTCACCCCGTTCTTTGGTAGTGATTCTATCACTCACATCATCGATCCCATGACTCATTCCCATCCTTACTAACCCGGCTCAACCCACCCTCAATTTACACATGGGATGTCTTCTGCGCGAACTGATTTCTTAATGCATAAGGTCACATCGTTAGCCTGTAAGTAGAGCACACTGCCCTGAAAACGAACGGCAACCGGAAAGAGAACGGAACACAATGCAGGTGATTATTTGGAGTAGAGGTGTTACGTGGCTAACCCTTTGTCTGGCGAACAAAAAAAAAAAAACGAGAATGTAAAGCAAGCAATCACAGGCGCAGTGTTCCATTTTCTTTCTTACTCCGCTTCATTTCTCAAGTCCTCCCTTCGTCCAGCGGGCCGAGGGTGTAAAAAAGAACGAAGGGCAAAAACGAGAGCGCGACGACATCTGCATGTTCTGGGGCGTCCGTCATAGCTGAGAAAAAAAAAGCACAACGATAAATACAAAGCAACCGGCGGAACAGCTAGGGCAAGCGAGAAAGAACGCTTTCAAAAAAAAGAAAGAAACAAAGAACGAAAGGAAGAACGGCGAGAAGGAGAGAGGTGTATAACTCAGGGTGAAGACGACCCAGGGCGCCCCTATTACGCTCTACAGGAGGACCATGCTGAGATTAAAAAAAAAGGCGGGGAAAAAAGAGAGAACCTCAGGTGAGCAGCAGATGGGAGCGCGAAAATAGGCAATCGAGAATGGGCTTAAAGGGAGAAAAAGAAAACGAGTTTAGAACACGGGTCGAGAACGAGAGAGGGAAAGAGGGGGGAAGGAGGGAACGCGGAGGAATAAACAAACAAAGAGTGGAGCGGCAGAAAGGCAACAAGAAAAGGAACGCGGTCACCGAAGAAAGTGCCGGGAGACAAAAGAGGTCGGCCGAGCAACAATCGGGGCCCCCCTGCAACCCCCCCACTCGTTCCGAGTCAGGAAGACCTCAGTTTCCGGGTCCCCTCTCCCGCGGAGGGGAGGGAGAGAGAGGAGAGAGAGAGAGAGCTCGGCAGCAAAAGAAAGGCTGCCGCGGCGGCGGGGGCCACTTTGACCTAGAAAATAGGCAGGTGCCGCCGTTCCTGAGCGTCCCCCTTTCCTTCCGGCCGCGGAGCCGAAACGTCCGCTATTTTTTGCTCCTGCAACCTAGCGACGAACCGGCCGCGCCTCCCTCCCGCAGCGCGAGCTCTCCTGACGACTGCGGCACCAAAGAGTTGGCCTCTCCCCCTTCCGCTCTCTCCGAGAAAGAAATAAACGCGCGAGCGCGCGGGCTCCCCGTCGTTCGAAACCGAAAGCACACGCGTGACCTACTTGCGTCGAAGCGAAACCGAAACTACCGCCCCCATTGGCTGCGCCGTGACGGATGTCGGTTGACGCGCAGCGGACACTCTGAGGTCAGTGGTCACGTGGCAACGCGCGGGTAGGCGACGTATTTCGAACGGACGAATGGCGGCGAAGGGGAGCGCGAACCCGCGAGAATGGCGGCGCGCGCCGGGCGCGCGTGAGCGCGGGCCTTTCGGAACTCGACCGGTTCCGTTTTTTCGCTCTCGCGCTAGCGCTTCCGGATGGAAGAGTGCGGCGGTTCGTTTCTGCTCTTGCTGCTGCCAGCGCCGGCGGGCGCGCGTTGTCGGTGAAAGCGGTGGTTTGTTGCAGCACGTGCAGCGAGCGACGACGCAGTGCCGCCGCGATTTTTGCTCCGTTATACCCCGAGGGATTGTGAGCGAAGTGCCGCCGGTGGCTTGGATCTCTGTTTCTTTTGCGACGCTGTGTTGGTGACTGTGTGACGAAGACTGGCGTTGACGTGATCCTTGACGGTGTTGGTGCTTGGTGAGGATAAACCGTGGGTCCGGGCGCCGATCATCGCCGGCTGAGCTCGTTTCTCCGCTGCCCGGTTGGCTTCCGGCCGGGCTCCCCCCTTCCGGATACGGATTTGAGCGCGTGTGCGCCGCCGCCGCCGAGGATTACGTAACGGGGCCGAGAGGATAAGACCGTCGACCGGTGAGTGCTGCTTTTCGGCGCTCTCGTGGACGTTATACCACTGGTGCCTGCGTGCATGTGCGTGTGCGCTCGGCCGAAAAAGTACGAGGTTCAGTGACGGAATGAAACACGTGTAGACCAATTCCGTAAGCGTCCAAGCTGTGCTCTACAAATGTCATTCTTGAGCGGAGCTGAATTAAGGGCGACGGATAAATGGGGCGTGACGCAAGGGGTTGTTCAATATCTGCCGGCGTAAAAAACCTCCCCACTAACGCTCCATTCGCTACTTGGGGCCGAACTCCAACTTATTGATGGGATACACGGGGCAAGTCCTTATGTAAATGACATAACCTGCGTTGTGAACAGTTTTGAGGGGATTGTCGTCGACCTGTGTGCACCATCTTTACGTATTGCCCACTTTGACGTGTCGCGATGCGCGACTCCTTTGGCTAGCGAGTACATTTGGCAGAGATTGATGATTCCTGTCAGGACCCCGTGTTGATCCCGGCCATTTTCATCTCGCGCAATTTTTAGGTAGGTGCGCAACAAAAGTTAAGGCTTACTTGCTCTGACCTGCCCGGGGAAAGTAAGTACTGCTGCCTTCTAACCAAACATTGAACCTTCCGAACAGCATCGCGGAATTTTGTTCATTTTTTGAGAATTTTCTGTAAGTGTTATTGGGCAAACTGCCAATTCCGCGTTTTTTCAAACCTACTCAAAATCTGTAAAGTGTATAATTCAACCAGCCGACAATTCTATCCGGATGTTTGAATAATAAAAATAAAGTGAACCAGAAGGGAGCCGGGGGTTACCGGTGGAATGATTGTCAAACACCAGCGGACATAGATTTTATTCTCAATAAAACCTTGATAACCTGCTGGTTGCTAGAATAACATAATTAGAACATAAACACAAGTTTTTACCTCCGACACGTGCAGCCCCAAGTTAACAAGCTTGTAATTTTCCTTTTTAGGGGCTACGTGCAAATTATGTGCGCAGTAAACAAAATATTAGGCTAATGCTCGGTTACTTATTACACTAACAAAAACAAAAAGAAGGACGCAGAAGAAAAATTAATCATGATGTTGATTATTTATGTTCTCTTAGAGGGAGTATACATCCGTCTTAGTAAAATGAAGGAGTCGAAAAACGCATGCATGTGAATGGGGGTGCTAGTTTTTATGTAAAAATAGGCTTAAGAGTTTTGTATTACCTGTAAATGGCAATAACGGCTGTCTTTAACAGGCCTTGTCGTATGTACGGCACGGCCATGTAATTAATACCCGACACACCGTAAATCTTTGCGATAACGAAGTCGCTTTCTCCCAAATCTCGCTTTGTATGAAGCTTTTAATGTATCCACAGAAGTGAATAGAGAGGCAATCATCCCCGCTTCTGACAATGTGCAGTCTATAAACCTTTTCACCTGTTAATCTTTAATGAGATCAGGACACGTTCTGGGCTGTCTTGCGCATGCGCAGTTACATCTTCCTGTCGACTGCGCCAATTATAGGGCCGCTAGCGCAGCCCACTGATAAAATGGCCGCTCCCAGGACGAAGAAGTTAAAACGGTCTTATAGACCTTTTCAACTTTTTAAAAGTCGGTTTTCTGTTTAGAGATGTTTTTGTGACGAGGGTTTATTGTATGACACTATCATTGGTAGTGATGCGGCTAACTTTGAGAATTACGTAAATTCGTTTGTAATTGCCCACTGAGCTCACTTGTTTATGAAACGTAGTCGTTTTTGTGCGCCACAATATGCACAAACTACGAACCTCTAGACGGATGATGACGAGTGAAGGGCTCCCTCGGCCCGGAGCGCCTCGACTGCGCTCGTATCGCCAGCGCTCCTTTTCGCGAGCATGTATAAACGGACGGCCTTCGCGCGGTCTACGAACTCGGGGCAACAGGTGTTCGTTTCGAAACTTGGCTCGCGCGCGCGTATGTGGGTTCGTGCAGTTTTTACGCTGGTTACGATGCGTCGAGGAACCCTGACCTCACGTCTTGTATGTTAAATACCCACTTCCGTCGCTAACCCTGTGTGCTGTACTGACTCGCTCTTACCACTAGGACTATCGCGGTAGCGATATCATCAAAAGCCCCTTCGCGTCAACTGAAGGGAGATGGCCTCTCTACCAAAGATTCCCAACAACTCCGGCCGCGTATTTGCGTAACACATTATTTACCCCCAAATTTTACAGAGGAGCTGTTATAGGTTAGGTTGTAAAGAAAACTGCTTGCGTCCACAGGGTGCGCAGATAGAAGTCCCGTCGACAATTTTTTACCTTGAGGCAAAGCCAACTCTCTGGCAAATTCCCTGTAGCTGAATCTGATGTAGGTATCTTGAAAAAAAAAAGATCAAACTGATATTGGCCTCCAGCGCGACTCCGCCATTACGCCAAGTTTCGTTCACTTGTCCATAATTAGTTGATTCACACAAAAGTTGTAAAAATTACAGAAATCCCGGCCGCCTACTCCAGCTGTATCGGAAATATCCCGAAACAATTTATGTGACAATTGGTCGCTATGACGAATGCAACATTACGCAGAGTTTCATCTACTTTTCATAATTACGTAGTTCACGTGAAGGTGTTTATACGGCGGAATCACCGTCTGCTGTGAATACATGGGCTTATATACAAGAGGGTATCGGATAGCCCCATATTTGTCCGCTACAATAAATCAGTTGCCCAACCAAGTTTTATTCAGCTAATTAACCAGGACGTATGCATAATCGCAAATTATAAACAACCTGTTTGTTTCGTGCACTGCTTGGACTGCGCCCAGCGCCGCTGGCTATCATTTTTTGTGTGTTCATCCCTCCTTTTCATCCCACCTGTTGTGACTCCCTGTTTCATTTGCTATCTCTTGGCAGCTATTTGGTAAGACGTATGGTTCGCTGTTTGTCTGCCATTCCACTTTTTACGATTAATTTGAGCTAGAACCCGAGTTTGTTCCCTAATACACGACGGAGTTTTCTTGTGCATAATTGTCACACCTGGCTTAATTCGTCTTTCCACGGCTTCTTGGGCCGACCTAAGCTCCCTCTCGACGTACTTATTAAAGCCACCAGTATATTCGTAATCACCTTAATTACCGCGAGAAACGAATTGCCCCGTATCGGAATTGCTTTTATGCTGGGTCTAGTGGCATATGAAATCAAAATATGGCCGCTTTTAGAAAATGTCCGAGAACACCGAAACACTTTTTACGGGTTCGCAATTCGAAAGCACAGGTGTCCAGTTGAGCGCCTCGCGTTGTCGAAGGGCTTTTCTAACCGCTGAGATTCGCTTCGCGATCCGCCTTAACCCTTGCGAATGGCTTCGATCTGTCTCCCTCGCGTTGCGTCCCTGCTCGTTCTTGCCGCGGTGTATTGGGACAATCGACGACGATGGGGAACTTCGTTGCTTATTGTGCGATCTTTCGGCTGAGTTCCGCTCCGTAGGCTTCATCCTCAGTGTTGTGCAGCGGACGGCCGCCTTCCTCTACTACCTCGCGCTATGGAACGTTTCGTGCAACGGAACGCTTCCGAGGGAGCCATGTTTCTTTCAAGGACGCCGCGAGCTGGCTTTTTTCCTCGATGGGCCATTTACTGCTTTCGATAGAAAAAACAAACAAACAAAACAAATGCATACACTCCGAAGTAAGAATTTTGCAATAAATGCCGTAATTGTTCCGCTGTTTACCGAGCTCTTTAAAGTTGCATGCCTTCACTACACGCGTTCATTCCTGAAAAGGTAAATTTCTAGGTGCTGTATCAGTGGTCAGAACGCCATCTCCGCTATAAGCTGCGGCTGAGTAGGCTGAAGGACAGCGAGAAGTGTGGAATGCTCTGTTTTTTTTGTGTTTTTTTTGCAGCGAAGATATGTATGGTAAATTGGCCCTAGGACTCTTATTAAATACCTCCACAGGACCCATGTGCCACAGCGAAGATGCAACAACGAGGCATTCTAGAGCCGGCATCACTACTGTACGCAAATTTATTGCGGAAAGGCAGCTTTAGGAGCTGTATAAGAAATGTGATGTCAAATTGTGATGGATCAATCCCTTTCATTGAGTACATTTATAAGGCTTCGGCGTATCCCTCAAAAGCGCTATAAAGTACCTTTGAAGTCGGCTTACTATCGTGCACACGCGCAATTATGTAACCACTTTTTTCAGGGGCAATTATAAGGAGTTTTATATGAAGTGTAAAGGCCCCCTGGCTCTTTTTATTAATAGCATTTTCACACGCGGCGAAAGTGCGACACACCGAGTGGTCAGATGGACAGGAGGTCTTTTGTTGAGTCCACATTGAAATGCTTAATTAAGCCTTAAAGAATTGATGTGCCCTTATACGTAAAGGGTCAGTGAATGAATTCTTTTCCCACTAGTGCAGTTTACAACACTTTGGTCTCGGAAGTACGCTAATGTGATTTTCAAAAAAAATTATCCTTGCACAAGGAAGAATAATTCTCACGTAAAGGTGGACAGAAGTTAAGCCGATTTGTAGTCAATCGTTATGTTTTATCAAGAAAGTATGTAGAGTCTGCATAACAGACGCTGGTCATTTGACATTTTTGAGAATTCTCCCGTTCTTTCGTCTGCACGCGATCCATATTGATGTGTCACTAATTATAATAATTTCATGGGAAACGAACTAGGGGAGACCAAGGACTCGATGGAAGGATGAACAAAAAAATTCTTTGGCAATAATTAATTAGAGTCCGTTCAGTCACGACACAAGTGGCTGGAAGTCGTTGGGAGAGGCCTTCGTACTGCAGTGGACTTAGATAGGATAGCGATGCTGCTGATGGTGATGATGATGATGACGATGATGAGTTTGTTTTAAGTGGTCTTCGAGCTTTTTAAAAAAATTCAGAAAGCTTGAAGTGGCACAGCACTAACTTAAAGGCAACGGGTAAGCAACGCAGGGGCTTTATGCGAAAATTTTTGCTTCTTTGCGGCCGTCTTCTCGATTTATTTAGTAACACTAAAATGTTCTGAAAGTTATCTTTTTAATTCATTTCTTAAAATTTTGAGCTTCGGAAGGAACATCGTTCTTGGTGAACTCAAATGTGACCTTTCACCAGTTGCGAAGGCAACAACCAATTAAGAAATTTTTTCTGGATATACTAATACGGACCTAAAAGAGGGTGAGACGCATTTTATGTGTTTTTTTTCAATAATGTTCTGATTTTTGTAAATACCGGCCTCATTTGTCACATTTTATTCCTCTAACAGAGAAAGCTTCTATCGGAGCAATCCGCCCAAATTGTGTTCTCAAACCATCACATGTGCGGGTCTGAAGCGATGGCGAATGGCAGACACCTTACATTCGCGCACACCAATGATATCAATGCCTTTTTCTATGCTGAAAATGTTAATTTAACATTATTTATTTCGTCCAAGATGCCGAAAATCCTGGACACATGCCTTATGTTTGGGTCGAGACATAACGGTGACTGAAGCTGTTGGCGTTTGGAATGCTTTCTGCACTTTTTACCAAGATGGCTACTTTAGTTCAATGGGATGCCTGTGATGCAGATGATTTGATACAGCGCTCACTTTGGCATTGCCCAGTAGGAGCTTGAGAGATCTGCGTTTGCACTACAGTTCTATGCTCTATAGCTGGAAGGCATAGGTGTCAACCGTCGCTTTCGCATAAGCCGACCACACCATCTCTTTGTTTCCTCAACACTACCGGCTCATGTGAACGTTTTCAGTGCCCGACAGAATGACTATAAGGGTGCACGCGCCTCAACCTTTTATCCCGTGTCCGCTCTTTAACCGCTTAGTGCGTGCCGCTTTGGTCGATCTAATGCTAGCGTGGCGGTAAAAGTTCTTATGAGGAAATACAGAACACGCTTACATTGAAGGCATATCGTTACTGCATAAAATTAAATGGCGTTAGGAAGTTGATGCTCAGTTTTTTTAGCAACAAACTTGACGAACAAGAAAAAACAACACTCGGGGACATAGACACTTTTTGGCGTGGATACACCAGAAAACACAAAACACAACATTTTGAACTTTGAGAACGAAAAGCTACAGTATTTACGACACCCGGATGTGGCGCCCTTTGTCGATAAGCTTTGTACGATGCGTATTTCTTTTCCACGTAGGAGACTAGCGTAGCTCCCTCGATCATTCGACATTTACAAGTGGATGTTTACAGTCGATTTGAATACATTCGGAGCTCTTGTCACAAACGAGGCCAGATCTGAAGAAACAGGTGACATGTGTCCTAAAAACGCAGGCACAGGACTGACCTGTTCTGACACGTTCTACGAGGGCCTGATTAATTCAGTTGGAGTAAGATTCCCAAGGATGTTCTCGGACTCCTGTGCTGGTATTTGTAAGGTGGGGCAGCAGTGACGAAGATGGGGCAGTGTAGACTGGGTCTACTGCATGTTTTAGTTGCTCATCAATCTTCATTGTTCTGAAATCGGTCTTCTGATTAAAATAAACGTGTACATTCTTTTTTTTGTTTTAAAAAATGCTGTTAAAATTTGGATAAATGGTTACGTTAGAAAGATCCTCAATTTACCTATTGCATGCAAAAAACGAACTATGGCCTTCGGTTTTGCCCCGGAGGAAAGTCCGGAAATACGGAGGTGTATAGTAATTTACGGAAGCCTATTAGGACCTACAATATTGCGCAATTCGCAATGGACATACCCCTTTTTTATGTATGTATGTATGTATGTATGTATGTATGTATGTATGTATGTATGTATGTATGTATGTATGTATGTATGTATGTATGTATGTATGTATGTGTATGTGTATGTATGTATGTATGTATGTTGTGTATGTATGTATGTATGTATGTATGTATATGTATGTATGTATGTATGTATGTGTATGTATGTATGTGTATGTATGTATGTATGTATGTATGTATGTATGTATGTATGTATGTGTATGTATGTATGTATGTATGTATGTATGTATGTATGTATGTATGTATGTATGTATGGCATGCGATGTCCCATGTATGCGTATGTATGTACGAAAACGCGCCGACGCAATGCAGATGAGGCGCGCCGTAGTAATTAATCCTGGGGGTATGAGCCTCATTGTCGAATGTATGTTAGCCACCCACAATGTATGTATGTATGTATGTATGTATGTATGTATGTATGTATGTATGTATGTATGTATGTATGTATGTATGTATGTATGTACAAACGTGCTTGCTATTGGCTTCAATCATTACGGCACTAATTGCGTATGCATATTTTTTGACTCGCTGGAGTAACGCCTCAGATAAAATTACTTCGCTGATTTTCAGGGGACACGAAAATCATTCATATTGTTAACGGCTTCCTGAGCACATCAGGTCCCACATTGCATCGTTTATGTCTCAGAACATCTCAATTCTGCTGCCTAAAGTTCAATCAATCAATCAATCAATCAATCAATCAATCAATCAATCAATCAATCAATCAATCAATCAATCAATCAATCAATCAATCAATCAATCAATGTTTGTTAAGGTGAGCAACAATAGCCAGAAGACTTGTACTGCCCCCGTGAGGGAAAGGGTCGTAATTTAAATACACGGCAAGTAACTAATGACGATACAAAATACTCCAGCCTTTCGAAGCTAATGTGAGCGGTGTCTGTCGATGAGATAGGTGCTCTAAAAATGATTCCTGCTTTACGGAAGATTTGTGCTTAAGTACCCCTTCACACTTTTTCTCGTCCCGCACGCCCCACTAGCCTTATTTCAACGTCATGTCCTCTCGCTTTTCTCCTCCTCCCACTCACCACCCCTACATTCCTGGCCCCTCATCGGTTTCAAAGTCACCCCCCCCCCTTTTTCCCGACAACCCCATATCTTACAAAGCGGGTACAGTTTACATTACTTTGTAGCGTTGTGGCTGCGTGGGTAAATTTCATACAATAACTGCTCTATTTTCGATTGTGGGTGCTATACGCGCAGAAGACACACCTGGTCACCAGGGGATAGGCGGCGAGAGATGTAATCGACTCCCGTGAAGAGGGAACCACCTCCGTCCAGTGTAAAGTTCCCACTGAAAGCTCCTCGAATAAAGTTTATTTTTTTCTCTCTGCACTTGGGCTATGAGGCGCGCCCTAGTGAAGTCTCCGGATTAATTTTGACCATCTGATGATCTTCAACAGCGCCAAAATTCTAACACACGGGTGTTCTTTCCGTCTCCATCAAAAAAGCGGCCGCCGCGACCGGGCATCAATCTGTGTCCTTGGGCTCAGCAGCCCGACGTCTGAGCCACTGAGCTACCGTTGCGGGTAACTGTTCTATTTTCACTTCTTAATATTTGACCCTTTATTATTTTTCACTGAATTCTAGGGCATACTCTAGAGAACTGCGTACATTATTTTATAGAACGTGCATTCATAGGTACATTTATGAGTGTAATCTCCATAGTGCGAAAAAGCAACCCACCCAACTTTTAACGCATACAACGTAGAGTGATGCCTATTTGTACATGCCAATGTTACATACCTGACCGTAGGAACCTATTGAAAGACTTTTTTATAGCGGCTGGACTGAGCTACGCACTACCGGCTTGGCATCTCTGCAACTCATTAATATAATAGACCAATCATGACATATGCAAAATTAAGGCAACAATACAAATGCATCGAGGAAAAATTAAGTGTAATACAACATACAAGACAAGTATACAACACAAAACACAAGATAAATGAAAAAAGATGTACAGAAATTTGTATACTTGTGGGCTAACGTGCTATTATTCGCACACAAGTGCTCCTCATTTTGAGGTTATTTTAATGACGAAAATTTTTCGTGGGCTATTCAAACGCGAAAATTTTGGTCTGTCTGTCAATGTGCCTCTCCCTAGATTCGGCCGCTCGGGCTAAAGGTGAAAGAATTCTTGAAGGAGGCGTTCATATAGAGACAACATTTTCTGTATACTAAATATATTCTTGAACATTCTTCAGCTAAAGGATAGGCATATTAAGAAAAAAACATCAACACATGACTGGTATATGCGCTGTTCTTTT
Source organism: Haemaphysalis longicornis (assembly GCA_013339765.2). Lineage (NCBI taxonomy): Eukaryota > Metazoa > Arthropoda > Arachnida > Ixodida > Ixodidae > Haemaphysalis > Haemaphysalis longicornis. Next base: position 71,347,380 of record CM023457.1, on the reverse strand, counting down.
AATTAGAAGTAGATGGGTGCTTGATTCTTGCGAAAACAACTTTAAAAAACGCGTTAAAAACAATGCTTTAACCACAATATAGAAAAAAAAGGCTGGCGCGCGTGCTTCGCGGTTGTAGCTCGAGTGCCATGTCCCAACCGTCCCAAAAGATGGCACTAGCAGTGCGAACATGGGAAAAATTCTGTTGAGAAAACCTCCAATGGGTGAACCGAGACAGAAGGGAAACAGCATGAGAGGTGGGTGGATGAGACAGGACAGGCAGTTACGTGGCAGGCGCGGCAGAAGGCTATCGCGTTTCGGCGACATTTGCAGCGACGGAAGCAGATACGCCAAAAATGCATCTGTTGCGGGGGCAAGACACGCCATCTCCCGCGAGAAGAGACGCTCTTCACACCGAATACTCGACACTCAAGTCTCCGTACGCGCTTTCTACGCGAAAGCCTGGCGCGCTATTGTGACGAGTGCCTTTCATTTACGCATCCCCATGTCGACACAGCAGCCACGCTATTTTAACAACCTTAATGCACCTCATTCCACCTCATTTCATCTTAATCTACCCATATGAATTTTAATCCACCTTACTCCCGTCGTTTTCCAGAGTAATCCCACCTTAATCTACCTTAATCCATCTTATTACATCTTAACCCATCTTAATCACACTTAGTCGGCCCTAATCAAGCTAATCTTACCATAATCTTTGCCAGACCTCACTACACCTTAATCAGTCGCATTTCACCTTAATCCAGATTAAACGATCGTAATTCATCTCTATGCAATTTAATACGACTAGCTATACCTTAATCCGCCTTAATTCTTCTCTATTCACCTCAGTCCCTACCGCAATCCACCTTAATTCGTCATAATCCCCCTTAACCCACCTTAATTCACTCAATTTGACACAATCCCACCTTACCAATCATAACTATCAATGACTAATCCATATTTAATTCATACTAATGCATGTTAATTCACCCTATTTTATACTCATTCATCTTAATCAACCTTAAGCCATCTTACTACCCCTTAATACTCCTTAATCGAACGTTACAAATCATTAGTATCACTCACTGTTAGCTTTAGAACTATTAGTATTACTGTAACCACTATTAACTCTGGCAATCACAAATTATCTTGTGTACACCGCTGGCCCGCTTGGCTCGCTTCTTGCCTTCATTGGTTAACACTTAGGTTTTTGCATCATTCGTGTAGACGCCGTGGTCATAGAGGTCATCCTCCCAACGATACGTGTAAGGCTTTCGCCTTAATAACTGAGGTCTCATATAGATTTCACCGGAGCGGGAGTCACGTTATCACTCCAAGATGTGGGTGTTATTTAGCTTGACAAGTTAGCGACTGTATATCTCGCAGTGTATGGCAATGTTGCTGCCTGTCCCCGTGAGCATGGCGCATGCGTCCGAGTCTGGCGAAAGTGTCGTGTGCCAAAATAAAACGTTGTCAAAATTTCCGGGTGAACTTAAGCCTTATTATGTGCCTTGAAGACGAAGGCCTGACGATACTTGTAAAATACGTCTGTACTACTACATCGCGTTTGCGTCTCTCTCTTCTCGCTTGTTTCGTCGTTGCTGGCACGACTTGCTTCGACAGATAGGCTGGCCACACTTGATGCCGCAGTTTCCCCAGAATTAGAGTTCTCCGTTGCTGGAGTGAACATGTTCTACTTACGTGCCACCACGTTCACCAGTCACGCGGCATGACGTCAGCGTTGCACGGAGTAGGCTTATTCTTGTTCTACGGCTGACAACGTGCTCGGGTAGAAGCGGGTGGTAATGCATTTGGCTTCTACTTGTACACCCGCAGTTCAATTTTGTTATAAACACAAACGTGTATTAGGGGCGAAGAACCTTAGGGGCTCGGGCTGTCGACGTCTCCTGTCGTCTCATGTCGCCATGGTACTAAAACGCTGGGACACTCGTTTTCCAACGCCTCACGTTAGAACGTTTAATCTCCGTAGTAAAAAAGCGTACTAGCAGAACACAACGGGACCCTCATTTTCCAACGCCTCTTCTTAGCTTGCTGCGGCATGTGACACGAAGACAACTTACGGCCAGTCTGCTTCTCATTTATTGCTTAAATCCAGTTCAACGCAAGAGAGGGCGCCACCGCCTCAGCAAGCGAGCGATTGCTCCTCCCACCAGCGCTTCTCCGGCGCCCAATCAGCGCGCGCCAGTGTGGCAAGAGAGAGACTTACAATCTTTGAATACAGTCTTTGAACACTGCATACAGTCGTCTACAGTCGTCTACAGTATACGGACGTCTACAAGGTACTTACCAAGGTAATCGCTAACAGAATTTCTGCAGCTTAGATTTCAGTCAACCTAATGAACAAGCAGGGTTCTGTAAAAGCTATTCAACAATAGACCATCATTCACACTGATCAATCAGGTGATCGAGGAATGCGCGGTATATGCTCAACCCCTATATATAGCCTTCATGGATAATAAGGAAGCATTTGACTCAGGTCGAAACCTCAGCCGTCAGTCCAGGCATTGTAGTATCAGGGTGTAGACGAGCATTACGTAAGAATACTAGAGGATATCTGCAATGAGTCCACAGCTACCATAGTCCTCCATAAGGAGAGCAGTAAAATGCCTATAAGGAACGGCGTCAGACAAGGAGACACAATCTTTCCAATGTTATTCACAGCATGTTTACAAGAGGTATTCAGAACATTGGGTACGGAACAGGTGGGCGTAAGGGTTAATGGAGAATTCCTCAGTAACCTCAGATTTGCTGATCACGTTGCCTTGCTAAGTAACTTAGGGGACGAATTGCAAAGCATGATTACCGCACTGGACAAGCAGAGTAGAATCATGGGCCTGAAAATTAATATGCAGAAAACTAATGTAAGGCTCAATTGCCTCGGGAGAGCACAGCTGTTTGAGATAGGTGGCGAGGCAGTGAATAGAAGTGGTAAGCCAGTGGTAAGCCAATATATATACTTTGGCCAAGTAGTGACCCCAGATACCAACCATGAGGCAGAGATAATTAGAAGGATAAGAATGGGGTGAAGTGCATTCGGCAGGCATTCTCAGATAATGAATGGCAGTCTTCCATTGTCCCTGAAAAGGAAAGTGTATGGCAGCTGCATCTTACCGGTACTCACCTACGGGGTACGGGGCAGATACACAGCATGCTTCGCCCATTCACAGGCTTCACGTTAGTGGAGATGATAGGGAATTTTTTCCCTTCACTCTATGCTGCGACGGCCATTTTCGCTAAAAAACAGCAACTACAACGCTGGTTTATCGCGCAATGTGGCACCAAGGCTTTCGTCTTAAAAACACGTTGGTTACGAATGCCAGGCTCTTGAGCCTGCACACTGTTGATACTTCTAAATCCTCGCCCTGACACATAATTTGTTGAAGGTTGGGAAAAAACAGCGAAAAAAAAAAGACGCAAACACAAAGTACCAACTTGCCCAGCAAGCTGCACTTCTTGACTACATTATTTGTTCTTGGAATTTCGCCCAAACCAGTATTTTTGTTTGGGGGATATTCCAAACTAAAAATCACGAACAGTTTCCTCCATTTAACGTGAGAGCACGATCGCCGTAAGTCTTGGTCGCATTTCATATAGAGCAGAAAATAGTGTTTGCTCTTATAAAAACAACATTGCCGCCGTTTTTATCGTAAGCTCAGGTGTGAGAGTTTCCACGCGTACGCTTCCGCCGGAGTCAAGCGTAGCGACTAACGGAGCCTAGGAAACTTGTTTCGGCACAAAAATTGAAGGCTTTTCTATACATGGCACGGCTTTCCTTATGGCTAATTCCTCGCGTTACGCAGTTCTACTTAAGGAGACGAAGTGGTGCGGGTTCTCGCTTTATAAAGCAACCCCGAAATAGCTAGCTACGTCGTCTATTAATAGTAGTAGATGAATAAGTACTTACATACATTGTTACGGACAACGTGGATATGATCCGCTACGGAAAAATACATTTTTAGAAAAATGTGCAAAGCAGACAAATGATTGCGGGCTAATTGATGGCGCAGAGATTGCCCAGCCACACGCAGATAGTTTTTGCATATCGACTTTTTGCAGATAGTTAGAGATGTGAGAGATGTGAGTGGGGGGAGGTAGGGGCACTGATGACCGCCATGGCATAGGCTACGTGGTTTCGGTAGCTAGCGGCATCCAGATAGCCCCTCCTGAGCCGCGCCCAGTTTATGTGAATAAACTTTACTTGCATACTGCAAATAAAGTGTATTGCTCCTCCTCCTCCTTTACTTTTCAATAAACTTTACTAAAGTCTGCTTAGGCGTGCTTTGAAGGCGAAGTTCCAGCGATTATCAGGCTTCTTAACTGCTGCATCGGGTTTGCGTCCCTAGTTTTGTATTGCTCCCCTCGAGGCTGTTACTTTCGGGCAACTTACGTTGCGTCGTGGTTTCAGCGTGTACACAGTCGGTCGTCGACAGGCGCCCACCCAGCCCCTTCTTCGCAAGCTTTACAGTAGCAGGTGCGCAGAGACAAATAAGCACCCGCCAACTCAAGAGCTGGAGAAAAAGCTTTGCAGATCAAGCAGTGGCGGCAACCAACCATATCATCGCCAAAAAGCACATGCTTTTTGATAATGACGGTTGGGTTTTTTACGGGGCAAGGCTAGGCTAAGGCAAAGAGCTCCAAAAAAGTGCTCACCAACAAGGATGGAAAGGTAACTACTAAAAGCGATAAGCAAAAATCAGTGTGAAATCATGTAAAGACAATGAAGATGGCTGGTGTATTGGGCCAGTTTGGGATTATGCATGATACAAAACCAGCTGTAAAGTTTTGATCTCGGACCAGTATACTTAGAAACCCGATTAACAGATATCATTGTATCGTCGGTGAAGAGTGACACTTGGTGTGCCCTGTGGCAAATAAACGCTCTTAAAAAAATAATGCTTGGTGGAGGGGGGTATGTTGTTTGTAGAGTTGGGTGAAGTGTTTGTATCGCGTTGTGTCAAGTGTATTACATTGAATTGGAATGTGGATTACGGATAGGTGTTTTTCAGACCTGCTAAACAAAGGTCGCGAAGAACCAGTAAGCAGGTGCGTCTGTTATATTAGTGTGGCATATCCATAGGCTTTCCAATGCAACTTCTGTGTGTATGTTGTGCGCGTCAGTTGTGTATCGTCCTAAGTGGGGTTTTACTATGTGTAGTTTAGTTTGTTGTCTGTTAGCTTCATTCTGCTTGCCATATTTTACAAAAATTTTGTTTGATGTGTGGTTTGAGGTCGTTGTAGGGCACTGTTTTTATGTGCACATTATTCGTAAGTGCGCGGCCATTTGATCCGGCGATCTGATTCCCGGCGATCCCAGAATGGCCTGGAGCCCTGCACACGGTCACTTCAAGATTTAAAGCATGAGCTGATGTAATAGTTTTATACACTAGATGAATAACATAGTTTTTGCAAGACTTCCTGGATGATAGTGCACGTACAACGGTCAAGGAATCTGTGAAAATTATAGACTTGCAAATTTATGCTGGAATGTAATCTAAAATAAGAAGAATGTCATTGACTCTCTGCCGTAAAAATGCTGCTTTAGAAGTTAAAAGTCTTACAGACCCTAAAATCGGGTCTGTGCGCAGCACACGACACGGTAAGCACAGTTTTTGATGCATCGCGAAAAAGTTCTGCACACTTGTATTTATCTCAAAGAAACAAGAACTTCTGCAGAATTGCAGTTATCGGCGCTCTGTTTCTATCATTTTCACTAACGACAACTCGCAGGACACATGGCGGAGGATGCTTTATAAAACAATGCATCGTTATTGTTTATTACAAGAAAAAAAACGCGGCAGCCGCTTTTCTGATGGAGATGAAAAGCAAAAACACCCGTCTGGTCCAGATTTAGGCGCACGTTAAAGATCCCCGGGTGGTCCATATTAATCCGTAGTCCTGCACTACGGCCCATCTCATAACCTGTGAAGTTTTGTTGCGTTAAGCCCCAAAATCAATCAATCAACAAAAAAAAGTGCGAAGCCCCCCTTACTCCTCCTTTTTCTGTGTATAGACCTGATCTCAACCCTACCACTTCTTAACTAACTCCATCCCAACATTGTGGCAGAAAATGACGACCACCTGAGGGGGACCAAGTTTCTCTGGCAAGGGGCATCGCACGCCCATCAGCACGACATTCAATACGGAGTAATTCTCACAAGTGTAGAATAGGTCGGCTGCAGCCCCAATTACGCTGGATGGCGGCCTCTTGTCTGCATCCCAGGCGGAGTACTATAGGACATTGCACGGTGGGAAAAAAGCAAAGAGGTCGGTCTCAGCGCGTGGGAGTCACCGCTGCCTGCGATCCCAGGGATATGGTTGGCAAACCAGCGTGATGCCTCCGATCCACAAGTTCAACCGGCGTGATTCCAGGCTGGCGTTGACTCCGATGCAGGGGTCAAAACTTTGCGACCTCCTGCCAGTTCCAGCATCAGGCGTCGATGTTGCCTCCGAGCTGCCGCGCTGGGTCTGCCGAGGGTGCTGCTTGGCCATCACGGCAGCTACCCGGCGCCGGGCCACGCAGGGGCCGTGGGTGCAGAGGCGTCGGGCCTGATGAGGAGGGCACACAAGCCCAAGACCAAGGTGGCCGTGCTTGAAACCGATTCCACTTACACTAACGCGAAGCTGTTTGTCGGGGTCTTCTCCTTCACGCTGCTCCTTACTCCCCAACTTACTCCCCCCCTCCCCCTCCAGTTGGCCCGAAATACAGCCGGCGGTTGGCTTACTGCTTCCGTATAGCATGGTTCTTATTCGGCACGTTAGCAGTAATGGCCGGTCCAAAGGAAGAAGTACGAACAGTGGCGGCTCCATGGAGAATAAAAAATTAGCAGTGGCTTAGCTCGGCTATGCCAGGATATACGTAGCGTGAGCTAAGGTTCAGCACCCGTACTCCAATTGGATTGGATTCCAATCCAACACAATCCAATTTAATCCAATCCAATCCAAATCAAATGCAATCCAAGCCAATCCAATCCAAGCCAATTCGATCCGATCCGATCCGATCCGATCCAAAACAATCCAATGCTTCTCGCGCTTGCGCAGAAAGGCCCTTCACGGCACACGCGAAAACGCTCAACCTCGGCCAGTGTAGCTTACGCTACAAAAACTTTTACTATCCCTTCCTAAAGGAAGCTTGAGAGAAGCACGAAGGCTAAAAATGTGCCCAACCTTCGCTGGAAGTGCGTCAAATCGATCGTCAAACTATCAAAGACCCAAATCGAAAACGAAGAAGGAACCCATGGGGCGATTTTTTGCGCAATAAGTAAACTCTTTCACGAAAGATGTAAATGTGTATTGATACATGATAATTATAACATAAAGGCACACTATTGCACTCCTTCTACATGATGATGCGTGTATTGTCTTCAGTAAAATATGCTGTTGGGCTAGTTGGTGCATTTACTTCAAGGAAACGAGCGCTGCAAACAAGGACAGTAAAAACGAAGAACGGCTAGACAGATGCGCTACTAACAACTGATTTATTCCAGGGAAAGACAGGGGTAGCTTGTCTACAAACACACAAACATGCACCAAAAAATAAGAGATCTAAAAAGATACGATAAAACAAAATACCAACTGCGGAAGACAACAATCACATGTTTTTATCCCATGTTGTCTAGGATCCGGTACTCATTCGAAAACAGTGATAGCGATGCTTCACTGATACAGCCTGCGCTGTTTTTCTGGATAAAATACGCTTCACGCAGTTCTCGCGCCACTCATCTGTCTCGTCATTCTTCGTTTTTACTGTCCTGGTTTGTAGCGCTCGTTTTCTTGAAGTGTATTGTCTTACTGAGAACCGTTCTTTTCTTGCAATTTCGAGTAACCGTTTTGACACAATAGAAGCCCGTTTTCACGCACGCACCGTGGGTCCAGCGACCTTTTCAGAGCTTTTCGGTCGACCAACCGGTCTATAGGCACGTTGCACGGGACAGAGGCCACTGTGAGCGCTAGGGGCATCGGTAAAAGAGTGGAGATTCCTCGACTCATTATCACCCACTGCCTGCAGCATGCCGTGCCAACAATCTATGAGGTTGACACTGAGACACGGTGTAAAGAAAGACGGCCGTGATGAACGCATCGGTTCCTCCCTGCCATTTGTAATATCTTCAACCTGACTGGTCGGCTACAATATCAACAGCTAACGTATTTTCGTCCGCACCACTTCGTCTGCACTTATCATGACGTACCTTAGAGGCCTTCTTTGTGTGGGCGCTCGTGCGTGACTCGTTAAAATCCCGGCCATTGGTGTCTGGGACAGGACGCCGACGCTTACGTAATATGAATGCTACGAACCGAGCCCGCGAGATGCGTGGCATCTTTCCTACAAGAAATGAACCCCCGAGCCACCAGGATATAGAAAACGGCGCTGCTGCTTGCGAGGCAAACATCAGCGCAACGTGCCAATGGGGAAATGCCCTAGTTTTTTGACAGAACGCCAAACGCCATCGGTACCACTAAGTAAGCTTTCGCTTTAAAATAGTGCAAAACCGCTTATTCCCGCGTATTCTGATCATCTTGCATTTGACATGAACCAACGGCTCTTTGAGGGCCTCAGCTATTAACCACAGACTCGGCGAGAATTGTAATGATAACGCCGTGTAGGTCCGCAACAGCAATCAGGGCCCGTTGCCGTGTTAACGCGCCACCCTATCGGCCCCCTCTTCACTACCTCTCAGAGTGAAGCAAACTGAGCATAGGAACCAATCGCTCAGCTGGCTAGCTTGTTGACCTCACGGTAGGGGCGCTAACTCTGACGCGGACATTGGGAGCGTTGACACAGTAACCGGCCACCTGCGTGCGGTTGAGAGCTGGCTCCTTTCCCGTGGCGGAAGTGTGGCCATAGCTGGGCGTCACCCACAACCATTCATGATATTATCATTCATAATAACACCATTAGGTCCTTACACGGCATTTAGATGGAAATGTCCTGAAATTGGCGTATTCATGGGAGGTCGCTGAGGACGACTCAGCGAGCACTGGAACGGAAGATGATAGGTGTAACATTAAGGGACAAGAAGAGAGCGGAGTGGGTCAGGGAACAAACGCGTTTAAGGACAGATTAGTAGAAATTAAGAAGAAGAAATGGGTGTGGGCAAGGCATGTAATGCGAAGGCAAGATAAGCCGTCGCTCATTAAGGGTAACAGAGTGGATCTCTAAAGAAGGCAAGCGTGGAAGGGAGCGGCAGAAAGTTAGATGGGCACGTGAGATCAAGAAGTTTGCGGGGATAAATTGGTCGCAGTTAGCAGAGGATCGGGATAATTGGAGATCCATGGGAGAGGTATTTGCACTGCAGTTGGCGTAGATAGGCTGCTGTTGATGATGATGGTGTCCTGAAAAAAATGAACGACGCAACGTATTCTGAGCCAGTTACACGAGTGCCTTCCAAAGAATGTAATGTTTTGGCAATGTTTATCTTGCTGAAATGTCGTGCAATGCTTAAAGGGGCAATGAAAACAAGATACAACTTCGTTAACTTTGAAATAACATACCTTTAGGAACTCACTCATAATCTCGAAAGGCACGAAACCTGGTAAGCTGGAATGGCTTATGATTTCTTGAACCGAAAGAGGTAGGAAATATTAAAAAAAATTGAAATTTGGTTTACGCGATTCACCAGTGACGTGATACGAGAGATACTAAAACCAGAATAATTAGGGGGTCAACTGAACATTAAGATCTAAAGGACCAACAACCAAAGTGCTGAACGAAGGACGCGGGTTCGATTCACGGCCGCAGGCGGCCGCTTTTCTGATAGAGACGGAAAGCGAAAACGCCCGTGTATTCGAGATTTCGGGGCACGTTAAGGATCCCCAGGTGGTCAAAATTAATTCGGAGCCCTCCACTACGGCACGCCTCATCGCCTGTGAAGCATCGGCCCGTTAAACCTCATAATCAAGTCAGATCAAATCAACCAATTAAAGGGCACTAGAGGCACCAATACAACAGCCCTGTCAAGTTTTGTTCGCGGCCACCACTTGCACAAAGTAATACCTGTGACGTCGTAAGAACCCGACAAGAAAGTGGAAGGTGAACCGCCAATCTTTCACCTGTTTCACTTAACATCTAGCTTGGACGTGTGCATTAAATTTGACGCCATCTTTTTATGGAGTCAATGAGCCGTTTGAATGAACCAAACTTGTTTATTGTCTGTGAGGTCACTTGCGGCACTATGATGGCTTTCGGTTGTACGTACGAATAGATTTTTCTGGACCCATAATTGTATACCGTTTTTTAAGGATGTAAGCCTTCCCATTTATCTTACTGAGCTGATCACTGTCGGAAATCATTACGGCATGTAGAGAGCTTCGGGACATATTTACTCGGAGGTGCTGCCGGTACCCGCAGAGTCGATGCCCGGAAGGGCGTACACGTATGTTTTCTCTCCCCGATCGGCGTGTGCATGGGACGCCGCTGGGCGAGCTCGGATGCCGCGCGGAATATCTGGGTCAGACCCACCTGCGGAACTCGGCGCTTATTGATAACGCGATGTGCATTATAACACCGCCGCCCCACTCGTCCAAAGCACAGGCAAGCGCTGAGGCTGTTTTGGGGATCCATCGACTTCGTGTTGCGCAAAAAAACAAAACAAAAAGGACAAGCGCAGAAAGAGGTGACAGGCACAAGCGCTGTTGTGCTAGAAATATAGCTTAGCACAGTCTGGGTTTAGGCTTGTTGGTATCGGTGATCCACGGCTTCGTGCAGGGCAAAACAAACAAACAAAAACAAACAAACAAACAAACAAACAAAAATAAACAAGCGAAGTCATGGATCACTCCTTGATGCCAACTAGCCCAAGACCAAACCCTGCTAAGCTGCTTTGGGGGCTCTGCTATGCTCTTCTCCCTGAGCAATTTCTCGAAGAACTTTAAACAAGATAGACTTAAACTCCCAATTCTGATTTTTGGAATTATTGTCCTGCACATGAACTGGGAGTCCGCTGGTAAGAGTAAATAGAAACACATTGGCGTTTGTGCGGGCAGTGAAAGCGGGTCTTCCCAATGGGAGCCTAGAGCGTTACCGCAGCGTTACCTCAGCACGTTATAACACCTAATTCCTGCTTTGCTTTGTTTAAAGTTCTGCGCGTTCGTACAAATCTACTATTTTGTCAGTTCCATGGAAATAGGGTAATGTGTCCCAGCGCACAAATATTAATCCTCTTTTGCTGCGTTCGGTGATTGGAATCGCCGTATTTGTAACTTCGCGCCACTCGATTTTGCTGCAAGTGACTGCCTGTCGCGGTGTATTGACCAACCACCTGTTTTCACTGACAACTGTCTGGTTAAAGGGACCCTGCAACACTTTCTTCCACGTTTTTCTTAATCCTTAATGTCCTCAGAACGTAGTCAACAACACAACCAGTACTTAAATTAAGGGGTTGCAAAGTACCTTAGCCAGAGATTACGGCTCTATGACCATGAGATAAATTAGAAACTCGGTAAAGAATATTTTTCTTTCATTCGTGGTCTTGGCATTCTTTGAGCGCTCGAATTACGTCATTACAGCGGTGTAGCGGCTATTGGCCGGCTTTCCTTCAGTAGCAGTAATAAACACACCCGATAGCCACTTTAAAAAGGAACCCACAAAAAGCAAAGCAGAAACGCAAGGACGATCTGTTGAGATGAGCAAATCACGCAGTGCCGCTCAGTGCTGGCGATTACTATAGCTTTCGCAGTGCTTCCAAACGTAAAGGAAAAGGTGAAAGCGTTTATGAGAAGTATTGCAGAGTTCGTTTAACAGAGGGGACTTTTATACCGACTGGGAGCTTAAAAAGAAGTGGTTAGTTGGCCGTTTGATAAGCAGCAGACAGATAGAAAGATTGCTATCATTGATGACTTAACCGTTGGCTTGTTAAATTAAGGACTGACTCGCAGACGTGTAAAAGATGATTGAAGGTCGACCCTTTCGCCAAACTTCATAACCAATAAATATTTTTAAAAAGATAGAATAACAGTATGAAAGACATTCATTGATCAAACGACTGAGGAAGTTAATCGACAACCAACTCACAGCTTGAGTGGTCGACAAATGCAGTGTTAATGAGAGAGCGAGTAGAGTAGTGGTTTTAGTAGACACTGCTATGCTGTCTGTCACACGAGCTAAGAGATCTAAAACTGCACCGAGTGATTTACATCTGACCCGGCCAGGAAACCGACTGGGAAATGTCTGAATCGATAGCGGAACCAGTAACCAACTGGCAATCTGGCCTTATGTCTTGCGGGAAACAAGGGCTGTCTTGCGGGCTGAACAACTGCAAGGAAGAGAGACAGAAAATTGCCAAAAGTATCAACGAAAGTTAACAGACAGACAGGCTGACTGGATCACGACAAAGGTGCTCTGAGGAAGACTGTTAAGTTGCCCGATGAGCTGTTTGTTTGATTGACCAGTTCGACTATCTGAACAACTAAACGAATACTGGACGCTTACCGAGAACAATCAAATTTCGGACTGACTTACTGACTTATTAGCGATGTGTTTGAAGGAATGATTGGGGACTGACGGGATGAGTGTCTAAGTTCTTGTGTGAGTAGATGACTGTTTGACTTACCAAACACCCGCGTGGTTGAGCATTTGGTTCATGTTAAAATTCTAAGCTGGTATAAATTAAATGGGACTATTTAAAACGAATGAATTTACAACAGTTGTGTAGCCTAATTTGGTGCATTCAACCCTATATTCCAACCACCGCTATGAGTGACCAACTAGTGTCCTTAGATACGGTTACAAAGCATCGGCACTCTTTTCTCCTATTGTTCTGCGTGATGCCGTGATCATTGGTCAGTTCGCATCACGTGCCACTTGTTTACACTGCGACGGTTCATGGGCGCCGCCATTTTGTTGTTTATGCTTCTTCTGTCGGTCAACTCTGCTAGGCTTAGCCCTCCCTGCTCTGCGGCTGCGCGCGACTGGCGTCGTTCCGAATGCGAATCAAAGATAACGCGCCTCCAATCATTTCAGCCGCAGAAGTGTGTTCGAAGATGCCGTGTTGCTGCGTCTTCGGCAGTGTAGTTCACAAATGGCCTCGTCCAAGTTAGCGGTGAGGCCGCAGAAGCGGCAATCTGGCAACACTGATAAACAATAAAATGGCCGCCGTTGCTCACTTGCGTGCCTCAGTGAAGGGGATCTTGTATCTTATCTAGTGACACTATGACCAACTATATGACTGAGTGGCAGAAGTGACGAGACGTGTCGCTGGGAGCTGAGGGAGCTGTTGACACAGAGTGGCTGGCTGGTACGTCGGATTTTCCGATCAATGAGGCTTTGACGGAATGAGGCAATGGCCTTTTTGAAAACTGAGCGACTCAATGACGGCCCAACCAGTGACCGACGGACTAAACTAGACTACAGTGAACAGTGACCTTTCTGGCTCAGAAAGCACCAAACAAATAATTAATAGAGTGCAGTGGACGTTAGAGAGACAGTCTGGTGGTCTCGCTTACTGACTAAAACAGCGGCCCGTTGGATGACTCAAGCAGAGTGAACAGCAAGGAATGCTCATTGACTATTACCACGATCACTAACTGGCGTTTAACAGATATTCTAAGCCAGGGATAACCAGGATTGACAAAAGGATGCGGAAACTATCCGGTTGACTTACCGAATTAAAGCTAACGACCTGGGTTTGAACGAGTAATGGAGAAAGTATTGGAATTACAGAACGCATGCAAATGGTAGACACAAGGATCTTACCTTCTTTATTCATAACATAAGAATACACTGATTGAAAGCCCGGCTCATTGCCTGCCCTGCCTTGCTGTGTCTGCCTATTTGTTACTTGCTTTTGAGCTTTCTTCACTTTCTTCACAACCTGCTCTATACCAACTACTCTATCCCGCCGCCCTACTGGGCTGATGCTCAAAAATTGGCACGTTGTTGACCTTAGAAATTGCGTGACCGAATGTTTTGTTCATTGATGAAATTACTAGTTAAGTTAATTGCCGCCAGATTGACCAAGAAATAGACTAAAGAAGAGCCTAACTCGGTCGAAATGCAGTTGACTGGCTTGTTTACTGCTAGATTCATAGTGCATGCGACATAAAGACTGGTTTAGTAATACTGATTGTGTGATGGGACGACCGCGTCACTGGCTAGGCTGTAAACGTAACAAATGACTGAGTGGCGTGCCAACTAACAATACTGACTCGCTTGTGACTGACCTTATGACTTACCGAGATAATCGCCGCAAGTGTGACTGGCTGATTGTCTCACTAAACGATCACAATACCGAACTGTTAAGTTGAATGTGATTCACGCTGGTTGAATGTGTTACATATCAACTTATGAACTCCCCGCCTAAATGCTGAGATCGCTCATTGAAAGAGATATTAAGGCCTGAGTCATTAACTGAATGACCGAACGTCTGGCTGTGTATAGATTTAAAGTGTTATGACTAACTAAGCGAGCTGTGGTATAAATGCCTGGCCAACTAACAAACTGGCAGCATGACTGAGCGCTTAGTCACGAAACGTCAGCCTAATGGACTAATTGACTGAACAATCACTCGTCAACAGACGAACTAGCAAATGAGTCGTTGACCGACAGTCTGACTTCCCACATGACAGAATTTTATACTGCTCAACTATTTAGTAGACACTAACTCACCGACTCAATGATGAACTGGCTCCCTGACAGAAAACGTTATCGACTCACTGATAGCATAGGTGCCTACATGTTCCAATATAGAACTCTTTGACAAACTAATTGAGCTATTGAATTGTCACTCTTATTAATTAACTAACTTGGGTGACCGGCTTACGGAGAGCCTTGATTGAGTGACTAACTGTTTGAACTAACTGACACTAGATCGCTCATTGAATTGCTGTAAGACTAAGTTAGCAACAAACTTGCTGAGGTGTGGAATAATGGGGAACCAACAGGCTGAATTTTCGGTGGAGGATTGACATGTTGACCTAATAACCTATTGAACAGCCGGAGTTCCTGAATAAAATCTTTGGCGACCCGCTTGACTAACCGCTTGATTCAGTGGTTGAGTCACCGAACGAGTCTCCGCAGTGACCGACTCACTGAACTACGCCACCAACTGCCTGATTCACTAACTGGGCTGACTAATCGACTGGTTAGTCGACTCCTGGCTGACTGCTAGCTTACAGAAAAACTAACTGAGTGAGGAAATGAATGTATAATGGTTTAGTACGTTTCAAAGAAACCACTACGTTTTCCCCTCCCATCTACCCGAGAAGGCTCGTATATAAATTTCTTCAAAAGTGACACAGTTTTCATATCGAGTTTGCAGCATGTGTCACCAAGCGTAAATTGCTTCGATACTATATACACGTGGCGAAAATTCCTTAACCAGTTTGCGAACTTATCTTGTTATCTTTTAGAAATAATCAATGTTTGTTCTTATGGTTCACTGTGGCTATTCGCCGAATTCCAAACTTATATTGTTTAATGCTTGAGCTCCAGTCTGATGTTAAACACTATCGCAACCTCCTAGCTTACGTTTTAGGGGTTCTTTAATGAACAGCCGAGATAAAAAAACAAGACTCCGACGTGAAAGACACGCGCGCAAAAGCCCCACTGCCGAGAGTGGCCGCGACCAATCACTTACATGTAAACAAAGCTGCCATTTGCAAACACAATCAAAATACTTTAAAAATGTGTTTGGTAAACGTGATATGTCCTTATGCGGCTTGCTTTACCGCTGAATACTAATAATGAGAGAAAACCGTGCTGTAAGTTTCAACAGTTTTGTTCAAGTCACCGTCAAACGCTGCTCTTCACAAAGGTTGATCGATGGTTTCCGCTCAATGTCGAAAAACTAGATATATCACATAAATAGGCGAATGCCAAAAAAGAACAGGAGTTTCAAAGGCAAAAGCGCAAGTAGGTCTCCTTTTTCAGTAACATGAAGTTTAACAGTGTCACAATTGCAAAAACATGTGAGCATGCACAATAAGCAATGTAGGCTTTTGGAACATTTTATTGCAGAAATGCATGCATTAATGTACAAGCATCTAGTACTTGAAACATTACTCATTACAGTTGTAGAGGAGTAGGTATTGTTTCAGTTTATTTTAAAAGTGAACTGAGTTGAGCCTGCAGTCCGTTTCTTTCTAACCTGAAGAACCATACGTTACTATTGACAGTGATATCGAGCGAGCTTTTGACTTCAATACTGGCTGTATATATGTGAGAACACTTTTAACAGCACGGCAGACCCCTTGAACAATTCGGGGGGAAATCAATGCGATAAGCCAGAAAGCTATATTACCTGAATTTCCTGAAAAATGTTATGCCATGCGTGGCCAAAAATGCATTTCCATGCAAAATGCAAAGCCAATGACGAAGGCAACACAGTTTACGATTGTGATGGGTGACTTTAACGCAGAAATCAGGGAGAAAGGCATTCGGAACAGACAATCACATCAGTCGAAGAGATCCACTGGTGGGGTTTGTGGAGAGAAAAATTGGCCGCGTATCTGCTCCTTTCGTTGCAAATGTCGTCAAAAGACGGTAGTCTTTGTAGACATTTGCCAAGGAAATGCCCCCCTTTGCTTTCCCGCTCACCTCTCATGCTGTTCCTGCACCGTCGCGCTCATCCCAAGGTAAACACACTAAAGGTTTGCTCAAGGCGATTTGAATTTACCGCGTTCCACTGCTACAGGCCGGGTTCCTCGATGCCAGCGCTGCAGTACGGCGGAGACGCGCGTGAATGGGTGACAAGGTTTATAGAGTTCAGTTCAGTAAAACTACGTGGGTGAACCGCGTGGCCGTGCTCCACGTGGTTCCAAACATAAGTAGAACCTAGCTAGTGGAACCTTTGTTGCTGTTGCCGCGTGATTTTTCATATGCCGCCAGGAGGTGGCGCGGGAAACAGCAGGTTTTCTGCAGTAGATGTAGAATAATTTGCTCGAAAAACCAAGCATCATGATTTTTAATAAAGGGTAAATATCTCTTGTGTACTAATTTCCTGTCTTATATTTGCGTAATGTCTTGTTCTTGTTCAACAACAAGTATGAACATATAAACCGCTTCGATTTGGCTGTGAGTATATAAGATACATTTGCTTTGGCCGGGTGGGATTCGAGTACAGACAGACCAAAATTTCTGGGTTTAAGTATCCCAAGAAAGACTATCGTCTTTAATAACCTGCGGTTGAAAACACATTCTTCTGCAAACGAAAAAGTAAGGAATGGGCATTGAAAAATCCTGGTGGTACAACAAAAAGCGAAATTTACTTCCTATTAAGTGACAGCAGAAGTATTGTGCAGGACGTAGAAGGTGCTAAATAAGATTTGGAGCAGTCATCATAGGGTGGTTAGATTCAAGGTGCAAGATGTTAGATGCAACATGTAGGAAAAAACTGGAAAACGTTACTAAAAAACGCAGGAACTAATTGCGAAACGTAAGAACATGAAGGTGTCAAGTGCGGTGAATCGAATTGTATTACCACAGCTGTCTAAATTGATTAACAGAAGTAAAACAAACGACATTAATTCATATAACATGACAGTGATCGAGGAAACGCTGCAAATTAGAGGAAGTTTGAAAGCAACTAAGAAAAAAGCTCGCCCTCTACAAAGAATGAACGCACTCAGAGACGAGCAGGGTAACATTACACACAACGTGAACGAGATAATAAAGGTAGCAGAGCGATTATACACCAAAGTGTATGCCAGCGTCGTTAGATCAGGGGACCCGCCGCGGTGGCTCAGTGGCTAAGGCGTTGCGCTGCTGAGCACGAGGTCGCAGGCTGGATTCCCGGCCCCGGCGGCCGCTTTTCTGATGGAGGGGATAAGCAAAAATGCCCGTGTGTACGATATTTCGGCGCACGTTAATCCCCAGGTGGTCAAAATTAATCCGGAGCCCTCCACTACGGCGCGCCTCATCGCCTGCGTTGCGTCGGCACGTTAAACACTACAAGCAATCGTTAGATCAGGGGAAACTACTGAGAGTACAAGTTTAACTTGCGATTTCCTGCTAGATATTCTAGAGGAAGTAGGATATGTTCTCAAGGGCATGAAAAGAGGAAAAGCTGCAGGCGACGACGGTACAACCGCGGATCTTTTGAAGGAGGGAAGAGATTTAATACTGGAAAGGCTTGCTGCACTATTTATGGAATGCTTAAGGGCTCAAAAAGTACCCATACCCTGGAAAAACGCCAGCATTATTCTGATTCATAGAAAGGAAGATACCAAGGACCTTAAGAATTACAGACCCATCAGCCTACTCTAAGTTGTCTACAAGGTATTTACCAAAGTTATAGTTGACCGCTTTTGAGACAACCTAGATTCCCAACAACCCAGAAAGCAGGCTAGCTTTAGGAAAGGGTACTCAACCATAGATCACATCCATGTTGTCAATCAAGTGGTAGAAAAATCCGCTGAATACACTAAACCCCTTTACACGGCATTATAGACTATGAGAAAGCGCTTGACTCAGTAAAAACGGCCGCCGTGCTAAAAGCATTGAAGGACCAGGGTATAGAAGATGTCTACATAAGATTCCTAGACGACATATATAAAGGGTGCACGGGCAGAAAAACACTTTACAAGCAAAGCGATAGATTCCCTATGCGAAAGGGAGTAGGACAGAGAGACACCATCTCATCAAAACTGTTCACAGCATATCTGAAAGGGGTGTTCAGAAAGCTTGACTGGGAAAACGCAGGATTAAGGATAAACGTAGAATGATTGAGTCATTTGAGGTTTCCACACGCCATAGTATTTCTGACTGGGACTGCAGAAGACCCGCAAGAAATGCTTGAGGAGCTACAATCAGAAAGCATGGTCGTGGGTCTAAAAATGAATATGAATAAATCTAAAGCAATGAGGAGTAAGCATGCTGAAATTACCCTGTTCAGCTTAGGAAACGAAGCGTTCAAAAAGTAAAAGAATATAACACGCTGGGGATGACGGTTAGCGCTGACCCGAACCACGAGAGAGAAATCCGGAGTAGAATTGGCATGGTACCGATGGCCCATTAAATGTGGCCCTGTATGTCGGCTTCTCGAATGCAGAAGAGAAGAGAGTCTAGGATGACCTTCCTGTGCTCTGTAGACCCTTGGGGTGGGTCCACTCCCGCAGTGTTTGTGGGCTGACTTGATGAAGTATTAGAGAATGGGCCTGGGTTCGCTGGTTTGGTGCTGGGCCTGTTGGTCCATACTTTGAAGAACGACGTAACCCAATCTTGAAGACTCGCACACTAGGAGAGAGCAGGACAACACACGCGCTGCGAGTGTGTTGTCCAGCTTTAAGAAAGTAGAAGTAATTCCGTATATCCACAAGTTTTCGCACAATAAAAAAAACTGCCAACCAGGTATGGGGTACACGTAGTGTTTCCGGCACCAAGTAAGCTGGCAAGCCTTTGTCCCAAAATTGAAAAGCGCGAACCAGGGAACATGTGCACAACCCGCCATGCCACAAAATTCACGAAGCGCACTGCAAATGTTATCTACCGCATAACGCTGAAGTGCGATAAAGTGTATATAAGGCAGACGGGACGCTGTCTGAATGTTCGTCTGAAAGCACACGAAACTTCGGCCACGTCAGGCGGAGGGGAAATATTGCCTGCCCATTGCCTAGTGTCTGGCTGCACCCCCATTTTTTATAGAAATGAGATTATTGGTAGGGGAGCCACAAAGTGCGAGAGGGAGCTGATTGAAGCATATAAATGCGAAAGCACGTTGATAATCAGTGTGTCAGTGCGCCCGCAGTGCCTCTCACTAACGATATCAGGCACAGAAGCCGGCTATTCGCAAAAGTGCCGATTCTGATATGCGTCATAACCATGCCACTATACCTTTTTTTCTTACGACGCATGCCCTGGCCTTTGTTTTTTCTTCGTTAAGAAAACCCAGCGTGTCTGTTGTCCTGCTCTCTCCTTGTGTCCGCGTCTTCAAGGCTGGGTCACGTCCTTCGTCATTGTTCGAAGTTTTTTTTTTGTAATGGTATACATAAATAACATCTCCTTTGCAGCAACAATAAGGGTTGAGTTCTGTCAATCCTTTGTATATGTGGTTGTCCGCATTGTTTGTTCTAAGTAAAGAAATCTGAACTCCTTAAATTAGTTTGTTTTTGCCTTCACAGACTTGTACCCAAAGGGTTGCGTTTAACAGCGAGAGTCCCCCAAAATAGAAAAAAAAATATACTGGTGGCACGGAATGGAAAACTTAGCTTTAGGACAGTGAGAATTGCGGACGATCGGGCATATGCATCCAACGGCAATTTTAGTCTTTACTGGCCAATCCCTCTAGTTGGTATGTGTGTGTGTGTGTGTGTGTGTGTTTGGTGGGGGTGAGGGTGAGATGGTATGGTGACGACCACAGCCAAAATGAAAAATTGGTAATCGAACGTGAGCTTCTGATGGCAGCTGTCGTCGTTATTAGTAAACATACTTGAGTGTGTATGTGACCAGTATACGAATACAGTTCGGAACTCCGTACTAGAGAAGCTGCAAATCTGCATTATGGAAGCTTCGTGCAATCATCTTGACACGTACGCAATGGGGCTGTATAGTATCTCCAGGAGAAGCCAGAATGCTTTCGCATTCACAGCGCATATGCAGGCGCAAGTGTGCGTCGGAAGCCGTGTTGCATGTGGCGTAGCTCAGAGTAGTTAATAAAGGAAGAAAGTTGGCGTAGAGCTGTGGTGAAGTCACTTGACTGTCATTAAGGGTCCCTGGGTTCGCAGATTCCCGTTGCTGCTTCTGGCCGCAGCTGTCATCGCCATTGGCTAATCCTATTGTTCAGAGTCTCACAGTAACGCTGTTGCTAGGTATGTGGCCTGTCCAAAGACCATTGGGAACCTTTGATTGATTGATTGATAGATTGATTGATTGATTGATTGATTGATTGATTGATTGATTGATTGATTGATTGATTGATTGATTGTGGGGTTCAACGCGCCGAAGCTACACCAGGGGTATGACGCGCGCCGTAGTGGAGGGCTCCTGATTAATTTCCTACCACATCGGGATCTGAACGTGCGCCAAAATCTCCACACACGCGGGCGTTTTCAATTTTCACCTCCATCTTTGAAGCGGCCACCGCGGCCGGGATTGAACCCGCGTCCTTGGGCTCAGCAGCACGTTCGGGACCTTCACACTGAGAAGCTACGACCTGTATTTGATATACCAGTAAAGAAACGCCTGGGAAAGGCATGAAT
This sequence comes from Haemaphysalis longicornis, assembly GCA_013339765.2. Classification (NCBI taxonomy): domain Eukaryota; kingdom Metazoa; phylum Arthropoda; class Arachnida; order Ixodida; family Ixodidae; genus Haemaphysalis; species Haemaphysalis longicornis. Next base: position 71,326,251 of record CM023457.1, on the reverse strand, counting down.
CTTTTGAAATCGAAGGGTTTAACGAGACCTAAATGTACTTTAAAAGCCGGGGGTTGAGTAGCGTTAGGTGTAGAGTACTTGTTATTACCATCGCCTTTCACTACGCCGTCCTCTGCTCAGATCGAAGTCTTATGATTGTTTTTTTTATTTTTCATTAGATTAAGGCACACTAAATTTTTTCAGGCCATTCACTGCTCACAAATGACCTGGCAAGCAGACTGATGTTGCGGCGGGAGCAGAGTCCGGTCGTAGTCGCTCAAGGGGTTTGTGTACGTTTGGATTTAGGGGAGTTAGACTTGGAGTTTGAGACACTCAAGGGATCTGTACGAACTTGAAGATAGACTATAGCTGCAGTTTCAAAGCGAAGCTTTCAGCCTCTCGCTGATGATGTCAGTACGCAAAAACGCAGTACAGGAAGGCCAACTTTCTCTGACGATGACCATGATGATCACGGGTGAATTGCAGAAAATGTGCAGCAGAGGGAGGAGGAGACATCGACGTGCGACGGCGCGACGTATGTAGGCCTATTTCGTTTATTCCTCACGTGCTGAGTTCCTTTTTGTAAATAGTTGTATACAGTCTTCACTTCCCCATTCAGCGTATTTTCACGAGATGACGAAGAAGGGGGAAGTGCAGCAGTGTGGCGTATGGACCAACCCTGCGACGAAGAAGCAGCTGTGGGGGCGGGTAGCTTGCAACCGCCCTGCTTTGGCCGCCATGTATCGAATTGGACTGGGAAACTTCTTTTATTATTGCATTGCGTGCTACCGTAGGCGGTGGGTGGACATCCAGGTCCGGTAGTCTACGCTGTGCCGGGGCGGGCCGGGCGCGCGTCACAAGAAACTCGTGATCCACGAGCTGGCCACTGCGCAGCAAGCTCTCCCACTGCTCAAGGTTGTGGGGGTGGGGGTTGGCAGGCACATCCAAAGCAAATGAGTTATTGTATTTGGAGTGTGGGCAGTATAGGGAGTTGGGGGGGCTATGCGGTAGGGGAAATCCGATGGAGGAGATCCAACGGTCATTATTAACTCAATCATTTCACCCTGAAGCCTCCAGCCATCCCAAAATAAAGATATTTGCCTGTGTGATTGTGGCCACACCTAGGGGTGGATGTGGGGTCGGTAGGGCCCTTCGGGAGGCTCGGTAGTAACGAAGGATGTCGGAGTAGATTTGTAAGAAGGGGTGCAGGATCGGAGGGCCGCTAAATGGTTGCGTCTTCTTCCCCTTCTAGGAATGCCCGGTGGGTAAGGTCCGTGGTCAGTGACATGAGCCCGCCTTATTGTCAGTTAGGGATGTATGGGCTGGGATCCATACAATGCGGGTATGTGGCAGCTCTGGTCGTTGGTGGGAGGATGGTCACTGCAAGGCAGGTGATATTCCCTGTTGCAAACCGTCGGGCAGGCTGTCTGTGAGTCGGTGAGCAAGGTAACGTTGGAGGTCGGAGAGTGCACCACCGCCAAGGCGAATGGCCGCTTGTCCAGCTGTAATTATAGAGACAGTAAGAAAGTTGTTGCAGTTTGCTCCCGTTCGCCTTGACTACCGCAGCCGCGTGTGTATATCCGAAGCGGCAGCTCGCGGCATCCGTGCAGCATGCTTCGGGGTCTGCGGCATATCTCGCCGTAAGAAGCTGTGCCCGGTGTCGACTGCGGCCAGTATTGTAAGTCGGGTGCATGTGCTTTGGAACTGGAAATCTCCTATGGAAGCTCGTTGGATCGCTGTCATACGATGCACGGTGTCGATTGTTGGTGGAAGAAAGTAGCCCAAAGTGCTTAGCACATATCGCCCTGTAACAGTTAGTCGAAGTCGTTGATGCCGACTGTTGGTGTGGGCTTCAATTAGTTCTTCCAGTGTGTTATGCAAGCCCAGCTGGAGGAAACGACAAGTTGATGGGAAGAATGTTATCCCAACAGCTCTTTCGTAGGCTTCGCGAATCTTTATATTGACTTTGTTGATCTGTGTGGTCTTGGGTAAAGAGTGTACACACATCGTTCGCATCTGTCATGGTTTGTGTCCTGGGTTCCAGCACCCTGTACCTTCACCAAACATGTTACGGCGAGGCAGGGCAAATGAAATGAACTAAGAGAGCTACGAACGACGCATTTACACCATTCACGTGGCGGTCATCTTAGAGCCCGTGTAAGACTGCGTATAGGCAATTCCTAGTCAGCACAGTCAAGCGACGCATGGCTCCGTCTAGGGGCATGTTTGAAGCTATATCCACGTGCTTGTGGCCCTCAATTTAATCGCCCAGGACCGCTTAGTCTCGTAGTGTAGTAGTTCCGCTCCTGTGAAGCAAGCATCCTAACCCACGTTCCAATCCCGTTACCACTCTTTTCCATTTTCAAGGGTTTGTCATATTCGAATATTAACATTTTTTATCACGCATATAATCTATTTGTGACATCTTTATGCAATATAAATGGAATGTAGGGTATTTTCGTTGCCTTTTGGTCAGTTTCAGCTACTGCTTCTTGTACGTTTTTGGTGGCTTTCCCCTTTTAGGTCGGTTTCGGCTATTTGTGTTGAATATTTTTGTGCACCGTGGTTTTCAACCATTGCGTTTCGGCGTTTATTTATTTCAGTTCTGGTGGTTTTGTATGCTTTAGGTAAGTTTATGCTGTGATTTAGCCCCCATAAGCAAGCTCAGCTGACGGCTGGCTGTACTGACTAGGAAATACATATGCGCCCCGAAGACTACCCGCCACCCACGGCTTCTTGGTCGGAGGGTGGAGCCATACCGCTACGCTGCACTTACCCTTCCCTAGTCGTCTCGGGACTTCAACAGCGGCCCGAGTTCGTCACTTCGGCCACCATCTCCGATAACTTCAATCATCATCGCGCTGCTGATCCTTCTGCAAACTCAACCTCTGGTTGATTTTGACCAGGAGATTGGGTTCCTAATCGAGATCGGTCTTCGGCAGAAACGAACATCCCGCAATCTTTACTTTGAGGTTCCTTCAATATTTTCTAAGAAATACAGAACCTTTTGGCCCGAATGTATTTCGAAGCTGCCCTCTGAGCAAACAGTATCGCCGAACGGATAATCTTGAGCCATAATAAAGCCCACATATTGGTCTCAAAACGAGTGCCTTGCCGTAGGCATCCCTACAATCTTCGCGTTTCGCTTTTTTCTTCACCTTATGGCAGCCGTCTAGCACTCGGATGGGTTGATGAATTGCTGGATGAATGGATAGATGTATGGATGGTCGGACGGACGGATGGATGGATGGAGTCAGATCTGACGTGAATGACACATGTTCGCTGCACTCGTATTATAGAGTTGCTGCTGGGATATTTGGTTTATAGTGTTCGCTGTAAAAGGTTAAGCAGGGCAGAAAACACAGCGCCATATACCGTCTGCCTTATTTGTGTCGCCTGTCCGGCTGTAACTTTTGCAGAGCACTCGTCGCCGACCTCTCCATCACGACAACTGGTAATTGCAAGCAATTAAAACCATAGAGCATTGCCTTATTTAGGAAGAACATGGAATACAGCAGCGTGTTCGTGTAAGGCCCGCATTTGCACACGATCCGCTACCTCCAGTCAAATTGTCGCAAGGAGTTTTCATCCGGACAAGGCCTTGTCAAAACAAAACTAGCAAATTGTGCCTTTTTAAGATGAGGTGTCACACGCCAGGAGTAGTCATTTTTCTTTCTCTCATGGAGTGAGAAGCTCTAACGTTATCCGCGCACCGAATAAGGTAGCAGCTGTCACAACTTCCGCGTCGAGTGACGTCAGGAGGCATAGGAACCAATACGGTGCGGGTCACTCGGCGACGCTTACCGACAGTTGCAGTGCGGCAGACCTCTTACGACCGTCGTCTAAACATAGAGCCAACCAGGCAGCGCACAACGAGAGTAATTACAGGCGCCAGGTCGAAGCTGTGAGACCGCTAGGTTATCTATAAACACAGCGGCCTAAAAAAAAAGAGACGTAAATATAGTGTGTGCACGCAGCTTCTAGCCGTGAAGACTGCGGCAGCCCGTCCCATTGTGCTCACTGTGACGGCATAACCACCATCACTTTCGTTACGAGACCAGCTCACGTGCTCTTCGTTCTCATTCTTTCCGCCTTAACCAAATGGTCACGTACGATGAAAGCCCCGTGGTTATGCAGCAAATGGCCGGTGCTGTGTTCATGCATTGTCGGCAGAGGGGTGTGGAAGTTGCTCTGTTTATCCGGGACACTCTGGCGGACTCGAGAAACGCCTTTCGCCTTCCTTGCGTACGCAATGAGCTGATGAAATGGAGGGCTCGTTTGGGGCGCTGACGCAACCCATTCGCGTGGAGACGCGTTCTCGCGTGTGCGCCGAGCGTAGTCTTTGCCTGAACAGTCCCCTCTGTACAGTGGGTAAGCTCTAACCGTGTAGATAACAAGTGTATTCGGGGAAACAAAGAAAGAGAACAGGATAAATACCTGCCCACGGTATCCGGGTGTGCAAAAATACCTCGGGGTAATATATGTATTAGGTTGTTTGTCACTTGTCATAATTAGTTCAGGGTAGAGCTGTACGCAATTAAGAATTCCCGTTTGCCGCAGTACATTGGCTCATAGGGCAGCTGCTAGGGGAACTCGTGCTTTATTGGAAATATCGCGAAAGAAATTGTGTGGTTTTGGCGTGCTCAAACGACTATATACCCATGGGGAGTGTGTGTCATGAAAAACTATGAGCTATTGTTCCATAACAAAGCCGCCACTCTTCCGACCTCCGACTCGGGATGCTCGAACGCCAGCAGCGTATTTCCCAGGACTTGCAACAGCAGATTCAGTCTCTCACCGAAACACTCCAAATAACCACCACCTGTCTTACCTCCCAACTTGCGCAGCTCAATCAGCACCTTGCCACGTTCACCACAACTCCCTATACAACCCAACTCATGCCTTTGCCAGACCTCGTCGAAAGCACGTCCACCGCCCAACACACTCGATTGGTTCAGCTCGAAACCTCCATCCTCAAAGTTCTTACCGCGCTGAATGACTAATCCGAGCAACTCAAGTCCTTTGGTTCCTTTGCTATTTCTTTACAAGAATCACTCCCCCCGTATAAGAAAAAGAACCGCCCTTCTACATCCACCTTTACCTAGATGTCCAGTGCTGCGGGTCTGGATGCGGTGCAGTGGAAATTGCCGAAACTTACGCAATAATAAGACGCCTCTCCATCAGTACCTCCTTAACCGCCATTTTCTCCCTCATTTTCTTTTGATGCAAGAGGCCCGGGCCACTAGTACCATCCCAGGTACCGCGCCTATCATGCCGCTATGAGCACGCCGCTAGCGTCCATTTATGTGCATGGCGACATCCTCGTGGAGCCACTGGACATACCTTGTACTCTTCTCAAATATTTACTCGGCGTGGTCTATTATGACCCTTCTTTTAAAATCTCACTGGCCCTCCTCTCTTTCTACACCCCCCTGTAACTTCCTCTTTATTCAGTGTGCTAGGTAAGTTCCTGCACTCACTTTCGTCCACCACCAATCTAATCCTTGGGGGTGACTTCAATGTCCCTCACACTCTTTGGGGCTACCCGCAGACCCTCAAACCCGGCCGCCTTCTCCACTGTCTTGTACAGGAGCGCCACCTCACCCTTCTTAATAATCCTGGCTCCCCTACCAGAGCCGGCACTACCTCACAGCGGCCCACGACACCCGACCTTACTTTCTCTCGGGGGCCCCTTTCAGTTCAGTGGCGGGTCACAGCGGAAAACCTCCTCAGCGACCATTTTCTGATTCATTTTCCATCTCCATTTCCCACATCCCGCGATGTCGCCTCGTCACTCACATTGACTGGGACGCCTTCCGCACGGCTCTGGCCTCCCACTCCTTTGAGTCGTATGAGGACTGGACGTCGGGCATTGCCGCTGCGCTTTCGAGCAGCAGTCGCCGTGCTCGCATCCGTCATCCGATCCAAGACCCTGACCCTCACTTTCTCCGTTTATGGCGCCGCCGTAAACGACTGCAGCGCTCCTTCCGCTCCCAACCCCAAAATACTCAGCTCGCTTCCAGAATCGCTGCTCTACGAGACGAGATCGTTGCCCACTGTGCTTCTCTCGAACATTCTCGATGGAGTGCTCTCTGCGACAATCTTGACACTGCTTTGCACTCACGATCGACATGGTCTCTTTTTAAATCTCTCCTAGGCACTAAGCCCACGCTTGCTCCCACTTTAGCTAAAGCTCTTGCTCAAGGAACAGCCTCCGACCTATTCAACCAACTAGCCTCTCTTTATCTCCCGCCCCCTCTTACTCCTAGCTATATAGACTACTCAGGTGAACCTAATTCTGATCTGGACCGCCCTTTCACTCTCCAGGAGCTCGAGGCGGCCCTGGTTGGAAATGCTAAGCTTCTGCTCCTGGGGAAGACGCCATCATATACACGGCTCTCCGCAACCTCCCCGAGAATGCGAAAGAGTTCCTCCTCCAGATTTTTAATCAAGCCTGGGACAGTGGCTGCCTACCTAGCTCCTGGACTTCTTCCCTTATTACCATGATTCCCAAACCTGGAAAACCTTCTTCCATCGCTAACCTTCGGCCTATATCCTTAACGTCATGCGTTGGTAAGACCCTTGAGCGTATGGCTCTGACTCGCCTCTTCGAATTTCTCGAAAAGAGGGACTTCTTCCCTCATTCAATCATCGGATTTCGTCGCCGTGTCTGCACTCAGGTTATGTTTTTTCTTCTCCAGCACACCTTTCTCTCTTCCACCCCCCCTCAAGTCCACGCTTTGGTGACCGTCAATGTCCGTAAAGCCTTTGACGGTGTGTGCCATAACCATATCCTGGCACAGCTTGCCGCAATGTCCTGCGGCTCCCGCATGTACTCCAATCTCCGCTCCTTCCCTTTTCACCGAGTGGCTGGCTGTCAAGTCGACTCCCATCTGTCCGACCCCCACCACATCACTCGAGGCACTCCTCAGGGTGCTGTTCTTTCCCCCACCCTTTTCAATATTGCTATGACTCCTCTCGCTTCCCAACTAGCTGAAATCCCTGATCTTCCTCACATCCTTTACGCCGACGACATCACCCTTTGGTGTTCGTCTGGCTCTCCGGGCCATGTGCAGAGTACCCTGCAACGTGGCTTGGATCTCATCGACTCTTTTCTCACCGCTGTTGGTCTTTCCCCCTGCTCCGGAAAAGTCCGAGCTTCTCTTCTCAACCGTTCCTCTTACCAGCGCGCCCACAATTCCCTCATCTCTCTCCATATTTCTGGCTCTCCCATTCCTGTCGTCACCAAATGCAAGGTTCTTGGCTTTCCGTTTGCATGCAGCCAAGAACATACAAGCCCTACACAGCGCCGTCGCGACCTGCCACTCGGTAACCCACCTTCTGCGTCGTGTGGTCACTCGACGTGCGGGTCTTCACGAAGCTAATGCCTGCAGGGTTGCTCACGCGCTCGCCCTCAACAAGTTCTTGTACTTTATCCCTTACATCTCCTTCACCAACACTCAACTCAATACCCTTGAGACCGCCCTGGTGGGACTCTACAAGGCAGCACTGAACCTCCCTATCACCACTTCTACAGATAAGCTTTTTGCCACGGGCCTCTTTCATTCCCTTCGCTCTCTCCTCAATCTCCATCGGGATTCCCAGCTTTATCGGCTCTCCCTTACCCGTAAGGCCAATGGTTACTGGTTCAGGAGGGTATATCTCCGATTCCCGTCTCCCCCATTACCCCTCCCGACGCAATTTCGGCGCCCCACCTTCGTATCCTCCCTCTCCCGTCAAACATGTCCCCTGTCCTTCATGCAGGTCGTCGTCATGCGGCCGCGCAGCATCATTCTCCTCTTTTCGCAACCCAGGGAATTGCTTACACAGATGCCTCCTTTGTGGCGCCTCGAGGATCGTGCTGTTACGTTATGTACCACCCTCACCTTGCTGAAGAAGAAACCCACACTAGCGGCCCATACCTTCACCTCCCGAAGCAATGTCTCTTGAGGTTCTCGCCATTGCCCATGCCCTTCAGTCCTTTGCTTCTCTTCCCCCCGTCCCCGAATACACAGTCTTTTCTGACTCTCACGCCGCTATTATACACATACAAAATCGCTCACTACCTTCTATCCTTCAACAGGAGGTCGAACGAGTGGTCTCCGCTCTACAGCCATCCATCGTTTTCCTCCGTTGGTCCCTGGACATTCCGGGATTGACGGCAATGAGTTGGCGCATCAACTCGCCCGCGAAACTCTTCACCGGGCACCGTTGATCCCCTGGCCCGGGCCCTCGGAGGACGGTGGGGGCTCTCCCTTCGCCGTACCATCAAGGAGGTCTAACTTCAGCTCCGTCTAGACAAACGCCTCTACCGCCTCCTCACCCATCACTCACCGTAACGGAGGCTCGACTCCTCCGGCACATCCAAATGAATGCCCTGATCACTCCCTCCCGCCTTTTCCTCTATCGCTATAGGTCTGACCCCTCTTGTCCCAACTGCCCCACTGCCTACGCTGATCTACCTCATTGCCTCTTCTACTGCCCGGTGGCTCAGCTATCTGACTCCTATCCCTCTCCATCCCTTTCCATCACCACCTTGGACCGACTGGCTTGTCTCTGAAAGAAGAAGCGCCGCAGACTGGTTCGCCAGCGTCGACATGCTCGGCCTGTAGCTTCGACCGAATAAAGGTCTTTTCTACTCTAATAGTAGGGTAACGATGATGTAGAGATCACGGAACAAGTAGTGACAGCAAATTTAAGGTAACCAAAAAAGAAGTGTGCGTTCGACACATACCTGCCCGAAAGCTTCAATAATGCCCTAACATGGAGGAATCGTGGACGAACCACAAAAATGCGTATAAAGTATCTGTGGTGCGGCCCTTGGGGCGGGTCCAGCCCTCACAAACAAGGACCCATGCAGGCCGATGTGCCGAGCGTGGCCCTATGAGACCTAGCAGTTCCATACAAGGTGGTGTACAGTGGGTTTCAGCATCTGCCCACACGCATAGCAGATGGGAAGGTTCGGGTGGTGATGGCCAGGCGACTGATTGATAAAAATCAAACTGTAATTAGGTGCGACGTATTGAAATCAACCGCGCCGTCGTGTTCTGTTCGAGGTGCGCCTCCACGTGGCACAACGTCATCAGTTAAAGCGTATCCAGAAGGCGCCCGATTAAACAAGACCTGTGCAGCGCGGGGAAACCTAGGAGGCACTGGGTCCGAGATGATGGGCGCTGTTGATAAATCTTCGAAGAAATCAACGAAGAACTCGGTATCAAAGAAGAACTCTTCGGTGAGGGAGCCGTTAGTCTGCGGGAGGCAATTCCGACAACCCTCGCTCGCCAGCTCATGGACCCACTCGCCGCGGATGGGTTGTGCGTTCCTGGTATTATAATTTTTTTCTATTTGCGAAATTTTTTACCTGGTTCGGCACGTCTTTTCAATTGGTGACAAACTTCAGTTAATCGATTTGCTTCTGCTCAGCAATTTTATTATACGCGTGCATGTCATTCCAGGCAGAATAGTAAGTCTCCTCGCCGAGCGGCCAACGTATAGCTGTTCTCCAGAATGCTTGACCATCAGCAAAAATCGGCCGGCTTTGAGAATTATCTTGCAGATCGCCCCGAGTCCCGAGTCTGAGGAACGGCACATGCTCCCACAATGTTGATCGAAAGGCGTGCGGCAGGCTTCCAGCCGCCGAGTACTTGTTGTTTGCTTGAATACCGGTCTTCCAAATATGAGCGGCCTGTGTCTAGCTGCCAGGCGACGGCATTCTTTCCGCCTGCAGGAGTACACAACACGAACGGCAGTTATTCGATTGTAAAATACTCGCTTCTCCCTTGGCAGCCAGTGCACAAGAGATGACTTGAAGATGTAGGGCTTCCGGTCCGCTTATGAGTCCGCTCTTTGCACTTGTCTAGCACTACCAGCGCCCATGCACCGGTCCTCTAAAGGGGTTTCAGCACACTTTCATCATCATCATGGTGATGATGATGATTATTATTATGATGATTAACAGCCTAGCGTTAGGCCACCAAATTTTTTTTCTCTACATATATGTAATTTACATGCCATTTGTTAAACTTGAAACGATAAGAAATGTGTTTTTTTTACTTGGGCACCTACCGGAGGCGTATATGTTATAGAAAGCTCAGCGCGCTGTCCCAAAAGATGGCGCGAATGCGGGAAAATTGAGTTGAATTGAACAGACCTCCACTGTACTCATTATGTGAGTTGCGAGAGGAGAGGGGAAGAACGAGAGGGGTGGTGCGGAAAGAAAGGAGGCGTAGTTCTTAAACTGCAAGAAGGCTAAAAATTCCAAAATGTGTTTCGTTTCTCCACACGTTCACGCTACCCCTCCGCCACCACCCCCTTCGTGGTTTACTGGGTTTTATGGCGTGTACTAGGTGGCTTTGCTGTCCAACCAAGTTCCCAGGCTGGCTTGGCGGAAATTTTTGAACATGACAGTGTCCGTTGAATTAGCTAAATACCCCCCCTTTCCAAAAAAAAAAAAACGACAATTCTTCTTATTCTTTTTCTTCTTATTATTTGTTTTCTGCTCTCTGAAGTGCCTGCCGAAGTTACGGCCCACACTGTGCATGCAGTCGCTTAAGAACACAAATAATGTTGTATTAACCTTCTTAATCAGTGTCTTAATCAGTATAATTGTTGAATACTGCTGGCTACAAAATGGTTTACCCTGGATGGCAATAAATCGCCGGATGAACAAAACCTTAATCTAACAGCTTCATCGGAATTTATTTTTCATGAATGGTAAAAAAAATGTTCCATTGATATGTCTTTTTTGTTACTTCTTACAAGCGCGATTGGGAACCTGATGACCGCACAGTGTATTACTCCCCAGGGCAACTTTGGTAACGCGAGCACGTTGATAGAACGAACCATATTTTCCCGCTTTCAGATGTACACTGCCTAAAGCGTCAGCTGAAACTGAACTTCTGGTCACATGAACAAATCTTTTCGCCCCATGCGAGTTCCTTTGATGGGGGATCTTATCTAGTGGGCAAGACAAAAAAACGATAGGCCTTCGCTCCCCGCCGTGCCGTGACATGCAGTCCATGTTGTAAAGATTTACCGACATTTTTAGAACACGGTAAACTTTTTTTTATTCCTCGGAATTTTGTAGAAGATAATGTGGCGCTTTATATAATAAAAAAACCCCGACTTGTCAGTTTTGCCTGGTAGAGCCGTTTAATCTATGGTAAGATGACAGAATAACGAAGTTAAGGCAAACACTCCAGAAAGACTCCAGAATAATTACTCTATCAAACACCATAGCATCTCTAGAGCACTGACTACAATGCACTCACTCTTTCTTTTTTAGCCGGTACACCGACCCTCTGCTCACGGCGAAAGCGTGTCCAGCACGCCCCAATTGAGTTCAAGCAGCTTAATCAAGAATAAACTCACAGCGCGCCAACGGTGCCGATGAGTCCTTCGCCATTGAGAAGCGCGGGGCATGCGCAGAAGGTTCTAAGCCATTTCGCCGGTCAGCGACTCTGCGACCGCGTTTCAACGTACTGGGACGGACACGCTAGGATTTCCCTGTTGGTAAATGGGCAGCATGTTCGCCTGTGTTCGAAGCTATGGCCGCACTTAACTAAGATTGGACATAACAGCCTTTTCGTAACACCCATACCAGCCACTTGCATCGTCGGGGCATACGGGGAGGGCGCTAACCGACCCAAGAGCCTACTACAACGGCGCTACAGCTTCCCTTCTTCCCTTTTACTGAAGCAGTTTCGATGTGCGTTGGCTATTGGGCGGTTATTCGGCAAGCAGTGACGTTGGGAAGGCTCAATGATGTTCTGACTGCGAGGTCATTATTCCTTTTGTCGGAGCCGCAGCTATTAAGGTCCAGCGAGAATGCCCTGTACAGAGAGTACACTTTAAGAAGGACACCAGCGGCACTCGCTTAACTCCAAAGCGTCTGTAATCCCCGTAAATTGAATTGAAAGTAGTGTGAAACACTTTGACCACGCTCCCTGTGCTTTCATTACGCTATTGGCACTTCCATCCTGTGGAGTCTGGGCCAACATGCAACACACGTTATGGCTGTGCCCCATTATGCAGGCCAACAATTTTATTCACGGCTAATCTGACTGGGAGGTTGCCTTGCTCAGCCAACAGAGCATCCAGAAGGCTCTTGTGGCTCTAGCGATCTGTGCGGGACCTCCAGTGCTTCAGCGAGACCCACCACAGAAATCACCCCCATGAACGGCCCGGCCACAGGCGCCAACGTCGGGTCCAACCTGGGCTCTCTAATCAACTATCAGCCCACTGAACAAAGATCTCTCTCTCTCTCTCTCTCGTCTTTCTCTCTCGCTCTCTCTCCTCTCTCTCTACACTTCTGTATCTCTCTCTCTCTCTCCATAAAGTACACTACCATCGGCGCTGGCTCCGATGACACCGATATCGTCATCACCTGTACATAACCATCACCGCTTGGGGGGTTCCTTCGTCCGAGTGCCCGAATAAACCGGTCACGCCTACCAGCGTCTCTCAGATTTCACCTTAATGAACCTAACGGAAACAACACCTCGGCGTTCGAATCATTATAAAATGTATCTCGTTGAAAAGCAGGATTTGTGCAGCCTTTAATTTCCCACAATGTCCTTTCGCTTGAGGCGTTGCGCTCACAAGTTGACTAGGCCTGATATATCCTGCTGCAACGCGCACTCAGCGCACAAGAGATTCTGCCCACATAAACTGTGTGCGAAATTAGCCTTACGGAAACATGAATATGGTGGACCGGCCATGAGCCTTTGACTGTAGCTATATCATATTAGCTGGTCAATCCACCTGTGTGGTTGTGTAAGTATGTGTGTGTGTAACTCAACCTCAATAAAGTTTTACTGAACTGAACTGAACTGAAGGGGGTATACTGACGTCACAGCTAGATGGGAATCGGCGAATAAGCCGCGAGCTTTTGACGACAGCTGTAATCGTCATCCGCCAATAGTCCCTTGACTGTGTAATTTACCTTTCCAGAGACCATTTGGCATTCCGTACTGTGGAGATATTGTTGCGGTGGCGGCAGAAAAGATGACAGGAACCATGATTGATGAAGAAGCGATGTATTTACACGATGAGGACGACATTTGTACAAGCTGCCACAACGGAGCCCGCGCACGCTTCACCCCCGCCACATCCTCGTCGTCGTCGATGCCCGGCCATGGCTCCATGGGGCATCGAGCCATGAGCCATGGCTCGATGCCACGTACGCTCCATGGAGCCATGGCTCGATGTCCACGTACGATCCGTGACAATATGAACCGGCATTATGCAAGCTGCGTTGAACCAGCATGGCGTATGCGTGCCATGTAGAAGTAAAGTATCGCTAGGGGAAGCGGTCATGATTTCGCATTCAAAGCACGTAAGCAGACCAAACTGTACCTCGGAAGTCCTGTTTCATGTATCGTATGCACAGAGTAGTCGTTAACTCGCCTGCCTGTGACTGCGACTCCCTGGGTTCAATATCCGTTCCGGCCACTGACCGCCAGCTGTCATCGTCATTGGCTAACCCCCTTGAATGAACATGCGACCACTTTCAAGAAAACTGGGAATATCATACTGAGATCCTACCAATTTTTTTTTTTTGGCTCGCTTCCTGAATCCAGTATAGTTATACTAGCACGCGAGGTTGCAATAACGTTTTGCCAGAGCACCTCTAAAGCCCTGCTTCACCTGGATTACGTGTGGAGCTGTGGTTGGGACACTTGCCTTTCACTCGCGGGCCCTGGACTCCATTCTTGCTCCTACTACAGTTTGTTTAAATTAAGTGAAAAGCATGGGATATTTCGGGGCCACCCGCTGCTCTCAACGCCTGACTTTTCGTGTCATAGGGTTCCTAATAATTTCACATTAATACTGTTTGAACAAAGATACGTGCATGCTTTAACCGGACACGAAGGTTTTTACAAAAGTACCTCTGGTTGTGAGAGTCCCTTGTGATGCCGACCGACTCAGGGAGAATAAGGAGCAACGGAAGCTACCGCTACTCAAACACTCATAGAAACTAAAATAGAATTTTATGAGCAGCACCAATGAGATAATGCAATTTTGATTATCTCATCACAGCACGTGCCGTTAGCAAGGCGGACCTGTACAGTTTTCGCTACGACCTCTCTCCTAGTTCTCTCGAATGCATTCTCGAGCTCAATAAACCACTCCGTTGCTCAACCTTTGTGACATTAAGTAGTGAAACACGTGCTTTCATATTCCTGCTCTCGTTGTAAGGTTTAATTTTATTTGGTAAACGTACGTTTTGTATACTTAAACCTTGAATAAGCTTCAATCATGTTATTAATCTGTTGCTATATGCGCATTTAGATCACCCTGTCAAATGAGCCCTTTATAGGGGGGGAAGCACCGTTCAGTAAGAGAATATTCAGTCTATAGACGAAAAACTAATGAAATACTGCTAGCGTGGCGTTACGCCCTTTCTTTTCCTCGTCCAGTGTCACATTCGCTAGCAGTATGATTTCTGTAGTTAGTAACAACTCGCCCAACTGCCCGCTTTAATGACGAAACATGTTAAAAAAAGGCAAGAGCATTACACCAATCGCCATTTTGTTGCGATATATACCAGGGATAGGTTGAAATCATGACCAACTATACTGTTGAAATACTGGACTCGTATCAGACGTTTAATTTATAACAATAAAAGAGAATATGTGGGGAACTTGTCAGACATTGAAATGTGCAAGGATGTTGTCTGGGGGTCTCTATCCTTCAGGAAAGGGGAGATCTAACGCCCCTGTATATTGAGAAATGGTATGACGCTCCTTATTTCATTTGTCACGCCGATCAACTGAAGCAAATCTTATAAATGGGATGGTTGGTAGGGATCTATCGGATCGAACAGCAGACGAAAAAGAGCCCACAAAAAAGGGCTATCACAGGCGTGTTTCCCAGTCCACTTTGCTCGAAGTAGTTTGCGCCCATCTGGCTTCAATGGTATGAATGTCCCCGCCCTCCTTGGTAATGAGGAATGTACCAACGCGATTGGGTTTGAACTGCTCGTTAGGGAAGAGCTGCCTTTCCTAGGGATAACGCCTTCCCTAGGGAGAGCCCTTCCCTAGAAAAAGCGGCGTCTTCCTAGGGAAGACGCCGCTTTTCCTGTGAGTTTAGGGAGCGTGAACTGGACCCGGAAAAAGGGGCACTCACACCCGCACGAATGGCATCATTCTTTCTTGCCAAAGCAGTACTACTATTCTCCCAAGGGTGCATCACTGAACTTGGTTAAAAAGATACAAAGGCACTACCAGCTTCCATCGTACTGTGTTGAACTGTACTGTTACGTGACAATAAGCGCATCTGGTATTTGGGGAACCAGATGGCGCCCCTTATTCTCAAATTTTCCCTATTTCGTCCGAACGAAACGTTTCGTTCAGGAGCTTTTTGTCTTCGGTTGTCAGGTAGATATCGAGAACATCAGTGAAGGATCAGTTCCGGCGAGTGAACGAACTTTTGCACCGGCGGGTTACCCAAAAAACTTTGCAACATATATACTCGCATCAAGGAACAAGTTTAATTTTGTTCGTGGCCTTCGTCTTCCCGAAGAGAGGAGAGAGAGAGAGACGAGAGAGAGAGAGAGAGAGAGATAGAGAGAGAGAAGCCTTATTGTTTAGACATCCTTAGTCCGATACATCATTAAGTAGCGCGATGAACAAGTATTATGAATTCCTTATTAAGTAGCGCTTGAAACGGGACGACAGCAGAGAAGACACACACGACGGCGCTAGAGCCATCGTGTGTGTCTTCTCTGCTGTAGTCCCGTTACAAGCACTACTTAACGATGTATCAACACCAATCGGCCCAACTGTCGATTTTACTGATCCTTAGTCCGTGCCGTGGTGCCGCAGTCTCTCTATTGGGAGACGGTCGATGTGTAGCTCAACTCGAAGGCAGTTGACCGCCAGCAGTTGTTCCTTCGACTTGACGTCTACGCCATGACCCGGGTTCAGCCATTCCTCCGAACTACACAAAGAACTTGCTACAGACATCATCCTGGCTGAACCGCTGGGCACGTTACATTTCCTCTCTCCCCCGTTGCTGGTTACGACTATTATCGGTTGTCCTTTCTCCCTTGTTTCGACCTTTCCACACAACTGGGTCGAAGAAAGGCAGCTCCGCCCGGTTTCACCCGGCGTGCGCTCTTTTTCTCCGACCCCCACGATCCGTCTATTCTCTTCCCGGCCAGCAGTGCGCTCTTGCCCGTGTAGTAGTGCACTAAATGCGCCACGCAACCGACCGCACTACTACGGGCAACACGGAAGTGCGCAGGTCACACAGCACACAAACAGCCGGCCGCCATAAACCAGCGAAGCATTTGCGCCTGGCCCCGTCACCTCGTTCTCTTACAGGGTTCGCGCTGCTGTACCGGCCGACGGCGAGGGCGGCCGCCACGACACAAACTGCCTCCGTGACGCTGTCTCACGAGGAGGCCGCCGCTGCCGCGAAAGTGAGCGCGGAGGCACGTCTTTCGCAGAGCTCTTACTCGGCGGTAAATTGCCAATGCGCCGCAGCAATCTTGTGTAAATGAGGATGAGCAATCACATCCTGGCCCGCGGAAACGAGCCGCTTCCTTTGCCGCCCCCTCCCCCCTTTCAATGGCACTTCAGTGGAACGCCTGCAAAAGTGGTGGTATGCGTGCGGACCACCAACACCTTCCGGCAGGGGCTGGAACCAGATGGGTGATTTGTGTCTCTCGACCTTGCTTGTGACCCGCGAGCGGCTTTGAGGCTCCTCTATACCCCCGGGCTCACCCCTGGATGCAGTTTCGGGAAGAGCTGCCAAGCTCAGTGAGGTACTGTTGGCTGTTGCCATCTGGGTCCTGGTGGTGTGGGATCCCGAGCGGCCTGGCGGGGCAAAGAAGGTGCCGCGGGCGAAAGTCGTATCACATCTGCTGTGTGAGTGGTGAACGTAACAATGATGTGCTATTCAGAAAAAAAGCGTGGTAGTGCGGGCTTGTTGGTACATACTTGACAGAGAATAACAGCGCTTAAACGGGACGAAAGAAAGATTGACAACAAGACAGCGCCTTGTCTTGTCGATCTTTCATTCGTCCCGTTTATGCGCTGTTATTCTCCGTCAAGTTGCTATTCAAGTTTGAGATGTTCCTTTGTTCAAGTTTGGGGACAGAAAAGACTGAGACCTTGCGTAACTATCACTATAGAGATATCCAGAATCTTTCGCATTGGGTTTGAGCGGGCTGTACGAACATAACTGGTTCTGCCCGTTTTCTGATTCATGTCTTTGACGTTGCGCAGCCACAAATATTTTCGATAACTTAGAGTACCGCACTGCGAGGCTGCACACTGGTGTCTTCTGAACGCTAGCACACACGTTGCCTGTCAGATAGCCAGCTAGAAGTGCTGAGACCTGAAAAGCCTGCAACGCGCCGCTCACCACTGGTCGTGATGGTCGTGCCGCCATTTTGTAACAAAAGGTACGGCGTTAAATCCAGGATTTCCGCGCTGTCTCCCAGTTGCTTCCTACTCACTTCAGAATCGTCAGGGATGGTGCTTTTATTTTTATCAATGTGATCATCATCACCATGAGCATTAGTAGCAACAGCCTATTTTATGTTCACTGAAAATGGAGGTATATTCAATAAGCTTACCGCTACTGCCCCAGTACCCCACCGGGTGTCATTTCTTTACTTTACGTGCCCTACCCAACTCCAAACTTTGCTCTTCTAAGGTGGGATGTCTTCTTCCGGAGACTCATGCGAGTGGCTTGGTTCCCATATGTCAAGGACGGGCGCTGACACCTGGTGTAATAAATATGACACTTTGACATTGTAATAAAGCGGGCTTTGCATATTCCTTTCTACACCCTGAATACTTAACTCCATTCTCCTCGAATAACGGGCGAATTTGCTATTTGACCACCGCGAACAGCGCAGGGACAGGTCTAGGAAAGAGTAGACATACAAGGGCACTGTGTCTTCGTGCACGTTGTTTGTTGTTTGGTTCGTTGTTCTGTGGCCTTCAGACAAACTATGATGACTACAATTTTTCGTTCGTGGTTGAGGATAGTTTAAACGAAGACCTGCTCGCCCCTCACAGGAGTGACGACGAATGGCACGAGCAGTGATACCACCTGATTCCCCCCAAAAACAATCCAACACATGTGGTGGCATTGCCTTCTGTTAAATGCTCACAGGCGCCATATCTTTCGTCTGTGTGATTATCTGGTTTGATAACTGCGCATTTAGAGAAGTTGATTGTGTGCCCTCTGTATCTTCCACAATACTCAAGAAAGGCGACTCTTTGTTTTGAAGTTCAAGCGTCTTGTGCTGGAGTCTCCGCTGCTCCCCTCCTGTCTTTTCCCGAACTTTAATTTTCACCCGTTATAACCTCTTCGCCACTTGAAGACATAGCGCTAATATATACTATAGAGGGGAAGTCTGGCGCCACCGTCTAGGGGAGCCGCACTTCAGTGAGCGTTCCGTCATGTACCGGGCAGGAACGTTCCAGTTGTCCTTGGCATGGCTGAGGGACAAGCTGGAAAGTTGGCTCGGGCTGCAAAAACGCAACAATATTACAGTAAAAGATTATTCATTTTCTTGTTATTATAAAAATGAAGCTCAAAAAACTATTTGCCAGTGATTATCTACAAGCTTCAAAAGAAAAATAATGTTGCCCCTTTTTGTTAATTTTCGCTTTGAGACAAAAAAGAAGCCATGTGGCTAACCAAGCCAAGCGTGCGAGGAGCGTCGCTAGCTGCAATTGCGGAGCCCACGACGGCCCGCGATTGGAGCGCCAAATTTCCTGCTAGTATATATTAGTATGACACTCTATGCTTCAAAGGTAACCAACTAGGCTTAGCGCACTGATGGCCTTATGCTTTACGTTCGACTTACTCGTTCTCCTCCTTCCAGTCATCCTCAGTATCGTTATCCTCTACCTGGCTGTGGGGAGAATGTTTAGTCACCACATGTTATGTGTTGACATTTTTGCACTTCTTTCTTCTCTCCGTACTGCCCTCTCTCATGCCGCTTTCTTTTGGCGTTTACTGCGCACTAGTTTGACCAGAGCGGACCATGGACCAAGGGAGCTAACAAAACGAAACAAACTAAGACAACCGGTGCTCCGTTGTTGATGAGACGCAGTAACGCACTACTGTGAATACTGCAGGTGTGAGGTAGTGCGTCCTGGTGTCATATACGTCGTTGACGGCTTTGAGTGCTGGGTCAACATACCGCTTCGGTCAGCTTCGGAGCACGGTAGCCTATGCAAGGATTTCTCGGCTAACAGTCACCATCTGGCCAAGAAATCAAGGGATGATACTAGTCACATCATTCTGTTTAAGTTCTGCCATTCGTCAGTATACGTTAAAAATACTGAAACCAAGTGCTCAGAGGTCCTGAGTGATTGTAAATGCGGTCAAAGTGCTACAAAAAAGCACAATATCTGCGGTTTCGCAGTAAAATGCACCCCTGCATCGCCGGTGGTACGCGGGGACCGAATAAAGGAATCGTCCCAGCCTTACTTCGCAAACAGCCTCACTATGATTCAACCAGACCACGATTGAAGCCAAGAGAAATAGACACGAGGACAGGGTTCTTCCAGCGTCCCAGTTAAGATAACGAAGCATGAGCGGATATAACTGTGCGATGAGATAGGCGATAAAACTTGTGTTTCCCGAACTCCTCACATAAGGAATGCTGTTCAAGTGCACTGTTCTAAATACCAGGCTTTGACTCATATCGGCACGTTTCACGGCGGCCCTTTTTTTTTTTGCGCCGTTTTTATGTCACGCGACCTGATTATAACGAAACACCCGCCCTTCTTATAAACTGAGGTGCGCGTTACAGACCTCCAGTGGTGATGCAATACGAATTCATAAACCTGCCGCTTAGCCGTCCTGTATAGGCCGACCCACTTTACGCGACTACGCAACGCAGGACCCGGCATATTGTGAGTCTATGCACGTGTCGGCCACTACGTGTTACGAGCCGTATCAGTTCAACTCGGTAGTCGTTTACGTTCGCTAAGCTACTGCCGCCGAAACCGTGTGCGATCAGGAAGGAGCTATAGCGTTCTTAGACAGAACTCACTGCGTTCCGAGCAGGATGAAAGCCCAGCTGTAGACATCGGCATTCTTTAACCCTCATTTACATTTTGCGACGTTCCTTATTACACCGCGCATGCGCAGTGAGATGTCGACTGCACCAATTACACCGGCGGTAGCACAGACAAAACACAAAACGGTTGTTGCTAGGTCGCACGTAGAACTGAAACTATAGTCAGTGCTATAGTGTGTCTCATTTCTCCCGTTTGTGTCCGTGTCAGGGCTGCGGTGTTTTAAGATGTTAAAGGACCACTACCAACTATAGCACAATTGTATACATGAGGTTGTTCGTTTTCGGGCGAAACCCGATTTCACCCGAATTTTACATTACGAACATGGACCTTTTCAAAATAGCCAACTGCACAATCGTGCGCTGACGGTCCGCCGCTCTCAACCGGTACTTGCTGGAAGCAAGCCCCACGAACACAGCTGTCGAATTCATTGAGCATTGGCCTGACTCTACCGCTCGCTACTGCAGGCTGGCAAATGCGGCAGTGACATTGTTGTGCCCTAGCTAATGAAAGCTATGAAGCGAAGATAACTTTCTCCTGTTGAGATACGTTCAACGATCGGACACGTCTCGAATGGAGACCGACATGTCGCGCATACAGATGATAGTGCATGTAAACAAGCTTGTGCAAAAATGGAATGACCAGCTTTTTGTGAATAAAAGGTTTCATTTCTTGGGGCTAATCAACGCTCTTTACGGTCATCATTACTGATTCATTTCAAACAAACGCCAAATTTTGGAGGGTACTAGAAAGTACTGATGTCCCCCGAGTACCAGCCTGAAAAGAAAGCAGCAATTTTAACGCGTTAAAGTTAAGAAGCTCGTGATACCTTCCCATCAAATAAACAGAGTGTATTACTTAGTCAACCTGTAGATTTAACCCGCAAAAATCCGAATTTCGGTATAATTTTACAAAAAACCCGATTTCTCCCTAATTATCAGTTCAAAAAATAGCACCCGCTTTTGCCCCCAGATTTTAAAAAAAATATGAAACCCGAAAACGAACAACCCTAAGTACTTATACGCTTAAAGGAGCCATGAAGAAAAATACAAATTTCATCTAAAAGCCTAGTTCGTGGCGATAAAAATCATACTAATTTTTATCCCAAGCTTCAAAATTTTGTCCCAAACTCCAAACAAAACATATGCATCAGTGGCGACTCCGCAGCCAGTTTTTGGTGACGTCTTTATGACGTCACAAAGTCTTGTAGGTGCGATTGGCGGTCACCGGCCCAGGGCGCCGCCAAGTGGCATGACTGGGCTACTGTACTGGGGCTTATAGTGCGAGTGTTAATACACCGATAAATATGTGTTTGCTGATGGCGCATATTACGTCTCTGCAGCGCTAAATTTGAAAGGTTTCAGTATTTCTTGCGTTTTTTTGGTTAAAACAAAACATTTTTTTTTCTTTGTGGCTCGAACAAAGCTGAGTGAGTTACCAAAGACCAGTTTTTTTTTTTCAAATTGAACAAAGTTGTATTTTATTTTCATGGCCCCTTTAAACCGATGCGTTGCGGAGAGGTAAAAGTAGTGTACATGAAACTGATACCTAGTTGACGAACATTGTACGCTCAGCATTGTTAGAGAGTGGTAGCTCGTCGATCGTGTTTCTGGTTTTCAAAACATCGCCGTTAAAACGCTAAAGACCAGCGCAAACTATGCGCACTGCAGTACTCACTGTCACTGAACACTTGTGGGAATGTATATTAGTGGTGGGTGAACGGAGTTGGACGAACCGCGGTGACAGGGAGAATGCGAGCCTAGGAAAACCCACATAACGTGTCACGTAAGATCAACATGGTGACTCTGGAAGGCCTTGCTTCCTCTTTTCTGACATAGGCTGACATAGGCGCATTTCTACTTGTCCACATTTCGGCAATATTTACAAGAAAAAGGTTATCTTATCCTGAATGGCACATATCGATGCTATGTTTTCTTCACCTGATCCTCGTAAGCTCCATGCATAGGCTACTGAAGTAGCTATGCAGTGCTCCAGTGTCGGTCTGAAATATTAGTTTAATCCTGCTACACCCTGCATATGCAGCTTACGGCGGAGAAGAGAATTTATTATAAAACCATATATCAGCACGCAGTGACTAGTGGTAACAGCGCTGCCCGAAAAACAGAAAAACAAAATACAATCCGTTTCCAAGTACTCCGGGCAGTCAACACTTTGCACGACAAATGTCTATGGTGGTAAAACAAGCTACTCCGAAATCAATCCATAAAAAGTTCACATGCGTTCACAGAAGGAGTTCATAAACTCGTTGAAAGTCAATACGGCACAATAGTGATGCTCAAGATGTTGTTCCTGGCCACTATGAAACGCGTGGACCAGCGTAACAGGAAGGCTTCTTCGCCTAGAACTGCCAACTCATTTTCCAAGTGACTCATAACCAACCTGCCTTGTGGCTGCTTCTGTCTCCGGTAATGGGCCACGCCTCACACGCACTGTGCTCCTCGGCCGCAGTGGTGGCGGCATCGCTTGTGCTGCCAAAAATATTAGGGACGATAGTCTTTCTTGGGCTACTGAAACTTGAAAATTTTGGTCTGTCTACATGTCTGTCTCTCTGTTACTCAATTCAGCCATTTTGTCAAAAATTAAAAGAATTCTTGAACGATACATTTGTATAGGCGAAAAGTCTCCAAATTACATCTGGTGGCAACGTTCATGCTTGTCAACATTGTCGAGCACAAATAATACATTAGGCATATTTGAAGCAAAACATCATTGTACAACTGGTACTTGCAGTGTTCTTTTAACTGAAATAAATTTGTGCTTGATATGTGCGACAAAAAATAAAATACACATTAAAAAAACATTTTGATCCAAAAATACAAAAGGCACTCGCGCGGGCCTGGGCCTCATGGCACTGTTACAAGTTCAACAGTAACAAAAGGTTCGAGTAGATGCCGCGGGAAATTTGAATTGACTTGAGAAAGCCTCCTCAGTGTTTATCCTGGGAGGATCGCAAGAGAGGGGAAGAGCATGAGAGGCGGGAGGCAGAGAAAAAAGAGTCATACGTGGCATAGGCGGGTAAATGAAGACTGTCGTCTTTCGACGACATTTGCAGCGAAGTAAACAGTTACGGGGCAAATTTTTTAAATGAAATACCCCTTTTTATACCTAAAAGTACTCTACGCTACTCGAGAAACATTGTAAATTACCCCACATTTTTATTCTACGTAAATGTCTGCGCTGCGTAAATTACCTTGCCATTGCTATCAAGCACAGGACTGCACATGGGGAGGGTATTGGCAATGGTTCGACAGAATTGCTAATCAAATTAATAATTTCGATTATGTTAATAGAATCAATCAATCAATCAATCAATCAATCAATCAATCAATCAATCAATCAATCAATCAATCAATCAATCAATCAATATTTCAATGATTCAATTAATCAATCAATCAAATCCAACCAATCTATGAATAGTTCAAGCCACTAATATTTACAGCTTACGAACCAATATGTGGTGCTTCTGTGTGACCGTTCATCTACTTCTTTAATGAAGACGCGGTGCCAGAGTAACGTACTTATACAGCTATTATCTTGCCCCATCTACAAATCCCGCCCAGGCAACCGCAATCGCTGCCGACGAGGTCAAACAGATTCGGCCTAGAAGTGCAAGCGTGGTTGGAATGAACGGCGCAATATCGGTCGCTTTTGGGCGTGCCACTGGCACCCATGTATGCTATTCAATGAAACACAAAAAAAAAAAAACGCAGAGAAAAACATCACCAATTCCTTTTTTACATTTTGCGTTTTTCGGTTCTGGCAGAATGTAGCCCCCTGCTGAACTAGCCGGTTGCCTGGCTGGCCCGGCATAAGAGGCGTTCGGAAATGTGCCGCTTATCGCCAGACCCCAATGTGTCGTCCACCCACGTGCGGTCTCGAATAAAAGCGTGAGAAAAGAGGGTAGGGCCAGCGCGGAGAAGAAAGAAGCTGCCGGAACTGGTCGCTTTCCAGGGGATCGGCTGGAGGGGAGGTGTTCCACGCTCATTACGCAATCGACCTCGTCTGTGACACGCGGAGAGGAGGCCATGATTAACCAACTGAGGAAACCACTCTGGACAGTTGCTACGAGCTGTGTTATTGTTGCGCGTTCATTTCGCGAGCAGACCACATCTTGGCGAGTTTCGCGGCAGGTCATGTGGCACCGGTTTTGTAGTAGTCAGATTAAACTCGCGGCGTAAGTGCGCCTAGTGCACAGAAGTTTTACAGATGTAACTACTCTACCCAACTGTGCTCCGTCAGCGCATGCGCGAGAAAGCTTCCTCTTTTTTTGTGGCTGCAGGCGAGGAACCACGATATATAAGTGTAGCTGCGTGGTCAGACGTACAAAATGGCGGTAAACATTCTGCACCCACAAAAGATACACTGGTGGCTGTCTTGCTTTCGCAACGACCATATTTCCGGACGACGGACATGTTGCTAAGAAAGAGGCGGGGGCCTCTGACAATGAGTGCTTCAAGCCGTTGATTTTGACGAATTGACGGATCCTGAATAGCGAAATGGGGTGTGCCACGGCATTGCCGACAAGAGCAACATGCAATGGAAGCTTACATCTGATCAACTATTAAGCAGGCGCCGGCGAAGCAGTGAAGAACAGATACTAGAGTATACACTTTCCTCCAAATAGTCATTACGTCTTCTCCATGTGGGGGATGTGTCGATGTATATACAAAGGAAGCTATGACGACTTCGATGAGTGATCAGTTCACCCTCCATGATGAGCTGTAATCAAGGCAGTTTCATTCTCTTGAAAGCAAGGACAGCCGACTTGCTTGGGGAGACATCCAGCCCTTGGGCGTGAAGAAACGTTTCAATACTGTCAACGTTGGCTTGAAGCTCAGCTTGAATCGACAAGTAACAAGGGCCGCTGCACCAAATGCCAAGTTATTCGGCGTACAGGGCTGCGGGAAGCGGCGGGGAAAGCCTGAACGGCGACTTTTCAGTTGCAGAATCAAACAACAGTGAACTCATCTCAATTTCCAGCGAAACCCCTTCTTTCATTGTGTGCGGTGGCTATCTCCTTTACCGGTGTACACGAACAATCTTTTATTTTGCAAGAAGTTCTCAATTCTGAAGTATTATCCATCGAATTCCTATTTCGACAAGGCAGGCAAGAACGTGGGAATGACTTGCTGTGTCAGATTTCTTGGGAGGGCTTCTTCTCGGGCACGTCACCAGATACAGAATGCTATCTATAGTGCACCATGGTGGTCAGGCTCCTGACGAGAATTGTAAATGTCACCGCCATGGTGGCCAGGCTCTTGACCAGATGTTCTTAAAAACCAAGCTAATCTTTAAAAAGATGCGCCTTTCATACAGCTTGCACATGTAAGTAACCAGGCTGACGGCCGCAAAGATTCAATCGCGCGCGGGATCTACCCGCATTTAAGAGAGGCTAAGCTTCGATACTAATATGTCCATATTACTAATACTAATATGGACATATTAGTAGAAATTAAGAAGAAGAAATGGACGTGGGCAGGGCATGTAATGCGAAGGCAAGATAACCGTTGGTCATTAAGGGTAACAGAGTGGAACCCTAGAGGAGGCAAGCGTGGCAGGGGGCGGCAGAAAGTTAGGTGGGCAGATGAGATCAAGAAGTTTGCGGGGATAAATTGGTCGCAGTTAGCACAGGACCTGGATAATTGGAGAATAATGGGAGAGGCCTTTGCCCTGCAGTGGGCGTAGATAGCTAATGGTGGTGATGATGATGATGATGAAGCTTCATACCATACCATACCATACATACCATACCATACCATACCATACCATAAATCTGTAAGCAAACCTATCAGCTGTGCGGTCATACAAACGCCCAGATTACGAAGTAAAGCATATTTCAGAAACACGGAGCATCTTGAGCTTGACGTCGTGCTTGCTTCGACTGCGCTGAAAAGCTACATTGAAGGAGTGGGCGCAGTGTTGCTGCTTGTCTCGACAACGTTGGACACAAGGCGATAGCCGCGAAGAAGAGGGGCGGTTGTTTTCGCTAGCGTGCCTAGTTAACGACCCGTCAGCTTCCCGGCATGCCATCTTGGCAGCGTGTCCGCTTTCCAGGGAGAAGGAGTGTCAACGTGCCAAGAGCAGCGACATCACAGCTGCCGCCGTGTTTCAACTAGCACAAGAGGTTGCTGTAGTTCTCTGCGTAGGTTTTTTATGAACTCTGTATTGCAATTTCTTCTTTACTGATGCGCTTGCTCAATATGCTAGCAGGCATTCCCGTCTTATCTAGGCCATTGGATTCCTTTTTGCCAATGACGTAACAGCGCCAGCCCCATATAGGCATGCCTTTTTTATGACAGGGAGTGATACCGGGGAAGGAACTCACGCAGAGCGACAAGGAACAACTAGAATCTCACAAGAACTGCTAGCGCAGAAATACTGATCAAATAAAGAAAAATTGAGGCAAATAAATTCAATCATGTCAGGCTAGAGCCTTTGATTGCCCGTTGACGTTTCTGTACTGACTTCTTAATCTTCACCGCGGCCCCGTGTGGTTGGCCCAATGTACCACCAGCCGGCCTGTCCACACTGGAGGACCCAGTTCCCCGTTCGGGTGAACACTCGCGCGGCTTCACGAGGCGCACACCTCTTTAAGGCCAGGCACGCCCGCGCACACGCACATTACCACCGTGCCGTCGTCTTCGATTCCTCGCCCTCTCTTCCGGCGCCGGGCAATGCCGTTACCGGCGCGCTTTCTCTTCTTCTGCGCTGCCGACGTCGTCGTGGCCGTTCCAGTTCGCAAGCAGCGAGGCGCGCGTTTCTCGTCCACACGCACGCCTCCTCCTCCGGCGGCCGTTCCCGGAGCTGGTCGGTGGCCTGGTTCCCATGCAGCGTGGGGGCTCTCCTCGGAGGAGAGTCGACTTTGCGCAAAAGTGCGCGCACCGGTCGACCCGATCCTTGTCTGGCGGCGGCTGGGGGTCAGCATCCTCCCGGTCGACTGCGCGTGCCCTCTCCGTTCTTGCACGACCGGCGAAAGTGCAATAACGCGGCCGAAGGCGGCGCACGCCTGCAGCGCTAAGCCCGTCTCGTCCGTGATTCCCCGCGCCGTACACGCGTTTAATTGCCGCGACCGCGCGCGTGCCGATGCGCGGTAGGCTTAGCGTGCCTGGTGGTCGTGCTGTCCGGCGGGTTCGTGAAGGTATCGGCTCCCGGCTGCTCTGTTCCAATCTGTGGCAACGCTAATTGCCTAATGAAATTACGATGGGGCAAGAGGCGGAAGGCGAAGAAGAGAGAGGGAGGAAGACACAGAAATTGAAGCGTCGACTACGCTGTTCTAACGCGTAACGCGTCGGCGTAAAACAAGGAGAACGGAAGGAGGAAATGCTTTATTGAAAAGCGAGCTAGGTACTTTATGGTCTCACGAAGAACCTAACACACCGCTTGGCTAACGGAGGAGAGAACCCGAATAGGGAAATACTATATTAAGGAAAACGATGGACGCCAGGTGTTCGTGGTTTTAGAGATTGCGCGTGTCAACTATAAAGCGCGCAATGAAATTGATTTGTTTGAAAAGTTTTGAACATAAGCAGTGTGTATGCAGGTGCTAAAAGGGAGCACCTTATGGTTCGGCACTCATTCAAACGTACAAACCGCTGGTGCGAAGATGGCGACTAATGCAATAGGCCCACGAAGCATTATTCGTGGGCCGCTTGAGATGCCTGCAAGCATCTCATACATCGCAGGCATCTTGAGAAGCCTGCAGGCATATGAGGTGCCTGCAGGCATCTCATAATGAACAGACAAATGCGAATTCGCTTCCTGAAAATCGGTTCCGTGCAGCCAACACAAATCCGAATGAGGGCATCGCACTCACAGCTGTGTGTACAATGGCTTAATTCAGCTGCGCTGACGTCAGTGCCGTCGCAATGCGGTGGCGTAGCAGCGCGGACCTGCTGCACCGCATTTCCGCGCTTCCTGCACATACTACAGTTACTGGGGGGGAATCAGAATCAGAACCAGAATCTTTATTTCATGAAGAAAATCACATACAAAAAAAGGGGAAAAGCCATCTGTATCCATAGCCGACATGGCTAGTAGTGGATCCATAACATAATATTCACAATAAACAATCCAACACAATCATACAAAGATAAAATACAATGTGCACGAGAAAAATATAATGTGCGAATTTAACACAGTGAAGCATAAAGCTCAGACATGAAGTATTTTTTAACGAATGAGTGCTATGTCTGTTTTGTTTTAATTCGACTGGTATATTATTTATAGTTTGGCTCCCAAGAAGGAAATGGTGCGGCGACCATATACATTGTATTTTTGGTAAATTTAAGTTCCAGTGGTGGGCGTGTCTGGTATCTAATTTTGGTTGTATGAAATTGAATGACCGGTTAGGTGTTTTTAGCAATTTTTGGGCTAGTAATGTTGTCTTGAAGTCTCTTGTCGAAGATGTGCTACTATAGCGTTGATGTTTTCACTGCGTTCAGTCAGGGGAAACCAGAGGGGCTGTTCACCTGCCAGGTGGCGACTGCTCTGATAAGGTTGTCTTCTGTCATCGCCCTGCCAACTGTCTCAAGCTCAAGCACTGAGACTAAGACAGCGAAGGAACGAGGGATGACCGAAGGTGCTGCTGCTTGCGCCGCCCTTTTACAAATATGTCAGCACAGCAGATAGCCAAATAATGATCAACAAGACATTTACTGCCAGAAAAAATCCCTCAGGGCACTTCAGTCTCTTTGCTCTTTGAACGCGATGCCAATATGGCTTTCCCTCGCAAAGGGTATCACAGGCGAAAACGCGCTGCTACACATCGTCTGCGTCGCTTTGTTCGCTTTTTCTTCTTCGTCTTTTGGCGTCAGTTACTTCGACGGGGAGTCCGCGTCCAGTAGGTTCTTCAACTTCGTTCTTGTAAGATCCTCTCAGGCCGTCGGAAGGCGAAGCTGCCGAAGGGCCATTTCCTGAGCACATTTCGGGAGTGCCGGCGAAGAAGACGCAGCCAGGCGGATATTCGAAGCCGATCTTCGGCGCTTCCTAACTCTTACGGGAGCTCCTAAGGTATTTCTAAATGGGAGACCACGTGTTGCTCAGCTGCGAACCAGCGGATCAAGTCTGGGCCATCTAGCTGGCCGAGGACGCTCCTAGAGCCTTGGCCGACGCCTAGGATCACCAGCTTCTCCCAATAAAGTGCTCTCTCTCTCTCTCTCTCTCTCTCTCTCTCTCTCTCTCTCTCTCTCTCTCTCTCTCTATCACCCGAGGGAATCTCACTCGTTTTTTGTGTGTGGGAACTTCGACAAGCCGCAGTGGTGTTCTCGACCTGCTGAGAGTGTGAAGCGGGTGTTTCTTTCGACAATAATGGAGTAATGTATTTTCTTATCTGCAAAAGTCCAGCTCCTCCCGGGTGTTTAAGGGGGACTCACCCTGTTAACATTCCTATGGGACTTACTACTTCAAGACCCACGTGCTTAAAAAAACAATCGTGAACCTATACGAAAAGTTTTGCCGGTACACGAAAATGCTCCAAACGGCCTAGTTTGCTTATTTTGGAAATGTGTCATTTCTCTACAGAAATAAACAGATGAAACTCTCGCTTGCCAGACAGTTAGTGCCACCTAGTGAAAACTGGATAAACAAATTGTGTTTGTTGTGTACTTTCAATTTCAGTAAAAAAATGACAATGTACTTTTCAAGAAAGCAAACTAGGCCGTTAGAACATTTTTATGTATCTGTTAAGCTTTTTGTATCGGTACACGGTGCTTTTTATAATCCCGTGAGTCTCGAATTAGTAAGTCCTATAAGAGCGTGATCAGGTCCCCCCCCCCCCCCCCCCTGAGCAATGGTTAACGCAATGGTTCTGAATGATTAGAATATCTGTCAACCTTATTTCGTTCACCGAACGACAAACCACAACGTTCCCTCATGCTTTCTTTCATTTTAGTAACATTCAGTCGCAATAGAGACAAAGCTTTTTCGCGATTCTTGCACGGCATCTCGGAGCCAGTCGGTATACATATAGGAATCTTGAGTGCATTCCATTTCTGCGTGTTTGAAGGTGTGCGCTTCCCTTTTGTATATCTTCACAGAGGGACAAACAGCTGATACAAACCGCAACCAGAGGCACTAAACATTGGTAGACATATTCTTATATACCATCTTTCAGACTACAAGCGTATACGATTCACCTACATTTGCCTATTGGTTCTCCCTTCTACCATATCACCTGGTGCTGTGATGAGAGCCTCCACCTACCCTCCCTGCTCTTACTCTACCCTGTGCGCTGGGAGAGAGCAGTACACAGCTCGGACACGGACGAACAGCTTTGGATAGTGAAGAGAGCCCAAGAAGCCGGGCGGTCTCAAAGGGTCCTGGTATAAAGACTCTTCCGCAAGGCTAACTGCTCCTTAGAGACGGCTATTCCTCTTCGTCCTCCCCCCTTCCTAACAACAGAACAACCTCACTATAACTAGATTGCAATTCCTGTAAAGTTTTATCGCACCGGTGCCTTCGTTGCATCGGCAGTTTTCTTCTTTCTTCGAAGCGGGGGCCGAACAGGACACGAAGGAACTTAGTCACGGATCAAGTTAGGCCTAGCTGCGCCGTCCATCGACGGTTAACAGCGCCTATAAAAATTTGATAGCGGTCGTGCTTTTCTTCGTGTAGCGCGGGGGTTTGACTGCCCGAGATTTCTGCCTTAATAATAGCGCCGGCGGTTCTTTTTAAGCCACCACGAGCCACGTTTATAGACCCGCGTGGCGGACCACACGGACGCTCTCTCATATTCTAAATGGGCGCACGAGGCTGCAGCACCCAACGGCGGAGACCGTTTTTAGACGAACCGGCGATGATCCGCGATAGTCAATAGCCGCCGAGCTTATATACATAGCGCTAAGCGCACGAACACGTGCGGCGAGCCGCGCGATTGTTACACGGACCTTTTACCTCTGCTTAGAGAGAAAGTGAGTGAGGGAGAAAGTGAGTGAGAGAGAAAGTGAGCCAGGGGAGAAAAATGAAGCGAAGCCATTGTGCTCGCAAGCTGTTACGTGTACACGAAGACGCGACGCTGCGTTTCACTGTTACCGCTGTTGCGCTTCCGTGTATTTATAGACGCGAGCAGGTCGCGCGGGCCCCGTTGAAACCGCACGGCAGATGCTGATGGGCGTCTCTCGGCGCCAACCTGTTGCGCGGCCCGATGTAAAACGCTGCAAGCAGACAATGGGCTCATATGTTTCGGGCACGTAGCTGCTGATTGTGGTTCGTCTGCGGTGCGGAAGAACGAGTGCCAAAAGAAAAGGAAAGAGAACGAGCCGTTTTGGAGACGTGTGATCACGTTGAAATGCTGTACCGAATAAGTTAGATGCTTGCTTGATCAGCCGCGATAATTTTACAGCGAAGCTGTTAGAATTTAGTTGTTCGAAGTTTTTCTTTTCCCGTTGTTAGTGTGCGTTCAGGAACTCGTACGGTGTTATCCACAGAGCATCGCGCAGCCGCAATGGTGTATTCGCCAACGCATATGACGTTATAATCGTTCTAGAGAAGTTCAGTTCCCAGATAGGTAAAAGCCCAGCCCTTCCTGTACGCCCCCAGCGCTATCTATTTCTTCGCTTGGAACACGCGTTATATTCTTTGGCAAACTGCGAAAACAATTGCGCTGTTCGGCCTAAGTAGCTTGGGGGTGAGATCGTGGGTTTTGGAGCGAACGGCTGGAATTTGAGGCCTAGCAATCTAATGGAAGATTGTGGCTTGCACCTATATTCTGTAGCCTCTGTAGGTTCTCTGCAGCCTTGATGGCGTTAACAGATATCCACAGGCCGCCGTCAGTGGGTTTCGCATTTCTTGGGACTTCGTTAGGCTTAGCGTTAGGCCTAGCTATCGTTAACCCTAACGAGGGCTACTGCAAGCTGTGGCCGCAGAGCTGTGTCGGTCAACGCCACACATTTTTTCTTTCCGGGCGAGTCCAACTACTCACAGCGCACATACTCGCTGATGATGGAGCCAGAGCGCAATGACACTGAGTTTGAGGATGCCTGTTGTGTAATAGTCAGGGTCTGCACAACCCCTAAAAAGTCTATAGCGGAGGTCGTAGCCTTAATACATGGCAACTTTGCTTGGTTGAGATAAGAATGAGACACACCAGCGGTCATCGTCGGCAACTTAAATTTTGACGTTTCGGAACACGACAAGAAGCACTGGTTCCCGGCCTTTGCCTTTGACACCTTTGTACTGGCATGCCACGACGACCCCAATCAACCAGTCGTACGCTGTAAATTGTGTTTGAATTTGGTCTTGCTAACAAGTCGATTATCACCTACCCTTACTTGAAAGAATAAAGCGCTGCATAACCCATTAGCAGGCGTAATGGTTTTGAACAGTTTCGCTGGACGCCACGATTTGCAAACGGCGGAACGCCTTTTTTACAGCGAAGCTATTGAGCAAATAGTTTGTGTTGGTTGGTTGGTTGGAGCACTATCAAGAATGGCAACGTACCCACTCTGGGGGATTGGAAAGTCTGATTGCCATCTCATTGTTCCAGAAGCTTACGAATTCAACTAAGGGAAAATAGAAGGGGGATAATAGTGGGTAAAGTGCTGCTAACAGTTTGACAACTTAAAAAAAATGATACTGCTGTAACAACAGGTATTTTCAATAAACGATTGAAAAAGAATTGGTTTATGCGATTGATTAACAAGGTAAGCGACCTGATTCGACAATAAAAGAGTGAAGAGCGCGACAAACATCCCCGTTGCACCAACCAAGCCGCACTGCCATTAATGACAATAAATTAGGCACTGGTGCCCGCATTTAAAAAAAATACGAAGAAAAGGCCGAGCGCTCGTGCACGCGTGGCTAGAGCGCAATGTCGCCAAGCAAAGCATACAGGTTGGCCAACATTGACCACAAAAAAACTCCAGCCTTTGCCGTATCGTGACAACACTTGCTCGGAAAGAGATCGCTCCTCCCCGTGCTGTCATGCGCATGCGCTCTGTACCGTAGAAGAGCCGTGACTTGAATGTAGAGGATGCTGTGGGTGATCATTCATTCTACATGGCCCGGCCGCGGATAGTTCGCACGGCCGAGGAAGAGGCCCGCTTCGAGAGGCTCGGCGTGCACAGGATCCGCCAGAGATGATAAGTCGCCTTGCAGAGTGGCGTGCGAAAACGTCGACCAAACCGACGAGCTCACTCGGGCCTTGCTCAAATAAGGGGATTGAAAGGCCATGCCGCCGACGTCAACCACGACACCACAACGATACTAAAACTCAACTTTGTGTCAGCCAATGCTCCCCTGCAACAGCTTCGCCATTCAAGTCTTGCGCGAGAGGGCAAGCTTCCTGAATCTTTTTTTCACTATGCAAGTTTCTATTAGATCCGTTCGATTGTTTTTTGCTAGTATTCTTGAATCATACCCTAACCGTTCTGTGCGCTTACATTTTATGGAACTTCAGACCTAATTTTTTCTCCTCAAATGTACTCTCTGCGATCATTTATTGTGGGCTTCTTGCAGTGTTAACTTCGTGAAGGAACCGCAGGAGGAACTACACGAAAGCAAATAAAAATGTGGCGATTTCTTTCTCTACTAAATAATATAGCGTTCTGGCTGAAGAGGGCGTGGGTTCGAACCCCACTTCTGGCACCATGTGCCCAGACAAGCAGCTGGGAAGGAAATGTGCTTTATTGAACAGCGCGCTAGTATTTATACATGCGAATGATCAGCACAGGCTGTAGCCGTGACATGCGCAGTACTGTTGCTAGCGCTTATTTCTTGAGCTGTGCTGCCGTCACGGACCTGCGTTCTTTGGGCATCACATTTATTGCACTTATGGCGGTGGAATCTTGACTTGGTGCCGCTGTTGTTCTTGATGCGTTGAGAACAGTGCCGCAGAAGTGCGAAATCTTCACGAATGCAATATTGGTCGGCGGCAATTCCACACTCTAACTGCAGCCAGTAGTCGTCCTACCTGCTTCATCCTGTGTAGTCGCTAGACCCCATCACATTTCCAGCGAGTTCACACGCTTGACCTGAGACATCCTGTGTTCTGTTTTCCTTCTACGACCTCACCTGACTTGCCCTTTGTCGAAGTTCCTCCGCTCTTACTTATTAGTTCATCAATCGTGCATAGAAATCTTCACCATGCTTGAAAAAATGTGAGAAACCAGGCATTTGCCGCCGGAGGAAGGCGCCTTGTTCCAAGTAACGTTCAGAGTGCGGCTGGAAAATGGCGGAGGCGCAGTTTCGTACCATGCTCTGCGATGGTTACTGGGTACCGTAGAGCTGCTGCGTTCATGGTCCTAGTTCAGACGTGAGTTGGGGACCGCTGCTTGATTCGGTGGTTTTTTGACCACCGGCACCCAACCGACGATGGTCTCCCCCATGATTTACTATTGATTTACAGGTATTTACAGATGTGCAGCATAATATAGCGCAGGAGATCAGAATTCGAGCCTAGCTCCTACCAAACCAGATTGTCTATTTTCGGTATCACTTAAATACGTCAGTTCTATTCTCAACACAATCCCCCCGAAGGAGGCAAAACAACCGCGAGTGAGAAGGCGCCATTCTACTGCCGGTCTACTTGAGCTTGGTCGTTTTTAGGGGCGAAAAACCCCCCTAGACTACCTCCACTAGAAAATAAAAGAGTCGCCCGAGAGGCTGCAGATGTATAAGACGTCGTGTCCGCTTCCAGCGTTTAACGCGAAACGAAGAGGACGTTATTGCAGAGCTCCTTCTTAATTACTCTGAGACACCGAACTTTCACTGAGAGTCACGGTTTTACCGATGATTTCCCCTCAGGAGCTTCGCATCATTCACCCCGTGGATATGCTGTGAATTTTTTTCTCTTTCTCGAGTAGCTGTCATGAATGCGGAGACAAGTTTGTAGGTTGTTGCTACAGGTGTTCCATTTTGTGGATTCCAAAAACACTCGACGCGCGAAGTTTGTTCCGTAGAAAAGCACTCCATCCTCAGTGCACTCACCAACGAGTGCATCCCGCTTGTAACTAGTGACACTTCCCTTAGTGCGCTTCGCTTGCGCGATTCACAGGGGTATCGGGTCTAGTAGCACAGCCCGTAAGAAAACCACGAAGTCTGGCGATCGTACGGTTCATTCAAGCCGCAACGATGCGCCACAATTTTCCTCAGGGAAGACAACAACGCCTTGAAGACCTCATTAAAAGCGCGTGACGACAGGCGGGCCGCTACAACCGCATTCACACCTGGCCCTACGACTTGTATATATAGAGCACTGAAGATAACGCGGAAAGAGTTTTCGAAAGTGGACGAGATGAAGCGAAATGGAGGAGGAGGGGCGCCTCGCGTAATCTCTCCCGAGAGAACAGGTCAGGGTGTGTGGGCGAAGCTCCCCGCACCGCGGCGCTGCGGCGGCTTCCGCGACAGTCAAGGTAACGCCCGTGTTTTTCCTTTTTAAACAATTTATCCTTTGGCGCGCTCGCCGCGGGAGAAAGTGGTACCGCTCATCAGTATCTTTTCCTTTTCGGTGCCTCGTCGTCCTACATTGTAGGGCAGCCGCCGCAGTGCCGCCGAAAGCGCGGCTTGCTCGGAAAGCACCAGCTGTTCATGACCGGTTTTCTTTTCTTGCAGCGAGTGGAGAGGGGCAACAACGCCGCTGTGCCGGCGGTCCCTCTCAACGGTCGAGGACTGCGGATCGCGCTGATATATAATCGCCCGCGTTTCTTTTTGGGCTGCGGGCGGCAGAGGAAGAAAGCAACGACAGAACAGTTACGTGCACGGCGACAACAGCAACGTCAGAAGGCCCGGAGAATACGTTCGCGCCAAATCTTCAACCAAGTCTTCCAACTGAACGACATTTCAGGCGTTACTAATAGAAGTGCGACGCAAGCGATGTCTCTTAAGACAAACAAAGAAGAGAAGAAGGAAGTAATGGAGGAGTGGCTGGTTGGCCTTCCAGCCGAAGGGGGTGTGAGGTAACCCGTAAGCGAAGAGGAAAGGAACGAAAGAGTTGGAAATTAATTCGTCCCGACAACGCGGAGCAGGAACTCTTTTTCCGCGCGCCCGTGTCGACGCTGGTGAAAGATGGGACCCGCCCCGGTGGCCGGCGGGCGAGAATAGAGGCAACGAAAATGAAATCTACTAGCCGTCCGTTCCGCCCGGCCCACTTGCTTGCTCTTTGAGGGGCACTGCGTTTCCCACGTCCCACGAACCGCAAGAGAGCTGAAAATTAAACGCCGTGCACGCGGGCTCACCGCACCTGGGGTGAATTGTCGACTGTTTAAAAAAAGGGGCAGATTTAACCCTTGTAAACCTAAGTTATTTCGAGTGAAAGATGCTTGGTTTGGTTTTGCCAGAGTCGAAAAGCATTGAAGGACTCTGCTTTTGCTTAGACTATGGATAACGTGTAATGAAAGGCGAGTGAAGGAGAAGGACGAGGAAAAACGATTCTCTATAATTTTTTAGTGGTTGGGCAGCACTCCACCGAGGGCTCGTGCCACGTGCGACGTTTCCCGACGGGGTCAGCAGGGGTGGTGCCCTTGGTCCAGGGCTCCAACGGCCACTGCTTCTCTGCGCGCCCGCTGAATCAGACCTATCTGGTCTTCACAGCAGCCGCTGGCCAGCAGTGCCTCCTATTGCTCCGCAATATCGTTGCTGATTTGGGGGACAGCCGTTGTGCTTTGGCATTCCCATGTGGTATGGTAGAGGGTGGGTTTTTCTTGATGGCACAATGGGCATGCGTCTGAATATCGAGTCGGGATAAATTTACTCAGCACGGTTAGGTTTGCGAAAGTGCCTGTCTGCAGCTGTCTCCAGTCGGTGGCTTCTGCCCTCGCCAGGGATTCGTGTGGCGGAGGGTACCTTTTCCTGTACCCTCGTAGCATGCCAATGTGGCCGAGTATTCCAGGGGTACTGGCGTGGGTTCTTCGATGTCGGAATCATCGGGTGCTCGGTTGGTAGTACTATAACCTCGAGCTACCCTGTCCGCCTCTGTGTTTCCCTCTATTCCCGTGTGCGCCGGGACCCACAGGATCCTGTGTTGAATCTTGGGTGGATGCTCAGGGTGTTGGGGTACGCCGCCTTTAGCCTGGAGGAGTACACGGGGTGCGCAGTGACTTATTCGTCCTTCCAAAAAGTGTTGACAGGACTCTTGCGAGTCGGAAATTGGAATGTTCTATTCAGCCTGTCGCTTGCGCTGAAGTGCATGCACAGACGGCCCAGCAGGCGCGCCGTCCATGCCGTGACTGAGCGACCAAGCGACAGCGAAGCAGTTGTTAACCCCTCGCCTGCAGGTCACGTGGTACCGCACCGGCGCGGCTTCCGAGCGAGCGTAGCTGCGACACTCTTGCCAGCTGATCACGTGGCGTGACGTCACACTCGCCACACTTGTTGCTGCGGCGGCTGAATGTCATTGCGACGCGATTAATGACCTTGCGAGTCATGGCGTAGTAAAGCTTTCGCTCTAAAAACAAAAGACGTAAATACAAGCCTTTCATTCCACTTAGCAATACGGCGAAATAAGGGTGGAGAGCATTGCTCCCTTTTCGGTTGGAGATAACCTCTGTAGGACACCACTGTCGATCTAAGTTCACTTGCAGTAAATGCAGTGAGTTGTATTTTACTGAAACGATATAGCCTTTCCCAATAGGGCTCATTTCCGGCGCATTTTTGCGAAACGTTGAAAAAGGAAGAGTGATCGCCTCCGTCGCAGAGTTGCACAGTCTCCTACATCGCCGCGTGCCAGTAATACGGGCTCGGGCGGGAACGCGCATCGCAGCGAGCTAGCGTAGCGGGAAGGGAGCACACAAAGTTTGCTGGAGCAGCCACTCTGCGGCGCCCTGGTAGCGAATCCTGCCGTTTACGTGGCGTCGACGCACAAGACACTGGGTTCGCTGCGCTCCTGTCGCAGCCATGTAAACGAACCTATAATGTGACGAGATTTTTTTACGTCAGACCATGTTAGTCAACGGGCTCTCACGCTTGCTGGATTCTTATCAATTACCCCTTATCAGAAGTTTTATTCCGACCATTTATTAATTGCAAACACACACACGCACAAAATAAAATAGAAGGCTCTTTCTGTGTCTTCTGTGGAAGTTTGGTGCTGGCCGTGGCATTTTCCTCAGGGTCCGAACCCATGGCCCTGTCTCTACAACCTCTCGCTGTCTCATATTGCTACTTAACATCCTCCACCACTATATCAACCTTCGCTTTAAGCGGCTTCTACCACTCTCGACTAACTAAGGAATAAACATTCATCTGGCGCCGCTTAAAACACTTCTACAGAACCTACTACAACAAACCCATTCTCCACTCCATATCTCCTACCCTATACCCTTTACTGTTACATCCTCCCTCGCCCTAATACCACCTTCAACATGGTGGGGGTCTGCCAACACACCTTATCACTCATCCCTATCCTCCAACTCTTCCACCGAGCGGTCGGAGAGATTCGACGGGCCCCGACCACGCTGAACAGATATCTCTGTTCACCCACGCCAGGGCTGCAGCAAGTTCAAAGGTACCTGGATTGAGGCTAACCTATCCCACGAAGTGGTGGCTAAACCAGCATCGTTTGCCCCAATAAACGGCCATTTTCTCTATCCATTTCTGTGTCGTCGTTCAGCGGTAGTGCAGTAGATAACACCAGAGTCCTTCAATGCCTTTCTGGTCATGAAACTTCGCCGTCACGCTATGGGAGAGCTTTGTACGCTGCCGCGCCGCGGCGCTGGTGTTGATCGGAGGGCAGCCGGGGGCGTGGTCAGAGCGCGTTTGGCAGGGAACGGACCACGGAGTAAGATAAAACAGACGCTCGCCGCCTTATCAGCAGTGCGCTTTCGCTTTACATGTCGTGTGCCGCTCAAATGGACTTGTCATTTTGTGAGTGGCGAAAAAATTTGGTGCGAACGGGCATGCTGCTACTGCGTTCCTGCCTGCCGGTCTGGCTACAGAGCAGCGGCGGCCGCCCGATGCCCTCCGATCTGCGGTGGCGCCCCTCGCGGTAGCCTTTGTCCCCGTACGGAACTTGGCCGGGAGTTTCATGACCAGAGAAGCATTGAAGGACTCTGATAACACTAAATTAAGGACGCGCTGAACGGATCGAAGCAACCAGCCATCCGCACACGCGCGGAAACTGGCTTCCATTGTGTCAAACGGTTACCTAAAAATCGCGAAAAAGAAACGGTAGTAGATAAGACAGTACACGCATCAATCATGAAGAAGTACAATAGTATACCTTTATCTCATAAATCGCATATCGGTATATATTTAGATCGTGTGTAGATGCGTTTACTTTGTGCGAAAAAATGGCCGCATGGGTTCGATCTTCGTTTGCGATTGGGGTCTTTGAAGGTTTTGCGATCGACTGGACGCACTTTCAGCAAAGGTTGAACGAATTTTTAGCAAAAGTTTTGATGTTATAAAGCTTTCGCGCTTCTTTAAACTTTCTTTAGGAATGGGTGGTGAATTTTTTCTCAACGTTCTGAGCTTATCGTGGTCCATTCGTTTTTGCAGAACCCTGTCCAAGTTATTGTTTCTGGAGCCTCTTTCCCGCACATTTCATAATGCCTATTGCGTAGTGGTGCTTTAGCAATGACGAAGCATCTTCTAGGGATGGATACTGAGCCAGAATTTCTGCTCCCACGAAAATTTAAAGACTAGAAGCTTCACCAAATTTGTCAGGACTGGAGCACGGACGCCGAACGATAACTGCTTGATATGTGACCCAGTTATCCTCCAGGCATTAAAATGGCGACCAATGCAATAATGAAAGATAACTAACTTCATAAAGTTTGTCTTGAATTTTGTACTGCCTTTGACTTTTATTGTTTGCTCTTCTTTTACTTTGTTTTTAAAGAGGAAAAGCTTGATTCACACTTTAGTTCTGTTACCACGTATTCAAGACTCTCGTGCACGAAATTGTTTTGTCTGTTTTCGTTATTACAGATTATTCCTTCTTGTTCCCTTTCCTTCATCTTTCCCCCGCGTGTGCTCTTATTTGCGGTTCCTACTACGACCCTCTAAATGAGATTTTGTTGTTATAAGGACGACATCAACTAATGCTCTCCAAATGTCTTCGTTCCTTGCTTATCCATGTGAACTTTGTACCGGTCTCCATTATTTGCCCGCATTTATCAACTGCAGTTTTACGGAAACTGCTTGCTTTCAAGGGTGAGTGGGCATTCACGGGGTTATCGAATACATTCCGCCTCCCTACGCTTAGTTTTGTCCTCACCCAACTGGTGATGGAGATTAGAGAAAAATTTAATCAAGCCAACACAGACGGCCATGACATAATATTCCAGTGGTTTCCAGGTCACTGCGGAGTCATCGTTAACGTATTGGCGGATGATTCCGCCCGTACAGGCCACGAGAGCGAATGCCCCATCCTGCTCCCGCTTTCAAGGACCGATGCCGCGAGGACGCTTCGCTCGTTTGCACGTAGGATTACCATGCAGCAATAGAACACATCGGACTTTTCGAATCCCCGTCTGTGTGTTCAAGATCCCCGTCTTCAGCGCCGTCTTCCGTATGGGCAGTCTCGACCCCAGTCGACTTTGTGGACTGTGGTTTGGAGTGGCCTTCATGAAAGCCTACTCCTTCCTCATAGGGATGGCCAGCAGCACCCACTGTGAGGCCTGTGGGGCGGAAGAGACAATAGAGCGTGGGCTGTGTCGCTGCCCCGAATACTCGTCGGGGAGAAGCGTGCTTGCAACCGCGCTCAGCTGATTGGACAATCGACCATTTACAGTGGAGGCTATCCCAGGTCATCGGGCTACCGACTTCACAGAAGGCGACGAAAACACTTCTACGTTTCCTCAGCGAAACGAATTTGCATTAACAACTGTAGTGCCGAAAACGGGACTTGAGTGCGCGCCTTCACACTCCTATCTCTTCCTCTTCTCAGACTACCTCCCTTTCCTTTATCCCCGGAACCCCATTCCCCCAGTGAAGGGTAGCAAACCGGGCTCTGAACCTGATTAACCTCCCGGCCTTTCTGTTCGTCATCATCATCATCATCTTCTTCTTCTTCTTCTTCTTCTTCTTTAAATATCAACCGGAAATAAAGCCAGCACAGTAAGCTTATGACGCTAATCTTGCACTGCCGCCTGGTTACCCCAGCATCAGTAGAGGTTGTAAAACTAGGGTACGTTGTTTCGATGAAACAGAATGACTGAGTTGACTCTGCTTCGCGCTTGAAGGTGTGCCCTGAAGGTAATGAGCTGTGGTCTTTTATTAACTGACACGAACCACGCATTGTGCCACTAAGCAGTGGAAAAAATACCGTTTGATGACTTAAACGGCGGACCACAGGCCTTTATTTATGGTAGGACATTGAGCATGTACTTGTATTGCAGGCGCATATGTGTATTCGTGCTGTGTGCTTGTATCACTACTAAAGTTAGTTTCTTTGCAAGAAAAATGCCGTGGTATATTGTGCAAGAAAGCAAGAAAGCAAGTAAGCAAGAAACTTCATTGAAATTAAGATTTAGACCCCGGCCTATGTGACTGACAGGACTCGTAATTAAGGGTGAAACGTGCACGTCATATACATGAATTGTACATACGCACTGGATGTATGTAAATGTACAGCTAAGAGCAAAAGTTTAGCGGACCACGAAATGGCACTTTTAGGTTATTTACCTTCCCACAGTAGCGCACAGAATGTGGCATTCATGGGAGGTGTCGTATAATTACCAATGTATTGCCAAAATACCGCACATGGTATCCCTGGCTGCCATCCGGCAGATAGATAACCCGAAATTGCTTCTTTTGTGGTCCGTCTACTTTTGTTCTTGAAGGTACATGCGCTGTACGTGAACATGCCTAGTCTGTGAATTGATCACTACGTGAAATAACTTTCGAGTTGAGAGTATCCACGTATATTCTGCTGCACTTGCTCCACTTGGAACCAAGTTCAAAGTTCGGGCCGTATTCGTACATGGGCGTGGTTGCTCGCATCCCAGGTTCCCCCAATTTGGGGCGACCATATGGGGCCGGCCGCGCCCCCACGCGGAAGTTGGTGCCTCACTTCAGTCTATTTCTCTCGCCGCCTGTGCGACTCATATTTTGGGGCTGTGCTTCGTTACAGTGCGCTCCGGTGGA
Organism: Haemaphysalis longicornis; assembly: GCA_013339765.2. Lineage (NCBI taxonomy): Eukaryota > Metazoa > Arthropoda > Arachnida > Ixodida > Ixodidae > Haemaphysalis > Haemaphysalis longicornis. The sequence continues at coordinate 71,284,177 of CM023457.1, read as the reverse complement.
GCACGCGGCCTGACTGATGATTTGTCCCATATGCTAATAGAAACAAGGTGCTCACGCATATGCAAATGTCCGACCCTAAGCTCCCCGCGGTGTATCTGAATTTTTTTTTTTCAATTTTTTGGTCAATATACGTTTCGAGGGTCACCACTGGCGCTTTTTTTTTGATACGGTAAATTAAACAGGACCTGTTCAAACGACGCCCTCTTAAAGGGTTATTCTGGGAACAATAACTTGCGTGACGACTAGATTGGTATGGTGTGTACACCGTACTGCAAATAAAGTATAAAAAGAGAAGTGATAACGCCGCGAAAAAATGAGGAGTTGATGAAAAAAATGAGGAATGACTTTTGGGCAAAGTTAAGTGCATAGATAACCTAACCTGGTTCAGGATCAGTTGGTAGATTATTATAGAACTACAGACCGAACTCTTCCCCCTTAAAAGTTGGTTGGTGTGGGTCATTTTTATTGTTGCAGTTTAAGCTTTTGCGATATAAATGAACAAGCCACCTTTTGTCTGGTTTGGGGACATCAATATTACTACTCTTTTATTGCTTTAGTATTTCCAACGGTGTTAAAATGCATTCAAGTTAGTACACAGACAATGGTCCCATAGTCAAAAGACTGCAATGGGACCCTTGATTAATTATTGAAAAAAAAAAGTGCAAAGAAAGCTAGCAAAAACCAAACATACAGTAACTAAAAAAAGGAACTAAAAAGAATGAACACAGCTTAGAGAGCGCTAAAGTACAATAAGAAAAAAGCAAAGAACACTGTTTAACAAAATTTAAAGCAAAAATAAGTGTTGGACATAATTAGCACAATACTAATTCAAACACGGTAAAAATGGTTGGCAGCAAGAACAATGCATAAACTAGACACGTGCACTATACATACAATCTAGCTGAACTCAGGAAACGTAGGTAATGAAATAAACAGTCACATAGCAATACAGATTATGAAAATAATACATTCATCGCTTCAACAAAAAAGTTTTAGCAAGTGTTTGAAGAAAAAGAAAGATGATTAAGATTTTAGTTCTGCCGGAAGACTATTCCAGAATGAGATAGTTGGAAAAGCGGATGTCATTTGACGATAGTTATTACAGACTATGGGTAATAAGTTATTTTAGTTGGCTGCAACTGCACAGATATATTTTGCGAAAGTCAAGTCTATCCATGGCCTATATACGGTGGTGGGTTGACGCGAATCATTCTACCCTATTTCGAACTCCTCCAACTTGAAAGGAATGAAATGTCCAGCTGGCTGACATTCACCTTGCAGTCGCTTACGACTATTACCGGAGTGCGCAACTGTGCTGTTCGATTGTATGGTCGATTTTCACGCAGTATCTAGTCTATTACATTTCTCCTGTATTCCCTTCGGCGCTCTTTGTAGGAATCACGCAGCTTTTCAGGAGTGGTAGCTGTACGTGTCTTTCAAATAGCGTCACTAGAATAAAAAATGGCAGCATCTCCACTCCGTGGATGATGGCGAGGGTGCGGAGTACGGGGACTCGAAATGACATCCAAGTTGCGCCCCGAGTGACATCAGATTTGCGCCCCGACCGTCATTCCATTTGAGCCGCGAGTTGCACCTTGATTATTCCCTAAATGAAACTGCAACTCACGGCTCAAATCGAATTTCGCTTGATGGTGGTGTGCGCACGGATGGACGCGGACGGACATTGGGAGGTCCTAAGGTACTCCGCACCGTTACAGGCGAGGGAGTAAGCCGTTTGACTCTCGGGTACTAACTCACGGTCGTAGCCCAATGGGTGAGACGACTGACACTAACTCTGTCTGGTCTACCAGACACAGGCTCGAATCCTGCCGGTGCCTGTGTGATTTTTTGCGATTGTAAATGCTATGCGCACGGACGCGGACGGACATTGTGCGGTCCTAAGGTACTCCGCACCTAAAAATAGCATGCTTTTCGGTGGTCATACTAGAGGAGGACGCATTCCTACCATGGTATGTTGAACCTTTTATCAATGCCAGGCCAGTCCCCCGCAAGCGTTTTTGCATAGGCGTGGATGTGCGAGGCGCCGAATTTAAATTGCTCACGTGTGTCGGGACGGCCGGCGACCTCTGCTGGCCTGAGGTTAACCGGAATTGATACGAATCCAGCTGCCTCACCGAAACCGTGAAAATAAAATTTAATAAAACTAGTACCACGACCCGCACACGGTTCGCACGAATACGGTATGTATGCAAAGTGTTTACGTATTAAGAATGATGGGAGCTAAACAGAAGAAACGTTCGTGAAACTAAACTAAAGTTTCGTAATCTGAAGCACAATCAACCACACTCACCCGTGGAGCTAACCATAGGTTTCAAACAACACAACTCCCCCCTCACCGAAAAAAAAGAATTCTTAACACTAAATTCCACTCCCCTATTGTACAACTTCCTTCTCCCAAAGGGACGGTTTTAGTTTCGATAGGGTAGCGAGATAAGTGGAATAATTTGAATGCAGTTCGTCTGCATGCACTGGTGGCAAAAAAGATCAGTCAATAACGTTCAGACTTTAAATGAAGTAGCGTTCAAATTTGGTTGTGAAATAAAAATTTCGGAAAAAGTACGTACATTCATGGACACATGAAACGCTATTACGATAATATGAACGAGAATACACCAATAGCGCGATTTCTTTTCATCCAACTTAAATTGACGCGTGGCCTAATTGCAGTAACAAAGTCTGGAAATCTCGCCTTCCAAATACAGTAGACTCTCGATAAACGGAACTTGAAGGGACTGGCAAAAATTAGTTCCCTTTAACAGGAGTTCCGTTTACTGAGATAGATGTGTGAAAGTGCAAATTTATGTGCGTACACACTGTTAATACCATTTCAAGAACTCTAAGCACTAGAATGGTGAACGTAGCTGATAGTTTTTCAGAAAGCAATTTCAGAAAGCAAGAAAACTACAAGAGTTTAGGCACAGCATTCACAAAATTGATTTGGCAAGAATGAGTCGCTGTGCACTACAAAATGCATCAATTATTTTTGTTTGAGTCCTTGCAACTGCATCTTCACGGAGGCTAGAGGCCTCAACTTCGCGAGTGCTTACGAGCCACCGAATTTAGAAGACGGCAACGCGGTAATGAAGCGCGAATAGCACCGCAATGGCACTAACGAGGCGGCAGGAGCTGAGCCCTGTAACCTCGGCGTCTTGAATCGAGACCGAACGACTGGAACAAGAACTGCCATGTTGGATTCAGTTGCCCTAACACGGCTGACCACAAACGAGACGAGGCTTGCGAGGCCCAACGAGGCTAAGAAAACATAGAGGAAGAAAACAAAAAACAAAAACGAAACAGCCGGAGCCGTAAAAAGCTGATTCTCATGACAATGGGTTTCACAAGAAGTTCCATTTCTTGTTCCGTTTACACGGTGACGCAGAAATTTTAGTTCCGATTACCGAGAGTTTTTTTTTACGTTATTTTAATACAATACCAACCAAATACAGGCTGCTGTTTCGTTTAAGCGGCAATTGCGTTTAAGCGATTTCCGTTTATCGAGATTCTATTGTATTCCAATAGCGCGCCAATATTGGACCTCCACGAACACATTTTTTTTATTTTGCGTGTTCTTGTTCATTATTTCGTGTTCGCATTTCATTTGTATATAACTGTACGTACCGCTCGTCTTTTATGCAAAAAGTCGCAAGAGAAACGACGCATTTGATTTAACACGCCTGTTTCTACACTTCAAGCTTCTCAAAGCTTTTACGACTGAAAGCTGCGACGCCGTCAAAGCAACCTAAACGAGATGCATTCCGCAGTTTATAAGCAGGCCACTTTGTGCATGGCTATCTCCTTCACCATGGATATACAGGAATGAAGCTTGCAAGTTTATTTTAGCGAAAAATAATAATGGTACATAACAATAATAGCGAAAGTTTATTTCTGATCCGTAAATACAGGCTCAGAAAAAGGAGCAGTGGGAAAAAAGCTGTGGTAGATAGCTTGACCAGGCTGCAGGCCCTTTGTTGCTCAACAGCAGCGTCGGGACAAGGCAAACATAGTCATAACATAGACAACCAGAAAAATATATAAGAAAAAAATTGGCTCCAATACACGTTGTGAGCGTGGTTGGGAAGCATAACTTTAAACCACACCAACAACAATTGCCCATGTGACGTTCCTTCAATTCCCACACGCGGCTCTACAAAGAGCGAAACCAGAGATGCTGTCAGCCGTTACTTGGAATTCGCGGTGACGGCGTCCCGCATGCAGCAGCGCCGGCCACGGCCGGGCCACAGCAACGGCGTCCACCGCTCTAGCCCGGCCGTGAGTCGGGAGAAGGAAAACGGAGAGGAGCGTCTTTCGAAGGGTGAGACAGCTAAGCCTAGACATCTTGATTGGCCGGCTCGGTGCTACACCACCGCGCGACACAAGCGCGGACACCGAAACAATTCGGCTTGTGAGCTTAGTGATTCCCATTTATACGGATTTAAACTAGTTAGTTTATTAAGTTCAGAATTGTGAGAAAGCTGAGGGAACTTTTACAATCGCTATTTATCAGGACCAGCTGCTTCTTCCGCCTTTTGTAATACCTCTTAAAATACAACCGAATTGTTTATTTAGAAAACGGAGTCCCACTCGTGGCAAGCAGTGCGCAAAGGTAGCGTTTCTATAACGGCCAGATGTCTGTATGTTGTCTCTACATTTTGTTTTCCCGCCCTTCAAACCAATCCTTAACGTACTTTTGCCGTCCGACCACTTAATTCCGCCGGATCCGGATTACCCAGGAGGTGCTGTGGAACAAGTTAATCAAGCCGTGCGAAGGAAGCGTGCAATGGACCCGAAGCTGCGCCAAAACAGGCCCAAAACAACCGTCGCTAAAGCGGGCGACAAAGCCGTACCGCCGACGCACCCGCCGGCGAGCAGGTACCTCCGCGCGGGGAACGCTGGGTCAATTCGCCGAGCCATCTACAGTGTGCTCCGTGACTAAAACACTCAGCCACCCCTCTCTCCCCCCTCCACCGCCTCCGTCGCGTTGGGAAGTTTATTGTCCCGCACGCCGCGAAAGAACCGTTGGCTGGTACAGGTAGAAAGCTTTGGTTTAAAAACTACCAATAATGCAGTTCTTTGCACCGCACTTAATTACGGTTATCTTACAGTTTACAAAAATAAGCAAACAAGAAAGCAAACGAAGGATATGAAAAAAGGCTAACCCCACATTTTACTAAACATGGCGCGTAGTTGATGCTTCGAAAATGTGCGTACATCAAAATCAGCATACTCAAACGTACTTAAAACATAAGGCAGAGTATTTTGCAATCCCTCTTTCCCGGTATGCAGACGAGCGGCAGGGTCTGCTTAAGGGTTTTTATTCCTTGAAGGGTATTTAATTTCTTTTAGTCGCAGCCGAGCCAGATTACAGACATGGTTTACATTTCTTTGCGTTTCTACTGTAAATCGACTCCTCAAGGCAATAAATACCAGTTTTTTATCATACAACTTTTAAGGATAAGGTCCTTGGTTGGCTCTCCTAAACCTTGCGCTATAGACGCCAAGGAAGATTTTTTAAGCAAATAACCTTTATGAAAAGAAAAAAAAATACTTTGCAGTACCGCAAACAAGTCGACAATAATTTAAACTAGAATAAAAAGAGTATTACACAGTATAAATTTGACGGACTTGAGGAGAATGTAGCTTAGACGAACAATAATACCAGCGATTATAGCCAGCTTATGTATAATATGGTCGACACGGTTATCGCACGACACGTTTGCAGAAAGCACGACACCAAGGCGTTTCAAGCTGTCCACGAACCGTATGTCTCGAGAATTCAATGTAATGGCGGAATGAGAGGGAACCGGTTTGTTGTTAGGCGCAGTATAAGTGCTGTAGTTTTTGTTTCATTTATCCGCATGCAGTTGGCATCAAACCATTCGTGCTACGCTCCCATCGTGAGACTGCATGTACAGGTGCCGTCAGAAGTAATTGGAGCGCGGGAGCTGTGGCCGAACTGTATCGGAGCGCCGTGTAGCTGCACCTGCGGTAACCGAAAGGAACAGAACACGCATGCTGACATGCCGAAAGCGATAGCTCATCTATACCTCTAAAACCACTTGTTTTAACCTGGCTTCGAGCATTGTTCGCAGCATTCTGATCTCGGCGATGGCGCTGATAGAAGGCACACCCAAAATATTTGACAAGAAAAAGCTTCACTGCAGACTGCTGGGATAGCGTCGCTTGTCCAGTAGACCACGTGCGCTGGAAGTGTGTGAGACACGCTGCCAGATGTGTCTCTGCTATCAGCGCCATCGCTGAGATCAGTATGCTGCGAACAATCCTCTTGGCCCCATTAAAATAACTGGGCTGAGAGGTATAGATGGTTTATCACCGTCGGCAGGCGCGCATGCGTGTTCTGCGCCTTTTCTTCACCACCGTTGCAGCTACACGGCGCTCCTATGCGGTTAGCCCACAGCTCCCGCGTTCCAGTTACTTCTGACGGCACCTGTACATATAACTTCATCAAGGTTATCGCCAGAGAAAAATAACTGGCGTGTGCGGCCCAGATAACAGATATGGCCGTGGGGATGGTATTCACAATCTCAGTTAAATAAAGATTAAAAAGCAGAGGCTCCAGTATACCGCCCTGCGGTACCCCGGAGACCACTGGGCTAAAGCTGGAGTATGTGTTATTTATGTAGACTACCTGTGTTTGGATGGACAGACATCACTTCATAAACAGTGCGGACCATGCCCCCAATTTCGTAATTCAATAGTTTCTTTATCAATAATTTATGTTTCACTAAATCAAAATCTTTGGAGAAATCGACAAATATTTCTAAGACTGAATCCTTATTTTCAAATTGTGTAAGGACATATCTTTTCTTTTGCTGTAACAACGCCAGTTCTACCCCAAAAATGTACTCGTGCACCGCAGGATGACGCTAATATCCTTAGAATTGGAGGGGAGTAATAAAGGCAAACGGGTGATATGACCGAACATAATCAATAAAGGAAAAGAATGATCACGACCCACAAAATGTTTTTCAAGCCCCGCTCAGAGAACAGGATGATCACGAACTTGTTAAACAAACCACAGCGTTCAGAACAGAAGGTACGGCATCTCGGGAGCACCTCGAGGTAATGGAGGCCCGTCAGGATGAGACGTGAAGGCGGACAATAACCCGAGCTCCTCAGCCGATCGGTGTAACGGTCCACATTTTATTCGATTGTCGCCGCCAGCGGGGCGTGAGTGGAGAATAGACTCCATGAGCGCGCTTTAAATAGCGACGGCACGAAGTATGCGAGAGCAGCCCCTTTGCCGGGATGCCTTCTTACGTATTCAAAGAAAGCCGACTCATCTCGCCGCGCGAGGAAAAAAAAAAAACCACTCAGCGACAACCAGACCACTCCCCGCGCGCGCTGTCAACTTGACGTAAGAAATGATCGCCTTGCCTCGGATAAAAAAAAAAAAAAAAAGAACGGTGGAAATAAAAAAGGAGGAAGGGGAGGAACGAAAGTAAATAGGCCCGGGAAAATAAAGAACGCGAAATGACAGAAAGCAAACCGGTTGGCTATTTCGACGTCATGCGTATTACAGAGATCCCCCCCTCCGCACACGGCGGCCGTTTAGGTCTACCGGTTTCTCTTCACAGGGTGCCGCCGCGTCAGCAGAGCCGCGAGCAGTTCGTCGTTGTTTTTTAGTTGTTTTTGTTTTTCCCGATCTTTCTGTGCGCGCTCTCTCCTTTCCCGCCATAATTTTCCCCTCCGCGTTCCTGTTTGTTTATTCTCCGTGGCTTCCTATTGCTCGTAGTTAGCGCCCGCGCCTCCTCCTTCTTTTATCGTTCTCTTATTCAGCGGGGCCGGAAATCTGGGTCGCCCACTTTCACGCCACAGCGTGAGTGTGTGGGCGAGGGAGTGATAGGAATGGATAATCGTTCCCGACGTCCGCAGTGAAATATGCGCCGCTGGTGGAGCACTACGAAGTTGTTTCTTTCGTTTTTTTCTTTAGTTAGCGTTCGGGCCGCCGATATTCTCGGACAAGAAAAAAAAAACGCCCTTAATTGTTCTGCTTTATTACGATCATTACTCTTGCTTGTTGTGGCCGTATTCTATTGGCCGCCTTATACGGCTTAATCCCTCCGTTACATTGCTTCCTCATTCGCCGATCGCCTCAAGCCCGGATGCTTACGAGCCTGCTCCGATTTCGCCGTACGTTGCTAACGTAACTACTACGTGTTAGTAATAATCTCTCCTTCTTCAAGGCTAACGGGAGAGGAAGGCGGTCTCTAATAATTAAGAGGTTGTATGTCTCAACAGGAGTTTGTGCCCGGTCGTTAACGAGGGTATTAACGGGGTGGTTAAACTGAAGATCGAGCGAGCCTTCGCTGGGTAGGGCAGTGAGGTGGAACTTCATTTGAAGCTCGTTCGTAAGTAGGTGATGCCCGTATTGCGTGCGTGTGTGTGGACAGGTGAATGAGTTCGCCGCGGAGAAGGGCGGGGTACTTTTCGAGGGTGGAAATTAGAGCAGCGAGTGAACGCGAATGAGTTTGTAGCTGCAGATTGATACGAGGGAGTCACGTGACCGAGTTTTGAACGAGTTTCAAAGCGCTCTGAATGAATTTGGGCGCGCCGGTAATTGGGCCCCGTAGGTTTTTTTAAAGGCGTAAACCTTTTTAAGTGATCTAAAAACCCTTCCGTCCGTGTGTGACGCTTGATATGTCACGCTTTCACTTCGTAAAAAGTTGTTATTAAAGGAAGACTAGAAGCCTTGACATTTTCATATACGACAGTTTACATTGTCCCCGAAGAAAAAAAAAGTATGTTTTCTGAGCAATGCACTCTTGTACAGTAGTGAAGCCAACTTTAAGAAAGCTTGGTGTAGAGCGTTTTTTAGGGATACATGGGATACTGGACGTACTAATACAAGGAATGAGGGCTTTCTTACTTTGACAACACACCCCTTATAGATGTTTACTCAGCAATACTTATGCGTGCAGTAGGGAAGCTGACTTTAAGGACACTCGACATTTCGGGATTTATATATGCGTGTGGCCTTGGGGGGTGTTAATTAAGAGATCCTGAAGTCATCATCTTTTAATATCATGCTTCTTATACGTTCCCTCTAAAATGCCTTCCCAGTAAATTGTTTGTATATAGTAGGGAAGCATATATGTAAATGGGGCTATACTTATAGCACTCAATAAGTATACATAAGGCCATAATAAAAGGCCATCCTACTGCTGGCATTAGGCTAATGGTATGTCTCCTGGATAAATTTTTCTTAGAAATGCATTCCTGTATTGCAGTGAAACCGTCTTTAAAGGGGCTCTGTGTTTCGCAGAGTGGTTTACGCATTTATTCCAGAATGACCACTTGGGAAATACGCCAATTTTTAAGGCATAAAAAGGTTCATAGCGAGGCTGCTCCTGTAATTAAACTTTATCCGAAGCCACTTTCGGTATGGCAGGTTATCGAACGTGCTATAGCTCGCGCTCAGCTGCCACCGGACCAGACAAAAAATCGTCCGAATATCTAATTTTAACGATATGTCTAACGAACGACCCGGGTTCTCGTGATGAGCAGTTTTTCAAAGTTTTAATCCTTTTGTGTTGCGTAATTTCAAGTCGTTGCGGAGCTGAGTGTGCGACGGTTTAAATGGGTTTTATCACACACAGACAAACCATTTCACTGCTGAAAGGCGGGTTATTGGACGCGAACATTGGTGTACTGCTGCGTGAATACTCCTAATCCTAAACACGTATATTTCCGAACAAGAAACGTTACGCCTCAGGTTTGGGAGCCGCAACGTCTTTTGAATTCAGTCAATAATTTTGGTCGAAGTTGTAATTCTCTGCTCTTATATAAGTGTTGCGTAATAATCTGATAATTTGGAGCCCTAGTTATGCGCACTGCGACGACTTGCTTCTTCCTTTCTTTCCAAAAGGGACAAAGGGCGTGAGGGAGATGACACCTTGACGCTGGTGTCGATGATGATCTTACGATAAACTTCAAGCATGTGTGTGGCGGTGCATTCTACAGACCTTTTAAGCGTCTTCGTCCTGGGAGCTGCCATTTTATCAGTGGGCTGTGCTAGCGCCCCTCTAATTGGCTCAGTCGACAGGAAGCTGTAACTGCGCATGCGCAACACAGCCTTTTATAGATGGAAGCGATTCTCAACCATGGCTGCTCCGCGGACCTCGTGTGGACCAATGGCGGCGATGGGGAAGCCATTGCAGCGGCCGGGAAAGGGAGGGGGATTTGCGCAAATAAACTAACACGGAGAAAACTTTGAATTTATTATTTAAAATTACAACACTGTCATGCCACTTCCATCAATACGTGGCGCTGTAATACTCAAACAGAGTTGCATATCTGCGGTAGCATCCCGTTCGATCGGTATTTCTTCTTCAAATATGCAGGCCTCGAAAAAGCATGCTCGTATGCATACGTCGACAAGAGTAACATGAGTTTTATAGCCGTTCCATGGAAGAGGAGGAACATTTCTGCAATCCCAACAAAATTGTCTCAAGGGCGACGGATGCAGACTTTGCCTTCATCGCTGTGTCAACTCTATCAGCTCATTTTCATCCTTGGCAGGCTCACGTGTGTAGTAATTGACGTCAGCTTTAAAACAGGTGATAAGCCATGCGTCTAGGGCAGATCGTGGGAAGTAGTCCTTGATGCGTTTATATTGGCCGGAAATGTAACTATATCACCCGCAGGCACTGGCCCGGAGTCTACGAGATCACTGGATGGCTTAAAAGCGTCCTATTGAATGTATGCGAGTGCGTGCGTGCGTGCGTGCGGGGGGAGGGAGGAGTGCTGAAGAGAGAAAGGATTCGCGGAAAGGATATTGTGCGGATTGCTGCCGTACTGCGAGAGTGTCATGACTCTAAAGAGAGGGCGATTCCCCCCCCCCCCGCCCCCTAAAAAAAAAAAGACAGAAAAATTGTTTGCGGGCGAGGGGTTCGCTGACCCCCGGGGTCCGAGGAGCCCCATTTGAGGACCACTTCTATAGGGCCCCGTAAAAACCAACCGTTACTTTGCGCCTAGCCAACATAAAACAAACAAAAAAAGAAATTTTCACTGCAATTATACTGGGAATGCCGTCAAAATGTTCGCGTCACCCGCGCAAAGCTACCTCGATCCGTCTGCAAGGCGAGCGACAGATGTTCACTGTACGAGAGAGCGGAGGAAAGCCGAAGAGAGCTGCGTTCGAAGAGAGCTACCTTCGCAACGGTACCGACGTTGGACGGGTGATGTCAAGTCGATGCGCGGCTCGCCACCTGCGTTTGCGCAGGGCGGCGAAGCACGAAGCCGGAGCAAGTTGTGCTCACCGGTCCCAGCTCAGTTTGCGAGAGAAAAAGAGGGCGGACATGCTCACACATTCTTAACGATTCATGAATACAATCTTCAAATTATTTTTACTTAAACGTGAATTGAAAACTTTTTTTCGGATTTACCAATAAACGCTTGGGGATTGCGCAATTGAACAAGAGGGTTTGCGAATGTTTGTCTGGCGGGGAGGATACATTAAACATACATTAAAAAGGCACCGACCGATGAATAAAACAAAAGAATAGAATAAAAGAGACGTTCTGGCTCCCCGCACGGGAACCTCTTTCACGTAGCTCTCTTTAGGGATAGCACGTGATTCGGACCCAAAATACGTGAAGGAAATCCGGCGCAGATTAAGTAGGTGCTGGGGTTCACTTGGCAAACTGTCCCAGGGTAATGAAAATTATGGTACCTCTATCAGTCAGAACAAGGATGTACAATCAATGCGTCCTACCGGTGATGACATACGGGGATGAAACTTGGCGCCTTACTTAACCACTGGAAAGCAAACTTAGGTCGGCCCAGCGGGCGATTGAGTGAATAATGATAGAAGTAACACTGGGGCACCGGAAGCGAGCTTCCTGGATCAGGGAACAAACTCGACTAGAAGGTATCATAGTTAGAATTATGAAAAAGAAATGGACTTGGGCTGGCTATGCTGTCAGACGAAATGACAGCCGATGGATCACCAGGCTAAGGCAAACAACTCGATGGAGGGGCGATATTAGGAAATTTGGGGGCGTAAGAATGGACCCGAGTAGCGCAGGACAGCAGCAGTTGGAGGCCAATGGGAGAGGCCTTCATCCAGCAGTGGGCCTAAATAGGGTGTTGTTGATGATGATGATCATTATTAAACACCTGCGAAGAGTCTCTTCCCGGAAGTACGACCGATGTAGGGACCATCGTTTCAAACGCGGTCTAACGCTGCTGGGGTGTTGCGGCGCTCGGCGCGTGAACTCTTTCGCGCGCGCGTTAAGAACGCCCCTGACGCCGCCAGCGCGCTGCCCAACGCTCTCATCGCGTGGGTGCAGCGACCGGTCCGCGCCGACCCTCTTCGTGTTCTTTAACGCGAAGAGCTGCCGCCGAACGAAAGCGAAAGCGACGGCAGAGCGAATAGAACGAGAGAGGGGGGATGACGGGCGCAGGAGGTCAAGCGAGGGAAAGTTACGTAAAAATCGGGTACGCTGGCCCGCGTGCGAGAGAGAGGAGGGAGGGAAGAGCCCTCGCGACGCTCCTGTAGACCTCCGGGGAAAGGTAGGTTACGTCAGCGGGCGTCCGTCTTTCTTTTTTCGGAGGGGAGCGCCGTCCTCCTCTCTCTCAACCTCCCCCTCCTCTCCACTGACGGCTGGCGGTCGGAAGTGGGTCTACTCTCCTTTTGTGCGAGCCGGAAGAGAGGCTCAGATCTGGGTCACACCCGGCAAGCTCTCCCCGCAAACTCCTCTCCGGAAGTTTGAACACGGCAGGGGGATTGTTTCTGGGGTGAGAGAGAATTCACTCTCTTTCATCTCTCGGCGGATTATCTTGGAAACCTGTTGCTCGTTGCGGCGGCTCTGCGGCGGTGCCAACTTCACAGGGGCTCCCGGGATGGTTCGCAACTGCAGTTTTGGCGGCGATTAGGCGAAAGTAAGTGGGTTGAGGGGCAACAGTGCAGTGGCCAAGGACGCATCCGGGGGGGGGGGGGGTTCGGTGTCAGAACACCCCCCGAAATAAGTGTGCCCCCCCCCCCCCCCTTTCATTTTGGGCTTCTCCCCGTCCATGGTTTTACGTGTTTCATTTATAAATCCAAATTCATAAACAAGAACGTAACAAGCAAAAATACCCTATTGTTTGAGCTCAGGCTACTTTTTGAAATTTGGTTTACACCGAAAAAATATTTCTAGCTACTCCACTGGCAGTGGGTGCCAAGTTTCAGAGTAAAATTGTGGAATAGTCGAGCCCGCTTATAACGAGCACATCGAGAAACAGAAACCAATTCATTATATCCACTTTTCGCTTTATCTGGACACAAAATGTATGTACACAAATGTAACGGGAAACGAAGATTTGTTCGTTATAGCCGCTATTTTGTTGAAACCTGGTTCGCTATCAGCGGACTGTACTGCACGCGTTTCGGATCCCTTCAAACTTTCGTATTTCCTCTTCCTCTGTCGTGTACAGACGTACTAAGGATTAGACCTCTTATGATTAGTCATATTGTGGTTTTATAAGAGTTAAATTGCGCAGACGGCCCTCAAATAAGATTTCAACAAACTAACTTCCATGTGCCACCGCAGATTTGTTTACAAGGATAAGAACATTATTGAAGGACTCTGGTATTAGTAAATAAAAGATTGACTGCCGGATTTCTTGATCCCTGCCCCCTTTTTATTTGTTAGCGACTGGAGTATTACGCGTGCTGGCTGCAATCACTCTGAAAAACATGAAAACTAGACCTTGGCATAGCACAAGATTAGTTCGCTTTCAGCGCCTGCCTTTACACCAGATAGGCCACATCAAATGGGATTAAGTGAACTTTTACAGACCACTAAGTATCTCTCAATTCTATAAAGTTATCGTATTCGTTTTTTCGTGAAATGATTACTTATGTGATTGTTCAAAAACGGTTTTAGGAATTAGCAGAAATTCCACCCATAGCGAGGTTAAAAACTTGTTGCTTCAATATATTTCTAAAAAATACACCAACTTTTGCGAGGCACATAAAATGATCGAATTGGAAATTTCACGTCTAAAGATTGCCTATAGAAATGTCACTAATAATTTCAGTATTTCCGGTAATTTTACACTGAACGATCTCGAATAATCAGAGTCTAAAAATAGGGTATTTTAAAGAAGTCTTACAATACGTGTTATGATCATCAAGTTAGCGAATCGTTTTTGTTCCTCATAAGATTGCGCAGTACAGATGTCTAAAAAAAATTTTACAAAATTTCGGGAACTTCCACTCTAGGCGAAGCCAACTAAGTAGTACCATCAATGCTAAACTCATGCCTACAAGTCATATAAAACCTCTTGGCATATACATTTATAGAGTTGAATTTGGCACCGAGAGATCGTCTAAAGAAAAGCCTAAAAAATTCCTGAAAATTTTGGAGATTTCACGCTTGACCAGATTAAGCAGCGTATATCCGGCTTAAACATGTTTCGCAACTTCTATCATATATACCGCCGAACAATTATCGAATGTGGTTTTTGCTACTAATGATCACGTGTACGCACGAATGCGTAAAAACAACGCGGTTTCTAGTAATTTGTCCCCTGATAAGATTTACGGAATCGTCTTCTGCTATTGCAAAACCACAGCTCAGGTGATACTGTTGAGCCCAATAACTTCAAATTCGGCGAGGATGTGCGTTCTGTTACGTAGAGGACCTAACATCGGATTTTCGTTTTGAGCCTAGGATCGTATTGATTCGAAAACGGTCACGGCGTTTCCACAAGTCCCCCCGCACAGTAAAGTTATCGCACTGCTTTTGGCGCATAATGGTCACTTGTGCAAGCGAAGAAATATTAAATCGAGGAACTTCCACCACTCAAGCTTAAAGGGGGGAGGGGGGATTATTTTAAAGGAGCATTACTCCAGCCATGATCTGCTCCGAATTAGCCCATCCATGACAGCGTGGTGGTCAGAATCATGTTTGTTTCATGAAGAAAACAGATACATAAAATGGGTGGAAAAGTTATCTGGATCCTTAGCCAACATGGCCAGTGATGTATACATAACAATATTCACACACGCACACAAAAATACAAAACAATCCAGAAACATCTTTTACAACTTTGAAATACAATTTGCTGAAGATAAATATACTGTGAATTTTTAGCATGGCGATGTATTCCGCTCAGACACGAAGAATATTTTTAACTAATGAGAGATATGTGTGTATTATTTTATTTTGAGTGAAA
Source organism: Haemaphysalis longicornis (assembly GCA_013339765.2). Classification (NCBI taxonomy): domain Eukaryota; kingdom Metazoa; phylum Arthropoda; class Arachnida; order Ixodida; family Ixodidae; genus Haemaphysalis; species Haemaphysalis longicornis. Next base: position 71,268,973 of record CM023457.1, on the reverse strand, counting down.
CATTATTCAACAGTTCGGCGCCCAAGAAAGAAACAGTGCGGCGAGCTAAACATGCATTTCTGGTAGATTTAAGTTGTATTGTTGGGCGTGCCTTCGTCTCATTTAGGTTGTATAGAATTGAATGAACGCTTTAGTGTTTTCAGTAGTTTTTGAGCTGGTAATTTCGGTTTTCCCCCTGTTTATAGTAAATGACATAATGGTAAGTTCATGAAAAACTGGGGCTGATGATGCAGTGGTGGAGGCTATGCCATTATCGTAGCACGAGCAATGCACAGTGCGGTGCATTGCACAGTGCGGTGCCTCTAGGTCATTGCAACGATTAGCTTCATAGTATTTTCATAGGCTTCATAGTATTTTAACTGCATTTATCTAACCAAAAAGACGCAAAAATACGAGCGAAGCCACGTGACAGCGCTACTGAGATGTAAGCGTCATGACCCGGCCGTAACCTGGTCGCAGGAGAAATAAAATTGAGCTTCAAAACCTGCGCACTAAGTCTTCCAAACTTATACATTTTGATGCATTTAAAGAGTTGTTGGAGCTGGCTGCTAGAACAGTACACCTTTAGGGCAGTTGTTTTAGGTGCCAATGAGTGGGTTTTTATGCGTGGATTTTTTTCTTCTATAGAGGTCAATGAGACTATTGTGATGCGCTGTGGCGTTGGAGACTGTTAGCCCCACGTAAAACAAGGGCACTGAATAGATTAAATTACCCTTCCCCATGCCGAAGTGGCACGTATATTTAAATGCTTGATAATTAACATACGTTAGGCCTTTTTGAACATCACCTGATGGCATTGTGGTTTGCCCATAAGAGAAGAGCTTTTCTACCAGAGCACGCGTTAAATTCGGCGTTGACTCATGTCGCGGGGATGATGACGATGACGATTGACTTAATGATGACGAATATGATGATGGAATAAATATAAGCAAGGGCTTGAGCAGTACCTTTGACAAAGTCTTTTCATCAAAGGAACAGAATAGGACAAAAATGTACGGACAACAATTACGATTGATGCGATGGAGCCTGCGCTTTCAGTGCGATTGTGTTTGTGTGAAATATTTGTGCCGACGAATTGAATTCACTTTACTTCTTCACTCTATTCGTCTATTTGTCCACATTTGCCGACGTGGCGCGATGACAAGAACCCCGCTTTTCCCCTGTCCTTTAAAGGAAAAGAAATGTTTTAAAGTACAGAAACATTATCTCTAAGTATTGAAAGCACCGCTATTACTCGACAGCGTAAAGCAATTCACAAGACGTTTCGCCACCCATGCGGTGGCATCGTCGGTAACAAACTGACGATGCCACTCACACAGGTGGCGAAACGACTTATGAATTGCTTTACGCTTTTGAGTAAATCAGGTGTTTTTGAAATTTACGAATCCTTTAAAGGCGTAAGCAAATAACTAAGAAGAAGGAGAAGGCAGGTCCCCACGTTCACGTCGCACGGTTTCATGTATTCGTGGACTTCAATCTATGGAGGCTGCTCAAATGGATTGGGTCTCGGCACATACGCGGGGAGCAGAGTCGAAGCTATAGGCTGCTCGTGCAATACTGGTATTCATAGATAATTGTGCTATGAGTGTGATGGTCGGGGTATCGACTGCGTGAGTGCTCGCGGGAATTGATGGATCACTTGTAGGGGTGAGAATGTGCAATAACGGATAAATGTGGGGAAGAACCATATGAGGTGGTGGAGATCGGCCTTGGTGGCAGCGAAACATTGCGGGCATTTAGAGTTGCGGGAATCAGGACCGCAAAAGGATCCTGTTGGAATGCCGAAAAAGGGCGTAGCTGGGGTTCTAAATACAGTTATTTTTTACGTGTATTCCTAGATCTAGAAACAACTTTCTTTCGCTTGTGCGTGCCCCCCTCCCTTGAGCTTTTGGGTCCAGGTAAAATACGGATCTCCTGGCATGTTTATTGCCATCGTTTCGTTAGACATTGTCTTTTTATCGAACAGAAACGCGATGTTCATGGAGGGCTGATCCCACGTGGAGAAAAAAAAAAATACTTCCCTACAATATACACTTCCTTTCCGAGAAAAGAAAGTAATTTGCATTATTCGCAAAAAAAAAAGCCTTTTCGCATCTGGAGTGAGGATCGCAGCACCGACGTACTTTCAACTTCAAAGCCGGACAGCTGGCCGGAGGCATGGCGGTCCCGAAAGAGCTCAAAAGGAGCACAGATTGCAGCGTCGGTTCACTCGCCTAGCAGCGTACTTAACGCAGTGTTGCTGGTCGCGATTAGCGCCACTCATGCGAAAGCAGTCTTGCGGCTGCGCTGCTGGTGCAACAAATCCGGCGGGCGCACTTGCCGTGGCTTTCTTGATTCGTATCTAAGCGCGGCAGATCCTGGCGGCCCGATAGGCTGCCGAGCACAGCGGCGGGTCTGCACTGGTCTGCACATTGCAGTCGTGACTGCCCCCGCGTGATTAGAGTGCAGGGCGCGTACGGCGCCGATCTATACGTTGTTGAGCGTCGGCACACACCCCCTTGACGACAAGGCCTGGTGCAAGCTAAGCCCCTTTCAAACCAGAAGTACTTCTCACCTGGTGCTATCTTTCCTTCGATGTTTTTTCGTAATCTTGACCGATTAGTAAGTGACTGGGTACAAATACGGGTATGACGATGACGATGAGAAAGAGCTTGGTGGTCGAATCGGAGGTGAGTTTTGTGGCGCGAAGCGAAGGGGGGCTGCGGAAGAAGGGCTAACGATCGGAAACAATGGGGGGCGATAGTAACACTTCTGGTTCAGCTTGTGCGGTCTCCGCGGATATTTTGAGAACCCGTTTCTTCGGGCCGAGCTTGGGGGCAAGATGAGAGCGCGGCGTATACGTGTCATGCGTGGGCTCCTGCGTGGTGCCCAGCGCTCTCTTTTTATACGGGGCATAAAGGCTTACGCGCGGTGGTAAGGAACCGCTCGCTTCCGCGGCGAGCCGGAAGTGACTTCCGGCCACAATGGAGCGCAAATCGAATGGCAAACGCCGCGCGGCAATTAGGCGAGCTGTTTGACAATCTCCGCTTGCATCAGGGGTGATTTCGTGCAGTGAGTAATATCTTTCAGATGTCCTGTTGAGACAAGTTTACAAACGTGACATACCGGGCACACCAAGTTGTTGCGCCACTCAGAAAAACGGCAGGGCTACTTTACAGGTGGTTATATAATTTTTGCTCAATTCGCTGCGAGGAGGGTCAGTAGCAAATACGGTTTGGCTGCATGGGTTTGGTGTTCAACTGGAACCCGCCATGTCAGGGGATGAATTTGTCCTGCACAGAACATAAGCAGGCTTTATCTTGAATCCCTGACAATCCGGACGACGGAGCCCACACTTACCCCACACGTGTACGAAGGTTGGGAAGTAACATCCTGAAGCCAACATAACCACATCACTTGCGCCCCCATTTCATTGTGAACAAGGCTCCCGTACGGGAGTTGAAATGTCTGTTTTTTATAAACTTTCGAGGCCGTAATCAGTTTGAAATGGCTGTCGGTGTGTTTTCAGGACCAGGCGGGCTTTTCCGTACAACTCTTGATTTCATAAGCAGGCTGATCGAATGGATGAATATACAGTAGACCTTTGTTAAAGCGAAGTCGCTTTATTCGAAACGTTTGACGGCGTCCACTGCAGTGTATAGGCAGCAAATAATTACCGCTTTTAACGCAGTCTCACCTATAACGTAGCCGGCTTCCTGTCTGTAGGGTTTTGTTATAACGCGGGGGTTAACATTAGTACATACAATCTCAGTTAAGCTGGTTTTAAATAATCTTCTTACGTCTCTCAGGCCGGTGAAGTTTTCGAACAGATTTCCGGGACAACATAGAAGCGTCCCCAACGAATTTTAAAGTTTTGAAATTTTCCCACTTAAGGATGCGGAAGGGGGTGAGCGTAGTTTTCAGTATTCAACAACAAATTATAGGCCGTTAAACTGGCTGACTTGGTTTTTCTGCCGGTGCATTACTCATATTAATGATACAAGAGAAAATGTTGAAAATGTCGCCACTTACAGGTGTCGATGAGTATGTAGGCAGTGCGTTTTCGACGCGTATTCACAAATTTCCCAATATTTCTTCAGGGGTAAGGAGGTCCATATCTTGATGTCTTTAAATTCCTCTTACAAAAAATGTTCATACAAGCTTTTCAGCACATATTGCAGTATATTAAAGTTTGTTTTCTCAAAGAACTTAAAATGACGAACCTGGTGTTCAGAAACCCCCTTATATCTTTTAGACCTTTCAAAGTTTGAAATTGTTTTTTTATGTGTGTGAAGCTTCTTTAATCAAATGTGTTAAGTATTTCGGTGTTGTTGAGCATTTCTTTCCTAACAGGACTGAATAGATAACAACTAGTATCGGGAAACCATCGGCAATCACAAGCCCGCTGGGTTCATATTTAATGAAAACAGAAAGAGCATACTGCATAAATTACGGAGATGCTCAATAAGGCTTTATAAATGAAAATTATCTTACCCCCAAAGTGGTACTAAGAGATTTAGCATGCATTAAAAGCGCTGAATGTCTTCTAGGGTAATAACTTTATCCGATCGCTTGTTGGGTTTACATGTTAGTCACACAAAAATTCAAAAGGGAGGCTCAAGTGTAATGTACTCCGAAGTAGCAACGAAGTTAGAACTACGCCAGCATAGTGCATAAAAAGTACCTAAGGGACCACAAAGATAAAATACAAGACAGGTCCATTCGAAAGGTTGATTGGTTGTAGGGTTGAACGCGCCGACGCAACGCAGGCGATGAGGCGGGGCGAATTAGAGGGCTCCGGTGTAATTTAGACCAGCTGGGGATCTTTAACGTGCGCCGAAATCTCGAACACACGGTGGTTTTTCTTTTCGCCTCCATCAGGAAAGCGGCCGCCGCGCCCGGGCATCGAACCCGCGATTTCGTGCTCGGCAGCGCAACGCCTTAGCCACTGAGCCATCGGGGCGGGTTCCATTCGAAAGGTTGCCTGTCAAAGTCTCAATCATACCATATTTGACGAAAACTTCTAACAATTGTACCATTTCAATACTTGAATGTTTGGAGTGCCCAATTCCTTTTTAGGTTGGAGTTAACATCTCCAATAAACTAATATTCCTTGCTTCAAACTAGACGATAAAACAAGCAGATGAAACTGTAATGACTCACTCTCCCTTCCTGGCACTCCCCCTATAATGTTACAAGGACATCACACAAAGGACCAACCATACAACCCTGTCGGGTTGTATGGTTGGTTGCCGCCGATGGAGCTACTGCCAATAAACATGATTCTGCGATTGTAGTGGCACCCACAGTTCCGTTTAATCATCTTACTAGCGTGTTAGCGTCATCTTAACGTGCTTCCAACTCTGTTTTTAGTATTTCCTCGTTGACACTCTTGCTGACGCCGAGTAAGTTTTAGAGTTTATACTTGTGATGAAGAACAGCACAAACTTGGAGGGACCGAAGAGGGCAACACAATACATGAGCGCTGACGCGACGAAGAGGAGAAGCTTGCGCTGTTCTTTCGTTGCGAGTATATACCAACTGACCCCAGTTCTCGACCTTTTCCTTCATATGTGTGGCCCCTTTGCGGAGAAATGAACAGCCGTTGGTGTCGGAAACGCGACGAAATCGCTCCACACCATTCTGCACGAACACATTGAAGGCGGTTATTTCAATTTCGATTTTCAAAGGGGACGATGCTCTGTTGTTCGGAGAGAGATGACATAGCGAATAAACCTGCCTTTCACTCCTGGTAAAAGTTAAGAACGGCGATAGTTGATGTAGTGTGTTATTCCGCCGCAGCGATGGACTCGGATATCAGCGCGCGCGGCGTTTGAAAGGAGATGACGCTTAATGCGTGACACCATTCGCTTTTTCACGCGTAGTTTGTTTGTCTTCGCTGCAGTAGTTTATAGGTAGAATAAGTTCGAAAAACCACAAAAAGGACTCGTGTAACGTTCAAAGTACATGCGGGAAAGAACTCTTTTGGCCACGCGGAGGAACAGTCGGCTGCTGTGACGAGGCGCAGGGGCAACTTCCGATGTCACTGAACCCGTGTACAGTTCACAAGCTCGCCCACTTAGCTACACTTAGCAAGTGTCAGGCGCCTGTACTTCGTGAGGAGTAGCGTCAGTGTTATTTCAGTTCGTCCGGGTCAACTAGGTGGCGGAATACACTCCTGTGTTCGTCACGCGACGATGGGGTCGTCGTGATTCCACTCATTGTTCTGTCTTCTGAGCGAGTAAAGAGCACGAAGGAACGGCCACAGCTTTTCACCAGACGTAGTGTCACGTGATCCCAATTGTCCCTTGTCCCGCCGCTGTTAATGTGAGTGAGTAGCGGATTTAAACGACGCTGTCTGACGGGAACAGGATAGTTGTAACCTGCTCCACTTCACGCTCTAACACGCGAGTTTGCAGTAGGGGAAAACGGCTACCTCTAATTTCGTTTCATTTTATTCAGTCAAACAATGTTTGGGGTAGAGACCCAAACACTCTTAAAAAATGTTGCGGCGTTGACTAACCCAACCCTAACAAGGGATTTGTCCCAGTATACACTACGTACTTAAGTAACAAGAGGAGTAAATGCAGCACTAGTCAGGGTTACTAACTGAAGCAGGCAGTAAGCACCGCTACCTTACTAGTAAAGTCCTAGCCATAACACCCTTCTGAGCTACATGCGTTTACTAACTGGCCATGCATAACCTAGTCATAAGCACGACCTTAATGTACTGTATACTACTTAAATACACCCGGTTATTTTCTAAACCATGCAGTGCTATAGTGCACAGCCTACGTACCCATACAGCAGGGTAGCAAGGTTCGTAAGGAGTTAGTAAATGCGGCCGTTACCACCATCTTTAGAACGTTTTTTTATTAAGAGTGAAAGGCAGATTAACTCTGCCTTACGGTGGCCTTCTCTCTCGTAAACGGGACATTGCACAGCAACGGCGTGAAACAAGTAAAATACACAACATGTAAGCATGCTATACAAAGTGTATGCAGGAAGGACAAAAATACTTGTTTTCCAAAAGCAAAATAGCAAGAACTACAACCGGGCGGACAAACGATAAAATAACAAACTATACACAGTAACACTTTAAAGCTCAAGATAGAGATATATTTTTATTTTTTCTCTTCAGTGCGAGCCACGACGTAGTTTGTTGCAATAACTTTACAATAGCTCGCTGCTTTTTAAGCGATGGGGCAATTCGTGGCTCTAATTTTTGTGTACTATAGTTTGTTCGGATAAATAGCTTCCTAAAACAAATTGGCCGAAGTTCATAAGTTCGAGGACAATGGTTTCTTTGGTGTTTCACTGATGTAGAAAAAAACGTGCTGAAGAAACAGCGGGGCCCAGCAGCGTATAGGCGTTGCCTAGTCAGCACAGCCAAGCGATTCGTGGCGCCATCTAGGGGCATGTTTGAAGCTATGTCCACGTGCATGTGTCCCTTAATTTAATCGCTCAAAATCGCTTGGTCTCGTAGTGTAGTAGTTCCGCTCCTGCGAAGCAAACATCCTAACCCGGGTTCAAATCCTGTTACCGCTTTTTTTTTTTTCATTTTCAAGGGTTTGTCATATATGAATATTAACCTTTGTTATCACGCATATAATCTACTTACGACATCTTTATGCATTGTAAAAGGGATTCGAGTATTTTCGTTGTCTTTTAGTCAGTTTCAGCTACTACTTCTGGTACGTTTTTGCGGGTTTTCCCTTTTAGATCGGGTTCGGATATTTCTGTTAATATTTTTTTTGCAACCGTGGTTTTCAACCATTGCAGGTCCGTTTTGGCTGTTATTTATTTCAATACGGATGGTTTGGTATGCTTTAGGTACGTTTATGCTGTGTTTATGCTCAGGTGACGGCTGGCTGTACTGACTAGGAAACGCATATACGCTGCGGGGCAGAGTGGTGCGTACTAGGTACTTGGTACTTGCTCAATGCAATTAAGAGCTCGTTTTTGTAGAAGCAAAAGTCTGTTTAAATTTGTTACCATCGGGCTTCCCAATACTAAAAGACGGTAATGAAGATGGCACTGCACTAGCGCGTAGTACAGTTGGAGCATGAGCTAAATCAGGTCCAGGCATCTAATTGTATGGAGCAAGTCAATAGACCGTAACTGTTTGAACCTTACTAATTTGGAGAGTAGAGCTAGGATTTTCGCCAAAAACAATTCCGAGAAATTTATAAGCGGGCACATGTTCAATTAAATAATTCACACTCTAACGAAGGATCATAATCATCAGGCTTGTTTCTAGGTTTAAAAACAACATATTCCGTTTTTTCACGTTAATTAAAAGTTCATTTAAATTCAACCACTTTGATACTTCAACAAGCCAGCTGTTTGAGAGATGATTCCATAATATCCTAAAGACAGATAAGAAAAAAAAACACTGTATGTGTCATCGACATAGAGTGCGATAACAAGAGTGAAAAGAATCTGCACTATGCCGAGAATGCATAAAATAAACAACAAAGGACCCAAAACGGAACCTTGAGGGACATCACATCAAATGGTTTCATCGATGATAGGCAGCCATTGCGACTTGCAAGCTGCAACTACGGATCAAATTCAAGGCGACACCTTGAATCCTACAGAAGGGAAGCTTACCAAAATGTATGTCATTCGTGTAGGAGCAAATGCCTTCTTGAAATTGAGGAAAAGTCCAACGGTAAATTTTTACAACGTGTGGGTTCGAGCTAGTTGGTAATCATTATATTTTCAAGCGCCTGTCTCTGTCCTGTTCGTCCCCTGTCTGAATTTTCGCGCTTGAAAATATTATAAGGGTAAATATTTATTTTTATAATTATTGAGTATTCTTTTCTTAACATTTAACAATGCAAGTTCGGTAAAACGATTTGGACGAAATCGCAATTGTTGGTCCACAGTCGCCCCAGTCGAATCGGGAAACTTGGTCATCCTCACTGTTATCAAGTATACTTGTACTTCTGGGAAAATTGGAAGTACTGAAATTGGTCTACAGCAATTGATATTGTCCATCGGACCGCAATACGGCTACTCGGGCAATTTCGATTCCATTCGGAAAGGTGGCAGAAATGAGCGCGTGTTTACAAATATGAATAAAGGCGAGCACAAAATATTTGCGACAGCTTTAATAGGCCGAGCCTTAATGTCGTCGTAACCAGCTGAAGGGTTATGTAAAAAAGGATTGTAAAAACGAAAATATTTAGACTTCCGTGCAGGGTTCCAGAAAAAGAGTGGTGTTGAAAATTGAAAATCTGGTGTGATCAACATCAACGTTTATGTCATGTTCTGCTTCGGATGCACATGACGTAAGGGAAATGTTCATTAAATTTTTCGGCGACTATATTCTATGGCACCAACGTTAGTGTAGCTGGTAGTGACTTGAAAGGGTTTCCGGTAATAGTCCTGGTTAGACTTTTGGGGTTCAGTAGCGATAGACGATGATTTTGATTAGCGATAGATGAGAACTAATGGAGAACAATGGCATGAAATTTTGCTGATTAGTGTAATTAGTTTGTGTAATTAGTCGCCAATAGTGTAAGGAAATGTTCACCGTCGTGTGGTATTCTTCTCTTCATGCATTGCTTTATGTACAGTTACCGGTGAAGGCTTACACAATGAAACAGCCAACTGCCATACATGACAACTCAGTATGATTTCGAGATACCATTTATCGTTGTATGTACGCTCCCCTGCCTTTTTGAAGCAAAGCTTTCTAACTCCACCAGCCAACGTTTCTTTCGCGGCGGGCGGGACAAGAAACTCCTTACGCGGCTGAAGAGGGGGAGGGTCGGTTTTAACTCACGGAGCACCATGTAGATGGCGCGGCGAACGCGCGCTATTACCCAGCGTTCCCTGCGCGCCGGCGGGCGTGACGGCGGAACCATTCCGTAGGCTTTGTCGTCTGGTTTAGCGACGGTTGTTTTGGGCCTGTTTTGGCGCACCTTCGAGTTCACTGCGCGCTTCAATTCGCACGGCTTGATTAACTTTTTCGACAGCACATCCTGGGTAACCCGACCCGACGGAATTAAGTGGTCGTACGGCAAAGATACGCTAAGGATTGGTTTACACAGCGGGAAAACAAAATGCAGAGACCACGTACACACGTCTAGCCGGTAGAGAAATGCTACCGATTCGGTTGTGTTTTACGAGTTATTGCAAAACGCGAAATGAGCAACTGGTTCTGATAAATAGCGATTATAGGAGTTCCCTCAGCCTTCTCGCAATTCTCAAACTTACTAAACTAACTAGTTTAAATCGGTATAAATGGGAATCACTAAGCTCACATGCCGAATGGTTTCGGTGCCTGCGCTTGTGTCGCGCGGTGGTGTAGCCCCGATCTAGCGAATCAGGATGGCTAGGTTCCGCTGTCTCACCATTCGAAAGACGCTCCTCTCCGTTTTCTTTCTGCTGACCCACGGCTGGGCATCAGCGACGGCGTCCGCCGCTCTAGCCCGGCCGTGGCCGACGCTGCTGCGTTCGGGACGCCGCCCCCGGGAATTCCAGGTAGCGGCTGGCCGAATCTCTGGTTTCGCTTTTTGTAGAGCCACGTGTTTAAATTCAAGGGACGTCGCATGGGCAATTGTTGTGGGTGTCGTTTAAATCTTTGCTTTCCAACCACCTTCACAGCGTGGATTGGAGCCCATTTTTTTCCGAAGGCCGTGCTCAGGCACGCCTGTTTTGAGTTGGCTGGTGGGTAAGGTGCGTATCGCGTCGTTGAGCCCCCGCTTGAAATCCTGCAACTTTCCGCAAATGGTTCTTTTCTGAATTCGACTATCTTGCCATCGTGCTAACGCATTAGACCCAGATACATGACCTGCAAAATTTCGGTAACGCAGCTGTCACTAGCGCCGAGGCCCTTAGCTGAATCCATCCCCTACACAGACTGCCCTATTTTGTAGGAAATTCCTCATTTTATTTCCACTGGTTTGGGGACGTTATTAACCAATGACGAAGAAACCCGCCGGACTACGTGTATACATGATTGGCATTTAAAACTCACTTTCAGGGTCCGCGTACGCAACACTCCTATTCGTCTGCACGCATTTCCTAGCGCGCAAGCGACGAGATGCATTACATAGGCGGCGCGTGCCAGTTCGTGAACACCTTATAGGAAAGATGAAAGCCTTCGCGTGACCTCATTTTTGTAGATAGGATGACTGAACATGCGCTTCCATTAAGGTCTGTGGCCTAACGAAACAAAACGTCGGGTAATAAAGATCGAAGTTTCCAAATCAATTAAAAACCAAGAGAAGACATAGGGGGAAAGACAGGCGTTCAGAGGCCTACTCCCGGACTGGGGGGTGTTGTAACGCCGCGCCGCAATCGAAGCGCCGCACAATGTCAATCCGCCATGCATCGCTGCGGCCCCTCAAAGCCGGCAACGCGTACAGGCGTGCTCAGCCGCCGGGCAATGAACGCGGAAAAGCGTCGACGTCGTTTGTGGCCATGAGAAACATGCCTTAGGCAGGAAGCCTCCAACCGCGATTCTTTACGGCGTTTACCTCGACGATTAACACGAATCATCACGCCCAATTTCGTAGAAGTTGTTCAGCAGCGCCAACTCGCATGTACGTCTCGGGGTTTCCAACGTCCGGGGCAGACCAAATGTCCGGGCCCTTCTGGTCGTAGTGGTGTTTCAATAGTAACTGCGACCGTAGAAGAGGGGTACTTTTATCCGAGGCACGTGCGGCCGTACGTTTGTTGTTACCGGTAGGGGCCGGGTGAAAGTTTCGCAATCCTGCGTACGTTGCCGCGTAGTTCTGTGCCAGCAGTCACGCGTCTTGCGTCACTGTTTGGCCTCTCGTACTGGCACTTTGTATTTCGTTCGCGCTTCGCAGTCGCGGATGTTCCCACCCGTGGGTTGATTAAAGCGTGCAGGCAATGGGGCATATTCCTAGACTCGGCAATAGGGCGTAAGGTTATCGCTCTCTGGCGCTTTATCTAATGCTGGACGCATTCCTTCGGGAGTTTCCGAACATCCCTCGCCTCTATCCGTGTCGGTAAAACTAAGTTAGAGGTCGCTTCAGTTTTTCCACCTAGGTACAGTCTTCGTCAAAAGTTTCTGGGTCATGTGAGAAGTTATTAGGCAATGAAGTTTTCGAAATACCGGTTTACTTATCGAGTGAGAAGGAAATGTTTTGTGGGAAAGACGTGACGAAAGTACCTTCCTTTCTTATCGCCATAAAATAAATCTGTCACATATGAACGTTAGAGCTACTGCTTCGAATTTCGCTGCAACAGAAACCTTTGGACCTTTGGTGTCGCTGAGAAAATGTATATGTAAACTGTACTTATGGACCATGTTGCCGCATTTATAAGTCCCTTCCGTGCCCCCCCCTTTTGCTCTTGTTATTCGCATCACGGCCATTTTGCTCTTTGAGACCTGTAAATTACGTAGACGAATTATTTGAGGCAAGAACTGTACACTTCGCTGTAACAAAGTTTATTCGTTATAAAGACAAGTTGCAAAGTCGGGTTTCTGTAAAACATAACGGCGACACATATGCGGACGATTCTTATACTCGGATTACGGGCTGCGCGGAGAGTTTAAGTGCCGCGGCAACTTCCGGCATTCACAATCACTGCTTGTATTCGACCGGAGATCATCCCCTTAGTCGTGCTGCTGTTTTCTTATCTCTAAGTTCTGTCTACAACTTTTTAACACGAAAGTGTTTTACTCCTGGATACACCAAGATTTCAGTGACGTCATATCCGTCACGGAAATGACTCCAGCACAACAAAGCAAGCGGCCTGTAAAGGGTGCACCCCTGCACACAGTGTCTTCTTGCGGGGAAGCAACCTTTAGTAACTAAAGAGTACGTTATACTTAGGGTTGTTCGTTTTCGGGTTTTATATTTTAACACGAAAGTGTTTTATGCCGGGATACACCAAGATTTCACTAACGTCATAGCCGTCACGGAAATGACGCCATTACACCTTTGCCGAAGCGACCCGCCAACAGGACGTCACTCTCCAAGCACACCCACAAGACAGCCGCCGACCCGCAAACCATGCTCAGCTGCAGACTTCGCTGCACATTTCAGTTGCCGTGTTTTACCGATTCACATTACAGAGGAATGAACCCCATTTTTTTTTACTTCCCAGACGACCAACGGAATCACGGGAACATTATTTCTACAATGAAAATCTTCAACCTCATCGGACGACACCATTGTCGTATCATACACACTCGCTCTGACGCAGAATTCGTAATTACAAAATTTGCACCAACTGGCTCTTCCATTTCGTATTTGGCCGTCCTTCAGACGCTAACCAGTACAGGCGCACAACGATAACTGCTCGCCTTGCCTCAGAAGCTTGCGGCTAGTTCCCCTGCAGTGCTCTCTGAGCGGTGACCTCGGGCAAGCCGTCATTATCGCGCTGCCAGCTGCCTCAAATCCGCGCCGGTGCGCGCAACGTGTATGTAGACCACGTTACGTGGTCATCCGGGCACGGATGCATAGTTGCTGCTGCGGGGTGGCCGAGATCGGCGTTCCATTACGCGGCCGCTTCGAGAGCATGTCGGGCCGACGTCGCCCTCCTCTCGTCGGAAGCGGGCCATCGCGGGCTCTTACGTAAGAGCAGCACCGGCGGACGAACGCGGTCCTTCCTCCTCCGCGGTCGCTCTCTCGTCTGCGCAGTCGTGACGGGCGGAAACAAGGTCGCCCCCGAGGTGCCTCCCGGAAGTGTCCGCGGAAGCAGCGAGTGCCGCGCTGTGACACAGTTCTGGGGCCAAGTGCTCCTTTCGCTCTCTTTGTCTTCTCGTGCCTGCCTACCTTTCACCCCTCTCTCGCCTCGCACTCTTTGCCGCCTCGTTCCACCGTCACTTTGGGCAGCTGTCTCTTTTGAGCGAGCCTCGCAGAAGTCAGCTGCGATGCGACGCCGGCCACAAATGGGGCACCGTTCTCCGTCGCCAGTTGTGTTACTTGACTGGCGAAGAAGAGTCACAAGTATTTGTGGCACTACTGATCATCCCTGATCATCATCAGTCATGATCATAATCATAATCAATATCAGATATCATTAACATAATATCGTCGTAGTCGTGATCATCCTGATCGTACTCATCAAAGTGTATTTCCAGTCTTACACGACAAACTAAAACTGAGGGAGGGAAGTCAAAAGGTGCTGGAGCACCTCACAGAGGCCAACCCTGCCTTAATAACGAAGAGTATTTGGAAATATCAGGGAAAATTTCAAAGCTTAAAGCCCGTTACAGCTGCCACCGAGAATTTGATGCATGCATTACCCTCACACGCAAACACCCGTATTGTATATCGAAGACTAATGGAAGTTACTTGGAAACCCGAGCGCTCATGCATGGATCGGCATGCCTGCCGTTCTTTGCTATACTATACCCGGAATGCTAAACTAGCTCCTGGATATAGCTCGTACTCGCTTCGTATCCACTTAGCCGCGAGGCTATGAAATAGACGGAAGCGCATCAACGATGTGTGGATCGGTGCACGAAAATGAAAATGCCACATTTCATGTTCGTGGACCTGTCCCCTCCGCTTTCACTGGTTTGATAGACGAAGAAGAACTGGCCATAGGCCTGGTCATCACCCAATGTTCTACAAAGGCTGTAATCAGAGACTCCCAAGCAGCTCGTCGAAGTTTCCTGTCGATACGGGTGGCTCCCGCAATGCCGCGGCAGCTCCAAAGAAATCCGCCCGAACACGACGTCAGCATCATGTGGACCCCTGCGGGTAACAGGCTCGATATCTGGCCCATCGACCTACTGAATTTCGGCAACTCCCCAGGTCTCCTTAACTTCAAGAAATTGCTCAGTATAGCAATATTATAGTAGTAAGCAAGGGTATAGCAAGCTCTTTACACTTACACACGACGTAGCAAAAGCTTAACGATTACACTAGAATAATTCAAATAGAAGCTTTAGTGCACCATGTAAGAATGAATTAATTGTTCCTACACGGTGCGCAGCTGAATTTAAATTTTGTAATCAATTAGGAAAGCTCCGCCACATCATTGTGGGCTGCAAGGAAAAACCTGACCTTTTACACTTTACAAGTCTCCTCCCGCGTGAGCTGCTAACCGGCAGTCAACTTTACTGGTAACATGGCGTCCTGGAATCAGGATGTAATCTTACTTCTAAAGCTAGATAATTTTTCCCTCTCTCTCTCATTCCGCTCGATAGCGTAAACACGATTTGATTTGATGCGACAGCTTTAGATGACTCGTTACGTCGAAAATACGGCACCCCAGGCATACACATGGCGCAGAGAATGGCGGACGACGGGAATTAACAGTAAAAAAAAGTAATCGAGTTAACAAAATTGCGTTAATTATGCTATCGATGGGAATCGAACACGGGGCCTCTGAAATGCGAGACGAGCGCGAATCCCTAACGTTGGGACGGCTCAGTAGCTCTAGCTGACTGTAGGGAAACCTAGAGAATGAGCCGCGGGCTTCGGGATAGAAACGTGTATTAGTGAACTGCAGAGTTACTAGATATATTGAAGAACTCTGAATGAACTGTATGAACTGTACTGGTATTATTGAAGCATAGCAATTACAGCAGGAGAAATTAGTCGAGTAGCAAGGTACATTTCCGCTAATTGTCCCCTTTTCTTAGCGATGCGAACGCGGGTATGTGTCGGCCTGACGTCACGCCTAACCTTACGCTTTGAACTCAAGCGCCGTAAACCGGCTGCTGCAGGTTTACGTGCGGTGAGTTTGATGTTGTTTGCCATTTGAAAGCCAACGTTACTGTTACCCGACGTTAAGCCACAGGCCTAACCAGGGCGATTGGAAAAAGTTCTGGATCGCGGTGATGCGGAAAGGCAAAGAAGAGAAGGGAAAATGGTGTTAATGATTACGAGAGGACAAGGCCCAGTTTCCCCCACCGGCGCACCAGTCACCTGAAATCTAGGGCGAAGGTGTAATGGCGGCGGGCACAATACCGGCGTATCGGCTCGACAACTTGGCACTAATGTCTTCGCGTTTAGTACATCGTGAGGAGGTCTTATGTGTCTCACCATTCTCCCCCTCCGCTGATTTTAATGCAACTAGTGAAGTGAAGGACTTCTGCCACCATCTGGACACCCAGCGTCCAAGTCCAGGAAGTCTCCTGTCCTCTTCACTTGTCTACAGGCCAGCAGAAGCGAGGGCATTTCCGGTCAACGCCACGGATGTTATAACGCGTCGACTCGGGAACAAAGCCTATCCCGGCGATTTGGCCGTCGGACACTCGCGCATCGCGAGGGGTCGGCGCAGCGGCGAGAACGAACGACCTGGTAGAGAGAGCCCCGATTCCGGGAGAACTGGGACGTCGGCCCAGACGTCCCAGATGTCAGTATAACCATGCTACATAAGCGCTTGCCTCAGCCACCGATTGCTTTCGTTTTTGTCCCGCTCTTGCTGGCCCCCCTCCCTTCTTCCCCTGTTTCTTGTCGGCATCACGCGGAGGCGTGAGCGATACAAACCAGGCCAACAAAGCGCGTGGTCCGAAGCGTGCCCGCCGCGGCAGCAACAACGCTAGGCCGCCTCGTGCCAGCAGCGCGAGGAATCGAGCGCGAGAATGGTGTGTCAGTAGGACGCCGGTACGAGGACCGTTAGGACCGTGTTTACACGCGCTGACGAGACGTGCGTGTTTGTGTGCGGAAAACGAGCCGATCCCGACAGTACGTAGCTGATTATGCCAAGGAAAACATGTTTGCTTCGTGAGGGAATGCTTTTTTAAGTTGTTGGGGCAGTACTATGGTTAGCGTGAAATAATTTGGGCGTGACTGTCGGTCTCTGTCTCGTTTGAGCGGTCGCACATAATTACAGAAGCCGACCTTCCGATAATTACAGAAGCCGGCCTTCCTATATTTTCCCTATCTTGTCGTAAAATCTGCAGTTCGCAACATGGCACACATATACATGCACACACATTTACGTGAACCAATGCAGTGGCGAGTGCGTCAATAAATATGAGGCGAAAGAAGAAATGTTTAAAGTCTTGTTCATTGTTGCTAACAGCTGGTCACTTTGACATGGTAAAAAAAGCGGACAAGACGGGGACACAAGATGAGAACGTTACACGGGACGAGCGCTCGTCCCGTGTAACGTCTCTTGTGTCCCTGTCTTGTGCGCTTTTTTACCATGTCGAAGTCGTATCACCAATTAGCGCAAATTTCTGCGTTGAAAAGCTGATCACTCACACAACCAGTTCTTGACATGGGCGGGGATGAGTGGAAAGCTGACAGTAAAGACGACGCATGTCTTCCAAGAAGGCCGGTAACCACCGGTTTGTTGGTTTGCGAAGGTCGACGTTACAGTCTCCGATGAAAACCAGCGGTGCCGTCTGGTCGTGGCTGTTGCCGTGACCAGGAATGACAGCCCCTGGCGAACACTGAATGAGTTACTGGGCGCGGACGCCTTTAATTTGCGTATGTGTTACCGCCAAACTGACATAAAGAGGGGCCAAAGTGATGTTGACGTCCGCACACTTGATTCGTGAAGCGCACGTGTCGACCACGCCGTCAGCGAGAATGAGCTGGGCCTTTTCATTGGCTGGCAAGGACCGGGACGACCGCGAGGGGGGTAACGCGGGCGACCTAGAGTTCCTGTATATAGCTCCCGCACGGGACGAGCTATATACATATACAGGAACTCCAGGGTGACCGCGAGGCGAGCGCCATCTGGTGGTGTTGTAAGAAACCCAGTGTGCGTCCGGCGAGACCACAGCGGCAGCAGCAGCACCACCCGAAAAGTCGGGAGGAGAGGCAAATAAAAGCCTCGCTTAAAAAAAAAACTTGTTAATGTTATGGCTCTCTTTGCACACCGTCAACTGTTGTACGTGTGACCTGCAGTGGGTTATACCACGGGATGCCTCCTCCCCTTATGGTTACGAGTTAGGATGGGACATGCAAGTCACAACAAAGAAATAATAAGAGCATGTAGATTAAACTGAGTCGTTTGCTACTAACTAATATGTCGTGCAAATATCATAGTCTTCCTTTTTTTTTCTGTCGCCCCACAGCTGCCCCTGCCTGTTCTCTTCCCGTTAGATTTTCTCAATGCCCGGCGCCACACCTATGAATTATAGGAAAGCGCATTGAATTAGTAATTAAATACGGGTTTCAGTTTAAACAAATGCCCCCTAGATGTCCCATACCTTGTGCATCGATGGTGGGTGCCCTCTATTCTGTCACAGAATAACTTACAATGAGGCACACGGACCGCCCTTCGTTACGCCCCCATGATTGGACTGCTGCTTGGTCCCATAACGATTGATTGATTGATTGATTGATTCATTGTGGGCAGGCTATGAGGCGCGCCGTAGTGGGGGGCTCCGGATTAATTTTGACCACCTGGGGATCTTTAACGAGCGCCGAAATCTCGTACACGCGGGGTATTTTTTGCTTTTCGCCTCCGTCATAAAAGCGGCCGCCGCGGCGGGGAATCGAACGCGCGACCTCGGGCTCAGCAGCGCAACGGCTTAGCCACTGAACCACCGCGGCGGGTGGTCCGATAACGGATAACCGCATCGGATACGAGGGGCGAAAGCAGGGGCTACGCTACGGTTCCTCAGTACCGGAGCCCGTGGGTGGGCTCGGTCCTGAGGAACCACTCTCCTATTATTTTAAGGACGATGGGTTTCCTTGAGCTACTTAAAACCAGAAATTTTTGTCTGTTTGTATGTCTGTTTGTCTGTCTCACTGTCGGTCTGTGACTCGATTATAGACACCTGGCCAAAGTACAACAGGGACTGCGCAATAGTCGTATATAGTCACAGCAAAATCTACCCGTCTAGGTCCGGTGTAATGTTCATACTTGTCAACATTGTTGAAAAATAACAAAACATTACGCAAATATAAGACAGCAAATCAATACAGAAGTGATATTTGCAGTGTTCCTTGATAAAAAAATCATACATGCTTGATTTTTGCGAAATTAAATACTTCATCAACTGCAAAAAAAAAAAAAAAATTCACTCCGCCGTTTCCTGCTGACACCCGCGCCATATAGCTTCTGGCGCCATTTTAAGAAATCAACCGGCAACAGTTACGAAAGGTTCCACTAGATAGGTTCCACGTTCTGCTTGCAACGCACGTGGAGTAGGGCAACGTGGTTCTATCAGCGTTGAAGTAGGGCGCCTCGATTCACGCGCGTCTCCGCCGTATGGCAGCGTTGGCATCGAGACACCCGGCCTGGAGCAGTGGAACGCTGTAAATTCAAAATGATTTAAGAAAACCTTTGGTGTTTTTACCTCGGGAGGAGCGCGACGCAAGAGGAACAACATGAGAGGTGAGCCTGAAAGCAAAGGGAGGCATTCATTTGGCAAAATTCGATAAAGACTACCGTCTTTTGTCGACATTTGCAACGAAAGGAGCAGATACGCGGCCAATTTTTTAATGTTGATTTCTCTCTCTCTCTTTCTATCGGATACCAGGGAGGATGCACTACAAGGAGGTGCAACCATTCTACGAAGGCTTTCCGGGAAGCAAAAATTAGTAAGAAGGGATCTGCTGAAACAATTCTGGATTTTGCTGGCTGTTTGAGAAGCAAGTTAAAAAAAAACCCGGGCCATTTCCACTAACGTGAAACCCGGTGAGGGGCGAAACATGCAGTGTATAAGTGTATTCTTGGCGCCATTGGCGTTTTTTTCCAACTGAGATGAAACCGTCGGGGGGCAGAGGTATACAGCTTTGCTGTAAAAGTCTCGTGTCTTTGAAGCTCGAAGCGTTCTAGCGCGAGGGGTTAAAACGAGTCCATGGTGTTTTTTTAGTACGAGTTACGAAGCGTTTCAGCACGAGGCGTAAAAGTGTGTCCCGGTGTTTTCTACTACGCGTTACGAAGCGTTTTAGCGCGAGGCGTAATCGAGTGTCCTTGGTTTTTAGCGCCGTGACTACTTGAGACGACAATCATGACGACGACGACGACAGCAGACGCCAACCGCCCCAGCCCCCAACGGGCTTCGCCCCTAAAAGCCAAAACTTCAGTGGTGAGGGAAAAGCGTAGTACGAGCACGTCGGAGACAAATGCAATTCCATTTATCTCAGATAAAATAAATTTTGTTTCCCCTATACCCTTCGGCACGGTGCTCCAAACTTCACCTACAATCTACAGAGCATAGAACGAGTTTAACTTGTAAGAAGCACTCTGCTCAGTTTTTTTACGTTTACACCCATCTTCCACTGTCTACAGCGTTTTTTACGGGATTGCCAGCAAAAGCTGCGATTTCGACGCACCGTGATTTTTTCAGCGTTGACTATGGAGACGACTCCCACGGGCTTATTTGGGCCTTGTTGGTGTGTCCTTATAGCGTAAATTACCTTATGTTTTCCGTATCTATACTCCGATAAATTTCAGACCACGCCGTCTCGGCATCCCTTTGTTAACGTCTCGTAACAATTTTTATGTGGGTTGCGGGAACATATGCCTGTTTTCATTCCGTTGCTGTCTCAGCGAAGTTAAGAATTTCTTATTCCCATAATTCCGTATATACAGAAAGTTTCAGGAGGGTTGTGGATTGTCTTCGTACTACCTCTCCCAGCAGTGGCGAGCGGGCATGGGTATCTCCACGAGTATCCCTTCGCTACACGCATTAGGATGTAGCCGTCAGAAAAATTTGTAACTGCCTGTGTATGCTTTTGATAACCAAAATTTCACTTAAAAACCATAAACAGCTCGATCTCGTAAGTAGTTAATAAATTAGGTCGTGTCCTAGTCGTAAACACGCTATCGTAAACGTGACCACCGTTTCCTAACCATTGCTACAATAGAAAACGTATACAGATTATTGTGATTTGTAGCCATTATATATAATAATGTAACAGCTTCAGTTTTGCTTTAATAAACGTTTCAAGTAGACAGAAAAGGTAACACAGAAAACACCCGCTTGACGCACCGCAGAACGCCGAGGCGTCCATCTTGCTCTCTTGTTTTGGCAAAGCGTTGGTGGATTAAAGGCGCGGCATTCACGAGATGGCAGGACCGTTCCGTAGAGCGGGAAATTGCGATCGCTGGCTGAGCGGCTCGAGGCGAGACTTGTTTTGGTCAAAGCATTGGTGGCGTCATCTCTTTCACTGCTCCCCACTCACTCTTGTTTCATGCGTCGCCGCCAAAGAGGGACCGTCTGTCTCCCCCGTCTCCACGTCTGGCGTAGCTTATGCGGTAGCCTGGGTGTATGTTTGTGATGGGTGTTTTCTGGTTCAGACGAATGCCGCGAAACCGTTGACGTACATGTGCTAACGATCGCTGGCAAAAACTGCTTCTGGGGAGCTGAGCGACGATTGTAACTACAGCCCAATGATCCAATGTCGCGTAGTTTACATGACGCGAATTGTATTCACCATGATGAGCACATGCCTCGAACTCTCCACATTAGCATTACTCCCGCATATTATGTCATGAACTGTCCTAGAAGCTACCGACGACGCGTGTGAAGAACACCGGTGAGCGCGACCCGTTGCGCGGATTGCAGAGCACCTCGTACGCGTTTACGGCGAACCTTCGGTCACGGTCCGCACGCGCCGTCATGTCCAATGAAATGCCAAGTTAGAAACGGGAAGTGTACCTGCTACAACGACCACGAAAAAAAATGGCTCCAATCCATTGAAGGGTTAGTCACGTGTACCTTGTATATATACGTCCATGCTTCGATACAGCAGCCACGCTCTTTTACCGTCCCTAATCTTCCTTAATTCACATAAAATCTCTGTTAATCCTCCTTAATTCATCTAATTTAAATAATTATTCACCGCCGTTCCACGTTATCAGTAATTATTTTATCCGAATACACCTTAACTTGTCCTACTTTATCTTATCAATCCTAATCCATCCTATTACACCTTAATCCTACATAAATCCCAAACCAGAGTAATGAACTTTGGTAATCATTATTAATTTCACATACACGGCTGGCATGCTTTCGTTCACTTCCATGGCATTGCTTGGGTTTTATCGTTCGTGTCGCGTCGAGGTTGCTCAACAACTCACAATGATATATGTAAGGCTCTCACTTTAAAAAGTCGCATGGAACATGCGACGGTAACTTTTTTGCGGTAACCGCAAAAAAGTTACGCGATCGCGGGCTGGCTGCCGTGGTGGCAACTTGAAAAGAAAGAAAACAAGCACGAAAGCGGTTGTGCAGCGACACCCTCGCGCGCTATTAGATTTGCAGACAAAAAAAAAAAAAAAAAAAAAAAAGGACCGAGAAACTCCGGCGCAGTGCAGGAGGGTGGGACGAGCTACGAGGAAGCAAACTTCCGGTCACCGGTGATGCGATCGGCGCTGAAGAGCGTCCTCCTTCGCTCGCTGTTTGCAATGCAGAGGGTTACAGTGCGTTTCGACCCGTCGTGTTTGACAAGCTGATTGACAAGCATAGACGCATTACCCGTGCTGAAGGGAGATTGAGAGCGTGGCAACATCTCTCTCGGAGCGCGTCTCAAGATCGGACGTTCGTAACAAACGGAAGAGAAAAAGAGCGACTACCGTTGTGAACCGGAAGCTGGCTCTTTCGCACCGCCGGAGTTACGTGCCGAAATAGCTCGCGGTTACCGTAACCCTTTCGCCGTCGCCCTGCCGCTGAAAGGGGAAGTCTCAATGCTGTTTCCTGCACTTGTCCGTGAGAGCCTTGGGTGCACCGTTCGTTTCTTGGTACGAAAAAAAAAAAAAGACGAGGTAGAGTCATTTGTGTCTTGAGGTGACGGGCAACATCGGCGCATCTTTTGCATCCGTTGCAGTGTTCGGTCTTCTTCACATGAAGCGTCGTCACGGTACGCAAAGGCTCAGACACGCAGGCTAGGCAAGTGTCCTTGCTTCCGCCTTTTTTGCCGATGTAGAATACGTTTTGTAGCGACCATTTTCTATCTTGGACAGCGAAGCAGCATCCATTTGCACGCGCGAAGATTGTGCTGTTTGTGATGGTAGAAAAGGAAGTGCCAATATTGTTTAGTGACCCTCTCTTTTTTTTCAGTCACCTACACTAATAATCTGTCTTTTCCCCGTTCCCCTTCCTGCAGAGTATGTGTCTGTTGACCTCTCTGCCTTTCCTCGGTGGAGGGGAAGGCGAAGCAGTATTAGTTTAAAGACGATTCACTGATTCCAGCGCATCAGAAAAGAAGTCTGAACGTCTCTTAAGAACGCCTCTTTGAAATGACATTGCCGTTTTGAATGAGAAGTCATGGTTGCTGCCTTTCTGGTTGATCCAAAATTCAGAATTTTACTCTCGCGTGAGGCTCGTAACGCGTGAAATAACCACAAGTAGGCTCAATAACTCTGTAGCCATCCACTACGACGAGCTTCAGAGCTCACCTGGTGCAGCTGGTTATTCTTGAAGTCTTTTTTTGACAATGCCGTGACGGGCGGTAGGGGGATATGAGCCAACCGTGGCTTTCCCGGCGTGCCCAACCGACATGTACACGGATATCATGTAAAATATCCCCCCCCCCCCCCCCCCCCCCCTTTACAACTCACTTGCACTCCGCCAGAAATACTGCCGCAGCATCGGATTGTTGGGCCTGAAACTCACAGCAGCTAAGGAACTGAATAACGTAATCAGTTTGCCGGGTTACAAAGCTAAATCGCGCGTTTGATTGAACGACATCTGTGAAGTCTGCTCGGTGACTCGTCACATACAGTTAGATGCCAGTAGTGTCGGCACTAAGAATAATTCTTAGTCCCACTGAGCGAGTGGGCCGATATTAAAGCGCCATCACAATGTTGGTTTGATATCTGCAAGAAAATTTTTCAAACTATGAACGCCGGCGGACTGCTTTTTAGGAATCAGTATTGAATGTAGGGGGTGCTTTGAATGGGAGGAGGGGCGGGGGGGGGGGGCGTTTCGCATCACTGCGGAATTAGTGGTCACATGGGATGTACACTCCGCACATTGGGCCAATTCAATCTGTTCATAACAGAGTTCATAACATAACAGCCTGTTCACAACACAATATAGCATAACATAACATAAGTGTTACATAAGCGTAAAAATGTATGCAAATTTTAAGTTTGAACAACTTTTATTAACTCTTCATGTGCTCGCAAACATACATGAATGTAATAGCACTTCCTGAGTATCCATATTTCTCTTCCGCATCAGAAAAACCGCACGAGAACAAAATCAACCAGTAAACCGGCATGCTTTGAAAAGAAGGGCCAATGTTTTCGTTCCTCAAGCCTTCCCGTCTCAGTATACTACTCACGTACTATTTGTTGGCCATAGTCCTTTTTTGTCGACATTTCAGAGGTAAGGTATTGCAGAGACGGGCAGTTTTCGGCTTCGAGTGGGTTACGGTAGCAGGCACTAGGGAGACAGCAAACTGTGTTAGCTAGCTTTTTAATTGATCAGCAGGAATTACCACTCAGTTCTCTTAAATTTCGTGTTCTGAAATGGCGTTTCGGTTTAAAACAAAGTGCCAACACAACATTTCGAAACTTTTATCGGACAATTAGCACACAGTTCACGCGCACGCAGTCAAAACCTTCACTCTTAGCAAAAAGCAAAAAAAAAAAAAAACAGCGGCGATTAAAAAATACAAAGACAATTGCGCCTAGTTTTGTTTCTATAGAGTTCATTCCTCGTCAGTCGGCATCAACCCTGACATTAGAATTATTCACTTGTTTGCCATTAGTTTGCCCACTCCACAACTGTTCCGAATTCGATCAATAAAAGCAGTTTGTGTAATGATACCAAGATTACCATAATTGCTTATCCGTCGATGAGAGCGCACGAACATTTGAACTACAGTCGAACGTCGTTAGAACGAACACTGATATAGGGAATTATCGGCTATAGTGAACTAAACACAAAGTTTGGTTGGTCAGGCTTCATTTCAGTGACCCTTATTCTTTTTATAACGAAACCGAAAACGCGAGAGTCACGCGTGATACCGGCTATAACGAAGAAATATGTTGTTCGAGTGAGGCTCGAAACATCAAAGCTGCATGAAAAAGCAAAATAAAAAAAGAGAAGATAACAAAGCAATTTTTAGGTACTTCGTAAGACTAACACGTATAAAAAGCCCCTTTAGCCCGTGCTCACTGCGAGAAAGCTTCATCCTGCAGTGCTGTGAGAATCCGCCAGACGAACATCACATCCTTCTTCAAATAAGAACGCAGGCCTGTTTTGTCAACCCAACTTTGTTCTGTTGCTATTTCACGTTATCTTGTTGCGGTTCATTTAGTTTGTAATGCCACAAGGAGACAGGTAAGGATTATTTCGGTTATAACGGGTTGGAAGCCCAGAATAATGCATTTTACTATGTAGGATTACTCCGCGAGCCAGATTGCCGATTTTTTAGAGCCGATTTTTACCTCTGCTGTTACAACGAATACCGGATATAACAAATAATATACTGCCCCGAAACTACTTCGTTATAACGAGATTCGACTGTATTTGCCTCCAATCCCAATAACGACGAATAATCACGAATGTTTACTATGCTTAGTGGCCTTCCTTTTAACAACATATATATATATAAGGCTTGCAGCGCGATCAAAAGTTTTTTAACTCGCACCCAAAAAAGCTTCCGGAAAGCTACATTGCCGTTGATATCCAGGAACACTACTGATGTCCAGGGATGGAGTTGATGCCCAGGAAAGGTGCTTAGTTTGTTACTTTGGTCGCTTTTCAAGAAGCTTAACGCTCCAAGAAGCTACGATGGAGGGCCTACACAATTGAAAGCAGTTCGCTGAGACCCGCAGTCCGACCGGCACGATGCGCAAAGCCAACGACACATTCAGGGCATTGACACCTCCGCGTGGCCCTGATACATACAGTGCCGCTCTGCTCACCAACCGTGCACTCGCGACGGCACGAATCAGTGCCCATTTAATAACGCCACCTTGGGCCGCCCGCTCGTACCTTCAATGTCGCAGAGAAAAAAAGTTTTGAGCGCAGCCCATGCGAGTTGCAACGCCCAGGACACTTTAGCATCTGAAATGGGAAAAAAAGCTGTGACAACCGCGAGGGTGTGCCGTCTTTTGTCGGCAGGACGAGATGCGCATCGTTACATCTCCGCCCCACCGCCTTTTTTTATATGTTTTTGCCACAAACTTCCACGCTGTGCTGCACGGCGTGACAAAAGCCACTTTATGGACAGGCGAAGAACCCGTCAGACCCTTGACGGCGTGGGGAGGAGAGGGGAAAAAAATATTAGCGGGCTGCCGGTCAAACTAGGCATGTCGCATCGTTAGGGGAAGCGGCTAAAATGTTTTGCGTGTGTGCAAAAGGGCAGGATTCTTTTATCACTAAATTAGGATATTTCTCGTGCTCCAGTACTAGTTTTGTCCTGCCGCACTTGTTATTGCAAACAAAGATTCTTAAGACAAAATATAACTTGTAATCTGCACTCAAGGCCTTCTATTCATCTATGTTTTTATAAAGTTAGGTATAAATATTTTGTTGCAGGGGGCGGCAGAAAGTTAGATGGGCAGATGAGATCAAGAAGTTTGCGGGGATAAATTGGTCACAGTTGGCACAGGACCGAGGTATTGGAGAATAATGGGAGAGGCTCTTGCCCTGCAGTGGGCATAGATAGGCTGGTGATGATGCTGATTTGTTCTAATAATCTCAAAATTTGACCAGGCTATTGTGACAAACGTTTCGGCGGACGTACTGGGGTTTGAACCATATTTAGACCGGGTTTCCCTTAAAGTTTTCGGCGCGAACGTTCTCGGTATTTCGTGACCAAACGGCTCCTAAAGATGTCCAGGAATAGCATTTTCTGAATACTGAAATTCCGCGCTTTTCAAGACTATAGCAGAAGAAAAATAAAAACCTCTGCGTATAGTGTGTTCCAGAGGAAAGGCTCACGCCGCTAACGAACGTGGATGACACGCCATGTGCTTGATAACACATCAGACGCCAACCGAATCAATGAGCGGAATTGGCTCACCAGCTTGACGCTTGTTGTTTGTAGAGAAGGAAGCACTAAGGCCCTCTCTCTGTTTGATGGTGCGGCGATTGCAGGAGTGGTACAGCCTCTCTAGGCTAGCTGCTTCGCACGAAAACCTTTAATTCTCGGAATTTTACTTCCCCCTTTTTTAAATTTCTTACGTGCTTAACATTTTCTTACATTCAATTGGCCGTCTTCAGAATCGGTTCACGGTGATGTTTAAGAGAGAACTCTTTGACTTCATGCGTTTGCGCAATTATAGGCCACCCTACTGCGACTAGTATCCACTTCGCCAATTTTTTAGTTGTCTGTGCTCATTAGCTCGTTTTCAGCAGTTGTTGATGCCCGATTTCACTATTTTTTTAAGTAATTATTTAACCTGCACCACCGACCACCGTCGTCCCGTATGCTCAGAAAGTTCTTTTATGGCATAGAACATCAAGGTCCGTCCCTTGGGCTCCCATAGTAAGGAACCAAAACTTTGCTGCTAAATACAGTTAGTTATTATTACTACTGCTACTCAGGTTGATGCATGGTTCCCATCTTCTTATCTATAGTAATGAGGTAATGTTACTTT